>CM044438.1:111875192-111911937 GCA_024363595.1 Xenopus borealis
GAGGCTAAATAGATAGAATAATTGATTATAGTATGTAAAGAAAACAAACTAGGAGAATAAAGGTTAATTGAGGAGATGAAGAATATTAGTACTGAGAGTGGGCCCCTGGTCTAGGGTTTTATGGTGGGCCCCTGGTCTAACATTTTTGGGTGGGCCCCTGGTGTCCCAGCTCTTCGTCGGTTCAGGACTACAGAAGACTGCTGGCATGGTTTCGGCGCTGTCAAGGGGTGCCGGCTAATTAGAAAAGGGCAGCACAGCCTGGCCCCCCTTTAGGCCCAGGCCTGGTATGTTAGTACCCCCTGTGCCCCCCTGATGTTGGCAGAAGAGGCATGTGCCTATGGTGCACAGGTGGGCAGAGCTGGGACATGCTCCCTAGGCAACCTGGACAGTCATGCTGCCTCTCATGCATTGACACACCTGTGCATGCATACACGCAAATAAATAGAGTACAGAGAGGGGACCGGACAAGGGGTAGGAGAAAGATAAGGTACATAAAGAGAAAAAACTGGCAGTGCATGGTTTGCCTTTAAAAAATAATTATTATAAAAATTGTTTTTGTTATATCCTTGGTGCAGTGTAACACAGGGCGGATTTTCCTGTCACATGGGTGTGGGGGGAAGCAGGCTGTTGGGCAAGTGTCAGTTACTTAAATATTGGTAATTATGTTCTTTATGGGGTTGAAAAACCACTTAGAAAAAGAATGAAATTAGCCTGTTTTTAAAAACTTCAAAAAGTTTTCCTAAAGCAAAGTTATGCTTTTAGCAGTTGTGTCTCATATTACTAATGGTCTGTAATTGAGACGGGCAGAGCACGTGTATCTAAAATGTTTTATTTAATCCTCACACTGTCATCTTGTTCTTGTAATCTGCCTATTGTACTGTACTGAGGTTGTTATATGGTGATGTGCCATGTATTTCAGATGTGCTGCTTTTCATAACAGTTGTATAAATCCTTTAATATGTTAATGGGGATGTGTTGAATTAACTTCCTGATATAATGTAGGTGGGCTGGGGGCCTGTGATGTACCTGAAAAGTGTTCTCATTACTGTTTCACAGGTCCCCAGACATCAATAAAATATCATAAAGTTTAAGGGGGGGGATTCGCAAAAGTATTATATTAAGACAAAATAAAAAGAGATAAAAATGTTGGCTTTCCCACCAAATTCACAAACATCTATCTCCACTTTTGTGATTTAGTCTTCTCGGTTTTAAGATTTTGCCTTTCACACAACATTTCAACCACATTTTTTATGATGCCCGCTCTTAAATATGTTTATATGAACACAATGCACCCCTATAGGAGCAGGGTATCAGTAGCACCGAGCTTGGTGCCTGGGCACAGAGTGTAGCAGATTTGGACACAATGAAAGGTACATGGCTAATGTAATGTACTACTAAATCAGGAGCCGGTTTCAGTAAAGTGGCAGGTTGGTTGGTTGGTTGGTTGGTTGGTTAATAGCTGTAGAATAATTGTAATTGATTAAGCAGAAGGCATAAGGCCATAAGTTGTTTTTCCACCTATTGGTGATCAGTAACTGTATCTATAACATCAACTTTTGCTGACCTAATACTTGTAGCATCTCCTGATTCCTCTTAATGCAGGGAGACAAGCAGTTATATTAATAGTAAATAATACTGAACTGTTCTACTGTTTTACTATTCACTGTAAAATTGGTAAACATTACAGAAGACATTGCTCTTGCTATGGATTACCAGAGTTTACGTATCATTTAAGGGCTGGCATTAAAATGGTACTTAAAGGGCAAGGAAAGTGTAAAATAGAATAAGGCTAGAAATGCTGTATTTTGTATACTAAACATAAACATGAACTTACTGCACCACAAGCCTAATCAAACAAATGATTTATGCTTTCAAAGTTGGTCACAGGGGGCTGTCATCTTGTAACTTTGTTATACATCTTTGCAAGACCAAGACTGTGCACATGCTCAGTGTGATCTGGGCTTCTTAGGGATCGTCATAAATGATCAAAAAACAAAGCTGCTTGAGTTCTGCATGGCTGGCAAGTAAGGCAGGGGCTCCCCCTGCTGTTCATATGTATGATTGTTTCCCTGCCAGAAGTTAGGGACCGTCTGACAATTCCTATCCACAGCACTAAATGAAGGGAGAATTTATCTGCATACAGTCAGGTTTCTTATAAAAACGGTACACATTTTTAAATTAAAGTATATTGGAGATAGATTTCTTTTTCATTAAAGTAAAAATGGGATTTTATTTCTTTGCCTTTCCTTGCCCTTTAATATATAGATGACCTCTCAGTGCCTGAAATATCCTGGGAACAGTGCTGAATGCAATGACTAAATACAAATAAAATGGTTGTGGCCAAGTGCTAAACATCAGCAGATTCTGAAGCAATTCAATTCACATTGCATCAGAAAATACAAATTGATTAAATAAAATTAAGCAAATTAAGCAACATCCAACAATTGTAATTACTGAAACTCAGGGGCGCTCCGCCAATGAGGCGAGTTTATGCACTAGCCTCAAGGGCAGCAGTAACCCGGACATTTGGCTCTTCTAATGCAGAGAACGCTCTGTACTAGTGCCGTGGACCCCCCTACCCCTGTCCAGGACCATGGGGATGGGGGGGCGGCAAATTCAAGGCCGCTTCAGGCGGCGCAGTGCCTAGGATCGCCCCTGCTGAAACTCGTATCTTTGACATTTATTAAGAGCAAAAAATTGATACTTAGATTTTAAAAAATGGCATCTAAAAGCTGGTGAGTCCATGTAGAAGGTAAAGGCCAACTTTTCTATTCGAGTGGATAGTTGCTCTTTGTTTTGCATAATTGTTTTGACTAATGTAATATTCAAGGAATAAACTAAAATCAGTAAAATGTTCTTTTTTGTTTTTGGAACATTTATCAAACACATTAAAAATTTATTATTTAGAATAAACAAGAGCCATGAATATCCTATAAATTATACTCCTATTATAAATGGTGCTTATTGATGTCATTTCTTTCCCAGCCTTCAGCCTTGTATCTTTACGGGGGTTATTTACAAAGCTCCGAATGCAAAAATCACAAAAAAAAAATTGTGATTTTTTTTTTTATAAAATCGTACTTCACAAATTTTTCGCAATTTATTAAATCCCAAGGATGAAAAAGTCAGTATCTGAAAATCCGGCATCTCAGACCTGTCAAGGTTGCATATAAGTCAATGGGAGGAGTCCCAATGATTTTTTGATGTGCACAGGGTTTCATGCAATACCCCAAAGTATTCGAGTGAAATTTACCGAAATATCAGGAAAATCAGGAAAATTTGTGAAAATCGGATTTTTCTCAGCAAAGCAAAAATGTATGTAGGGACCCATAGGTTTCTATTTGGAACCTATGGAGTTAAGTCCCTTAACTCTTGCCACTATGCAAGAGCTTATGTTACAATATGTGTTCTTAACCAAGTTATAGCTAGGAGTGTTATTACCACTTCCTGTTACACAGTTTTATAGTGCTGGGAAGGAGTGGCCACTTCCTCTTTGGTTGCTGGGATCCTTATCTGGCTGTGCTCCATTGAGCCTGGGATTACCAAGGCCCGGTAAGTCCACATGCCCTAAAGGGACTTGTACCTTTAGAGTTCGAGTCCGGGACCAGGGAACCCCGTGAATGAGGTTAGCAAGCACAGGGTAGTTTCATTTAATAGACTCTCTAGGAGAGTAAGATAGTTAGCTTTATGTAGAAAGAGCAACTGTGTGCTTCATCAAGGATAATAGCAGGGAGTAGTGAAGGGACCCCAGCGGATAGGGTGTTAGGCTTTAGACTTTGTCTAAAATAACCCCCTAAGTGTTCAGGGAACCCCTCAGTGAACCATCCTTATATTGAAAGGGATTCTGTCATGGAAAAACAAGTTTTTTTCAAAATGAATCAGTTAAATCCGTTTTTTAAAAGAGCAACTTTTTTTTACTATTTAAAAATTGAAATCTGACATGGGGAGAGACATATTGTCAGTTTTCCAGGTGCTCCCAGTCACATGATTTAAACTTTGATAAACTTCACTCACTTTACTGCTGTACTGCAAGTTGGAGTGATATCACCCCCCAAAGGCCTAACAACTACAAAATGGGAAGGTAACCAGATAACAGCTCCCTGGTACATATGAGAACAACACTCAATAGTAAAAATCCAAGACCCACTGCAACTCCTTCAGTTACATTGAGTAGGAGAAGCAACAGCCTGCTCGAAAGCAGTTCCATCCTGAAATGCTGGCTCTTACAGAAACCACATGGCCAGGCAAAATGACCTGAGATGGCACTTACACACCAATATTACAACTAAAATAATACACTTTGGTTCAGAATTAAATTTTACATGGTAGAGTGAATTATTTGCAGTGCAAAAAGTGTAATTTAGAAATAAAACTTAGAAATCATGATAGAATCCCTTTAACAATAGGGAGTACATTGACATCTACATTAGATGCCATGCTGCACATTGCTTTCAATTTTAAAGTGATGCTGAAAGCAGGAGGAAAGCAGCTGCTTCCCTCCAGCTCAACACAGCTTTGTAAGTCCCCCAGTAGCAAAATATCAGGCCCTGTCAGCGATGTGACATGACATCAGGTTCAGGCCCTTATTATTTGCTACTGGGGGACTTGCAAGACTGTGTTGAGCTGGGGGGAAGCAGCTGCTTCCCTCCTGCTTTCAGCATACCTTTAATGTCTAAAGCAATCATGGAGTGAAATGTGCAGATGGCCCTTGCATAGTAACTTAACTCAACAGCCAGTCATAGCTAAGAAATTACATAGAAACTTGGTCCACTATGGTGAAATCTATTTTGAAGTAGCATTGCCCCAAGGGTTTAGTTGTTAACATAAATTCTTGTTTAATAAATGGCAACATGCCTGAAAATGAAAGGAGTACCCTTCCTACTTGGAACTGGATTATATGGTGATGCCCTTCCAGGTATCCAGGGAACTGTGGCACCACTTTAGTTTGAATAAAAGAAAGAAGAAGTGCAGGTGAAAATATTTATATACAGGTGCAGCCCTAGGCACAATAATGTGTGTAAACTTGTGTTTATATGAACACAATGTACCTACCTCTGCACCCCTATAGGAGCAGTTTTAGACACAATGAAAGGTACATGGCTAATGTACTGCTAAATCAGGAGCCAGTTTCAGTAAAGTTGCTGGTTGGTTGGTCGGTTGCTTAATAGTTGTAGTATAATTGTAATTGATTAAGCAGAAGGCATACGGCCATAAGTTAATTTTCCACCTATTGGTGATCAGTAACTGTAGCTATAACATCAACTTTTGCTGACCTACTACTTGTAGCATCTCTTGATTCCTCTTAGGGCAGGGAGATGTAGATACAATTTTGGAAGAGCCCAGGTGTAATATGCAATATTCAAAGGCACTAGATCCTAGAAAGATCCAAAGACAGGTTTACAATAAAAAGCTTAATAAAAACAAAAGTGATTGTATAACAATGTAACCATTAAATACATCACAACAAGCAAACTTAGCTCTGTGATTTCCAAACCTCTATACTTACTTTTTCAGGATTCATTGAGGTCTGGCATGGTGCAGAGAGACTGGCGAATTGCTAATGTGGTGCTGCTATTCAAAAAGGGATCCCATTCTCAGCCTCAAAACTATAGGCCACTTAGTCTGACGTCGGTGGTATGAAAGCTTTTTGAAGGATTAATAAAGGATAGGATACTGGACTTCATAGCAAATAACAATACTATGAGTTTGTGCCAGCATGGTTTTATGCGTAATAGATCTTGCCAGACTAACTTAATTTCTTTTTATGAGAAGGTAAGCAGGGACCTCGATTCTGGGATGGCAGTGGATGTGATTTACTTAGACTTTGCTAAAGCATTCGATACAGTGCCACACAGAAGGTTACTGGTTAAATTAAGGAATGTTGGCCTGGAACTTAGTATTTGTAACTGGATAGAGAACTGGCTAAAAGACAGAGTACAAAGAGTGGTGGTAAATGGAACATTTTCTAATTGGACCAGTGTTGTTAGTAGGGTACCGCAGGGCTCTATACTGGGTCCCTTGCTTTTCAACTTGTTTGTTAATGACCTGGATGTGGACATTGAAAGTACGGTTTCTAAATTGTACAGAACTATAGGTTCCTTGCTGGATGCTGCCACTTTGCAGAGTGATTTGTCTAAGTTGGGAAACTGGGCAGCAAACTGGAAAATGAGGTTCAATGTTGATAAATGCAAGTTATGCACTTTGGCAAAAATAATATAAATGCAAGTTATACACTAAATGGCAGTGTGTTGGGAGTTTCCTTAAGTGAGAAGGATCTTGGGGGTTTTATAGATAACAAGTTGTCTAATTCTGGGCAGTGTCATTCTGTAGCTACTAAAGCAAATAAAGTTCTGTCTTGCATAAAAAAGGGCATAAACTCAAGGGATGAAAACATAATTATACCTCTTTATAGATCCCTAGTAAGGCCTCATCTGGAGTATGCAGTGCAGTTTTGGACTCCAGTCCTTAGGAGAGATGTAAATGAGCTGGAGAGAGTGCAGAGACTAAGTGCAACTAAACTGGTTAGAGGGATGGAAGACTTACAGTAAATTATGAAGGGAGACAGTCCAGGTTGGGGTTGTTTTCTCTGGAAAAAAGGCGCTTGCGAGGGGACATGATTACACTTTACAAATATATTCGAGGACATTATAGACAAATATCAGGGGACCCTTTTACCCATAAAGAGGATCACCAGAGGCCACCCCTTCAGACTAGAAGAAAAGGACTTTCATTTGAAGCAGTGTAGGTGGTTCTTCACAGTGAGGACAGTGAGGTTGTGGAATGCACTGCTGGGTGATGTTGTGATGCTCATTCTGTTGATGCTTTTAAGAGGGATTTGGATGATTTTTTGGACAGACATAATATCAAAGGCTATTTTGATACTAAACTCTACAGTTAGTATAGCTATGGGCATATATGGTTTGTGTGAAAGAGTGGAGATGTGTGTGGATGCTGGGTTTTTAATTTGGAGGGGTTGAACTTGATGGACTCTGTCTTTTTTTCAACCCAATTTAACCATGTAACTATGTAAGGTAAAGGACACATTAACCAGCTCTTTAATCATGGCTGCTTTTGGGTAAAGTATTTGACCCGAGCCCAAGGCATCTCATCACTAATGCATCAATAGCTATTTTCAGTATAGACTGTGCCTTGCAGGTGTAGTCAGGCCAATTCATCCTTTTCACCAAACAAATCCTACACTGCAATAGTGTTATTTTATTTCAAGGTGCTGAAATCAATACTATATTGTCTGGAAAAATCATCACGGGAAATGACAGTGAGTCATCTAACTGCCACTTAACTTTAGGGGGCATTTCTTGGGGTCAAATTTATGTTTGGTTGGAAAACATTTATAAAATTGGGGAGTCCTGAAGGCTATATCCCTGTTTCCCCTTCGCCTGACAGACTATTAGAATATAAAATATAAATATGCTTTGCAACAGGATACCAGTAAATACTATTTGCTGATTGGTTGTTATAGGAGATTAGGCCTGTAGCAAACTTTACACCATCTATTACATCACTACCCAATGTAGTTAGAAGAGCCACACCTCCTAATGACAGCTCTACTACACTCATGGGAAATAATGGTTGGATGCTTAATGGAGAAGGAAATCCTTTTGGTGTAAAACCCCACCCCCTCGTAGCCCCCCTCCCGTTTACTCCGGCCTACTTCCCCTCCCCCGGGCAAATGGCCCTAACTTGCCACTTACCCCTCAGCGCAGGTCCGGTCCATGGAGTTCACAGGTGCCATCTTCTTCCGTGCATTCTTCTTACAGGATCCATCGGCATTTGGTGGGGCATGCGCAGTAGGAGAATTTCGCCGGGTCAGCTCTACTGCGCATGCACGAAGTTCAAATTGGAAAACTTTGTGACTTTCGGTGCATGCGCAGTAGAGCCGAACCAGCAACAGATCCATTAAAGGAGAAGAAAAGGTCTTTTTACTTTGGGGTGCAAAAAGTTAGACACCCCAAGTGATTGCATATGCTTACCTGAAACCTCGGCTGTACTTCTATCAGGAGAAAACTGCACCGACCTGGGATTCTTCCAGTGAGCACCATGGAGCGATTGTCTTTCAGCTTCTTCAAATTTCCTGGGGCAGACGCATGTGCAGTCAAACGAAATAGCCGACTTTATAGTTAAAGTTCAGCTTTTTGCACACATGTGTAGCTGCAAGAAAAAAAGAAACCAGAAGCCATTGATTTTGTTGTGCTCACTGGAAGGGCCGGTGCAATCCTGATAGAAACACCAGCCCGGGGTTTCGGGTAAATACATGCGATCACTTGGGGGTGCCTAACTGTTGGCACCCTAAAGTTAAAAGACCTTTCTTTCTCCTTTAATAATTTCACATAATCTCACCGACGTAAAGCAAAAGAGAAACTCTGTATACAATACTTGGTCATAAATTCATGCAGAAATCAGACAATTTAATCAATATATAGAGTTCCATTTAAGGCTTTGCTTTTCCATTTAAGGATCCAGCAAAACCGAAATCTCAGGCTGAATTACCTTCCCCTGTATGTCTTGGCTCTGATGCCATTTCACATACTAATGTTTAATTGCCATTGCTGCAGCCAAGAAACTCCACATCCCGGCAGTTTTTCAAAACCCTTTTTTTCTATTTAAAGTCTTTGGGAAAGGTGAATTCTGCCAAAAAAAATGTTTCCTGTGCTATTGATCAACAAATAATTGTGAACAAAGTACAAGATGACAATCATGGGACTGGCTTGGGCCATACACATTACCTGCTGGCCTTGTTCTGATGTTGCTCCTTTTCTTACAGGTGTTCTCCACATTTCCATCATGGGGGAGCAGACTTGTGTTAACAACATACAATGTGCTTTGGGCTCTAAAACAAAATACAAAACACTGAGACGACAACACAATTGACATGCTGTGGATATGGATGGTGATAATACATTTTGCTGTTCATTTGTGATCTTGGGAATTTCTTCCCTGTAAAGCAATTTCCAGTTTCACAGTACTGGAATTCTAGGAAGATTGCTGCTCATTTGGAACTGTCAAGAAACACTGGAGCTCTTTGTGTGCCTTGCAGGTGTGATTATCACAGCTTGTGTGTGGTTCCTGCGGTTCATGTAGAGATATATATTTTTTGAGTTGGCATACTACTGTGAGGTTTATGCACCCATACAAATGCTTCATTTAGAGAGCTAGCAAATAGACTTGAAAATACCCTTTATTACGCTTCATCATTGAAATGTGTGCATTTGTTCCTGTGCCTGGCTGGACTCTCCTTAAATACTATCAGTGAGGACCAACATCCACACTAATGTCACAGGATGACTTATACTGGCAAGGTTATATGCCGATTTACTCTACATCCTCTTACAGCCAGTTTAATTCAAACATGTCAAGTATAACAGATTCCTTGGTGAACAAAGGCACTAAAATTATTTCTTTTGTAAGGATCAGATTGCTACTCAGAATGTTGGACAGGGCTAGAAGTATGTGCAACAAATCTGCAACATTACCATTATTATATTAGTGGAGACAGTTAGGGGGTTATTTATCGGACTTTTAACGGGAAAAACACAATTTTTGAGATTTAATAAACCCAGATGGGGGTAAAAGTCCTAATTAAAAAGTACTCCAACTCCTATCTGCCAAGTTCATGTAGAAGTCAATGTCAGATGTTCAGTTGACATTTTAAAGGAGAAATATTGTGTAAAAAATAAGAATGTACCAGTTATACTCATTTAGATATAGAAGAATTGTGCTTAGTGTTTCTGCAAAAACCCTAATAATACCACCTCCCTTCCACTTCCTGCTCCCTGAATTCCCAGGCTGTGCAGCAGCACTCAGCTCACTGCACTGTAGGACAGTAACCAATCAGCAGCTAGCAGGACCTGATAGGGAACTGAAGCCTGTCTGTGCTTATGTGACTGCAGGCCTGTGATTGGCTGTCCCCCCTCCTACTGTGCTTCTGGCAGGGACTGTTAGGACACACCCACCCCTCCTTTGAAAAACAGACAGAGACCAGAGAACATCTACAGGGAGCTCCAATAAAGGGGCTATTTTTTAAGATAATATGCATTTTTGGCAACATGTAAAAATGACACAATATATTACTTATAATTTCCTACAAAATTAGGGTTTTTTCACTTATCCCATATATCTCCTTTAAAGATATTCTGATTTGCGTTGGGTTTTGTTAAGTAATCTGAAGATTTTGTGGTTTCGGGTGTCAAGTCTGGAAAACTTGCAAGTTTCTGGGTGTCAAATCCAAAGAAAGTTGTGGTTTTCAGTGACAAATCCGAAAAAATTGAACAATTCGGATTTTTTAATGATTTTATCTAGTCTTTTACCGCACTGTAAATTTTCATTAAAATGTATTGCCAGGGGGTGAAAGGTCTATGTGGATTTGGTCTGAGTGGTTTTCAGAAAATAGAGAGAAGATTTCAGATTTTGATAAATAACCCCGTAGGTGTCGTGAGTGAATTCCATGAGTGAATAGAAATAAAATAATGAATAGGACATTTAAGCCTTATGAAGATGGAGGGTCTGTGAAGAAGAAATGATGCCCGCTACAGTGTATGTTTCCAGATTTTTAAGGTAGGGGTTTGTGCTTTCCTGGAATGTAAGCCGTTCTACTACTATCAAATATTCATCCTTATGAACATCAACATCATCATTTATTTATGTAGTGCCAACAAGTTACACAGTGCTTTACATTAGTTTATAATGAACATGGAACAAACAACAAATAATAAACACAGGCGTGCAGAGTACAAACTAAAGTTAGGGCAACATTGAGATAGTAGGACTTTAGAAACAATGTTGTGGTTTAGAATATATTTATGACTAAATAACTAAGATGCATTGAACAAGCTTCCCTAAACAGATGGGCCTTTTGGGAGTGTTTGAAAGTTGTGAAAGGCGACTTGTTGGAATATCTGTGAGGAGTAGCTTGCAGTAATCAAGGCGGGAAAGAATAAGAGACTGGATAAGTGTTTTGAGATATGTTCGTATTCAGTCAATGTTGCACAGCTGAATAAGACAAGATTTGGCAAGTGTTTGGATGTGTGGTGAGAAAGACAGATGGAAGTCTAAGATAATTCCTAGGCAGTGAACCAGCGTGGTCGATTGAATGGTGATGTTGTTAACTGTGAGTGAGACCTGAGGGGCAGAGGAAGATCTTGGAGGAAATATGAGTTCTTTTTAGATTCAGTTTCAGTTAAGGTTGAAACTGCAAAGGAAAGCCCTGGAGCTTATAAATGCAGGGGCTGCATGACAAGGGGCACGAATGACCAGCAGCCAAATTACACTGGTTTAAGACTGGCAAAATCATATGTAGCTGTGAGAGGGTGAGAATAAATGAGTTACGGGCAGGGAAATTCCAGGCTGGGGGTGGAGAAAAACAGGGATGTGATGTCAGGGGAAGAAGCAGTTCCTTCTGAGCAGGTAGAAACATCCCACCCACACTTTTTTTGCATATTTTGTGAAATGTCTGGAGTTTCTCTTTATGTTGTCATATTAACTATCAATAAGCAAATATGAATGTATCCCTGTATGTATTTTTATATTGTGGTTTCGGTATGCAACATAAACATGAGAGTTTGCAAGTTATTATTCAATATTAATAAATGTCAAATGCTTGATCCGGGGAATCCTTCCATTTGCCATTGAAGGAATTTTTTCCCTCTTGATGCATAATTGGCAGTGGCTTCAGGCTGGCTTTTTACCTTCCTCTGGATCAAAACAGTGGATATATAAATATATATAATGTATTTTAAGTTTTATTGTCCTAGCAGTGGTAGGACTTTGCCAGAGTATTACCCAGGTAAATTTAGAAGAGGGAAAAAGAAGGTTCTCTCCTGTGACTGTACAGTGGGTTGATTGATACCGATGCTACTACTGCTTGTGCTAGGTCTAGCACAGCTTGGATTTCCTATCAGGGGTGGGCGAAAATATCCCGTTTCGCTGAAAAATTTGCGAAATTGGCGAAAAATTAGCAAAACGTGTCGCGTCACGTTTTTGACGCGTGTCGTTTACGATGCGCGTCACGTCATTTTCGGTGTGCGTCTTTGGAATTCGCTGCAAATTCGCTCATCAGTATTTCCTATCGTTGGCACACAGCAGATTCCGGACCAACAGCAGGGCTGCTGCACTTCTGTTAGGAGATGCAGCGCCTGCTCATAGCAGAGTTTGAGGCCATGCTCTCTGTAGGTAGAGGCAGCCTAATACTCAGTGGTGGATATAATGACATACTGTAGTGCTGATCTCAAGTGAGGAGCTGCAGAGCATAGTAGTGATCTCTTATGGAATTCTGGCTTTGAACATTGCCTTGGGCTGAGGCTGACAATGTCCTATTTATTTGATAAAATGCGAATAAATGCTGTGTCCATTTTCACAATTTCTGGCTCCTGGTGTTTCATTTAGGTATGTAACAATGGGGTTCAATGGTATAGCTGAAGGCGAAAGGTAAATTGAGGAGACCCCTTGTCAAGGCTCTACTGTCCATCAGTTACCACAAACCACTATAATCATTGTACAGGCCCACATTCAAATTTTTCTGATAAACCAAAGGAACTTTCCCAATATAACCTATTATTATTATTATTATGAACATGTATTTCTATAGCGTCAACTTATTTGGTAACCCACATGGAGTGTAAGGCTACACATTGGGCAACCAAAAGAGGACTTTTTTCTATGCAATCACAAAAAACTGATTACTTTGTTGGAAGAGACTGGGAACCTGGCACCCAAATAATATAGTGCCTACATGTGATGGTAAAATGGTTTCTTACACCAAATTTATCTTCTCCAGTTCTTCACATATCCCATTTTGTCCTCACTAATCACAATGGACATTGACTCCAAGCACTGTCTAAGAAATCCAACTCTGGACACTGCTGATGATCATAGGAGGACAGTGGGCTATATTAGTAGCATGATTCACTATAGGGATCGCTTTACCAGACCAAGATAGCAACACAACTAAACTTGAGTAAAACAATTTTAACTTTATTCGTCCATTTAAAAACATAGTAGTTGATGCAGACAGGGGAGCAACAAGCCTTAAAGGACAAGGAAAGTGTAAAATAGAATAAGGCTAGAAATGCTGTATTTTGTATACTAAGCACAGACAAGAACTTACTGCACCACAAGCCTAATCAAACAAATGATTTATGCTTTCAAAGTTGGCCACAGGGGGCTGTCATCTTGTAACTTTGTTATATATCTTTGTCTGACACTGGCACTGCACATGCTCAGTATGGTCTGTGCTGCTTAGGGATCGTCATAAATGATAAAAAAACAAAGCAGCTTAAGATCTGCATGGCTGGTAAATAAGGCAGGGGCTCCCCCTGCTGTTCATTAGTGATTGTTTCCCTGCCAGAAGCACTAAATGAAGGGAGAATTTCACTGCATACAATCAGGTTTCTTATAAAAATGGTACACATTTTAAAATTAAAGTATATTGGAGATAGATTTATTTTTCATTAAAGAAAGTAAAAATGGGATTTTATTTCTTTGCCTTTCCTTGCCCTTTAAAGGAGAATTCAATCCTGTGGTGCTAAAATGCCTCCCCCCTTCCCCGAGGTCTACCTCCCTCCCCCCCAGGCTATTGCCCCTAACGTGTAAATTACCCCAAAGCGCAAGTCCCTTTCTGGAAGGTTTACAGGCACATATGGCAACTGCATTCTACTGTGGTGCATGCGCAGTAGAATACATTTGCCAGTTGGTACTACTGCGCATGCGCCCGAAGTTCACAAACGCCATCAGGACAACGAAGAAGATGATGCGGCAGAAGATGCTGCCCTGCGCTTTGGGGTAATTTACACATTAGGGGCAATAGCCCGGGGGGAGGTAGGCCTATGGGAGGGAGGGGGGCCTATAGGAGGGAGGGGGCTAGGGGTTTTAGCGCCAGCAGGGTTGAATTCTCCTTTAACATATTTCCTGACTCACTGTCACTTCATCAGTAGCCACAATGTCAGATGTTTATTCCCACGGCCAGAGTGGTGGAGAGGGATTAACCTGTAAGCGAATGAGTTTGAACATCGAACACCTTTTTTCACAAAACTTGTGGTGAATGTGTGTTTATACTACCCTTTTCATCTTACCTAAGTACCATGTACTAAATACAAGGATGGAGAAGGATGGCTCAGTGGATAGCATGTCTGCCTTGCAGTGTTGTGGCGCTGAGTTCCATTCCTTGAAGTATCCATGTCTACCAGAGGTCCCTTCAGAAACTCCGATTCTCCAGGCTTCTGATAAAAATGTACTCTATTGTGACTGTAAACTCCACTGTGGCAGGGATTGATACGAATGATGTATAATCTCTGTAAAGTTCTTTGTTAATGTGTTGGTGCTGTATAAATGCCAAGAAATAAAAAATTATTTAGGGTAACCTGTTGGTGTGGGAGTTGTGAGGTGTGCAGAAAAGAGACACTTTATTTCAGTCTACTATAGTTACTTTGAGTACTGAGAGTTCCAGATGGTTATACAGTGACAAAACAAAACAATTAACAGCCTTGGCTGCTCTTTGAACATCAGAACTCAGTAAATATTCCCACTAAAATGTTAGTGGTCCCTGATGGATTAAAGACTCTATATAAAGAATATTTAAAGGGTGACAGAATGTCATCTTGCGACATCTGCAATCAGTAAGAAACACATCACCATGCAAGAGCTTCAGTTTCCTAGATGGGAGAATGGAAAGATACCAAAAACAGATTAGAAACATTTAGAACTGCAGTAAAATGAATGGGATACGGTCATACCTTTACAAAAATATAACTGTTTATATTAGTACACAGATGTGTAGAAATGGGCTCTTAAATAAGTGTAGGGACCCATAAGTACCATGGCCCTTATGGCTTCTTCCCTTGCCCTTTCACTAGCTGCCTTCTATTGGACTAAAGTCCAGGTGGCTAGATTGTCTCATATTATTGGCTACAGGTTGTGATCCACCCCTGCAGTGCAGTAATAAAGGTGCTTGCAGGGAGTGGCACCTCCTCTTTGGCCTGCAGCAGAGGAGGAGGGCAGTGCTCCATTGAGCCTGGGTGCCAACCGGGCCCCAGAGGCGCTCTACCCTAAAGGGACAGCACACCTTTAGAGGTACTACAAGTATTAAGTCGGGGAACAGGGCCCCGTGAACGAGGAATAGTCAGAGTTAAGATATTCCTGTTATAGCACTCTCTAGGAGAGGTGAGATAGAGAGGGAAGAGAGAAAGGGCAGCTCAAGCCCCATCAAGGAGGATAGTAGGGAATAGCTCTCCCCCAGGCTCTACCTTGCCTGAAGTGAAGGGACCTCAGACATAGGGACTGCAGGAAGAGTACTTAACCCCTGAGTCACCTGAACCTGCTGGTGGGATCCGGACCACATGGGCATTGATAACCTGGCTGGTGCAACTACAACTCCCATCCTCATATCCTACCTGAGGGTATAATCTATGCTGTACCTGTGCTAAGCATTTGCTGATTTAATACCACTGTCTGTGAGTATATACTACCCTGTGCTGCTATTGTAAATAAACTGTTCTATTTGTTTGCACAAAGAACCCCTGGCGTCCAACAACCTTTATTACACACTATTGCAGTATCGAGTTGTAGTTCTACTACCTCACACGTGATTTTCCACTTAGCGAAAGCCCTACCTGAGAGTGAAAGAGTCGCGTGTAACCAATGCTCTACCTATGCTAGTTGGTTTGGTTAATATTAGCCAAGAAAGGGTTACATAAGTATCTAGAATTGACCTAATTAGACAGCCCTGAAAGAATCATGACTCTGGAGTTAGCAAAGGTACATATTGGGAGTTATATATTAAAGTCTGAATGCCAAAAACTCAAAAAAAAATTTTTTTTACTATAAAATCTCAGTTTTTAGTGATTTAGGATTTCTTATACCCCGAGCATGGAATTCGAATCCGAAATGAGGCATCTCAGACCTGCTGAGGTTCAATAAAAGTCAATGGGAGAAATCCCACTGATATCCTGATCAGCGCTGGGTTTTGTGCAATAATCCGGTTTTAGTGGTTTTGGGGGAAAAAAATCAGAAAAATCATTGTTTTTCGGGCAGAAAATCCAACAAATTTTCACAATTTTCCCGCACTGGAATTTTTCAGGAAAATGTATTGATAAAGGGAAAAATTGAGATTTTTTCAGATTTTGATAAATAACCCTCATTGTGTCCCCAAATACATTTCTTTGCTAAGCAAGAGTGGAGTGAAAGAAAGTATTGTGTTTAGTGCTGAAGACCATATTCTAAAGGCCAGCGGATCCCAAAGTGTACATTTTTTTCCTGGTAAGCTTGTGAGTATTTCAAGGTATTGTTTGACTCTAAATTAGTGTAATTTGGAGACCATTTGCAATTGCTTTTCATTTTTTATTACTTTTTGATTCTTGATATACTTATACTGATATTTATTTGGCAGCTCTCCGGTTTGCAATTTCAGCAATCTGATTGCTAGGATCCAAATTACCCTAGCAACCATGCATTTATATGAATAAGAGACTGGGATGTGAATAGGAGAGGCCTGAACAGAAAGAAGAGTAAAAAAAAAATACAGATAGCAATAAATGTGTAGCCTGACAGAGCATTTGTTTTTAGATGTGGTCAGTGACCAACTATTGTAAAACTGGAAACAACCAGACGGCAGAAAATAATGGAAAAAATATAAAAGAAAAGGAAGGCCAATTGAAAGGCTGCTTCAAATTAACATTAAGGGGCAAATTTACAAAATTCATGTGAAATGATCGATGGTCGAATGCTTATCGAATTTTGAGTAGGATCGAGCCAATTTTGGGGAATAATAGTAAATTTGCCCCTTAGCATACTAGAAGTTAACTTGAAGTTGAACCACCCCTTTTTAAGATGACCCACTGCAAGACTCTCCAAACTAGTCACCACAGGTGTAGAGCTCTGAAATGTTGCACTGTTATAAGAGATGTTTATCGGGTGGGTTTCTTCCATGAAGCAAATCCACTACATTATCCCCAGAATCAGTGCACCTTCCCAGAGATTCACATCAAAGCGCATGATATTTGTACAGAGTTTCTACAACTTGATATTTGCCATTTGAATGTAAAACTGCTATTATTGCCACTACCAAACTATCGACATTACAGTTTGTAGAAATAACAGAACATTATAATGTTATAAATGCTTTCAGAGTACAAAAAATAGTTTCCAAAGAGGAATCCATGGTAGCAAAATAAAACATAAGGCTTGTAAGGTTATTTCTCCCCAGAAGGCATAACTGTTATCCTTTTAAAACAGGGGCCAGAACCAATCAAGACCTGATTAGCGCACATATTGTACGACTTTCCCATTTTTGAAGCAGAGGGAGGTAGTGATTATGTTTCCTGGCCCAGAGGGCTCTTCAAGAAGCTTAAAACCGAAGAACAATTTGTCTTGCCATATCCACTAATTGTGATTTTTGGCAGGAGGGAAGGATAACTTTAATATTGTTTTTGTAGCTGATTCTGCTTTTCTGGGGATATAAGTTTTATTTCTATCTAAGTGTTACATGGCACAGATTTTTATACTAGTATGAGAGATTGATGCTGCTGTATAAAATGCCAGTAGAGAAAAATACCTGAGTGCCATTTCCCCTTAGTATAAACACAGAGCTCATGGACTTCTCACACAAACCTGACCCTTCTCCTCCTTCTACCATTGCTATTGTTGGCATGACCATTAAACCAGCATGCTGCCTGGGGGTGATCTTGGACCAGTCCTTCTCCTTCTTAAATAATTTCAGTGCCACGTCTAAAACTTGCATTTTTTCCTAAGTAACATTTCTAAGGTATGCCCCCTTGTTCCACAGGTTAACAACTGAAACACTAATCCATGCCCTTTCCTGCAATTTTGTACTATCCAGTCTTCCAGACTTCCACCTCTCTCCCAACCCTGCTATCAGTATTAAACTCTCCAGTCTAATATAGCAAAATACTACATTTATTATCAATAAAGTAAAGTTACATAGCAGGAAAAACCAAAGAAAATTCGCCCCCCCACTAATAAAAACTCCTAATCTCCTCCCTTTTCCCACTGCACAGGTGTTAACAGCTGTAAGTGCCCCTAATATATTACTTACCTCTCTTTGCAGAGTTAACACAGCTCTTTGGTCTTCTTCGGGTCCTCTTCCCTTCCTTTGGCAATTTCCGTCAGAGACTGCTCCAACTGGCCATGCACCAATACTGCACTCACTTTCCGAAGAGCTGGAACATGGCACCCGTGAGCTTCACTGCGTTGGTGGATTAGGGGCACTTGCAGTTGTTAACACCTACGCTGGGGGAGCAGGGAGGGGGACTATGTAAGTTATGGTGTAGGGGTTTTTATTAGTGGGGGGGTTGAATTCTCCTTTAAAATGGTTGTTCACCTTCAAACAACTAGTGGTTTTCAGATAGAACACCAGAAACAATGACTTTTACCAATTACTTTCTTTTTTCTATGTGTGACCGTTTTTCTAAGAATGAAGTGTAACGTGTAATTTTTCACCTTCTAAAGTATGTCAAGGAGGGGGTGTCACCGACCCTGTAAACTGATCTAAATTGATACATTTAGTTGATCCATTTTTTTGCAACCCGTACCCGACTCCTACCCGCAACCTACAATCCACAACCCAGACCTGCAACCCACATCTGGACCCGCTACCCAACCCCCAACCTGAAAGTACCTTATCCGCAACCTGGACCCATGACCAACAAGAATCAGGAAGTGCTGTAATTGTAACCGGAAGTGACATCATCGGAAGTAGGCCTGATCAGAAAAAATTAGTAAAAATCGCTATTGAGAAGACCCGCAGCCCGACCAGCAAATCCGCAGAACCGCCAACTCATGTCTATACATGCTCTATCAGCCCGCACCTTTGATTGGGGGGTACAATTTTGCCCCAAGAGGTGCCCTTTAAGATGGAATCTTTATTTCTTTTATTGACTGGTCAGTGCAGAGCAAAATGGGACTTTCCAGTACGAATGAGGGACAGCGGGTTGAGCAATCGAAAGAGGGACTGTCCTAAAAATGGGGCAGTTGGGAGGTATGTAATTCTAAAAAAAAAAATCTACAATTAGACACATTCTTGAAAATCCAACTTAAAGGAATTGTTCAGTATAAAAGTAAAAACTGGGTAAATAGATAGGCTGTGCAAAATAAAACATGTTTTCAATATAGTTAGTTAGGCAAAAATGTAATGTATAAAGGCTGGAGTGACTGCAAGTCTAACCTAGCTTTTCAGCTCTCTTTTGTTTACACTGACTGGTTACCCTGGTTACCAGGCAGTAACCAATCAATGACTTGAGGGAGGGCCACATGGGACATAACTGTTGCTTTTGAATCTGAGCTGAATGCTGAGGATCAATGGCAAACTCACTGAACAGTTATGTCCCATGTGGCCCCCCCTCAAGTCGCTGACTTACTCGGATTTAGAGAGCTGAAAAGCAGGATGTTGTGTTGTATTCTGTTATGTGAGACATCAACTCACTCCAGCTTTTATATATTACATTTTTGGCTAACTAACTATATTAGAAACATTTTTTATTTTGCACAGCCTATCTATTTACCCGGTTTTTATTTTTACCCTGAACTGTTCCTTTAAGTTGTCTGTTTAGATGTTTGCAATGTTGGGGGTAAAATTTTGCCTCAATAACAATATAAGATAACAGGTCCCTTGGGAAAAGTTAAAGGGCAATTCACCTTCATTAGCAAAACTGTAATAACTGAAAAAACTTTCATAACCTGCCACATTTTGTAAAATTAAAATGGTAATTAGGGGGTGTGGCCACAAAAACAGACATGGTCAAAAACTTTTTTGTCCCTCATTTCCAAAATGTTGGGAGGTATGGAATTATTTACAATAAGAGGAAGATTGGAGGTGACACACAGGGAGTTTGGTAAGTGGAAAACAGCAGAGGACAAAATTAGAAGAACATGAAGCGGTGGCAGGCTGACCTCCTGCTGAAGCAAATATAAAGGAAAACTATACCGTCAAAATGAATACTAAAGCAACAGATGATTTATATCAAATTAAGTGGCATATTTAAGAATTTTACCAAACTGGTATTCATATTTAAAGGACAAGTTAAACTAAAGACGTACTGTAGGTAGAAATGTTGGACATGAAGTTTTGTGCTTGTGTACCAGCCCAAGGCAACCACAGTCCTTTAGCAGTAAAGATCTGTGTCTCCCCAGTAGATGCCCCAGTAGCTCCCCATCTTCTTTTCTGATTCTGATTCACTGATTCACATGCTCTGTGCTGCTGTCACTTACTGAGCTTAGGGACCCACTCACAATATACAGTACACATAGAATAGAAATATAGTCACAATATAAGGCTAATTAGTAATTAATACAGATAATTACTACATGGCAGCACAGAAACCAGTGCAATTAGCATCAGATTTTAATAATCAGCCCTGTAGCATCGGCTTATATTAGTGACGACCCCTAAGCTTAGCTTCTCAACAGCTGCTCAGAGCCCACTGAACATGTGAGTGTCACAGACAGTTTCCAAGATGGTGACCCCCTGTGACAAGTTTGAAGTCCTGGATCATTGCTGCTATTGATAAGCTGAAACTGTAGGCTGGTGCAATAAGTTCAGTATCTAAAATATGCCATTTTTAGCGCTGTTCATTTTTAGGGTTTAGTTCTCCTTTTACATCTCTTGTCTTGAATCACCATTTCGTGATGGTCTGTGTGCTGCCTCAGAGATCACCTGATCAGAAATACTGCAGCTCTTACTGTAACAGGAAGAAGTGACAGAAAAGACAGAACTCTGTTAATTGGCTCATGTGACCTACAGTAACTTGTATTGTTTGTTTGGTATGTGTTGTGCACACTGTGAATCATAGGATCCCCCGGGCTGGCCCTTATTTTCTTAAAATTACAGTATTTCTGATTACCCAATGGCACATAATACTAAAAAAGTATATTATTATGAAAATTGTTTATTTACATGAATCAGGGATTTACATATGAGCTGTTTTATGCAAACTATTTTTATAGAGACCTACTTTGTTCGTAAGTAAGCATATACTTTTGTTTTTCCATTCTCTGAATCTGACTCTTAGGGGGAGGTTTATCAAGGGTCGAAGTGAAAATTCGAATAAAAAAAAATTAAAAAATTTCAAGCTATTTTTGTGTAGTTGACTAGGGAATAGTCCAAATTTGATTTGAATCTGCAAAAAATTTTGTACTGTCTCTTTAAAATTTTGACTTCTACTATTCGTCATCTTAAACCTGCAAAATTACTGTTTTAGTCTATGGGGACCTCCTAGAACCTGTTTGGACCTTGAACTTTGAAAATTGTACTTTTTTTGGGGGGAAAACTGTGAATGCGGTATTACTCAGATTCTAAAACAGACTGATTCCATTGAAAACTGACTTATTCAAATTTAAAAAAACTTAGACTTAGTTTTATTTCGCCAGCTCTACACAAATTCACTAAGATGCGAATTTGTGCTCAGGGCGGCGAACGGTAGCGAAGTAGTATTACTTTGCCAGGCAAAACGCATTTACGCTAGCGATGCCTAATTTGCATGCGGCGCAAAGTTAAATGTATAATAGAAGTACATGTTGCAGCCACTACATTCCATTACACAAGCCCAGGAAACCTTTAATAAATTAAATAAAGTTGTCCTATTGTATGTTAGGAAATGTAGGGGGGAAGGAGGGTAACCCCAAAAAAAAATTTCGCTCTTTTTTGCAGACTTTCACCCTTACAAAAGGTAAAAGACGCCAGCGTTTTTTGGACCTTAGAAAATATGTGAAGTTTTTTTTTCAAACTCCTATCTATTGTATTGAACTTTACCAGGTCTGACCTGGCGAAATTAAAGTTTAGCGCAAGAGGTAACGTTCAGTAAAATGTTCATCTTAGTTAATTAGCGTAGTTACGCACCTTCGCCAGTGTGGCGTAAGGGTGCGAAGTTGCGCATGTCTACCTACTTTGCTAGCGAATTTTCGGCAGGGACACTATTAGTGAATCGGCAAAGTTGCGAATTGACGTCACGCTGGCGAATTAGCGCTGGCGTTAGACGCTTCGTGCTTTAGTGAATTTGCACCAAGGTATGAAGATCCGAATTATGGAAAGATCCATTATCCAGAAGACCCCGAAGTCCCGAGAATTCTGGATAACAGGTACCTTCTTCAGAAAAGGTCTTGTGATCTGTTTTACTATTTTCACTCAGTGCTGCATTCCTATTATCACATGAAATAATGGAGTAAAACAAACTGTATAGAGGCACACGTTGTGCTTGGTTCAGTTCTGTGCTGGAGATAAACACAACCATTGATCAACAAGACGGGGGCACCAATCCTGTTATATATCTATTGACCCCATATTCCTTATGGTCATCTGTGTAGCAGCAATATATCCTTGGAGATCAGTAGCAGCTGCACATGGTTCCCCCCCTTCTTGTTATTTAGCAGAATTCCTTTTGGTAAATTATAGCCTGTGGAGCCCTCTGGAGAGCATTGACTTCCGATGGCTTTTGCTTCTGGGTTTTTCTTCACCTGATGATGTTTTCAGCCGGGAGAGTTTTCCATTTTCTGTTCTGGGGAGCTGAGGCACCTCTGTGGTTATATGGGTAGACAAAATAAAACATTTTAACACAATGTTTCCAGTTTCAAGCCTTGTCTGTCTAGCTGTGGGTACACACACAAACAAGTGCACACCATGGATTTCTACAATGTTAATGCAAATTTGGTCATCTCACAAGTTCCAAATCACCAGCACCACTTTGCCCTTTAGCACCAGCTTTGTTAGGGCCGCAGAATCCAGCCTGCTTTCATATATTTCATAGAGAATTTAGCACATTTCAATCTACTCATGAACAAGGAAATGTGCAAACAACTTATCAAAACATTTTTTCTTTTTCAGGGTGGCAATTTTTTTTGGCGCTCAACAAATTTTTTTGCAACATTGGAGTATATGGGTCTATTTTTCACTGTGAAACCCAGCAACCCACTCATGAATAGCTATAGCCCTTTGGCAGTAAAAGATGCCCAAGTACTGCAGCTCCCCATCCTCTTTTCTGCTTATTTGCATCACAAGATGTGGGTCACTTGCCTGAGCTTAGTGCAGTACAATGCAAAATGAAATGTACAAGGCTGACTTGTGATTCAGATTTGCTGTACACCAGTTGCTTATGATTAAGGTTGCCAGAGCCTGAAATGCGTCAACTTTGCCTACTTTAAAGAAAATCAATAAAGACTATTATTTTTACTTTTTTGGAGGGCAAGCTGTTGTCTATATTTGTGGGAAACATATTGGTTGAGCAGTTGGATTGACTAGTACCAGTGCGGGACAAGGGGTAGGCACGTGCCAAAGGCACAAAGCTGGGGGGAGCGCACTAAGCTGGCGCCAGCCCTGCCAGGTTGCCTAAGACATCTGTCGCGTCTGACTCGGCTCTAAATAATACCTGTAACAGTGTAAGCCCTGTAAGGTTGGCTTCAGCAACCCAGAGCACACTGAGCATGTGCAGTGTCACGCTGATACTCAATGGATGGAATAACAAGATGGAAGCTGCTCTAGACAGATTTTAATACCTTTAAAGAAGAATTCAATCCCCCATATACTAAAACTCACTGCTCCCTACCCTACATAGTCTCCCCTCCCTGCTCCCGCCCGCACAGGTGATAACTCCATGAATTGCCCCATATCCTGTGATTACCCCTCGTTGCAGTGTAAGCACAGTGGAGCTCATGGACTCCATCTTTTTCTCTTCGCTAATCTTTGGAGAGTAAGTGGTATATCGGCGCATGCGTAGTCAAAGCAATGTTCCAGTTCCGGACAACTGCACATGTGCCGAAAGCGACGGGAACAGCCGAAGATGAACCCAGCTGTGCTTACTCTGCAATGAGGGGTAATTACAGGATATTGGGCAATTAATGAAGCTATCACCTGTGCAGGCAGGAGCAGGGACGGGGAACTATGCAGGGTAGGTGGTAGTGGGTTTCAGTATATGTAGGGTTGAATAAATGACAGTTGATTTTCTGGACTGGTGCTGTAAGTTGAATATACAAAATAATAATAAGGCCTCTATATTGCAACGCAGCCCTTACAAATCAGCATTAGGAAGCACTCAAGTTATAAAACAGCAATCAAGTTCTTTGCTATGTGATTGTGACGTCAAACACTCATGTTGTATTCCCTGATCTGCAGAAAACCACAACTTTATATCTGCTTCTCATGAGACCTACAGTAGTCCAATTAGAGGAATGTCTATTTGTTACATTTTGCTAAATTTGCTTAGTTTACTTATTGGCAATGCACGAAGAAGAGACTCATTAAGTCCTGACAGAAAGAGCCACTTATAGGCATCTAAGAGAACAGTAATAAGCGTTTGGAAGAAGGCAAACCCAGGTTATAGACAGATGGCTGCATATTGAAAATTATAAACGTAAAAAAAGACCCGCTTTATTCTTACATCTGTTGAAATTAACTGAGACTTGACATATGGATTTTGAAATTAGTACAAACAACTTAATTCAGTACTTTAGAAGGGCAAATATCAGCAAAAGCAACCAATGTCCTAACTCTCAATACTGACTGCCATAGGCTACAGGGAGTCATAGCTCAGCCTCAGCTGAAAATGCATTATATTAAAGGGATACTGTCATGGGAAAAAATGTTTTTTTTTTTCAAAATGCAGCAGTTAATAGTGCTGATCCAGCAGAATTCTGCATTGAATTCCAATTTTCAAAAGAGCAAACAGATTTTTTTTTTTTATATTTCATTTTGATATCTGACATGGGGCTAGACATATTGTCAATTTCCCAGCTGCCCCTGCTCATGTGACTTGTGTTTTGATAAATCTTAATCATTCTTTACTGCTGTACTTCAAGTTGGAGTGATATCACCCCCTCCCTTTTTCACCTCCAGCAGCCTAACAACAGAACAATGGGAAGGTAAGTAGATAACAGCTCCCTAACACAAGATAACAGCTGCCTGGTAGATCTAAGAACATCACTCAATAGTAAAATCCATGTCGCACTGAGACTCCTTCAGTTACATTGAGAAGGAAAAACAACAGCCTGCAAGAAAGCATTTCCCTCCTAAAGTGCTGGCACAAGTCACATGACCAGGGGCAGCTGGGAAATTTACAATATGTCTAGCCCCATGTCAGATTTCAAAACTGAATATAAAAAAATCTGTTTGCTCTTTTGAAAAATTGATTTCAGTGCAGAAGTCTACTGGAGCAGCACTATTAACAGTTGTGCTTTGAAAAAAAACATGTTTTCCCATGACATAAGGTACAAGTATGGGATCTGTTATACCAGGGTTGTCCAATCTGCTGCCCAAGGGCCACATGGGTATGAATGTGGCCCAGCTTCAAACACTTGGTTCCCAAGGAAACGTCACATTGCAATGGATATAGGAGTAGGCAGGATGGGTGGCTCTGCCCATTGCCCAGTTAGTAATAATAATAAACATAATATAAATATTTAATATCCAGGTGTCCCATATTCCAGTGTATAGCTCCATCTGGTTATCTAACTGGTATTGTAGTTCTTTTCTGTGCATTTTCTTTACTTTTACAAATAAAGTGTTTGTGTATTTCATGTGTGGCCCCAGACAATTTTTCTTTTCCAAAATGGCCCAGGGAAGCCAAAAGGTTGGACACCCCTGTGTTATACAGAAACCTGTTATCAGGAAAGTTCCGAATTACACAAAGGCCATCTACCATAGACTCCATTATAATGAAATTATCCAAACTTTTAAAAATGATTTCCTTTTTCTCTGTAATAATTAAACAGTAGCGTGTAATTGATCCCAACTAAGATATAATTATCAATCCTTATTGGAGGCAAAACCAGCCTATTTGGATTTATTCAATGATTACATGATTTTCTAGTAGTACAGGTATGGGATTCATTTTCAGGGTACCCATTATCCTGAAAGATCTGAATTACTGGAAGGCCATCTCCCATAGACTGCACTTTAATTAAACAATTCAAACTTTCTTTTTTCTCTGTAATAATAAAACTTTTACTTGTTCCTAACTAAGATATAATACAAAACACTATTTGGTTTAATTCATGTTTAAAGGACAAGGAAAGTGTAAAATAGAATAAGGCTAGAAATGCTGTATTTTGTATACTAAACATAAACATGAACTTACTGCACCACAAGCCTAATCAAACAAATGATTTATGCTTTCAAAGTTGGCCACAGGGGGCTGTCATCTTGTAACTTGTAACTTTGCAAGACCAAGACTGTGCACATGCTCAGTGTGGTCTGGGCTGCTTAGGGATCGTCATAAATTATCAAAACAGGGAAACAAACAAAGCTGCTGGAGTTCTGCATGGCTGGGAAGTAAGGCGAGGGCCCCCCCTGCTGTTCATAAGTATGATTGTTTCCCTGCACAGCAGTTAGGGACAATTCCTATCCAAATCAGTAAATGAAGGGAGAATTTCACTGCATACAGTCAGGTTTCTTATAAAACCAGTACACATTTTTTAATTAAAGTTTACTGGAGATAGGTTTCTTTTTCATTAAAGAAAGTAAAAATGGGATTTTATTTTTTTTGCCTTTACATGCCCTTTAAATGTTTAGTAGTATTAAGGTATGGATAGTGATGCGCAAATTTATTCACCAGGAGCGAATTTGCGGCAAACTCCCGCGATTCGACACTGGCGAATAAATTCGCAAATCGGCAGCAAAATTTCGCTTAGCGAAAATTCGCTGGAAAAACGAGTCGCGCATCGTTTTTGACGAATTCGTTTCACGAATTTTTCGGCGAAGCGAATCTCGGGATATTCGCCCATCACTAGGTATGGAGATCCAAATTAATGAAAGATCCCTAATGCCGTCAGGCCCTGAGCATTCTCTATAACAGGTCCCAAGCCTAATTATGAACTCTTTAGTTATGTGAGGTTACTTTACAAAACAGTTCACATATTAGAGGCAGGAGCTACACTTGAGAGATTTAGCACAAAAGGGTTAATATTCAGTCTGCATGGTGCAATGCAATAACAGAGCTATCACAAAGGGAAAATAAAAGGTGAGTGATTTATCCCACAGTTTTCAGTGGGAGGGAAAGGCCACTTATTAGTCATTGCTGCGTGTCTATGTCTGAGTGCTCCAAATCAATTCTGGCCCTGCTCTGCACCTACTCCAGTCACTAAATATCAGCTTCACAATGCCAGAGAAACAAAAGAAATGCTGTTAAAGCCAAACTTACGCTTAGCAAGATTCTAACATTCTACAGCCAGATGCTTGCTAGTAATCATTGCTTCATAATACGAGACTGGCTCGAAACGTCACAAAATAAGTGACTATGAAAAGTTGATTGGGGGTTGTGTTTCAAGCTGTTCAGAGTATGAGAGGAAAGTTTTTATATATTTATATATAATAAGTAATAAGTGATAAGGTTATGGCTTGACTGTGTGCTTGTTCCCTAGCAAATAGACTTGTTGTCCCTCCAGCAAAAAATGCTTTTATAGGGCAGTACAGCAGCCTTCCCCCTCACTGGAATATATAGAACCAATCCCAAATTGAATAGGAAAGGACAGAACAGGTAGTTTCATTCCCACATATCATACACAAACAGCTACTGAAAAGCAGAAGTTCCATGCCCCTGAGAAACATGTGGATAGAATTTGAGACTTATGTTATGGGGAGTAAGACTTCAAAGCTTCTGCTCACCCTTTTGTGATTGTAACGCACAGTTTGCTTATGAAATATTGTAATGGTCCCACATGTGACGTGCATGTGTCAAACGTGAGTATTTCTATTCTATCTGGAGAAAAAAGGATGCAGATGAATAGTAGATATAGGTAAAGTACATGAGTATGATATCTGATGCAGCTTAGTAGATTCAAAACTAATCACTTCCCATGTAGCAGTTCCATAAAGTATAGTGAATCCACTATAATAATAACTTCCTAGTGCTGTGCAACTTAGTACCCTGTTTTCTTGGACTAAAACTAGGTGGATCTCTCACAGATATGCCCACCTTGAGGCTAGAAATAGGCTGATCTGATCATTTGGCCCTTGGGTCAGCATTGGGATCGAGGATTGCATCAAAGAGTAGATGTGGACCTCAGTCTGATGCCGATACTGCCTGACTGACATCTGTACAGTGTTTGGACAGATATTGGTTGGGCCTATCCGAGGATCCCATACATGGGAGGATAAGCTGCAAAATCAGCATGAAGGGCCTGAATTGGCAGCATAAATCTGCCCATGCAAAAGAAAATTTGTCCAAAGGCGAGAAGACTCATGTCAGCAAGGAAGAACTTCTGACTACCTTTACTTTATTCATGAACGTTACAAATAGGGTTTCCACCTTTTCTGGGGAAAAATACCGGCCTTCCTATATGTTTATTTTTTTTTCCTATTAATAACATTGGGATCAACCATCAAAAATACCGTCCGGCCAGGTGGCAATCCTAGTTACAAATGGTTAGTCTAATAATAGAGAAGGTACAAACTAAACTAGAATGAAATCATTCTCAGAATAATATGAATGAATCCAATGCAATCCTGGTAGCTTTTGTGAATGAATTATTGAAGAGGAGCTGTGAATTTCATCACGTTGCTAATTCCATGGCTTTGATTCATTTTAACATTGTTAAGTACCAAGTTGATAATCATTTTTTTGTTCCACCCAATGTAAGAGAGTGCATTTATTATAAAGCAGAAGGTTTTATACAGATATGGGATCTGTTATCTGGAAACCTGTTGACAAAAAGTTCAGAAATACGGAAGGGTCATCTCCCATGGACGCCATTTTATCGAAATAATCTTTGTTTTTTTAAAATGATTCCCGTTTTATCTGTAATAATAAATTGTACCTTGTTCTTGATTCAAACTAAGATATACTGTATTCTTTTTGGAAACAAAACCAACCTAAGTTTTTTAAAATGATTCCCTTTTTCTCTGTAATAATAAAGCATTTTATTGTACTTGATCCAAACTAAGATATACTTAATCCTTTTTAGAAGCAAAACCAGCCTATTGGGTTTAATGTTTACTAAAATGAAAAATTTTCGTGATTTTCGGCACATGCGCAGTTGTTCCGGACCGGAAATATACAACTGCGCATAAACGCCGGTCTGATTCTGAAGAAGACAGAAGAAAGAAGATGGTGCCTGTGAACTCCTGAGCTTAGAATCTGCATGGAGGGGTTAGTAAAAAATAAGGGGCATTTGCCCAGTGCGGCAAGTATGCTGGGGGGGGGCGGGTTAGGGGGACAACACAGGGTAGGGTTTTTTTTTTTTAAATGGGTTTAATGCTCCTTTAAGGCATGAAGATCCGCAATATGGAAATGTTCCTTGTCCAGAAAACCCCAGTTCTTGTGCAATCGGGATAACAGTACCCGTATGTAATAAATGTACCTCCTAATAAGTATTGAAAGACCCGAGGTTTCAAGCTGGGCCGCATTCAAATCCATTCTGGGCCGCATGCAGCTTTCGGGCCGCAGGGATTTAAGTATTCGTTTGGAAGCTGCAACGGAAAAACAGACACCTGAGTCAATTCTATAAAGCAGGAAGGTAGTTGGCAATGTCCAAAGAAATAGCAGATTGCACCCTTCTTTTGCCTTCCTGAATTTAAACGGACCCTAAAGCCTTTATCTACTTTTACTTTTCTACTGAACATGGATTTTATGTGCCTACTTACTGACAAAGGCCCTACAAAACATGAAGTATCCATTGCTTCTTACCTTGTGAGAATGTAAGCGATACCAAGGCAAGTCGTTACTTTTATGGTAGGGTTATAACTATCTTCCCTCACTGATATCTGAAGTGTGCCTTGAGCTTTGAAGCAAACATGTCAGTTACAAGATGGCCAGTCAATGAATCTGAAAATGTCAGCCTCAAAGATTGCAGAGAAAATTGTCTTGCCATTTCATGCATGTTGGTAGTTTTTACATTTTTATTGAAGTGCATCCATCATAGAATCTGTTCAAACAATATAGCACTCTGGGCCAAGGTTCAAAAGTCCATTGCATGATTCGGGATAAAGTCATTAAATACAATTAAAATCTTTATCAGTAAGCAGAGAAATTACATGGTCAGAGTAAACAGTTTGTTTGTGGTGAATATTGCATTATTATAGGTCTGCTTAACGACAGTCTTCAGGCCTCTCTATATCCAGAACCTGCCTGCACCCAGTAGTAGAAGCTTTATCATCACAAAGGGAAGCGGAATTCATATTCTGTAAAATGCTCTGAACAAAGATTTTTAGCGAAGCAGTTGTATGAAATTAAATAAAATGTGAAAAACTGTGTTAAAATGTGGGTACCCTTGTAATTTTGCTAATCTGAATGCATGTAACTGCTCAATACACTTTTAAACAAAGCTTGTTCAGTATTATGGTTTAGGGGAAGGCTACAAAATGCCATCTCAGAGGTTAAGGGCAGAGACTCAAGGTCAGATTAAGGGAGATTACCCATTAGGCAACTTCAGGTGACTTCAGAAAACAAAGCGATCCAAGTACCATCCCGTCCGGCAATTTTCATTCTTGCCAGTGTGAAGGCAGGGGAAAGTAGTTCAGGGTGCCCAAATCTGCCCATGTGTCTCTGCCCTTTAACTGTCAGTTTCAACTGTAAGGAATGTAATCAGGATTTGGAAGGCCACAGGCACAGTTGCTGTAAAATCACAGCAAATAAACAAATACAAAAACACAGGTACTTTGTATGAGTTTACGATAGGGAAAGAAAAGTTAGTGAGTCTCTCGGTTTAGTTTCCTCCTGCCGATCCTTCCACAGTCTCCCTGCTGTGTATTAAAATTCCAAAAAAGCTCGAGTTTGGATCAGCGCCTGGGGCAACGGGGAAATCCAGGAATAAGGGGAAAAATGGAAAGGGGAAAAAAAGAGAAAAAAGGCACTATATAGTGCAGTAAGTTTGAATGCTATTGGAGCAATAGGGTGTGGCAATATAGCAATTAGTGGTTAGGTGATATGTTTCTTAAAAGATTGGTGCAAATTTAGCTTAAGGGGTACAATCTCCACTTCCAATCTATATTCACCAAAATTCCCACAGCCGTGTTGTATATAATGTGGCAGAATTGCCTACTCACAAGACACAGTCTTGATAAGCTTGCATATAGTAAATCCTAGGCGTTCTCCTCCTGTAGCGTTTCTCCTGTCTTAGTAAAAGTAAAGCAGACCTCCCATAGTGTAATTCGTAATAAAAACAGATTTTTAATAATAAATAATACACTCACATTTAAAAAGTGACAGATTCACTTAATAACGTTGCAGATCCTTATCCAGGGTTAGTCCGGGGTAGGAGAGGTGAAAGATACTCTGCCAGCAGAAGTAAATCTCCTTTTTTTCTTCCTTACAAGCCCAGCCCCCACTGCAGCGTTCCTTAGTGTCGCCCGACGCGTTTCGCTGACGTCATCAGCTTCATCAGAGGCATAGTGACCCTAGTTCCTGCTTTTCCTTTTAAAGGCCCCCACTTCCGGTTTTCGTATCCGTCAATTTCCGGTCCGCGCTGTTTGCGTTCCAGCTGTGGAACGCATTTCCTACTTCCGGTTTCGCTGCTTTTCAAATCGGAGTTTCCCTGACTTCATAGCAACCGTTCTTTAGCTGGACCTCTCCCCTGTGTGCAGCTCCTGCTACATTCATATTGCTCTGCAGTCTCCAGCTAGCATCCCTCATCCCATATACAACCTTCATTAAAGTGGCTGTTATGTTATATTTTACTTAGGACTTCTTTCTATCATGGATTTTTTTAACGGCATCTGTTAACATATATTTATTTATGCACACAATATTTATATAAAGATTTAAAATGTAAATGATGAGATAAGTACACAGTTTAAAACATAGCATCTTAAAGTTATGGATAATTCATTTCTTTAATAACATAGATAATTCGTTTAAAAGGATTCCTCATGGGCCCATTTTGTTGATCTCTACTATATATACATCATTTATTAATTCATGTGTGTATATAAATTAATTTAATTGATTGCATTTTTAAAAATCATTAATAGCCTTTTGATTGGCTGTGTGTTAAATTATATATTCGTTTTTTTATTTTAGTGCTAATTATAAAATTTATGAATTCATATGAATATGTAAATAAGATTAATTGTATTCTAATTAAATTTTACAGTGTTTTTTGTGACTTGTGTGTTTATTTGTATGGTATAAAATCATGTGTATTGATTTAATGAAAAAAGTTTTTATAAAAAATTTTTTAATAAAGAATTTTTTAGTGAATATTTTTTGTGTAGTTTTTGTATTTCTTTAGTGATTTTTAAGTTCCTATATGGGTCCATCTTAGAGGAATGCTCTCAAATTCATATCTATGTTTAACCCGTTGGGTTTTAGTGTTTGCATATGATTAGTGATGGGCGAAACGGGCGCGTTTTGCTTCGCCGAAAAATTCGCGAATTTCCAGAGAAATTCGCGAATTTTTTGCCGATTCGCGCAACGAGTCGCGCGTCTCGCGTCGTTTTCGGCGCGTGTTGTTTTCGGCGCGCGTCGCGTCGTTTTCGGCGCGTCGCGTCAAAAGCGACGCGCGACTCGTTTTTGCGCGGCGAATTTTTTTTTGCTAATTTTTTTGCCAGTTTCGCGAATTTATTCGCCAGCGGAGAATCGCGGGAATCGCCGCGAATTCGCCCCTGGCGAATAAATTCGCCCATCACTACATATGATGAATCCATTTACTCTCTTCCTGGAGGGTCCTCCTAACTATATCTCCACCCCTCCAATCTGCTTGTATTATTTGGATGCCCCAGAATTTTAAATCCTTTGCTTTGCTGTTGTGATGGAATTTAAAATGATTTGATACACTATGGTTTTCTACTCCTTTTTCTATATTCCTAACATGCTCGTTTATCCTTTCCCTCAATGTTCTGTTTGTCTTTCCGACGTTGCTGTAAAACCCAAGTCTGGAAGGCTGAGATAAATACAGGAGCGGCATATGCGGAGGATTGTGAGAATGGTTACAGACACCCCGAAGGTCACCTCTAAAGACCTGAAAGAACATCTTGCTGTAGATGGTGTATCTGTACATTGCTGTACAATTCAGCACTATTTGCACAAATATCATATGTATGGCAGGGTGATGAGAAAGCAGCTCTTTCTCCACTCACAACACACACGACACAAACAGAGTCACTTGTGTATGCAAACGCTCATTTAGACAAGCCACACAAAGTGCTTTGGATTTATGAGACAAAAATTGAGTTATCTGGCCATAACAAAAAGCACTTTGCCTGGTGGAAGAAGAACACTGCATTCCAAGAAAAACACCTACAGCCTACTGTCAAATTTAGTGCAGGTTCCATCATGCTGTGGAGCTGTGTGGTTAGTTCAGGGACTGGGGCCCTTGTTAAAGTCTAGAGTCAGATGAATTCAACCCAATATCAACAAATTCTTCAGGATAATGTTCAAGCATCACAGATTTGCACAGGGGCTGAATATTCCAACAGGACAATAACCCTAAACACACTTAGAAATCTACAAAGACAGAGGGAGAAGTACAATATTCTGGAATGGCCGTCACAGTCCGCCGACTTGAATATCGTCAAAAATCTATGGGATGATTTGAAGCAAGCTGTCCATGCTCAACAGCCATCAAATTTAACTGAACTGGAGAGATTTTGTATGGAAGAATGGTCAAAATTACCACCATCCAGAATCCAGACACTCATCAAAGGGTATAGGAGACATCTAGGGGATTTTGGAGTGCCCAAATGTATGCACCAGTCTAATTTTGTTATAATGCATATTGCATATTTTCTGTTAATCCAATAAACTATGTCACTGCTGAAATACTACTGTTTCCATAAAGCATGTTATATATTAAAAGGAAGTTGCTACTTTGAAAGCTCAGCCAATGATAAACACAACTCCAAACATTTAAGAGGGGTTCCCAAACTTTAGCATGACTGTATATACAGTATATCATAGCCTCATTAGGAAAAACTCAGATGGTAACCTGCAGAAGCAAACCTCTGTGGCTAGTGAGCCTTTGGCCAGTTGCTGTGGCCCCTTACAGTTTTCTGGTTTTGGGTGCCAGTTTTATAGCACTACTGAAAAGTAATACTGACACTAAAAAATGTAATTTCAAAAGCTTAATCTACATTAATAGTTACTTATAGGTAGTGATGGGCGAATATCCCCAGTTTCGCTTTGCTGAAAAATTTGCGAATTTCCAGAGAAATTCGCGAATTGGCGAAAAATGTGCAAAACAAGTCGCGGCACGCTTTTGACGTGCGTCGCGTCAACTTCAACGCATTGCTTTGTTTTCTGCGCGTCGCATCAAAAACGACGCGCGACTTGTTTTTTCTGGCGAATTTTCTCCAGGCGAAATTTCGCTGGCGTTTCGAGAATTGCGGGAATTCGCCGCAAATTCGCCCCTGGCGAATAAATTCGCCCATCACTACTTATAGGTTATGCTGATCATTTCTTGCTGAAATTCGCGATTTCGCGAATTTTTCGGCGAAGCGAAATGGGTGAGATTCGCCCATCACTACTGATTATCAGTTTATTTCCAAAGTCATATTTTTGTTCTGTAGATTGTTCAGTCCAAGGGGTAGATTCATCAAAGAGTGAAGTTAAGAGTGAAGTTCCGCCACTAGAGGGAAATTCCACAGTTCTCCATTCATTTCTATGGGATTTTTAAAGGCGTATTCATCAAAGGGTGAACTTTCACTTCACCCATTGATGAATACGCCTTTCAAAATCCCATAGAAATGAATTGAGAGCTGTGGAATTTCCCTCTAGTGGCGGAACTTCACTCTTTGATGAATCTACCCCCAAGAAACAACAGAACTGAATTCTGGGTAGTGTCAAAGCGTCAATTAAATCATTTTTATTGTATCTTTTAGTACTTGCCGACTATTTTCAGAAAGTTAGAAGCAGTTAAATATATATCTCAGCCAAACCCAACTGAATCGCCTGCCCTCGGGAACAGGCTATTGGTGACATCGAACAGACTTTGACCAGCTGACGACACAGCCAATATAATTGGTCTGCGAGAAAAACAAATAAAATCAGTAGAATAGGCAACGTCTGAAATGAGCAGTAACTCATTTGTCAGAAGACTTGTTTCGTGTAATGCAAGAACACGGATCCTATTTAATCCTAAAAGGATTTTTTTGTGTGTATTTGATCAGTAATTACTGCAGGCTGCCGTGTATCAGTTTAGACAAAGTCATAGCAAAATTCATTATAAAAGATATTTTTCCGTCAAATGTTTCCAACAAGGCGCGTGGCTGAACTTACTACATTTGCCAGACACCAAGGAATGAGAATGTGGCTGCCTTAGCTTGTGGTTGAGAGGAAATACAGACCACACTTATGAAACTGGGATTCCTGAAGTCAAATAAAAGACAAGCTGCTAACATAACACTTATGGGTCTATGCTTTCCTAGAAGCACTCTATAAGCTGTCGTACTTATGTACTCACATCAATTTGTGCATGAGAGATTGTCTAAGGGAGCATGTTCCATATGGGGCGAGATTTTGCAATATTTATATCTTGAGATAATATGCTTCATCTTGTGTCTTTCATGCTATTGCTTGTACAGGTATGGGACCTGGTATCCAGAATGCTCGGGACCTGGTGTTTTCTGGATAATGGATCTTTCCATAATTTGGATCTTCGTTAAACAAACCCAATAGGCTAGGGCCAGAACTAGGGGTAGGCAGAAGAGGCAGCTGCTACCTCATCTCCCTACCCCTAGACCAGACTCACTTGTCATTGAATGCGAGCAAACGCCACTCACATGCGCGAACCACGTCACCGCTCACTCCCTTGGTATCACAACGCATGCGCAGAAGTGCGCCGTGTCATCCCACATGCAACAACACCAGGGTCGGACTGGGCTGGCTGGACACCAGGTAAAAACCCAGTGGCCCCCTGCGGTTCTAGTGGTCCAGATCCACAACCTGGATTTCTTCCCGGGTTTCTGTCTCAAGGGCCCCACCTCTGGACCCTGAGGGCTACTGTATAAGAGCCTCCCATCTGGCAACCATGCCGCTGTGAGTGTGCGCACACAGTTTTTTTGCCCAACCAAACAACTCATGCGCTGACGCTCATGGGTGAGTCTGCACATGCACAGGGGGTTGGTTGGAGGGTTACCGAACAGGAGGCCCTGAAGCAGTAGCCCTCAGGGTCCGGAGGGGGACCCTGAGGCAGAAGACCCAGTGGGCCCAGGGCCCTCCAGTCCAACCCTGAACAACACATGCGATGGGGTAAGTGGGGGCAAGCTGGTCTGCATAGGGTGCCCAGTTGGTCTGGCCCACCTCTGGAGTATGGTTTAATTATATCTTAGTTTAGATCAAGTACAAGCTACTGTCTTATTAAAGAGAAAAAAGAAATCATTTTTAAAAATTTCAGATTATTTGGATAAAATGGAGTCTGACGACAGCCTTTCCATAGTTTATAGCTTTCTGGATAATGGGTTTCCAGATAACATATCCCATACCTGTACTAAGGGCTTGAGGCCACAGGGTAGCAGCAGCAGCGCCCTGCAGCGGGTCGGGTACTTGCAGGTTACCCTCAAAAACCTGCGGTACCGTGCGGGCTGTGGATAGAAGTTCCAGGTGCAGGTATGGACGCGGGTCTGTGGTTCTGCGGGTTTGTGGGTTGGGCCGCAGTTCTTCTCAATAGCAATTTTTACTCCTTTTTTCTGATCACACCTACTTCCAATTAAAGGAAAACTATACCCAGAAAATGAATACTTGAGCAACAGATTTATATCAAATTAAGTGACATATTAAAGAATCTTACTATATATGTTTAAGTAAACATTACCCTTTTACATCTCTTGCCTTGAACCACCATTTGGTGATGGTCTGTGTGCTGCCTC
>CM044438.1:111914865-111939913 GCA_024363595.1 Xenopus borealis
ACTATTAACTGATGCGTTTAAAAAAAAAAACATATTTTCCCATGACAGTTTCCCTTTAAGTCCTTTAATAAAAAGGATATGGAATTAAGATACTACTAATTAAATCTGTAACCAGGAGTGGTCAGTCAGGAGTGAAGAGGTACACGAATTGGCAAACTAAATACACTGCTCAGAAAGAGCCAAGGAGCAAATACAACATCTAACAATAGAAATGAACAGAAAGCCATAAAGTCTATCTGCCTGGCAATCAACTCACCATTTTACTCATGTCTCCTAGCAGCAAAAAGATGAATAAATCTTTGTGTTGTTTTTTTTGCTTGTTTATTTGTTTTTCAAAAGATTTAGAAGAATGCTTTGATGGATTTCGCATCATCATAAAATATGACGGAGCATACAGTACGTAACTGGTTGATTGAGAACATTCTGTGTTTCTGTTGCAAACCTTGATTCATAAGCATCGCTCCCATTTACTCCTCTCTGTTTTCTGCTCAAAAAAAAAAAAGAAACTGAATAAGAGACAATAAAAGATGAGCCAGGTTCCAAAAAAACCCAAAGTGTTTTCTGCAATAGTTCCCAGGGGGACATGTAAACAATTACTTTATTATTCTCTGCCTTGCTGTGTGGTATACACAATAAAATAAAGATGTTACGAAAAGTTCAGGGGAAGATTCCATAAACAGACACTTGGGGGGTTGACAGGTTTTTTTTTTTTTAGAAGGTTCTGATGTGTCCATCCACAAAAGTTACCTTGTTTTTTTGGTCACTTCAGTTGTTAAATGTAATGGGCTTTAATCTTATATAAATAGATCTAAACTCAACCCCCAGCCCATTTGACAAATCAGGGAGGATCTTGCCATAGCACCAGAGAACCACTAAACAGTTCATTGTTGCAGTGGGAGAAAACATATACAGTATATATATCGGTGACCTTGGATATGTGGTTCATTTGGCTGCTAACCTGATTGGTTACCTGTGCAATGGTGAAAACAGGCCCATCTATGCCCTTCTATCTATCAATCTATTGATCTATTAAAATAAAAATTCCCCTATACTGTTATTGTACTTTCAAATTTAAACAACATTACAAAATGACCTGGAGCTCACGCATGTAATGACTAGGTTCAACCCCTCCCAATGAAACCCAGCATCCATACATACACACAGACTCACACTGACCCCTCCATACACTCACATAAACTATATTTTCTGTACTAGTATCCAGGGCCCCCATCGGGGGGGACAAGGGGGGAGTTGTACTGGGCCAGGAGGGTAAGGGGTGCCCGGCCATTTTGCACTTACTTGATTAGCCATCCCCCCCTGGTTTCTGTGAGCTGCCAAATTCGAAACGGAGGGTGGGAGCACAGCGGGAGGCACCTTCTGTCCATTCCTGTCCCCAGCTTTACCGGGACTTTAAATTCATTGACCAATAAGGGAAGAAAAAGAAAATGCTGTACCTGGAAGAAGATGCAGCCAGGGCCACTCCAGCCATGTTACCAGCCAGTTACCAGGAGCGGAAAAAAGCTTTATGAGACGACTTTCCGTTTTTTAAAATGGAAATTTGGCTCTTCTAGTGCAGCGAGCACAATAGGGTTCACTGCACTAGCGATGTGGCCCCTCCTCGACCCGTTCCAGCGCTAAAAGTTAGAAGCGCGGAGCAGGATGGGGGGAAGCATCAGGGCTGCAGCCCCTGGAGCACTCCTGGATGCAGCCACCAGTGCTCCCCCCTTCCCTTCTGAAGTTGGCAGCTCAGTGACAGCAGGGGGACCCTACTAATCAACTAATTGCAACATGGCGGGGCACCCTAAAGTTTACCCTTTATGGTACCTAAGCTTCGGGGGGGGGGCTGTCCACAGTTTTTTTATCATGGACGTTTAAGGGGCCCTGGCCACCACTATTTTTAATGGGGCCTGTGACTACAAGTGTTTTTTATGGGGGGCCCTAACCTCCAATATTACTTTTATGGGGGGGCCACCAATGGGTGTGGGGGGCCCTGATCAAGATGTTGTCTGATTTCTGATGGTGGCCCTGCTACTATCTATATAAGTTGTAGATTTTACTATCACAATAGCCTTGTTTGTCCAAGAAATCATCCAAGCTCCTCTTAAAAGCATCAACAGAATGAGCCATCACAACATCACCCGGCAGTGCATTCCACAACCTCACTGTCCTCACTGTGAAGAACCACCTACGCTGCTTCAAATTAAAGTCCTTTTCTTCTAGTCTGAAGGGTTCAATAAGTAAATTAGACAAGAAGAATGCACATGTGAACTTTTTATGTCTTTCAGTGCAGCAGCATCCTCAAGGCCTAAATACTAAATATTAATGGAATTAACTACATCATAAATGCTGTGCATCACATTATACAGTCATTTTCATTTAAAGGAGGCAAAATATTTCACTATTCTCCTCCCAGTAATTGGCCTCTCCATGCAGGAGTCAGAGCCTGAGTTTGATTGACAGCTGAATTACACTGGTGTGTTCTTCCTTTACCTAGACCATTATTATCATCATCATCATCATCATCAACATGTATTTATAAAAGTCCTAACATATTCCAGAGCACAGTACGATGAGGTATGGGGTTCAGTAAGGTGTATTAGAGCTCACTGGCTTTCATAACAGCCTACTGACACCAATTTGCATGAAGAGAGAGAGGGGCAGATTCACTAAAGGGTGAAGTGACTAGCGAAAATTCACCAGCATGACGCCATGTCCTTACTTCGCTGATTTACTAAGGAGCGCAGGCACCCCTTCGCTAGTGAAGGAAAGGTACGCTAGCGTTGCTTCGCACTCTAAGGCCAGGCAAATTTGTACTCTGGTGAATGAGCATTACTACGCCATTTCACTAGGATGTAGATCTTACTGAATGTTACTTCTTGCGCCAGAGTTTTCTTCGCCACCTCAGACCAGGCAGACCAGTGCAATAAAGTAGATAATTAAAAAAATAGTTGAACTTTTTCTAAGTCCCAAAAAAACACTGGCGTCTTTTCATATTTACAGGGTGATACTCTGCAAAAGATCGTACAATTTTTTTGGGGTACCCGGCTCCCCCCCTACATTTCCTAACATATGGAACATAAACTATACAGTGGGCACATGTGTAGGGCAATATAACAACTCTATTTTATTTTATTAAGGTTTCCAGGGCTTGTGCAAAGTAATGTAATTGCTGCAACATATACGTCCATTGAACTCTCTAATTCTCAAAAAATTTGTGGTTTTTCTATATTACTTCAAAACTCAAGATTTATTAGGGTCCGAATGCCAAAAACACGAAAAATTTAAATAATTAGTGGGAAAAAAAGTAGACTTTTATTCACTCCGAGGATGGAAAAAAATCCTGCACAGGAAATCTTCAGAAAAAATCTGTGCGGATTCAGAAATTTTCAGATTTTGATAAATAAGGCCCTAAGTGTAAAAACCATGAAAAACAAATCAAATCTATAGAGGTATTTGTATGTTTTTTTTAAAGATTGTTCAACTCTTCAGCTTTTAAACTACAGAGTAACAAACCCGAACATCTACAATGATTTGCAGTAGACAAAATAACTAAAATCTATAAAAAAAAAAACTGAAATTTGGCAATGGCATGCCCATGCTGTATGGAAAAAAACACCATATTTAAAAGAAGGAATTACTGAATAAAATTGCAGCTTTGGCTATATGTATCCTGTGTCAATACAGAGGCAATTATTTATTAGAATTTCCATAGCACAATTGCCACAATATAAATGACTTTAAGTTAAGGTGTGATGGGGAACTTTCTAACAAACACAAAGATGAAATACACAAGACGATCATAACTAAAGTTGGCTTCAGGTTTTCCCTTCATCTGTGTGAAGCCCTGTTCCAGCTTTCAGGCAGTATCTCACTGGCTGGTACAAATAAAAGCTATAAAATAAACAAGACATTAATAGGAGTAATCAGAACGTGACTAGTTCAGTAAAGGATTCAGTCTCTCAGTATCTAGTGTGCGTCATTGGAAGGAAAAAGAAGGGGAGAACTCTACTGCATGGAGACTTGTAAATGACATACAACCAGTGATGTGTTTTAGCTACTTTATTGGAATCTGTACCATCCTCATAATGCCGCGGGGCCTAGGGTGGGATTAAAGGAAAACTATACCCCCCAAACAATGTAGGTCTCTATAGAAAGATATTGCCTAAAACAACTTATATGTAAAACTTTGCTTCATGTAAATAAACCATTTTCATAATAATATACTTTTTTAGTAGTATGTGCCATTGGGTAATTATAAATAGAAAATTGCCATTTTAAAAAATAAGGACAGCCTCCTGGGATCCTAGGATCCAACGGTGCACACAAACATACCAAACAAACTATAAAGTTAGGTCACACCAGCCAATTAACAGACATAGTTCTGTCTTTTGCTTCAACATTTCTTCCTGTTACAGTTAGAGTTGAAATATTTCTGGTCAGGTGATCTCTGAGGCAGCACACAGACCATCATGAAATAGTGACTCAAGGCAAGAGATGTAAAAGGGCAATATTTACTTAAATATATATACCAGTTTGGTAAGATTCTTTAATATGTCACTTAATTTGATATAAACTATCTGTTGCTCAAGTATTTATTTTGGGGGTATAGTTTTCCTTTAAATAAGTGAGCTTTTAGTAAGTCCTCATTTATATTCCAACACAATGAGCTGCCACAAATCATTGCTGCATCTGTATAATCAGATCTGATAGTAATGGTAACTAGTGATGGGCGAAACGGCCGCGTTTCGCTTCGCCGAAAAATTCGCGAATTTCCAGAGAAATTCGCGAATTTTTCGCCGATTCGCGAAACGAGTCGTTTTTGACGCACGTCGCGTCATTTCCGATGCGTCATTTCCGACGCATCACGTAATTTTCAGCTCGCGTCAAAAACGACACGCGACTCGTTTTTGCGCAACAAATTTTTTTTGGCGAATTTTTTTGCCAGTTTCGCGAATTTATTCGCCAGCGGCGAATCGCGGGAATTTGCCGCGAATTCGCCCCTGGCGAATACATTCGCCCATCACTAATGGTAACAGATCATATGAAGTATATAAAACTTATCACTAATTCATTTGAAAACTTGTTGCGCAGAACATTTCTATGATGCACTCCATAAATATTGCATTACTGAATGGCTGCTAATACAAAAATAAGTTAAAAAAACAGCAATAGTGAGAGCACTGAGAGGCCTTTAAAAAAGATTTTATTTTCAACATATCGGTCACAGACTCTGGTCTAACTGAAATGTTAAAAATAAAATGTTGTTTGTCAACACAAGTCCAATGCATTTCTGGCTAAAAGCTGCCCAGTAATAGAGAGGTTCCTATAATGGCCCAGTGGCCAGCCTGATATGTAGGTAGCCTAAGCTGGCAAATACTGCTCACTTGGTGACTGCAGTACTGCAACTGTTGGGTGTTCCAAAGATGATTCCAAAGTATTTTTAGCTCATTAACTGCATATAAATACTGTATCTAGGTTTTTTTTTATACCCAGGACCCAGAATTGTGCTAACTATTATAGGTGTTGTATAGGTTAAATCTGTCTGGGAGCTGTTATCGTGTGTTAGGGAGCTACTACGTATCTTGTTAACTTCCCATTGTTCTATTGTTAGGCTGCTGGGGGGGTGGAAAGGGAGGGGATGATATCACTCCAACTTGCAATGCAGCAGTAAAGAGTGACTGAAGTTTATCAGAGCACAATTCACATGACTGGGGACAGCTGGAAAACTGACAATATCTGTAGCCCCATGTCAGATTTAAAAATTGAATATAAAAAATCTATTTGCTCTTTTGAAAAATGGATTTCAGAGCATGTTTCTGCTGGAAGAGCACTATTAACTGATACATTTTGAAAAAAATAAAACATGTTTTCCCATGTCCGTATCCCTTTAATGAAAAAGAAATCTATCTCCAATATCCTTTAATTAAAAAATGTGTACTGTTTTTATAAGAAACCTGACTGTATGCAGTGAAATTCTCCCTTCATTTACTACTGTGGATAGGAATTGTCAGAAGGGCCCTAACTTCTGGAAGGGAAACAGTCATACTTATGAACAGCAGGGGGAGCCCCTGCCTAATTTACCAGCCATGCATAACTCCAGCAGCTTTGTTTTTTGATAATTTATGACGATCCCTAAGAAGCCTAGATCACACTGAGCATGTGTATGTAGTCTAGTCTTGCAAAGATGTATAACAAAGTTACAAGATGACAGCCCCCTGTGGCCAACTTTGAAAGCATAAATCATTTGTTTGATTAGGCTTGTGGTGCAGTAAGTTCATGTTTATGTTTGGTATACAAAATACAGCATTTATAGCCTTATTCTTTTTTAGACTTTCCTTGCCCTTTAAGGTATGAAGATTTAAATTACAGAAGCATCGATTATCCAGAAAGCCCCAGATCCCAAGCATTCGGGATAACAGGTCCCATACACCATTCTCCATATTATAAACATTTGTTTGACTGAGCACTTGTGCTGGTGCAGTTCTGCACTTTGTTTTACTGCACTTTGTAAATGACTCCCAACTGTAAAGGTACTACAGAATTTCAAGAGATCTGGGAATACCTAATGCTTCTCATTGCATACATATTGCGCTGCAATATTATGAAATTTCTTGGAGCAGTCAGAGAGACTAATGACAATAAAACCACACTCATAATTGCATTCTGGCAGGGCTGTTAGCAAACGGGCAAACAGCGCAGCTTCAATTTCAAGCCCCCACTGTGCCTGTCAGTAGAACATTGACTTGTACGAGGCAGAACAGTTTGATCTTTTCAATTTCCTTCTGTCTAATCCAAGTACCCAAGCAAAAACCTGGAAACTCACTATGTTCCAGACTGGTGGCACTGAGAGTTTATTTATCTTTGGTGATCAAGAAAGACAAAGGTTTACCTGTATAGATAAGCCTTCAGATGTCCTGTGGCTTGTGTTTTTATTAAGGGACAATATTACATTGATTATTTCAGTACCATGGTTTTATTCTTTGCTGTGAAATTTCTACACTGTTTGAAGCTAAATGTAACACTTTCATATTGTGACTTATTTCACTTTGCGTTGGGAATGGTAAAGTAAATTAAATTAAGATGATACTGAAAAGATGTACTTGGTCACTTCAGCAGGCCCCCATCACTCCAGCAATAACTGCTTTCAAGGCTGATGGGCTAGTAACTTCAAGCTGATAACCCCAGAACACATCTCAGGGCTCATACCATTGGCATAACTATAGAGGAAGCAGACCCTGTGGCTGTAGGGGGGGCGAGGTGGTATAGGGACCCTGTGAGACTCATGCAAATTCTGAATACATACTGGTAACAAGTCAACCTCTAGACATTTTTGGGACCCTAAAAACAATTTGCTGTGGGGCCTATTAATATCTGGTTATGCCATTAGCTCATACGTTCAGGTGGGTTCACTGGTTGTTCATGAAATAACCATACTGTAAGTCATTTCTGTAAAGAAGAATAATAATTATACAAATGGGATTAGTGCTTAGAACTGATTGATTGGAATCTCATGGGGAAACCTTGCTTTTTATTATCAACTGACTCTTTTTCCAGCAAAATATTTACTTTCTTCCCCATCCGACTGGCTATAGCCCCATGCAGTTTCTCATCTATCTCTATACAGACATGCAAGTGCTTTGTGTCTATGTATAATATATTGGTTCTTTGTCCACAAGCAGGAGTCCAGGCTACTGTTGTACAAAGCTGTGCCAAAGTGCAGTAACCAAAATCAAAAGTATGCTTGCACTACACATGAATTCATATATATTTTTTTAAATATAACAGCAGTAGGCCAGTAATATTACATTTCAGCTTGATTTTTATGAAACAAGTTATTACCCTTTTAATGACAGTGGCACATTCACAGCTTGTGATTGACTTTGTGTATAAGATTGTCGAAAATAATTGGTGATTATTCCTTATGGTAACTGGTTTTAAATAATTTATTGTTTTATCAAATAGGTTTCTTAAACGAATGGTCTTCAGGAAGAATTTGAAGCTTTGGAAAGAAGAGGAGCGTCTGAAAAGCTGCAGGGAATTCCAGGTAATTAAGAGGAGAGTTTGAAAGGTTGTTGTATGGAATTCCAGGGGTAGATAGAAACTAGAGTAAGGTCTTCAGTCCAGAACTGAATTTACTGATGAAAGTGAAAAAGATACAAATGTCAGAAATATAGTGTAAGGAGCTTGTTATTTTAGATCACAACTGTAATATTGCAAAGACTTCCATCAATAAATGGATTTGTATGGTGAAGTAGATATATATATATATATATATATATATATATATATAGTATAGCACTTTTTGTTACTGAACTAGAGATTTTAACACTTGCCACAGCCCTCCAGTCCATCTAAGTCAAGGCACTGGGCTAAAAATTCACATGTGTGATGCCAATATTTAACATAAGATGAATCAGTCCCACTAATGTAATCATGAAGCTAATACTGAGAGTAATTAGTGTTACTGGGATGAGCAGAGCCACTGCCAATTTATATTTGTTTATGGAACCAGATTGAATAAGTGTGGTGTTTTTTTGTTCTCTAATTGCAGACATTTTTGGTCTTGTCTATACACCACCTCTCCATTCAGTCTTTTTTTCTAGAAAGCTTTAGATCAATGCTGTCCAACTTCTGTGTTACTGAGGGCAAAATTTTTTCTGGCCTACATAGTGGAGGGCTGATAATGGGACCAAGTGTTGACCACGCCCTGTTTTTAAACCACACCCACTTTAAACCACACCCATGTTACCACAAAACTATGTCCAAATGAATTGTGGTAGCACGCCAAAAAACCAAAGGGTTGGCATCCAATGCAGTGATATCACTCATCATTCATATGGGAAAAAAGTTGTCATACCCTTAAATCGCTAGGAAATATGTTGGCGCTATATAAATACATGTTATTATTATTAATAGTAATAATAAATCCATATGCCTCCTCTTCCTGAGTGGATAACACAGCACCCCAGCTAGGGTTGCCACCCAGCCGGTATTTTACCGGCCTAGCCGGTAAAACACCAGCCAAGGCCGGGGCTGGTATTACAAATTTACCGGCAATGTAGCTGCCGGTAAATTTGAAATACCCCTTAAAAATGGCCCTTGCCTTGCCTAAATCTAATAAAAACTTACCTTTCTCGCGTCTTCAGCCGATCCTTCACGTGGCTCAGCCCCCTTTGACGTCACGTCACGCCTCTTTTAACGTCACGTCACGCCCCCTTTTGGCCCCGCCCCCCGCTGGCCGGTATAAAAATTTTAAAAAGGTGGCAACCCTAACCCCAGCACATGTTTAAACACCATAGGGGCCCCTAACAATAATTTATTTTCAAATCCTAACAAACCCCCAGAACAAATACCAGCCTTATTTTCTACAGGCAGAGTATGTCACACGCAGGCAGAGTATGTCATACACAGGCAGAGTATGTCACACACAGGCAGAGCAGGGGACACACAGGCAGAGTATGTCACACACAGGCAGAGGAGGGGACACACAGGCAAAGTATGTCACACACAGGCAGAGTATGTCACACACAGGCAGAGTAGGGCACACACAGGCAGAGTAGGGCACACACAGGCAGAGTATGTCACACACAGGCAGAGTATGTCACACACAGGCAGAGCACGGCACACACAGGCAGCACAGGGAAGGCAGAATAGAGCAGGAGACAAGGAAATCCATGAGGACCAGTCTAAGATGTACTACATACAGTGACACAGTGCTGGTGCTCCATCAGTGCCGCTCTGCCAATGAGGCGAGCTGAGGCACTCCGCTAAGGTGGCAGCGCCGCTCCTGGTGACTTTAAGAGCCGAATTTCCGGTTCGTAAACCGAAAATTCGGCTTTACTAGTGCGAGAGAGCGCTATTGCACTCTACACATTAGCGTTGCTGCCCCCCCCCTCTGAAAATTCGTCAGCCTGGGGGGCCACATTACAGGAGTCGCCTCAGGCAGTGCTTTGTTCAGGAGTGCTGCTGTGCCCCATTAGCATTATGTATAAAGTGTGATCAGGTGAACAATGTGGGCAGTTTTAGTCTGGGTTTCAGATGTGAACAGTACATGGCTTTAGGGGTGTGAACAATACAATAATAATGCAGGGGGATGATAGGTGTAACCAATACAGGGGATTAGTCTGAATTTGAGGTTTAAACAATGCAGGGGTCTGTTCATTTCTGTAGTGATACCATTTAAAGCTTACTGTCAGCGGGGGCCAGCGGCACCCACAAGGGGGTAGTCTTGATCAAGGAGGAAGCCCCTTCAGAGAGTCCAGGCAAAGTACAGTTCAAGGTTAAATCCAATAGAGTGGTCAAAGTCCAGGCAAGGGTTCAAGTTGGCAGGCAGCAAGGAGTCAAGGTCAGGAAACAGGCTGGAGATCAATAACAGGGACAAACAGGATAAAGGAACACCCAGGAACACAATGCAAGATTGAGCTATACTCGGGCATCGAACCCGGGTCTTCAGCGTCCTTTTAAGTTTGCATTTGGCACCACAGCACGTGACGTCATCGCGCCGGGTCCCTGCGCCCACGTGCAGTCACCGGGCGCCGCCATCTTGGATCCGCGCCGCCGACCAGGTACGAAGCGCCGAGTGCTTGTGACACTTACACATGGTAAGAAAGCACAGAAGGTAGGGGGCCACTGAAGAGGGGTCGTGGGCCGCCAGTTAGACAGCCCTGCTTTAGATAATGCAAGTCCAAGATCTGTGCCAAACCAAAAAACTCATGCTTTCAAAAAGGTTACAACATCTTCACATCTTCTGAAGTAAACGTTAGAGAGAGTAGAAACAGATGGTACAATTGAAGATCTAAATGCCCAGAATGTTTGGAACATCAGAGCTTCTCCTCCTCAGACCTGACTGATCTGCAGCATTCTGTGGGTTCCCATTGGTACTCAACCTGACCCAGTACTTTTCCCTAATTATTCAGTCTGAGAGAACTGAATGTTCATTCATAGATTGTATGGGTATATATAGATCTCGCGTTTTGTGCATTACCACGTTCATAAAGTCATAGTGAAAGTTATATAGTGGCTTATATGACAGGTTCAATTTGAGTTCTTAGGAGCGTCTATTCTGTCCACAGAGAGGCACTCGAAAGAAAGAAGGTAAGTTTATTTTGAAGGCTTACAAGTTGCAGAGCTTCTCCTTAAAATATAGACCTGTCAAGAAACCCAAACAAAATTCACTGAAGTGCAAAAACTCTCCTAGACTGAAAATACAAAGCTGGCATGAGTCAACAAAAAATGTTTGGCAGTATCCATGAACTCCTCCATTTCTAGAATTCCAGAAGGTCAGAGTTTTATGTGTGTCATCTTTCACAGTGTGTTCTATCTCATCTGCAAAAAACTGCAAATCAACTATTATTACAGTCCAATAATGTGATCCATGTTGTCCTAAGCTATGTTTCTTTTATATATGTTTCTTTTATATATATATATATATATATATATATATATATATAGTGAATAAAGTACCCCCTCTTGTAAAATATAAGGATATTATAATTTATTTATATTATAAGTTACCGAGGAGTTTCATGACCATATAAAAACACGAGGCCGAAGGCCAAGTGTTTTTATACAAGTCATGGAACTCCGAGGTAACTTCTAATATCCTCATATTTTGCAACTGGGGTACTTTATTTATTATAATACACAAGTTTTAGTGAGTCATGTGACAGAAATGACATCAGAACTCACCGTTTATAACTGATGACATCAGAACTCACCGTTTATAAGGATATAATTTACAAGATATTTACAGCTTTTGTGTATTATATATAAATAAATGGTATTTTTCAAGTTGTTCACCTGTGAGATCATCACACAGCTCATACTCCATAATAAATAAAGTACCCCTTATTATAAAATATAAGGATATTAAAGGTAACCGTGGAGTACCATGACCTGTATAAAAGTACTCGGCCTTCAAGCTTGTGCTTTTATGTGTCTTTGAGTATCAGGATATGTTCAAAATAGGGGGTATGTGGAAGCATTCTAAAGGCAAAGTTATAGTGTATTTAAGTATAATGGAAGTGCTAGTTTTAATGCATATTCCCTGTTGCCCCTGTCTTTAAAGTAAGTTTGGGGGTTTTTAGTTACAAAGTTATGATCATAAAGTTGAAAAGCCACCATACCACGTCAAGGTAAACCCCATATGACGGACCCTAACATTTACCTTTTTGTCATAGTATAAGGAGTCTCTCTGCATAGTAGCATTATTTGTAATCAGTGTCAGTAGAACCTTGGTTTCAGTATAAAGGATCGATCCTCCCCCGCCGGTATGCGGCTTTTAAAGGGAGAGGAATTGTCCAAACCGCCATGTGGGGTTTACCTTGACGTGGTATGGCGGCTTTTCAATTTCATGTTCATAACTTTGTAACTAAAAACCTGTTTTGCAAACTTGTTCTGGAGACAGGGGCACAGGGAATGTGCATTAAAACTAGCACTTCCATTATACTTAAATACACTATAACTTTGCCTTTAGAGTGCTTCCACATACCCCCTATTTTGAGTATCTGGATATGAAGCACACCATTCACAGGCTTTAACACATTTATTGCAGCGGAAAGTGACACAAGCTTTCGGGGAGAACCCCTTCCTCGGGTGTATTGGGGTGAAGGGGTTCTCCCTGAAAGCTTGTGTCATTTTCCGCTGCAATAATGTGTTAAAGGCAAAGCCTGTGAATGGTGTGCTTCATATCCTGATACTCAAAGACATGGAATTTGGCTGAATTGGATGCACCCAAAAAGAAGTAAGTGTTGTGCTGAAGATAAATTGTACTGGACAATTGTGCTTTTATGTGGTCATGGAACTCTTCAATGACTTATAATATCCTTATATTTTACAATAAGGGGTACTTTATTTACTATATAATTAAGCAGTGTGTGTGACTAGCATAGCCAATTCTACTAATTAGAAGGGATATCCATATTTGTGGTCATGTAATACAATTTCTCATAAAGTAGATAGGATACAATATCTATCTATCCATCTATCTATCTATCTATCTATCTATCTATCTATCTATCTATCATCTATCTATCTATCTATCTATCTATCTGTCTGTCTGTCTGTCTATCTATCTATCATCTATCTATCTATCATCTATCTATCTATCTATCTATCTATCTATCTATCTATCTATCTATCTATCTATCTATACCTATATCTGTCTATCTATCTATCTATCTATCTATCTATCTATCTATCTATCTATCTATCTATCTATCTATCTATCTATATGTTCTTAAAAACAACAGGTATGATGGAACCTGTTATCCAGAATGCTCAAAACCTGGACTTTTCTGGATAACTTGGATCTGCATATCTTAAGTCTACTAAAAATAAATTTAAACATTAATTAAAGCCAATAGGAATGTTTTGTCTCCAAAAGCATTAAATTATAGCTTAATTGGAAGCAAGTACAAGGTACTGTTTTATTATTACAGAGAAAAAGGAAATATTAAAAAAAAAAAATATATATATATATATATATATATATATATTTAATTCGTTGACATGGAAGCTAACCACCCAAAGCTTTCTGGTTTCCATATAATAGATCCCATGCCCGTATTTGTGGTGCTTTGGATGGGCTGTTTTTCTCCATTTTTGTCACCATTTTAGTTCAAGTTCAGACATTCTGAGAGACACTGACAAAGATGTGTTGAGTAAAGATTCCAGTACGAGTCTGTGAGTATCTTGTTTGGCTTAGCTGCAAAGTATTATCCCGGCATTAATCAGGATTTTATACTGGTGGAAAAGAGAACCATCTGCACAGAAATGACTTTTGCTTTGAAGTAGGCAATCCAACGTAGAATGAGAAATTCCTTGGCTTTTCAAGGTTGTAAGGGCAGTTTTATGTGTTCACATCCTTGTACAAGATCTGCGTAAAAACCATCAATTATGTTCCATGGATTTCAGAATCCACGCATGGATGGAAAATAAAAACAGCTAGCTCCATCCAATTTTAATTATCTCAGGCCTGGTACTTACCTCGCACTTATTTACAGTTGTTTCAACAAGTTATATACTTCCAGCAAGCGGCTTACTAAGTGCACTTTAGAGATAGGAAACAGGCGCTTCTGATGTAGGTCCCACACTGTGAATAATGTTCTGAATTGATTAACGTGTCAGTGTTTGCTGAATGCATCTGTATTCTCTATATGGCTTGTGGCCATATACAAAGGTTTTTGCTAATCTAACTTAAAGGGGTTGTTCACCTTTGAGTTCACTTTTAATATAATGTAGAGAGTGATATTCTGAGACAATTTGCAATTGGTTTAAATTTTTTATTGTTTGTGGTTTTATAGTTATTTGGCTGTTTATTCAGCAGCTCTCTAGTTTGCATTGTCAGCAATTTGGTTTCTAGGGAACAAATTACCCTAGCAACCCTGCACTGATTTGAATAAGAGACTGGGATATGAATAGGAGATGGACTGAACAGAATGATAAGTAATAAAAAGTGGCAATAACAATACATGTGTAGCCTTACAGAGCATTTGTTTTTAGATGGTGTCAGTGACCCCCATTTGAAAGCTGCAAAGAAACAGAAGAAAATTGCAAATCATGAAAAAACTTTGAAAAATGAATAATAATGAAGACCAATTGAAAAGTTTTTTTTAGAATTCACCCTTCTACAATATACTAAAAGTTAACTTGAAGGTGAACCACCCTTTAACAATTTTAAGAGTTTGGCATATCCTCCAAGTATCATCTAAACAAGGGATGCACCGAATTTTGGAATAGGCCGAACCCCCGAATCCTTCCCGAAATATTAGGCCGAATACCGAATCTGAACCCTAATTTGCATATGCAAATTATTGGTGGGAAGGGGAAAACATTTTTTGCTTCCTTTTTATGTGCCAAAAAAGTCACGTGATTTCCCTCTCTGGATCTAATTTGCATATGGAAATTAGGATTCGGATTTGGTTCGCCAGGCCGAAGGATTCGGCCGAATCTGAATCCTGCTTAAAAAGGCCCAATCCTGGCCGAATCCTGGATTCGGTACATCCCTAATCTAAACATTTCTTTTTAGAGATACACACCACATGTAAGAGGAGGCTCAGGTGCTCTGCCCCAAGCCTTCAGCATAAGGGAGAGGACAATACTGTATTGTTTGTAGTGTAGGCACTCAAAAGGAAATCCTCCAGGCAGTTGTATTAAAAAAAGGTCTTAGTTGAAGTATAAGTGTGGATATGCGTTTCGTGTTCTTACAAAACTTAATCATAGACCTATAATTAAGTGTTGTGAGAACACGAAATGCGTAGGGTTGTTATCCACACTTGTACTTCAATAAAGACCTGTTTTTAATACTGCCTGGAGGATTGCCTTTTTAGTGCCTATACTACAAACAATACGGTGATATCCTCCAAATAGATAACAGACCATCCCATGTTATACCCGTTAAATTTTAGTCAGTTGTAGAAATCAATGTTTGAATTCACTTTTTGTAAAATGTACTTGCTGGACAATGCTTAGAATAGGGGAACTGTGCAGGCAGAATTTTATGATATTTATGTACAGCCGTTACTAAGCTGTTGCTCCCAGTGTTACTGCACTGAAATCCATTTCTCAAAAGAGCAAACAGATTTTTTTCTTTTTGAAATTTGAAATGGGGCTATACATTTTGTCAATTTCCCAGCTGCCCCTGGTTATGTGACTTGTGCCAACACTTTAGGAGGGAACTGCTTTCTGGCAGGCTGTTGTTTTTCCTTCTCAATGTAACTGAATGGTACGCAGTGGGACATGGGTTTTACTATTGAGTGCTGTTCTTAGATCTACCAGGCAGCTGTTATCTTGTGTTAGGGAGCTGTTATTTGGTTACCTTCCCATTGTTCTGTTGTTAGTCTGCTGGGTGGGGGAAAGAGAGGGGGTGATATCACTCCAACTTGCAGTACAGCAGTAAAGAGTGATTGAAGTTTATCAGAGCACAAGTCATATGACTTGGGGCAGCTGGGAAATTGACAATATGTCTAGCCCCATGTCAGATTTCAAAATTAAATATAAAAAAAAATCTGTTTGCTCTTTTGAGAAATGGATTTCAATGCAAAATTCTTCTGGAACAGTACTATTAACTGATGCATTTTGAAACAAAAAAAAAATCCCATGACAGAATCCCTTTAAAGAAAGTAAAAATTGGATTTTATTTCTTTGCCTTTCCTTGCCCTTTAAGTCTACTAGAAAATCACTTAAACATCAAATAAACCCAATAGGCTTGTATTGCTTCAAATAATGGTTATCAGAACTTCGTTTGGATTAAGTACAAGGTACTGTTTTATACTTACATAGAAAAGGAAATCATTTTTAAAAAATTTGGATTATTTGAATAAAATGAAATCTATTTGGTATATTTACTAAAGGGTGAAGCAGCTGCCTCTAGCGAAAGTCGCCATAAATCCCATCCGTAGGGACTTTGCCTGTTTACTAACAAGAATAGAGGACAATTTGCTAGCGAAAGAGACCGTCACTATCACAGTTTTGTGCTCTATCACCAGGTGAATTTTCACTCAGGCGAACGATTGTAAATTCTCTAAAGTGGGAATTTTACGGAACATTACCTCTTTCGCCAGAGTTTCCTTTGCCGCCTTAGACCTGGCGAACTTATAAGATGAAGCTACATCCTCCTCAATCTCATGTCAGTGACATCATATCCGGAATGTCGTAAAGTCATAAAAGTTCCAAAAAAAGATTGGCTTTTTTTCATATTTTACAGTTCTGACTATGGAAGAAGGCCTTTCATCTCAGATAGGGATAACAATTCCCATGCCTGTATACTTCATTACCTGAACAGAAAAAAAGAACAAATCACTAATTTGATTAGATAAAGTTTCCCTTTAAAGTTCCTGACATTTAATTTGTGCAGGAAAATTCTTCCGCTCTTTAGAATAATAACTCAACAAACAATGGCATACTTTTGATCAGTAGCAATTCAAAACCTGTGCTTTCATAGTGGAAACATATGATTCTAGTATATGTAGATTACTACCAACTGTTTAGCATCTGTCCTTTAAAGAGGCCAAATACAATAAATAAATAAATACAAATGACAGAGCTGCACATTTAACTTCACGGGTTCAAGGCTATTCTACATATAATATTTGCACAATTTCCGCAAAATGCAGGGCTGTGCTTGTGCTAGACAAAAGAAAACTTCCTATGAAACAGTATTAAACTTTTCCAACCTTACATATGCACAGAAAATGAGAATATGCATTAGCTGCCCATGGCTATTTTGTGATCAAATATTGCAACGGCCATTGTATTGCAAAACATGAATTAGTTGCAAAGATTTTTAGCAAGATTTTTAGGACTTCTGTTTTACTATCATTAGCCTTGTGGAATACCCACAACCCACTTCTGACACAATTTTTGCTGTCAGAAGTGAACCCATCGACTTGAAAGAGTCTTGACAGTCTCTCCTATGCACAGAGGACTGTTTGGGTCTTGAGGAAAATACTCCTCATTTTCATCTTGGATATGGGCTTATATACAGTCGTTCATAATAATAGCAGTGTGTTTTAAGGGGCAAGGAAAGGCAAAGAAATAAAACCCCATTTTTACTTTCTTTAATGAAAAAGAAATCTATCTCCAATATACTTTAATTAAAAAATGTGTAGTGTTTTTATAAGAAACCTGACTGTATGCAGTGAAATTCTCCCTTCATTTACTGCTGTGGATAGGAATTGTCAGACAGTCCCTAACTTCTGGCAGGGAAACAATCTTACTTATGAACAGCAGGGGGAGCCCCTGCCTTACTTACAAGCCATGCAGAACTCAAGCAGCTTTGTTTTTTGATCATTTATGATGATCCCTAAGAAGCCCAGATCACACTGAGCATGTGTATGTAGTCTAGTCTTGCAAAGATGTATAACACAGTTACAAGATGACAGCCCCCTGTGGCCAATTTTGGAAACAAAAATAATTTGTTTGATTAGGCTTGTGGTGCAGTAAGTTCATGTTTATGTTTAGTATACAAAATACAGCATTTATAGCCTTATTCTTTTTTTAGACTTTCCTTGCCCTTTAAAAAAAGTGAATAAAGCTCAGAATCCTTATTATAGCTTTTATTTCCATACAGGCAAATGTATTGGGGACACTGCACATTCTATTCCAAATCAAAACATGAAAAACAATTTATCAAATTTGTGTTATTCATTTACTGAATGTGAAGAAATGGGAATATTAGGCTGGTCCAAAAAGTAGCAGTCTCTGCATTCTTCTTTACAGACTCAAACATTCACTGTATGAACTGAAAAATGAAAAATGTTGCTTTCCTTTGAATGACTGAGCTAATATTTAGTTGTATAATCAGTGTTTCTGAGAACTGCTGCACATCTGTGTTGAATGGAGTCCACCAACCTCTGGCACCTGTTACATTTCACATTTCTTCTGCATTTCTTGGTTTTGTCTCAGAAGCAGCATTTTTGATGTCACCCCACAAGTTTTCTATTGGATTAAGGTCTGGCAATTGGGCCACTCCATAAGATCATTTTTTGGTCTGGAACCAAGATGTTGCTGTTTTACTGTTGTGTTTGGGGTTGTTGTCTTGTTGAAACCTCCATTTCAAGGGCATTTCCTCTTAATCATAAGGCAACAGAATGTATTGAAACTGATCCATGATTCCTGGAATGAGATAAATAGGCCCAACACCATAGTATGATAAACATCCCCATATCATGATACTTGTGCCACCGTCTTCACATTGTACTGTGACTTGAATTCAGTGTTTGGGGGTTGTCTGACAAACTGTCTGCAGCCCCTAGACCCAAAAAGAACAATCTTACTTTCATCAGTCTACAAAATGTTGTGCAATTTCTGTTTAGGCCAGTCAATGTGTTCGAATTGTAACCTCTTCGTTATGCCTTTTTTCAACAATGGGACTTTGTGGGGGCTTCTTGCCAATAGCTTGGCTTCACATAGGTGTCTTCTAATTATACCTGTATCACAGGTAAAGGTGGCCATACAGCGGCAGATAAAAGCTGCCGACAGATAGAGTAGGAAGCCCTCTGATCGCTTCCCTGATCGTTATCCAGCTGAAAGTCAGCCAGTGGCTGCATCTATTCATTGATGCGGTCCCGCGATCTGACCATCCATTCCATTTCGCCCTAGGGCCCACGATCAGATCAGCCCGATATCGCCCACCTCAAGGTGGGCATATTGGGGAGAGATCCGCTCGTTTGGCGACATTGCCAAACGAGCAGATCTCACTGTGTATGGCCACCTTAACTTTAGACTTTCTTTGATTTTCCTGGAGGTGATAATTTGCTGAGTCTTTGTCATTTTGGCTATTCATCTATCCATTCGAAATGTTGTTTTCTGGTTTTGGCTTTCAGGTTTAGGTTGCTATTTTTCTTCTAAACAATGTCTGAAAGGAATCATTTTACTCAGATATTCAGAGAGAAAGGCACTATTACCAACATGCACAATATTTGATTAGTAATGTTGGACAGCTTTGATTCTGAACACACCTGTATATGGTGCTGGCTAGGCCTCTTCCACTTCAATGTGTGTCCACACACTGGTCTGTTACATTTTGCACAGGCATGACGTTTTAGAGCTTTATTCGCACATCATGCTTTGGTTTAGAATTAACCCTTTATCAAGCATTTTAACTATGTAAGCTGGACACTGAAAGGGTTCATGCAAACCCAAAACATGTATGAATAAAGCACTGTTGCAGTAATTCTGCTTGATTCCAGCTTTCTTGTGTTTAATTGTAAGTGTTCGCATTGGACGTGGCAATGAAGAATCTGGAATCATTTTGGTTGTTTATCCTATAATACAGTACTATGTATCCTGACCACGTCTTTCCTGCTGCCTGCTTTAACATTTCGTACAAATATCACTGCTTGTTGCCAACCCTTTAACATTCAAAAAATGAAAACATGGAAAGCAATTGAAAAAAGTCTTTATTTCTGGTGAACAATCCACAAAACAACTGAACTGAAGAAAGTCTTTTAAAGGTGAGCACCCCCTTTAAAGGTGAAGGAAACCCCCCGGCGCTAACTCAAATCCTACACCAACCCGGCTACCTCTCCCCCCCGGGCTCTTGTCCCTAAGTCCCTACTTACCCCTTCATGTAGGTCCCCTCCAGCGATGTTCACAGGGGCCATCATCTCTTCTAACCGATTCTTCTCTTCTTCTTCTCTTCTTCCTGGATCCGGCTCCTTCTGCGGTGCATGCCCAGTAGGACGTTGGCAGGACTGGACTGAGAATTAAAATAGGCCCTGGCATTTCAGGTACACAAGAGGCCCATCAGCCCACATAGAGGCCCAAACAGCCCCCACCAGCCCACTAAATACTGACTTTCTATGGGACCTTATATCAGCCCATCTGGCATTTGCCCTAATCCACAGATTGCCAGTCCGGGCCTGGACGTTGGTACTACAGCGCATGCGCCGAAAAGTTCACGAAGTTCATTCGGCGAACACTGTGAACTTTCGGCGCATGCGCAGTATTACCAACGTCCTACTGCACGTGCGTGCCCATCGCCGTCAGATCCAGGAAGAATCGGTTAGAAGAGAATATGGCCCCTGTGAACATCGCTGGAGGGGACCTGCATGAAGGGGTAAGTAGGGACTATGGGGCAATAGCCCAGGGGGAGAGGTAGGTGGGAGGGGGGCCTACGGGGGGTTTGAGTTAGTGCCTGGGGGTTTCATTCCCTTTAATTCTTGGGTTGATCTTGACTATACCTTTCCCACACTGAACTCAGCCTGACAGTTCTACTGCTCCACAACTCCTGCATGATGGCCATGAAACTGCGAATCAATTAGCACTAATGCCTGAACTATACAGCTGGAAAACAATACATGTTTCAAGGAACTCTGATTTTAAACAAAAAGGAGTAATAAAATCACTGGCTTGCTAACAAATATTTGACAACGCGAAAAGCTGTAAAAATATTTGTTTTAGTACAATTTTACTATAAGACCAAATTTGGTGATGTTCTCTGCAGTTTTTATTTTCAGCAAGTCTAAAAAAAATCTACAATGCATTAACACCTTTGAGAAAAAGAGAAAAAAAGCAACATACAAATTCTAAAAATGCATTGTTTTTATCATAAAGCAGAGAACATAAAGTTTCCATTGTATAACAAAAGTAAAGGTCATAAGCTATGAATACTAAAATAATTTGAAGTGAAACACTAACAAGTACTCTCATATGCTCTGATGAACCCGAAAACAGAGTGTGACATTATGCTTAGGAGGAAAACCGAGATACATGTCTGGAATCTGTTATCCGGAAACCCGTTATTCAGAAAGCTCTGAATTATGAAAAGGCTGCCTACCATAGACTCCATTATAATCAAATAATGCAAATGTTACAAAACTATTTCCCCTTCTCTCTGTAATGATAAAACAGTCCCTTGTACTTGATCCAAACTAAGATATAATTAAAGGACAAGGAAAGGCAAAAAAAAATAAAATCCCATTTTTACTTTCTTTGATGAAAAAGAAGCCTATCTCGAATATATTTTATTTGAAAAATGTGTACTGTTTTTATAAGAAACCTGACTGTATGCAATGAAATTCTCCCTTCATTTACTGCTGTGGATAGGAATTGTCAGATGGTCCCTAACTGCTATGCAGGGAAACAATCACTTATGAACAGCAGGGTGAGCCCCCACCTTACTTACCAGCCATGCAGAACTCCCTGTTTCCCTGTAGAGCAGTCGGCGACTGTGTAGAGATTTGCATAAGATTTTATTTTTGCATCTATGACGATCCCTAAGCAGCCCAGTCTTGGTCTTGCAAAGATGTATAACAAAGTTACAAGATGACAGCCCCCTGTGGCCAACTTTGAAAGCATAAATCATTTGTTTGATTAGGCTTGTGGTTCATGTTTATGTTTAGTATACAAAATACAGCATTTCTAGCCTATTTTACACTTTCCATGTCCTTTAATCTTTATTGGAAGCAAAAGCAGCCTATTGAGTTTATTTAATGTTTACAAGATTTTCTAGTAGAATTAAAGTATGCATATCCAAATTACAGAAAGATCCTTTATCTGGAAAACCCCTGAGCGTTCTGGATAGCAGGTCCTATACTTGTACATTCAAGATGTTATAATAAACATGACCAAACAAACCCCAGTGTTTAGTATTGAGGAGTCACTGGAGTCACAGTCCAAAAACTCACATGAGAGAACTTGGAGACACACTGCCAAACAAAAATAAAGGGTAATTTGAAATTTGAAGATGTACTATTTTTATTTATATGGGTCAGTCTTATTCTGCCAAGTTTTACAGAGATTATAGAACATTCACATAACTCAATGACCCAGCAGAGCTTACAATCTAAGGTACTACCGCTTGTCCTTTTAACACACAATTTTTATCTAGAGTCAAACTGCCTGTATGTTTTGAGTGTGTGTAAGGATACCTGGTGGTCTAGTGGGGAGGTGGAGACGCCTGCTGCGCTCACTGTTGGGATCCCCACCACCCTCTCCATGATGAATAGCTTGGGGTTTGTGCGGTACTTGGCTATTTTCAGCCTTATTCGGAGTTCCGAATATTTAAAGGCGTATCTGCCATTTTTACATTGACCAACATAAAAATTGATTTCTGGTTCCTGGGTCTTTTAGTCTGTCTTTGAATCTGTGTTTGCCTGTTTTGACTACTCTTTGGATTCGATTCTTCACTCTCGCGACTAAACGATTCACGCGCGTCAACTCTGACGCCGGCGTCGGATTGGTCGCTGGCGACGAAACGTCAGCGCGTCAACGCGATGACGTCACTGCATCTCTGGCGCCAAAATGGGCCTTTAAAAGCTGCCAGATGACAATAGACTGTGCCCAAGTATAGGTCTTTATTGTAAAGTTCCTGGGTGCAATCTCCTGTGTTTGATTCCTGTTTTTGACCCTTGCCTGCTTACTCGTCTGTGAACCTTCTCTGCCTGGATTGACCCTTTTGCCTGGACTTTGACTACTCTCTTGCTTAACCCTTCGAATACCTTGCTTAGTATTGGACTTTGCTTCTTCCTTGGTCCGCAATATCACTCCGGAGCCTTCGGGCCCTGACAATTCCATTGCTAGATATCAGCCAGCACTAGCGTATGCTGCATAGAAAATTAAGTTAGGACAAAAGTTTAGAAGTTATAGGTGGGAATTCACAATACAGTCGTCAATGTGGATGACATTCACATGACCATTATTCCCATACTTTTTTCACCTCTACTGACATTTTATATTATATAAGAGGACTCTTTATCATGTTGATAAATGGGGTAAAGCATTACTGGTGAAGTTCCTCAAAGCAACCAATCAGGTCTCTGTTTTTGTTTTCTAACTGTGTTGAACTCTAATTGCTGATTGGTTGCTATGGGTTCACTCCGCTATTCGCAAAGCATGAGAAATAGGCCCCATGGTGCAAGTGGCTATTTTTGTGTTGTATGGACAACATTTTTGAGAATGAAATTATTTAGGGAAAATGTTGAGAACTGAATGAACTGAATCTCTGTAGCAAAAATGTTTTGGCACAATAAACAACATTTTTATAGTGAGTTTTTTTTGTTGCTGTTTATACAGTAGAAAACTGTTGCAGAATTATGACAAACAAATCCATAAAACTATAAGACTATAACCTTCTGTGAAACTATGTTACTGATGTTTACCTTCTGGCTTGTGACACTTTCTACTGAAACTTTGTGCATTCACCTCAACAGCTTGATTTATAGGGAATTAAAACTTTCCCATTTATTGTCTACACACTTCTTTAAATGTGTTGATAGCTCTGCTTGCAGATACAGGTATCCGATCCATTACCCAGAAGCCTGTTATCCAGAAAGCTCTGAATTACAGAAAGGCCATTTCCCTAAAGACTCCATTATAAGATCTTTTTTTTCTTCATTATTTCCCTTTTTCTCTGTAATAATTAAACAGTAGCTTGTACTTGATTCCAACTGAGGTATTATTAATCCTTATTGGTGGCAATGCAATCCTATTGGGGTTTTTTTTTGTTTGTTAAACTGATTTTTTAAGTAAACAAAGTACGGTGATCTAAATTACTGAAAGACCCCTTATCTGGAAAGCCCCAGGTCCCGAGGATTTTGGATAACAGGTCCCATGCCTGTATGACCTTGCATTAATGAACTTTGTAAAATCTGACTATGTAGTGCACATTCCAGTACTATAATATGGGAGAAACCAGGAATTCTGAGCAACTTCAGTTAGTAATATTAGAGTTGCTTGCTATATACCCAATCCCTAATGCTTATTATAGGTATGTTAGCAACAGGAGGATCCATGATCATGAACAGTGACATCAGCCTGTATATGTTACACTGTGATATGTAGCATTAATTGCATGAGACAGTCTAGTCTATTCAAGTATGACACACTTTGTATCCTGTGATACACATGGTAATTAAAGTCCTCTTATCTGCCAGGGTGCATGGTCTAGCTGGGGGCACACAAAGGAATACAATAGTTGTGATAGAATCTAGGGTGAGATATTCGTTGCAAGGGCCAGTTCCAGCACATTGGGTATATTATATTTCTGGGGATTATATGGTAACGGACTCTTAAAATATCTTCCAACCTTGGGGTTGGAAATATATATCTGCATGTGAATACATGGGCAGCTTCGATATTTTTGCCAGGGCTTCTTTTTCCTCCCAGTCCGGCCTTAGTTGTGCTACAGTGATACAACAGGTGTGTTTGCTTCCGAAATTCTTCCATAGTTTATAAAAACAAGATGATGTCTAGCCATTGGGGTTGCCATTCAAAGCTGAAAATGGTGAAAAGGCACATGATACACAACAGATAAAGGATAAACTCTGTAGTAAACAATGGGATTCTTCAGAACGTATCTGTTATCTGTTGTGTATCCTGTGCTTGAATGGCTGCCCCCATGGCTACACAGCAGCTTGTTTATATAATATAAACTATAAGATAGTTTATGAAGCAAACCACTTTTACTAGTACAAGGCAACACTAAATTATATTGTCATTCCTTCAAAACACTTTTATTTATTTATTCACAACCGCCACCCTTTACACACACACCCACCCACCACTGACTCATAATCCCCCTTTACACACACACACACACACACCA
>CM044438.1:111940239-111960397 GCA_024363595.1 Xenopus borealis
ACACACACACCACTCACTCATAATCCCCCTTTACACACACACACACACACACACACCACTGACTCATAATCCCCCTTTACACACAAACACACACTCACACTCACACACACACACTCACAAACACTTTTGAATAATTTCCTCTGCACAGCATCCCTTTTCCCCATCAGGCTAACTAACCCCATAACCATTTCAGCTGCCCCACATTTCTCTCTTTTAAGTCTATAGATTACACCACACGCTCACATTTCTAAAGTACTACTTTTGATACCAGTATGGGACCTGTTATCCAGGATGCTGGGGACCTGGCATTTTACAGATGAGGGTTATTTCTGTAATTTGGAACTCCTTACCTGAAGTCTACTAAATAAATCACTGAAACATTAATTAAACCCAACAGGGTCACATTGCCTCTCAAAAGGATTCATTGTTTTAATCTTTGTTGGGATCAAGTACAAAGTACTGTTTTACTATTACAGAGAATTTTTTTATTATTTGATTAAAATGGAAGGTGGCCTTTCCAAAATTCAGAACTTTCTGGATAACATACCCTTGGACACTGTGCTCTGCACTTAGCACAGATTTTTCAAAATGATGCGCAAGATAAGGGCGGGTAGAGTATGTCTATGTGCCCCCCAAACATTGCTCTTGAATGGAATTCAAAAGCGGATTCCACAAGACTCTACACTCCAAAAAGGAATGCACAATGACCCAAAACAGTCAGCAAAGTGCAAAAAAAATATGATTTCTTGTGTAGTGTGGAAACAGCAGCAGAAAATACAACAGCTACAACAGCAACTTCAGTAAAGTGCCATAAAAAGCAACATTCCTTCAATGTTTAGAGGTATATAATACAAAATCATTTTGTAAGTAGTGAATAAATTCGCGAAACGCCAGCGAAAATTTGCTGGCGTAAAAAAAAAAAACGAAAACGACGCGCTACTCGTTTCGCAAATTTTTTCAACAATTCGCGAATTTCGCTGGAAATTTGTGAATTTTTCGGCGAAATGGGGTAGATTCGCCCATCACTATTTGTAAGCTCTATGAGGCAGGGACCTCCTTCACACTGTGTCTTACCACATAACACTTAAAGGAGAAGGAAACCCTGTCGATGCAAAACGCCTCCCCCCTCGCCCCCGTAGGCCCCCTCCCTCCTCCCCCTGGCCTACCCCTAACTTGTTACTTACCCCTCTCCAGCGGAGTTCACGGCTGCCATCTTTTCATGAGCAGTCTTCTTCCTGGATCCATCAGCGTCTTCTGGTGCATTTTGCACAGGGTTTCCTTCTCCTTTAAACTCTTTGTCCTGATATGAATTCTGTGTATATTTATTGTGATTTGTCTTCCTCATATATACTTTTATATATACTTTTTATAGATATTTTAAACATTATCATGTAATATTATATATCTATATGATATACAGCACTTAATTGCGTTCATACTATATTTTGCGCTTTTTATATTTGTCTTTCAGACCAAGGTTTTGGAGAACGCATATCAGTTGATTTAATGTTCACTCACTGATCAATATACACACCTGTTAAAAAGGGGCGTGACTTGGTGATGGTTGTTTTCACTTGTCTGTTATTGCATCTTGATAAAGGTCCACGGTGAGGACCGGAACGTTGATCTAATATATTATTAACTTTTTCATGATAAATCCTGGTGTGCAGCAGCATTTTTCATACAGTAGGTGGATATTACATTTCTGTATTGCACCCAGGTATTCATTTCTAAGTGTGTGTGCCCTAGCCCTCCAAAATATATATATATATATATATATATATATATATATATATATATATATGCTGTCCCGTAGTACTCACAATCCAGGATTGTGATGTGCATTCGTTGAATAAAAGAGTGTTTTTCTTCACCAAAAGAACAGTGAGTAGTGATGGGCAAATCTCCCGCGATTCGCTTCGCCTAAAGATTCGCGAATTTCTAGAGAAATTCGCGAATTGGCGAAAAATTTGCGAAACGAGTCGCGGGACGGTTTTGACGCGCGTTGCGTCAACTTTGACGCACATCGCTTCCGACGCGCGTCGCGTCGTTTTCGACACGTCGCGTCAAAAACGACGCGCGACCCGTTCTTTAGGCGAATTTATTCGAATAAATTCGCCCATCACTAACAGTGAGTGCTGATCATCTGTACAATATATATATAGAGAAATTCGCGAATCGGCGAAAAATATATATTGTACTTGTATGCATCGTACATAGCTGTGGCTCCTTAAAGGAGAGTCTTCTTGCACTTGGGGATGCCAAATGTTAGGCACCCCTAGTGATTGTATTGACTTACCTGAAACCCCGGCCGGTGCTCCTTTCAGCAGAAAACTGCACCGGCCCTGGGTTATACCAGTGAGCACCACGGAGCAATTCTCTTCTGTCTTCCTCTTTCTTCTAGGAATGCTCAGTAGAGTGAAAAACCGAACTTTAACTAAAAAGTAGTTTATAAGTATTTCATTCTACTGTGCATGCATCTGCCCCAGTTAATTTGAAGAAGCTGGAAGAGGAATAACCCCAGGTCGGTGCAGTTTTCTCCTGATAGGTACACTGTCCCAGGGTTTCAGGTAAGTCCATACAATCACTTGGGGTGCCTAACAAGTGAACAACTTTCCTTCTCCTTTATCGACTCTTTACAAAGTTATACATACATACAAAAGCATGTACTGTATTTGTTTTTGACAATATATCTTCCCGTGTACAAAAGCCACAATCATTAGATCTCGGTTTAAGCAGAACAACTACCATAATGGAGCAACTAAGCAAGGTGACACTAAGAGGAAGCGTTGAGGTCAGTGTCAGAACTGTATGTGCTCTAGCTGATGAAAGATGTGGCAAACATAACAAGTATCCATCTTACATTATGAATTTCTAACTCTGAAACTGGGATGTGTTGACTGAGCGAGTAGTTTGGCGTGTTGCCCTTAAACAACTGCCGTTTTGCTGAATAATATTTCTGCCTTTTAGCAAATAACACTTGTTTGTCGGTGTTTCCTATTCATTGGTTGCTACATTTATCCTGTTTAACATTTGATGTACAGAAAAAGCTAAATCCTTCTAAGTGATATAGAAAGTAACCCCTATGGTGCTGCTTCTAAAGTGCCGTGCCGTAGAATTTATGTTTCTGGTTAGCGGTTTGAGCTATAATTTGTGTGTATTTACTGACTGCAGCATAATCCAAAAGCAAGTACATGGAAGGGGTTAGGAGGCAACTAAATAGCTTTGAAACCAAAACCTTGTGTCTGGTAAAGGGGTTGTTCACCTTCCAAACACTTTTTTCAGTTCCTTTGTTTTCAGATTGTTCCCCATAAAGACTTTTTTCAATTACTTTCCATTATTTATTTTTTTACTGTTTTTAAAAAATGTAAGTTTAAAGTTGAATGTTGGTGTTTGAGTCTGGCAGCTCAGTGATTCGGGTGCAGACTCTAAACTGTTTTGTTGATACATTTCTCAGCAGCATCTCTGGAGTATTTTATCAATTCTAACAGCTGCCTGTAATGAAACCCAGAGATTCTGCTCAGCCAGGTGAAGTTGCGCACTGGCGAAGGATCGTAATTACGCAAATTCACTAAGATCAACTTTTTGCTGTTCATTAGCACTTACGCTAGAGCAATACAATAGATAGGAGGTTGAAAGTCCCAAAAAACGCTGTGGTGTGTTTTACCATTGTAAAAGTCTGAAAAACATCATTTTTTTGGGGGGGTGTTACCCTCCTTCCCCCCTACATTTCCTAACATATGGCAACATAACTATACAGGGGGCAAATGTAGGACAATAGGACAACTTTATTTTATTTATTAAAGGTTTCCTGGGCTTGTGTAGTGGAATGTAGTGGCTGTAACATACTTCTATTATACGTTTAACTTCACGCCGTGTGCAAATTAGGCATCGCTAACATAAATGCGCTTTGCTTGGCGAAGTAACTATAGCGCAACTTCGCTCACATTCGAGCACAAATTCGCATTTTAGTGAATTCGCGGCAGGGCTGGCGAAAATTCACCTGGCGCAGCTAGAGAATTTTCGTGCTTTAGTGAATTTGCCCCAATGAAAAGCCCCTAAGTGAATCCAAGAATGTCTATTTACTTACAGGGACTGTTACAGAAGCGGTTAGCTTTAAATTGAGGTTAAAATGTTAGCTCACATTCTTAGAGACAATTTGCACATTTTTATAATATACTTCCAACAGATTCTGGCTTTGGAATCTTACGTATGAGTCCATATATCAGATGCCTGACAACCAGTAGCCATGCAAGCACGATATGGGGAAAAGAACTTATGTCGAGTGAATCCTTAACAAATGATTTCCATTAAAAATAGAGGTCACGGAAACATTGGTTCCATTTTTCACCTGCAGACCCCCAGACAAGCGGCACAAGTGAAATATTAACAAATCTATATGCCCTGGGAAAGGAAGACATAGAAGAAAGCCAATGTATGCATTTACAAGACAAAAGCAGTAGAGATACTGGAGAGAGGAAGAGATAAATGTAAGGGTATTATTTATACTGCAGAATGGGTTTAAATCATTAGGCAGAAAAATAACAATTTAGTAGTAGTGCACTATTCTGGCAAAATTCTAAAGATTGCCATAGATGATTTCCTAATGTTATAAACCAAGTACAGATTCCTTGGCAACAGGCGCTTCCAACTGCCCCCACACCTGAGAACTGAGAATAAGCACAGGTTGTCCATCTGTGGTATGTTGTAATGGGATTTAGACCTTATAAGCAGAGACACATGCCAAGGAGGCAGAGACATCTCCAGCAAGTCTCAGGATTATCTGAGGAGTCATCTACCGTAAATCACACAACAGAAGCTCATACAATGAATGCAATCATATTTTAAAACAATAGCAGACAATTTAATGCTTACCATTGCCCAGATGTATAATACCCTTGCAGTCTGGAAAAAAAGAAAGAAGAAAAATGACCCTAAAAGATTAATCATATATTCCTTGGAGACTCCTTTGGAGACTCTGGACTCTGCTCAGTTCTATCGCCCATTAGAACAGGAGGGACAGAACAGAGCAGAGAACCACTAGGAGGTAGTGATGGGCGAATTGGCTGCATTTTCAAAATTTTCACGAATTTCTAGAGAAATTCGCGAAACGTCGCAAAATTCGCAAAACACTGCTTTGTCTCGTTTTTGGACATTGCCGTCCCCTCTGCTCCTAACTTCCGCTCTCCCATGCCCATCACAGAAAATGACCTGCATGAATAAGGTCTGTGCTGGCGACGGGGAGGTTATGCGACTGGGGAGGGGGCCCTTGGGTGTGTGTGTGGGGGGGCCCTTGGGGTGTGTGAGGGGCACTGATGTTGCAGCCCCGGTGGGCCCTGACCCCCCCCCTGTCCGACCCTGCCCAGATGTCCTCAGTCATGTGAGTTGTGCTCTGATAAACTTCAGTCACTCTTCACTGCTAAGCTTCAAGCTGGTGTTATATGAGCATCTCCCTTTTCCCCTTAGCATTCTATCAACTGCCACACACTTGAATTGCAAAAAATGCTCCCCCCAGTGGTAGTAATAAGAATAGCACTCAATAGCAAAACACTCAAGTCTGACTGCAACTCCTCCAGTAGGAGAAACAACAGCTTATCTAAAAGCAGTTCCATTGTGAAGTGACGTCTCTTTCTAAAAGTACAGCATCAGATACAATGACTTGAGATGGCTGCCTACACACCAATATTACTACTAAAAATACATTTATTGGTCCAAGAATAACATTTTAAATAATGTATTTTCATTTTACACAGTGTACTTTAGTAATAAAAACCTATACCGTTAAATAAATCATGGCAGAACCCATTTAAGTTACATGGATTGGTAAATGCACAGTTTCAAATCTACATAGCCCCTTTAAATCTGTTTAGGAGAGTGCAACAGCAGAGGTCTATTTGTTGTCGAAAAAGTATTTCATTACTATATGCCAAATACTTTTATTGCTCTCTGCAGCCAAAATATAGTTTTTTTTTTACTCACAATGTTCACAATTACTTGCGAATAAATTCTTGCACAGGATTTCTAAGAACTACACAGCAGCTTTAATGTTATCGTAAGTTCCAAGAAGTAATTTTTTAAGGGCTCAGATCAAGGTTCATTTAGGCAAGGGATAAACCAAGGTGCAAATTCACTAAAGCGCGAAGCGTGTAACACTAGCGCTAATTCGCAACTTCGCCGATTCACTAACAGTGTCCCTGGCGAAAATTCACTAGTGAAGGACATCGACTTGCGCAACTTCGCACCCTTACCACCAAGTTGCGCACTGACAATGGGGCATAACTACGCTAATTCACTAAGATGACCATTTTTCTGAACGTTACCTCTTGCGCTAGACTTTACTTCGCAGGGTCAGACCTGGCGATGTTCAATACAATAGATAGGAGTTTGAAAAAAAACTTGAAAAACGCTGGCGTCATACTTTTTTTTAGGGTGATAGTCTGAAAAATAGCGTAATTTATTTTGGGGGGGTTACCCTCCTTCCCCCCCCCTACATTTCCTAACATATGGCAACACAACTATACAGGGGGCACATGTAGGGCAATAGGACAACTTTATTTTATTTATTAAAGGTTTCCTGGGCTTGTGTAGTGGAATGTAGTGGCTGTAACACATACTTCTATTATACATTTAACTTTGCGCCGTATGCAAATTAAGCATTGCTAGCATCAATGCGTTTGCCTGACGAAGTAACGGTAGCGCAACTTCACTACCGTTTGCCTCTCTGAGCGCAAATACGCATTTTAGTGAATTAGCAGTGGACTGGTATCGAATTAGCGGCATCGAATTTCTGCACTTTAGTGAATTTGCCCCATAATTGCCGATATGATAGGAAGACATTTATGTCCCAGATGGCTCTAAGATGTGAAGCAAACCTACAGCACTCTCATAACTTATGGAAATATAACACAGATTGTACTTCTAAGAACATACGGAACATGAGAAATTGAATTTGTCTCTAAAGAATTGGGTCACAATTTCAGTTTTACAGGTGACATTGGAGCTTAATATGGATCTCCCCTTGAGATCACAAAGCACAGATATAAGTCCCCAATGTAAATTCAGACAGACTTATTTACTGGATATTTTTTCTTTTTGTCAATATTTATTTATTTTTTTACTCTTTTTATTCCATGTTGCATGTAAAAAACAGGATTTTTTGATTAGATAATTTGTCTAATATATGCTTTATATTTGTAAAAAAAACATTCAGGTCTGCAGAACAAGGGTTAAAATACAAAGGGCAAGCTGTTTTTATTGTGTAGGGAAATGCCACCTCCCCATAATAGATGGCAGGAAATAAGTGTTTGTGCTACAGATAATATATATTTAGCAGTGTGCTTGTATATTTTACTTATTGGGTTTTTTTTTTGTAGAATTACTATATACAAACACAAGGCCTTGGAAATCAGGAAATGAACACTCTCCATTAATAGAATATACACTGTACTGTAATTATAGGGGCTTGCCAACTTATAATTAAATGAGTTATGCCTCATAATATGTGTCACCGAAAATGACAACAATCCATTTGACCTGACATGCAATATTTTTGAAATATAAACATGCAAAAATAAGGTACCAGTATAAAATTTTATTTTATTTCTAGAGCAGAATTTTCAAAACAGCAAGTGAACATTGTATGCAAATTTACAGCACTGTCTATGTAACCTTTCCAGCACTTTTTGTGTTGGCAGAGTAATGAGAGATTCATCAAGGGTTGAATTTCAAGGGTTAATTAACCCTTGAATTTGACCTGAGAATTCAATTCAAATTAAAACCCCTCGAATTCTGAATTAGAGGGGTTTTAACGCAATTCGAATTATTGAATGATCGAATATAATTTTTTAAATTTTTTTATATTTGATCAGAAAAACTTGTAAAAATCCTATGGGTGCTTCCCTTAGGGATATATACAGTAGCAATTCGGTAGGTTTTATCTGCCAAATTGTTATATTGAATTTTTTTTTTTAAAGGGCCAGTACTTCAACAATCGAATTCGGATTTTTGGCAAATTCGAATCGAATTATTGGCTATTAGATAGCTGAATAAGCGCAAAATAAATTCTAATTTTTTTTATTCAAATTTGATTCGCATTTTTACTTTGGATCAATTCGAACCTTAGTAAATCTGCCCCTAAGTCTGCTGTGAATTTATTTTGGTTGATTAATACAGACAAGATATGAAACAATTTGGCACATTTAGGGGCAGATTTATCAAGGGTCAAATTTCGAGGGTTAAAAACCCTCAAATTCAACCCTCAAATTTTTCCTGAAGTAAAATCCGAAAAAATTTGTATATCGAATTCGTAGGATTTTACCACTATTAGATATAGCAAATGTTCGAATAGCGATTATCTGATTTCAGGGAAAATCATATGAAATGTACGATTCAAAATTTTTTTCAAGAAATCGGTTGATTTCCATGCAATGAAAAAAAACATAGAAAAAGCCTATGGGAGCTTCCCATAGGCAAATATAGAAACTTGGTAGGTCTAATCTGGCGAAGTAGGCAATCGAAAAATTTTTTATAGGGCAAGTACTTCAACCATCGAATGGTCGAACGATTTTCTTATTCGAATCGTACGATTTATTCGAATCATTTGATTCTATCGAATGATTCATTCTAATCATTTGATTCCATAGAATTTTGCAAATTTGATGGTCGAATTCAAAAATTTTATTTTTTGCATTTGAATCCTTCACCCAAACTTAGTAAATATGCCACTTAGTAATAGCAGACATACATTATTTGCAAAAGGGAGAAAGGGAAAGTCACGTTATTGTTTCAATTGTTGAACCCGAAGATGGCTAGAAAAAGCTAATAAAATAGCATATGTTGCTACTGTTCACTGCCCTAATGCCGATAAATGAACCCGGGTGAGAGGTGCAGCAGTCTTCATGGAAAAAGCATTTTGCATTAGGATACCCTCTCCTTGTTTTTATGCAAAGCTAAAGGAAACCCAGTACAGCTTTCTAAAATCATGGCTTTCCAAAAATGTTCATGATAAGGGCAGATGAGTAAAATGCTCTACGTAAGATGATCAGAAAACCCTGTCTCCATTAATGAGCCCCCTACTAATTAGGGTGAACCTAGTCTGTATGTAGTTGGAATCTGGTCAGAAACTACCCTGGCTATGACTCAAGGCTTTGCTGATCATAGAGGAAAGCAATAGTAGTTAGAAATAGAGCTCCTGCACTGAATTCCTATAATAGCAGCTCTAATGTCATCAAAACTTCCAATAATTCATTTTTTGAGGTCTCCGATCGAGGTTCGTTTAGGCAAGAGACAAATAAAGTGGCTACATTACTTATTTTAAACTTTTTTTTCCTCATTTAGGAGTTATAGCTCAAACTCCCCAAGTGATGAATTTAAACAGCAATATGCAAAAGAGATTGTCCATCATTCACACCAGTGCTTGCTGCAGGGGAGCTTGCAATCTATGGTCCATATCACATACTGTACATGCAACAGACACATATTACTGGCAGTTATAAGGAGACAACTAACCTGACTGTGAGTTTTGGGATTAGTAAGGAAGATGAAGTACCTGAACAAAACCCATACAAATGTTGAGAAAATAAAAAAAAAATCCAGCAGACAATGTCAGGACTGAAATCACACAAAGGCTACAGTGCTGTGCCAGTTTATCCCAGGGCCCCCTTGGAAATACTTATGATACACAACAGTTGATCCTTTCGGTATACTCATTCTGTGTGTGTGTGTGTGTGTGTGTGTGTGTATATATATATATATATATATATATATATATGTATTATACAGCAACATCCAACCTGCATCCAGCAGCACACCTACACAAAGGGTGTCTAAGCCAATTATTTTAATAACCAAACTAGCATATAGGGTGGACAAGCCTATGAGAATGAGATGTAACCAGTTATCTTTAGTGATGGGCGAATTCATGCGAATCACGTCAAATTCACGCAAATCACCGCTGGTGGATAAATTTGCTAAACGCCTGCAAAAATTCGCCTGTCGTCCGTTTTTTCAATGCCAGTGAATGTGCGCCAGTGTCCAAAAACACAAACCAGCGTCCAAAAACGGACACCTACGTCCAAAATGAGCTACTGGCGGTGTTTTGCAAATGAGAAAATTCTCAAAAATTAATCGAAGCCCCAGATTCGCCCATCACTAGTTATCTTAATGTGTTGGAAGAGAAAATCTGAAGTGGGGGATCTCTTTTGACCTTTTCTCATAACATTATTGCTATATAATGTGGTTGTGAGATATACAGACCCATTGTTACGAACGAAGTCCGAAACCCAGAACTAGAACCAAGGTCCCAGTCACAGCTCACTCTTCGTGCTGCCTGGTCTTCCGCGACTAAGGTGCTGCCTGGTCTTAACATGAGAGAACCAGGTAGAGAGTTCTGGGCAGACAAGGGAACCGAGTGTTATAACTGGAACAGAGAACAAACAATGTGGTCAAGGGGCAGGCCTGGTCTTCCAATCAGGAGAAGCAGTACAGATCTGAGAGACTAGTCAAGGCTACAGACGAGAGACTAGTCAAGGCTACAGGCCTAGTCAAAACATACCAATATCGCAGTACAAAGCAGGATCCATGAGAGTAGTCAGAATGCAGGCAAGGGTCAGGAAAGGCAGCGGACTCTACAAGGTCAGGGACAGGCAGGGTCAGGAATCAGAAACCCAGAAGTGGTTTCAAACCCAAGAATACTCAAGGCTTTGCTGATCATAGAGGAAATCAACAGTAGCTAGAATCAGAGCTCCTGCGCTGAATTCCTAAGTCTCAGAAAGCTGAGAGTACGCCTGGGCTCTCACTGCTCACAGACTTATGGGCTTAGCGTGACAGCAAATGGCAGTGGATCCAGACAGAGAAATTCTATAGGTGAGGCAATAAGATAAATGGGGATAGAACAGTTCTTTGAAAGTGAGCACAGCTGAAAAAAAAGAGGTCAGACATTCTCCTAATCAACTTTAAAAATGCTTTCCAAATGCAACGGAAATAAATCTGTCTCTCCTTTACTGCAATGCAAAACCTAGAATTACATGGAAAAAATTCTGTAGACACTCAAGATACTTAGTTAGAAATCAGCGTGGCACTTTTTTTTTTATATTAAAACTAAATTACAAATTGCTTTCTATGACATCATCAATTACATTCTCCAATATACATATTAACAGTTCCATAACTGGTCAGATATTAAAGCATTTTGTAAATGTTAACAAACTGTTCCTCTATGCACTTCTGCAGTTTATTTTTTGAGACGGTTAAGAAGACACTTTGCTAAAGTGCAACAAATTTCTGCATTCCTTTTTACAGAAGTGAATAAATGTATCCCTTAGTGCCTTATAAAGATAGCCACACATGGGCCAAAGGTAAGTGTGTCATGTGACTATCATCATGAATGAGAGTGGCCATAAGGAGCAGATCTGAGCAGAGACGACCGCGAGCAGTGGCTACTTGTTCAGTTAATGATCCGTGCTGTTTAGCCATCCCGGGGGACACTTAGCGAAACGTCTAGTATTTTAAGTAATCAGATGGCAATAAAAGGATTTAGTCAAAATCACTGCAAATGATTTCAAATGTTAACTAATCATACATAGATACGTTACTACAGAAAGTAAACAAGAAAGCTGTATCAGGAAAAAGGACGCATCGCTTTGAAGGGTAATCAATAAATCATCTAACATGCTTTTCACTGATTGAACACCTTGTAGAGTAGTTTCTGTATTAAACGAGAAACTTACCTTTAAATCAAAATCTAGGAAGACGTAGACAGCCATATTCTAAACCGGTCCGGCTTTTGTGTGTGTGTTTTTTTAATTATTATTTACATTTTTTCTTTGCAACTGGCAGGCATGGAAGTTTACCTGCTGATGTAATGTTGGTAGGGTTGTTGGTTGGCTGCTAAACCCTCACACTCCAGTTTTTGGGTTCTATGTGTTACTTATCTCGGTAACTACACAGCATTTTTAGTTGCAGGCTAGAATGGCATAGGCACTTGACCAAACTGAAGAAGTTTATTATTACACAAGTCCATTAAAAGATGAATGTCTTTAACCATAAGCTAAAGCATGCCTAACACCAGCCTTCATATGATCACTCAGAAAAAAAACATGCCATTTGAAAGGCCACTGAATACCCTGAAGATCATGGAGATGGAGGGATCATTTTTGGATCTTTTTGTGGTTTTGTAACTGCACAGTAAGGAGTGGGGTCATATAGGCTATTTAAAGACTACGGGGTAGATTCATCAAAGAGTGAAGTGAAGAGTGAAGTTCCGCCACTAGAGGGAAATTCCGCAGCTCTCCATTCATTTCTGTGGGATTTTGAAAGGCGTATTTATCAAAGGGTGAAATTTCACTTCACCAATTGATAAATAGGCCTTTCAAAACCCCATAGAAATTAACTGAGAGCTGTGGAATTTCCCTCTAGTGGCGGAACTTCACTCTTTGATGACTCTCCCCCTACTTCTTTGAGATTTCAATTTAACACTGGGAATAAAATGAATAGAAGAAATAATGTTTAACATAATCCTTTGGATTGACATATCAAGTTCTGATAACCAAACCTTTACTGATAAAAAAACCTTCCCTACATAGACCCCCTCCCTGATCCCCCCCAGCATAGGTGTTACCCTGGGTAAATGCCCCTAACTGTTTACTTACCCCTCGGTGCAGATTCAGGATATTAGGGGTAAATTTATCAAAGAGTGAAGTTCCACCACTAGAGGGAAATTCCGCCGCTCTCCATTTTTTCTATGGGATTTTGAAAGGCCTATTTATCAATGGGTGGAGTGAAAGTTCACCCTTTTTCGTAACTTTCAGCGCATGCATGTTCCAACTGTGCATGTGCCAATATGCCATTTGCTCTTCCAGAAGTTTGCCGAAGAGAAGAAGATGGCGCCCGTGAACTCCGCTGCACAGAATCTGTACCTAGGGGTAAGGAAAGAGTTCTCAGCATTTACCAAGGCAACACCTAAGCTGGGGGGGGGGAGCAGGGAGGAGGGTCTATGTAGGGTAGGGGGTAGGGGTTTTTATTATTAAGGGTTTGGTACTCCTTTAAGGATTAATCATTAAAGGTGTGCTTCCACTTTTGTTTTTAACAGGAACTAATTATATAGCTCTGCAATGAGTAATTAGCATCTAGAAGTAAATGGCTATTCATGGGGAGGAAAGAACATTGATGTGCATAAAAATTCAGACCTTCTTTAAAATACAAGTTACTTGTATTTTGGGATGGAGCATATGCCTTTAAATTCTTGGAGTGCACATAGAGCTGGATCTGATTTTAAAAGCATGCACTGGCCAAATAAGTGATATTTCATTCAAAGTTTGCTATGTCTACTTTGTTCTTATTTTCAAAGCAGCTGCCCATATGGTTGTCACACCTAATGCAGATGCAAGGAGTTTTCTGCGGATTTCTGTTTAACACATGCTGCAACTTCATAAAATTCAACAGCTAAGGAGGCTAAACCCCACCAGAGCTGCACACACAAAAATATGAACGATCTCACAACAATAACATGTTTATTAAACAAACCCATAATACAATAAATTCAACCCTGGCTCTTAAAACCTGACATGGCAGGAGGGGGCCCTCCTTAGGCATAGTAAATATATATATAAATACCAATATAATAAGTGTAAATCAGCTTGTCATGGTATACCAATTGAGCAGTAACTATTCTCATATGCTCATAAGTCTATGCAGGCCTGGATTTGGGGCTTGGGTGCCCCTAGTAGTGATGGGCGAATCTCCCGAGATTCGCTTCGCCGAAAAATCCTCGAATTTCCAGAGAAATTCGCGAATTGGCGAAAAATTCGCGAAACGAGTCGCGGGACGCTTTTGACGCGCGTCGGGTCGTTTCCGACGCACGTCATTTTCGGCGAGTCGCGTCGAAAACTACGCGGTTTTCTGGCAAAGCGATATTTCGCTGGCGATTCGCAAATTTAATTCGCCCATCACTAGCCCCTAGGCCTGCTGGGTCGTTGTTCCCTCTCATCCCCCCGCACAGTCAAGCACACTCTTGTGCTGGAGAACTGGGGCCTATGCGTATAGGAGTATGCGTCCCACTGCTTTTTAGGTTGGGCTGGCCTAATAATTTGCAGCCCTAGGCCCTGGCCTTCGTGGCCTCGCCAACATATCCGGGCCTTGTCACATGCTGTATTATTGAACTCAACCTTGATATAATCATCATCATCATCATTTATTTGTATAGCGCCGACAAGATACGCAGTGCAGTGATATAATGTCCTCAGGTCTTGTTTGGGGGCTGCTTCTTCAATCGTAACATAATTTGCTACAGCTGCGTTCAGTGTGTTTAGAGACACTCAAATTCATTGGGTACACTGCACATTCTATTCAAATAAAATGAAAACATGAAGAAAACTTTATCAAATTTGTGTTATTCCTTTGCAGAAAGGGAAAAAAGGGAATATTAGGCTGTTCCAAAAAATAGCAGTGTCTGCATTTTTCTTTACAAACTGAAAAATGTTTCAAGACTGAACTAATATTTAGTTGTATAATCAGTGTTTCTGAGAACTGCTGCACATCTGTGTTACATGGAGTCCACCAACTTCTGGCACCTGTTACATTCCACGATTCTTCTGCATTTCTTGGTTTTGCTTTAAAACAGTATTTTTATGCCACCCCACAAGTTTTCTATTGGATTAAGGTCCAGGAATATCATTCTTGTTGGTCGGGAATAGTGATGGGTGAATCTGTGGCGTTTAGCTTAGCCGAAAAATTTGCGAAACGAGTTGCGCTGATGTTTTGTCGCGCGCCAAAGTTGACGTGCGCTTATTTCGACACGCGTCAGAATAGTTTTGACGCACAGTGCAATGTAATAAAACTGCCAGGTGAAATGCATACCCGCAATGGTCCCTTTTTTGGAGGGACATTCCCTCTTTTGACAGCGCAACCTGCAGTCCCTCATTTCATTTGTATTGGAAAGTCCCTCTTTTCTCTGCACGGAATAGCCAGAAAAAGAAAGAAGTTTCTAACTTAAAGGAAAAGTAAATGTTTTTCTTTTTCTTTCTGTAAATTTGCTCTAAACAGCCCCCCAGATTAATGTACCTTAGTCCCTGCTGCAAGTCTGCTCTGGTTTCTGTGTTATCAGCAGCTTCTTTCCCTTCTTCCTGGGGCAGAGTGAAGCCCAGCCCCTTAGTTTACTGAGCAGTCCATTTGCTGCTGTTCCACAATAGAGAGGAAGAGGGAGCCAGTGTTTCATTAGTAAGCTAGTTTCCCCAAGCAAAAGCTGCTACACACACTGCTCTCTGCTATGTCATAGTATGCAAATGATCTTCTGGACTAGTCCAAGATATAAGGTCAGCTCAGAAAGCTAAGGGGCTGGGCTTCACTCTGCACCAGGAAGAAGGTGAAACAAGCTGCTGATAACACAGAAACCAGAGCAGACTTGCAGCAGGGACTAAGGTACATTAATTTGAGGGGCTGTTTAGAGCAAATTTAGAGATAGAAAAAAAAAACGTTTACTTGTTCTTTAATTGGCTTTTAGAAGAACAGCTAACAGGTGCAAAAAAGATGCTTTTTAACAATTTTGATATAATAACATAAGTAATTGATTGATAAGTAATTGATTGTATTTGTAACAGTTTAGATGAGGAGAAATATTTTCAAACTTTCATAACCTGCCAAATTTGGTAAGACGAACATGTTAATTAGTGGGTGTGGCCACAATAATGGGTGTGGTCAAAATGTTGCAGTGCTACATATGGAAAAAAAATTTCTGTCCCACTTTTTACTTCCAAAATGTTGAGAGGTATGGAAATGTGAAAAACAAATTGTAAAAAATGGCATCTTTTGCTTTGTGTCTGAATGTGCTGAATAGCATGTATTGAAACTGATCCATGGTCCCCCACAACTATCTGATCACTGATTTGAGTGCTGACTACCATGGCCTTTTGGAGCACACTGGTGTTTTTTCCACTGTCATGTGTCCTTGTAGCCCTTGTAGGCTGCTATATTGCAAAAAGCTTTACATTTTCTGCACAGGAGAGTTGTTTGTGCATTTTTTATTATCATTGTGCATTTTTTTTTTTATCTCCAACTGCAGAGTTGTCTTCATTCAGCAGGGCTGCATCTGGGGTCATCTGTCTCTCAAATTTGCAATCAGTTATAGCTGTGTATATTATATCCAACTTTTTTTAAATGTTGATAGTGTTTGTGCAACATTTTGTACACAATCCCTAATGAATAAAGCTCATGTAAAAAAAAGTATATTTTGAATTTGAGAGGATTCCGTTTTCCCTTTAATGTGAATGTCAAACCCCCCCAAATGTTTTGCCTAATAAAAGAAAACATAATTCTAAGCAACTTTGAAATATACATTCATTACTAATTTTCTAATGTTTTCTAAGTTATTTTTTAGTAGTGTTTGTCTGTCCCTTTTTATTCTCTGCCCTGATTTCTAGGTTGCTACAATGTTAGACAAGGAATCTGTCTTTGCTGCTGTGGAACTAAGACTTTTGTAACATTGTTTAAAATGTAAAAAGGTTTAAAGTGAGTGAATGTCAACCCTGCCCCAAAATGTTTTTATTCAATAACAGCAAACATAATTCTAAGCAACTTTGCAATATACATACATTCATGACTAATTTTAAGTTATCTTTTTTAGCTATTTGTATATTAATTGCTATTGAAAGCAGTGTTTGTCTGTCCCTTTTTATCCACTATAGTTACATAGTTAAATCAGGTCGAAAAAAGGCAAAATACAATGTTAAAAAGGCAGCTGATTAGCAGACCTGTCTTTGCCGGGGAATGAAGTCTTTTGCAACATTGCTTAAAAAGGCACCCGGGAGTTAATGTTTTCAATAGCAATTTCTTTTACAAATAAAATTTTCAGCACTGGATATTTTTAATAAATGTAGAGTAGAAAGCTGTTTAGATTTATTTTATAAGGCACTTTTTCATTTTGAGTTTGATTTGCCCTTTAAATGTTGATTTCTAAGGTTGTACAAGGTTATTGAATGAGTTAGGGATGGGAACGGATGTATGTTATAGATGACACACTCATCAAATATCACATTTCAAAATACTGTTTTGAAAGTGATCCAGCTGACAATGGAACAATGCTTAGTGCCTTAGAGAAACATCTGTTTTCCAATGGACAGTTGTTGACTTAACATAAAACTACAAAAGGCAATTAAGAATGTTTCCCCAGGATGTGGTAAGGGATGGCAAAACTCAGAAAGGAAGGAGATACATTAAATTTCCCTGAATCTTTGCATCCACGAACACTTTCATTCAACACTCACTTCAGAGCAAAGATTGAAAAACAAAATTGATGAGAAACTTACAACACATATCAAAAGGTGATACAAGGGAAGGTGTAACATAAGTGGGAAGCTTGCACATGAGACGAGGACATAGTAAAGTAGGGTTTAGTTCCTGCCACAAGAGGGATTCACAATTTTCATAGGAAAATAATCATGGGTCTGCCTGTTGACAATCCACCTTGCAGTTCCAACAGAAATGTTGTATACTGTATGTGAGATTTTTGAAAAGGAAAATAAACTGTAAATATATTCATAAACACGTCTTTAATGTGTGTGATACTTGCTACTAACAGATTGGAGCCTGCTTCTAAAAGTTGACCTTGAGACTACTCCCAGGCTACCAAAGGCAGTTCCGAACACTAACTTCCAAGATACAGAATGGCTCCAAGGGGCTTTTTGAAAGTTAAGTTGTGTTTCAGTCAAACAAATTTTCCTCATAGAGTCAACACTATAGAATTCTATGGAAGACGCGGCACCAACAGTGGATCCTGCTGCTTCTAATACACAGACAGTTTATACAGAAGCCACCACATGACAGTTGCACCTTCTTGTCAGTTTTCAGCTGTGAACAAGTTGGTAGCACATTAAAGGGCTGGTTCACCTTCAAGTTAACTTTTAGTATGTTATAGAATGGCCAATTCTCAGCAACGTTTCCACTGGTCTTCATTATTTATTTGTTATAGTTTTTAAATTATTTACCGCCTTCTTCTGACTATTTTCAGCTTTCAGATGGGGGTCACTGACCCCATCTAAAAACAGATTCTCTGTAAGGCTACACATGTATAGTTGTTGCTACTTATATTTCTGTTCAGGTCCTCTCCTATTCATATCCCAGTCTCTGATTCAAATCAATGCATGGTTGTTATGGTTGTTAGGGTTATTTGGATACAAGCCACCAGATTGCTGAATTTGTCAATTGGGGAGCTGCTGAATCAAAAGCTAAATAACTCAAAAACTACAAATAATAAAACATTTAAACCAATTGCAAATTGACTAGAATATCAATTTCTATATCATATTAAAAGTTGACTCAAAGGTGAATAACCCCTTTAAGAAAGGGAACTGTTCTGATGTTTCTCTGCTCAGGAAAGGCATGAGATAGGTTGAGGTTTCTGATGCCTTTCCTGAGCAAAGAAACATCGGAACAGTTGTCTCCCCGGCTGTATTACAGTTGGAAAATGGTCCATCAGTCATTGTTGCAGTAACAAACTTCAGTGTATTAGCATACACTGTTTTTCATAACTTGGAATCCTATAAAAATAAAACTTCTAAACCTACAAACCTTGGAATAGCACACTGTTCAATTTTACATTAATTTTTTTTTATTTATATTTTATTTTAATACTCTTTGATATTGCAGCAGTAGGACGACATATCTATCTAAAACATCTAATTTCTTAAGAACCAAGACAATAAAAATATAATTGTGTAATTTTCAGACATCGCTGATCGATTAACCACTAAAATGAGCAGACATTCTATTTCTGAGTTTCCTGGAAATTAACAGTCCAATTTGAGATGCAGTAAAGTAACCTAATGGATTAAATGCACCATTTCCTTTGAATAATTCGACTTTATTATATGTGGCTTTGATCCATTAATTTAAAATATTCACTATGGTCCTACTAAAATTTTATATAAAATCTGATGAACGCAATTTTATTTCCCTTCATTTGAGAACTTTTCCTGCATTTTACTTTTTCTTGGATTTCAAAAATAATTTTTTTTCTGGTCCCCTGAAAAAACATAAAATGGGGGTTCTACTGTATAGTTTTCAAAAATGTTTTTATCAATGCCACCTTTTACACAGATAAGATGAGGAGTGATGTTAAATACAATCAACTACCTCACATTCAACTAAAACTTCCACTTCCAAGAGAGGATGTTTACAATATTAGAGATGAATTGTAAATTAAATACAGTACATGTATTCATATATACATTTAATCTAAATTTCTAAATAAATGACTTCTTCCTAAAGAAAAACTCCTCCAGAGAGACAGAGATACATTAATGGCATATTTGTTGCACAGAAGGAGACAGGGAGCCATTGGAATTTTTACACTTAGAAATATTTACCTGTTGCCAGTAAATGGATTGTACACTAGACTAGCTACAAGACTAGACTTAGGGGCCGATGTACTAAATTCACGTGAATAGATCGAATTTCGATCATATGATCTATTCGATTGGTCAAATATGCAAATTTTGGCAAATTCGATCATCTGATAGCGAATGGTCAATGATCGAATACATTAGAATAGATTCGAATGATCGAATATTCGATCATTCGATCAGTGAAGGATTTAAATTTTAAAGTTTATTCGATTGCCTACTTCGCCAGATTGGACCTACCGAATTGCTATAGAAGCCTATGGGAGCACTCCCATAGGCTTCTGAGGCTAAGTCCTGATCGAATAGGATTCAAACGATCGTTCGAATCGTACGAATCATTCGAATTATTTATTCGTTCAGTCGAATGATTTATTCAACTGATCGAATAAATTTATATTCGATCGTCGAATGATCGAATATCGAATAAAAGGTAGCCGAAAACTATTCGATTAGCATTCGATGATCGAATACTAATGGAATATCGACTTTGGTCGAGCTAATTATGGGGAATAATAGTAAATTTGCCCCTTATTGTATGTTGGGGTGACTATTGAGAGTTTGAGAGCTTTGAGCTTTTTTAAAACCAAAGAAAAATTCTGTTTCTGGATAATATACAGAACAGAATGTAAAGGTGTAACTTACATGTAAAAAAAACTTTGGCGTAGACTTTGATTATTGCAAAACATAAAAAATGTTTGCATTGTTCTGGTGTAAGTCTATGTGGTCTCATGTTAAAGTAAGACTACACAGGAAGGTGACTAATTATA
>CM044438.1:111962124-111972338 GCA_024363595.1 Xenopus borealis
AAAAGGTTGAACTTGATGGACGCAAGTCTTTTTTTCAGCCTAACTTACTATGTTACTTGAGAAGGAGGCCTTTCCTTGTTGGCAAATCCAGTATAAGAATAACATTTTCCCAGACATATGCTAAAGGGTTTGTATGCTGTATACAGAAACCAGATAAATTAGGAATTTCCCCATCTTTCCAGCTCCCATCGCTAACATATTTAGAAAACTGGTAATGCAAGAAATTTGCAAATTATACTATATGACTAGTAACTCATAGCAACCGCTGCAGATAGCACCCAAAGGCATAGTGACCTGGAGTAAATGTTTTATGTGTGCTGTAGAAATATTGAATGTCAAAGCTATCAACTGCAACTGTTCATAAAAGATCCATGTTTAATGGCAACAATCAGATTTTTGTAAATTGAGGTTTTCACATTCTTTTTCCATTTGAGGGGTTGTAAATAAGTTTTGTAATGATTTGGAATCCAATAAAATATAAGAACAGTTCTGTTTTTTATCATGAGCTCCTGGAACTGTAATTAAAAACTCTGTTTTGAATAAATAACTTTGAGAAAGGTGTGCTGTCTTTCTGGAATATTGGAAACCATCACATAAATATTTTTGGGGTAGGAGTGAAAAGTTTTGAATAACATATTTTGGTGAACTGTAATCGCCTGTTACAAGAATTCATTTGTTTTTGGGTTGAGACCAAATATTTCGAGCATGAAATGAACAGGAATGGTACCATACAGCAGATGTTGTCTAGAATAATATGTATGGCCACTACTGAAGGTGACGTGATATATATTTATGAGAATGTTTGCCTTGAAGATACAATAACAGTTGTGAAAAAATAGATATGCAAAGATGCAAAGAATACATTTATTGGCAGCAGTACTCTTATTTTGTACAAGAAAGTTTTTTTTTTTTTTTTAAACATACATGTTTGTAAAAAATCTTAAATAAATTAATTGTTTTTTAGAAACTATAACCTTATAAAATTACTGTATTCTACATATGAAATATACTATGGTCAAGTGACTTCTAAATCCCGACTGGTCAACAGAAGCATTTTGTACTGTGAGATGACAATTATTAAAAAATCATACTGGAGTTTCTGTGTTGTTACTGGCCAATTATATAACGATACTATGTATAAATATATAAGGGGATCATATAACAATCTCTCTAATGCTTTATTTACCAGTAGGTCTTTCAGGCTGACACTAGGTCACCCATTACGATTAGAAGAAAAGAGGTGCCAGTTAATATTTGGATGGGTTTTTTACAGTCAGAGCTGTGAAGATGTGGAATTCTCTCCCTGAATCAGTGGTACAGGCTGATACATTGGATAGCTTTAAGAAGGGGTTGGATGGCTGAAGGAATACAGAGTAACGGGAGGTAGCTAATAGTACAAGCTGATCTAGGGACAGGTCCGATTGCATTCTTGGATTCAGGAAGGAATTGAGGCAGTTAGGCAGGTTATGTATAGACTAAAATGTTGAACTTGATGGACGTGTGTCTTTTTTTCAACTATTTCATTTCTGTTTACTTTTATAAACTAGAAATATATATTAAATAAATACAAACGTACAAGATCTATGTTTGAAAATGCATAAGTTATGAACACATGTGGACATAGTAAATCAGTTTAAGAAATGCAAGTCCATATTAATATCCAATAGATGGGAACCCAGAACAGCGACCCTATAGCAGATACCAGCTGCATATTAAAATTACCCAAACCTGATGCATGATAGTCACTGTTAAAAAGCTTCAACCAACACAAATATTTATGTATGTATGTTCTACAGCACCTATAGAGTTAAATCCCTACCAATCCTTAGTTAGTAGGCAGAAGCCTATGTTGCCATTTCACATTTATACACCACTAGTTATTGGCCAAAGGGTGTAATGACCACTTCCTGACACACTGCCTTATAGTATGTGTAGGGAGTGGCTTCTTCCTCTTTGGATGATGGTGTCCTAACCATCAGGATGTGCCCAATTGAGCCTGAGTACACCAAGGCCCAGTAAAGCCATTTGCCTTGAAGAGAGCTGGAACGTCAGGGACCAGGAAACCCTGTGAATAAGGTTAGCTATCACAGGGCAGCTCTTTAATAGACTCTCTATGAGAGTAAAGCTGGCCATAGACGTAAAGATTTTTGAACGATCCAATAGTTATTGTGAGACCACGATTGTCTCAAAACGATCGTTTAAATGCCTGATGTGTCCATCAACTAAAAAGACCACTTCAGGTGATATTGCCAGCAAAACTGAAGGTTCGCAGCCTGCTTGACCCTGCAAACATAAGAAGATTGCATGGGGACCGATAAAGATTTTCTTATCTGGCCGATCAATCATCAGACCAATGTCGGACGAAAAATCGTAAGATGAACGATCGTTTGTATCCCACTAACCGCACGATAATTTGACAGATTGGTCGGACTTCCCTAAGATCGGTCGTTCGGCAGGGAAATATCGTTGCGTCTATGGGGAGCTTAAGGTACATAGAATGAGCAGCTGTGTGCTCAAGGATAACAGCAGGGAGTACCTTCCCAAAGGCTTCTTGTTTGCCTTTAGTGCAGGGACTCAGGGGATAGGGTGTTAGGCTTTAGACTTTGTCTCCCTAATTACTCCACTGTTGATCCCGATCCCCACAAAGGTATATTGTTGTCTGGGAATTGATGTACACTTGAGCACTATGCCTTATGGGAGTGACAGTCTTCATTATGCTGGATCTGCCTCATCTATCTACTCCCCTGATGTGATGTGCTAATGCTCCTCATACGTGAGTAAACCTGATGAATGTGTACTTGTTATAATAAATCTACCTTTTGCTTGCACCAAGAACCTCCTGGCATCAAAGTAATCTATTTTTATGTACAGTTGCCTGTGTATTGTAGTTCAACTACCTTTTAAAGGGAAAGCTTCCACTTTGCGAAGGCCCTGCACTGGTGTGTAGGTCGCAGTGTAACCCATGCTCATCATCACTAGCTGGACACTTTAATTATTTGTACTTGCCTAGCCCAAAAAAGCGTTACATTCACCTAAAGGAAAATCCTCTGTGTTACAGACATTCAAAAATTATTTACATTTTTATGACATTACACCTTTTCTATCTGTATCATTCCTTTTAAATATATATGTTCTACTAAGCTCTTTAACCTGTTCTGAATAATGGGTGGTTATTTATGGAAGATGTTTAAAAGTCACTGCAGTTATACATGACAGATAAACAGGTATAGAGGAAATTAGTTTCAGTAGATAGATCAGGCAACTGGAAGAGAGCCTTGGACTGATTTTCCTGCTCACAAGCTTTAGACTAATAACTTCTGAAAAAAACAACTTCTAGAAATTGAAGACACCTTGCTTTAATCACCTAGAGCTGTGCAACATGTCATTCTTTATGAATAAATATGGCAAGGCATAACTTTGTAGCTTTGATTGACCTTGAGTCCTTGACCTCCTTATTAGCGAAACTGCCATAATTAATGATCAAAAGCTTTAAGCAAACGAAACACATTCAACAGCCACTCCCCTTTTAGCTCAATTCATAAAATGAAATATGGGCTTGCACATAAAAGGTCAGTTAATCTAATATATGCAATATTTGTCCTAGTTCTTGGCTAGGGAGGACAACAAAGTCATAACAAAACACAGAACATATTCCTGAAACCATTACCTTTCTAATAAAACTCTGAACAGGGCAAAACACATTTGCCAGATCCTTAAATAAAAAATTATCCAAACATGGAAAGAAATGGCAAGGTGATTTGAATGTAATTGAAACTTTAGCCATATAAAGCAAAAATGGTGAGAAAGGCAGGCAGTCATATAAAAAAATCTACATCTGCGTAACAAAAGATTTCTATCATCATTTTTTGAGAGAATCAAATGTTTGAGTCTTCAAATGTCTACCTGCAATAATAGCGTGCCACATATATTGCATGCACCCACCCAGGGAAAAGAAAGGAATACCTTGGAAGCATGGCAGCAAAGTAATACTCTGGAGTAGTAAAAGAGTTCCCCAAGCCTGTTCATATTTTAAAGAAGAGTCAAACAGGGACAGGTAGAGGAGAGCAGTTTTAGTTACAGAGGGAGGCTAAAAATTGCCATCCCAGTGCTTTTAGCTTTCACTTAAGTGCAACTATTTCATTTGATGCAGGAATACTCTATTTCTTAACAGGTAGACATCTGATGAAAAAGACTACACAACCGGATAATGATGATGCTCTGTACAACTTTGCATTACTTACAGCCATGTTATTTTGTGCATTTTTAAGACTACGGTATTTCTTGTCACTCTGTGGCAGTGATCCCCAACCAGTGGCTCACAAGCAACAATGCTGCTAACCAACCCCTTAGATGTTGTTCTAAGCGGGCGTTTATTTTTGAATTTAAGACTTGGAGGCAAGTTTTGGCTGCATAGAAACCAGGTCTACTGCCAAAAGAGCCTCCTGTAGGCTGCCAGTCCACATGAGGGTTTCCAAATAACCAAGTAAAGCCCTTATTTGGCACATCCAGGGACTTTTTTTTATTATTGTGTTGCTACCCAACTCTTTTTTTATATTTGTGTGTGGCTCACAGGTAATAAAAGGTTTGGGATAAGTGCTCTAGGGCAGGGGTCCCCAACCTTTTTTGCTCGTGAGCCACATTTAAATTTAAAAAAAGAGTTTGAGAGCAACACAAGCATGAAAAAGTCCTTGTGGATGTCAAATAAGAGCTGTGATTGGCTTCTTGGTAACCCCTATATGGACTGGCAGCCTACAGGAGAGAATGTTTGGCAGTTTTTATACAACCAAAACTTGCCTCTAAGTCAGTAATTCAAAAATCAGCACCTGCTTTGAGGCCACTGGGAGCAACATCCAAGAGGTTGGAGAGCAACATGTTGCTCGCGAGCTACTGGTTGGGGATCACTGCTCTAGTGTATCAAAGAAATTGGCACCCCCTAGTTTTTCCTTTAGAGAGGAGTAAGATATAATTATAACAAATCATAATATATAACATCTTAAATTGGTTCCCCTATAGTCACCATAAAAGAAAGTAGAACTTTGTTTTACAGCATGATTTTAACTGTTAGGAATGATTAACTTTACAGGCTAATATGCCAGGGTAAGAATTTAAACTTGCATACTTTTCCATTTTGCAGGAGCGGTCATGGGGGAAGGTGCTTGAGGAAAAAAAAGGATTGCATTCAAAAATTTTAATTCTTAAAATGTCATATTTGATCTCACAAAGATATGGGTTTTTACCATTTGTACCATCATTGGTATTAAAGGTTTCATCTAAATATTAGAAATCCACGTCATGAAGAAACAAAGTGAACAGCATTTCCATCTTAAAATTGATAAGAAGGGTGCGCTCATATAAAATCTTCACGAACAATGTATTAATTGTAGATAGAATGCACTTACAATAGGCATCAATATCACATAATAACACAATTGGAAGATTTTATTTCCATCAATGTGCTTTCCAAAGAATTCAAGTCCCAATAGCAATGTGTTCAGTCACTCAAGGTGACTTTTAGAGCATGAGGTCCAGCAGGGCCGGAACTAGGGGTAGGCAGAGTCCGCACATGCTGGGCGGGTGCATACCACATGTCCGTTCCCCTCTCTACCCGACTGTTGGTGATATTTTTCCATCTATTTGTGCTTCTACGCATGAGCGCAAGCATCTATTTACACATGCACAAGCTCAGCCAGTGTATCAACCAGGTAGGTTGCCTATTGCGTCTGGCCAGCCTGGCCCAGCTCTGAGGTCCATGCTTTTCAACGCTTTCCCTAAGCACTTTCTGCAGGAAACGAGTCCTAGACAGGCGGCAGTTGGAATGGAATGCACAGGGCCAGATTCGTTTGGTGGGCGCCCCTAGGCCGCACAGCTGGCTAAGGGTGCTATTGAAGGGGGACGGACAGGTTTCCATAATGTGCCCCTATTTTTTTTGCTGCCCTAGGCAAGGCCTATGTGGCCTTGCCACAAATCTGGGCCTGGGAATACAATAATGTCCTGTTGAGCGATGGAGACCAAAACTGTACGACATATTCTAGATGGGGCCTTACAAGTGCTTTATAAAGTGGAAGAATGACCCCCTCCTCCCATGACTATGACTCTACAGCTCAAGAACTTATTTGCCCTTGATGTTGCTGACTGGCATTGCTTTCTACAGCCAAGTTTATCATCTACAAGGACATCCAAGGTCCTTTTCCATAATGGATTTGCCTAGTGCAGTACCATTAAGGGCATAAGTGGCTTGAATATTTTTACATTCCAGGTGCATGAGTTTACATTTATCAATATTGAATCTCATTTGCCACTTATCTGCCCAGATTGCCAGTTTGTCAAGATCCTGTTGCAAGGATGCCACATCCTGGATGGAATTAATTGGGCTGGATAGTTTTATGTAATCTGAAAACACTGATACATTACTTACAATACCCTCCCCTAAGTAATAATTGAACAAGTTAAATAAAAGTGGACCCAAAACCGAGCCCTGAGGGACCAAACTAAGAACCTTACTCCAAGTAGAGAATGTACCATTAACAACCATCCTCTGTACCCAGTCCTGTAGCCAGTTCCCTATTCATGTGCAAATGACTGCATTAAGCCCAACAGACTTTAGTTTAGAAAGCAGTCATTTGTGGGGCACGGTATCAAACGCTTTGGCAAAATCCAAATAGATCACATCTACTGCCCCCCCCCCCATCCCACTGTCCAGCATTTTACTTACCTCATCACAGAATTTTGAATGTGATCCCTTAACAAGTCTTCAATAAGGATGCACCGAATCCAGGATTCGGTTCGGGATTTGTTCGGCCAAATCCTTCTGCCTGGCCGAACTGAATCCTGCATATGCAAATTAGGGCCAGGGAGAGAAATAACATGACTTTTTGTCACAAAACAAGGAAGTAAAAAAATTTTTTCCCTTCCCACTCATAATTTGCATATGCAAATTAGGGTTCAGATTCAGTTCAGTTTTCTGTATCGGCTTCTGGCAGATATTACATGACTTGTGCTGTTTTGATAATTTATGATGATCCCTAAGTTTCCCAGACCAAACTGAGCATGTGCACAGTCTTGGTTTTGCAAAGATGTATAACAAAGTTACAAGATGACAGCCCCCTGTGACCAACTTTGAAAGCATAAATCATTTTTTTTATTATGCTTGTGGTGCAGTAAGATCATGTTTATGTTTAGTATACATAGCATTATTCTATTTTAGACTTTCCTTGTTCTTGAATTATTCTATTTGACGAAAGCCAGTTTTCCTTAGCATGCGCCCCTAGACTCATTCCCCCCATCCCCTCCACTTTGTGCACATGTGCAAATTTTCAGAATTGAGTCTGGAACACTGAGGATTGGAGCACAAGAATTTTTTAATATATTGTATCTCCTGGAAATCCCCAGTGCTTCCAATGTGGGTGTGGTAGGGTGGCATGCTGCCTCCCTAAAAGTCAGTTGCCCTAGGCCCAGGCCTTTGTGGCCTTTCCACAAATCTGGCCTGGATAGATAGACCAGGCTCAAGTTATAGTTGCTCAATTCTGAACCATGTTCTAGGTCCAGTTTAAGTATCTATTTATGAATCATAAACAGATACTTAAACTGGACCTAGAATATGTATATTGTAACTTGCAATATAGAAGACCCACTCTTAAGAGCATGTAAAAAAAAAAGAGTGTGCAGTTCTTTGTGTTTTTGTGTACCTTATACAAGATTTACAATCACTATAGCAAAAGTAAGGTAGGGTTGTGTCTGGAATGAGTACAGAAACTGGATGAGTATGGTCATCTTAATTATTTACCTCTCCAGGAGAATGGTTCTTCAGCACCCAATTTTACAAATAATCATAATTTTGTATTCGTTTTTGATTTATATCGGGAAGGGTTTTAATTATATCAGAATGTATGGGTTGGGCCTGAAGCACCCAGGGTCCAGTGGGACTTTTTGTGTATTAATGCAACATGGGCCTCAAGCCTCCAAATAAATACCTTCCCTATATACCACAATGTATTTTGTGAGATATTATAATCTTATAATTCATTTTGACAGGAAATGGTGAAACCATTTAGGCTTAGATCGTTACCCGATCTTAAGGTGTTTATTGCTAATTGGAATTCCTCTTTAGTTAAGGGGAGGATTTCTTGCACCTACTTTTTGTAAAATCATTGGATGTTTAGCCTGGCATTTAATTATATTACCAGTATCTAGGCTTGTTTTGGAAGTAGGGAGTTCTTACTATTAGATGTGTTTTTCACAGAAGAACAACATGTAAAACAGAATCATATTATATATAATATATCATATTATATATAATAATTATGTAATTCCTTCTTTTATTGCTTGCTATGGCAAATATATTATAATATCTATCCATTTAAATATAGCAATATTGCTCCTTCAACGTAAAACGTATTCATGCTATTTTATTATGAGTCGGATGGAGTACTTGCAAAATATCTGACAATTTAATGGAAATTCCATACAACCTTATAGATTTAAATACAAAATATGTACATGGACTGACTTTACAAGCAACTGAAACTCTTTAAAAACATGAACAATAATAAAGTTGTTTGATCTCATAGTCGATAACTGACAATAATCCAGAGAGGAAAAAAAGAAAGATACAAGACAAAGGTCAACACTATAAATGGCAAATAGTTATAGCTTCCCTAAATACAAAGTATTCCATTTTAGAGTCAGTCTCTTTGAGGATTTAGTTTTAGTTTGTTCGAGTGACCTATTATTCTTCACATAAAGGTCAGCAGTAACTATCCACTACATGTAGACACATTGTTGTCTTCTGTCAGGGGCTTTGATATAAACTGTACAGTAAGACACACACAATGAACTTGGTTTGCCCATCATACCCTTTGGATGTTCATTATTATCCCCAACTGTTACGGCAGCAATGAAAAAGCAACAATACAGACAATTCATAGTGAAATGAAAAACGTGCTGCCCTACTGTGAAATAGACATAAAACTTAGCTGCAGTGAAAAGAAAGAACTGTAGTGAATGGACTAGTTCTCCTAAAAATGAGGCCATACAAATTTGTAATATAGAATAAATAATAATTTCCCACCAAAACTATGGTACAGCATAACTCTCAGGCGCCATCTTGGAACAGTTCAGTGTAAGCTATGTTTATGCTACCCCCATACTACCATTTTTAGTGTTGCCTGTGTGGCCTTTTTACTGCGTTGTGGGGTGGGCAGGATCTGGGGTGGGGCTTGGGAGATGGGGTGGGCAGGGACCAGGGGGCCCATAAAATGTTGTTGTACGGGGCCCCATGATTTCTGATGGTGGCGACGCGCGTCAAAAATTATGTGACGCGATGAAAGCGACACATGTCGGAAATGTTGTGACGCATCGAAGTTGACACTATGTGCGTCAAAAACATGCCGCTACTCGTTTTGTAAATTTTTTCGCAAATTTTTCGGCGAAGCAAAACTGGGTAGATTCACCCATCACTAGCCTCCATCTCACTTTGTGGTACAGCATTGATTCGGGCATCCTTACTTCATAGAAAGGTTACAAACTATTTAAAAATGTAATTTTAACAGTCAGCTAAAATTACTTTGAATAAGTGGGGAAAAAAGACATCTGTCCATTATGTTCAGCCGTAGCATACAGTATATCCTTCAGCATCAGTGACCCATATCAGAGAATCTCATGACTCACACATCATTAAGAAAACCTGAACACTACTATTTGCAGATCTGCAACGGAAGCATAGACTGCACTGATATTTTGTGTTTACAGCTGATGTTTCATTTCATTTTTCCATAAAGAAAGATCCAAAGCACTCCAAGCAGTATTACACATGGTACTTTACAGTACAGACGTTACAATAAATAGAATATTACTATTAATATTAATTGAAGATCTGAGCATAAACCTGATTCTATTCAATGTATTTGAGTGTGTATATAATAAACTACTGGATATATTTTGACTATTGAAGAGGCTAAAATTCGATTAGAATTTAAAAATTCGACCAGTCGAAAGTACTGTCTCTTTAAAAAAATCTTATTCAACCCTTTGCCACCTTAAACCTGCCAAATTGCTATTTTAGCCTACGGGAGACCTCCTATAACCTATAAAGGAGTGTTTTTAAATTTTTTGAAAAATCTAATTTCTTTTTAGGCAATCGTTAGAATCGAACAATGCAATCTAACGATTCAAAAGATTTTAATGATCATATCATTTAGAACATTTTTTTCAATCGT
>CM044438.1:111972348-112007085 GCA_024363595.1 Xenopus borealis
GAATTTCGAAGTTTTTTCACTTTGAAATTCAACTCTTGATAAATCTGCCCCTAAATGTTGAAAAAGGTGGTTTTAGTGGACAACATGCAGGAAAATGCCAAGCCCCATCATGACCAAAACTCTAAAGAGACTGAAAAACACTGGATGAAAAAACACCTCTGTGACCTGAAAATTATTTATTTTGCTTGTAGCAAGTATTAGGGCATGAATCATTGCATGCACCTCTACGGCTATAGTAAAATAGGGCAGCACTTTTTATGCCCAGTTGAGACTCAAGACACTCAGGCGTGGGCCCTCGCAACGGAGTAGAGGCAGGGTATAGTGCAACTGTAACTGTATACAGTACAAAATAATTGGGCACCAGGCGGTTTTTATACTTAACTATAAAATGTATTTAATGAAGAACATATTCCTCATAGAAGTTCAATGAGAGAATAAACCAGAAACATAGAACATCGGTGAATAGGCTTATACTCAAAGCACCAATGGCCAGTATAAATCCCTTCAGGTTAAGAGAGAGAATACACAGTATTCAATGTCAACAGAGGTACTCCCAGCTCCTGAGTATCTCCCTAAATCACTTCTCACCAACACTTCTGTCCCTATTTTTGGACAATTAGTATCCAGGATCCTAGTCCCACTCAACACTCCTCGGATCCATCACAGAAGATCGATCTTCTACATGCAGATACTATTAGGCGAACTTCAAGACGTTTCAGTCATGAATCACCAACTGCAACATTTTTATGCAAGTACATCTATCTGACATCCAGATAATCTGAACACTAAAAAGAATAACACAGAGGTCATTGCACAACTCAATCCCAAGTTCAGAGAAAGCAGAAAGGATGAATATTTGGGAGTAAGTTTTGGGGTCTCTCCCTTCTGGCCACAAATAAAGACGTCCCGTTTTCCCTCCATGAGAACTTTAGTGCACGTTTTATAATTCTGGGAAATCATTTCATCCAGTGAGCCTCAGATCCCAAGGATTCTTTATAACAGGTCTGGAATAACATTCTATGTTATTATAACTTTGGGGCCCATATATTCAATTCACATGAAGGATTCGAAATTCGATTGAATTTTTAAAAATAAATTGAATTTGAATTTCATATGAGGTCACTTCGACCACTGATTTTTTAAAATTCGACCAATTCGATTAATTTGAATAATTCAAATATAATTGTATTCAAATATTCGAATAATCGATGGTGGAAGTACTTCCCCTTTAAAAAAAAATTTGATAGGCCAGTTCGCCAACTTTTACCTACCGAATTGCTTCAAAACCCTATGGGAAGCTCCCATAGGTATTTTAAACTTTTTTGTGATCGATTATAAAAAAAATTCAATCGAAGGGTTAAAATCGATCTTTGAATTGGTCGATTTGCATTAAAAAACATTCGAATGTTTTTTGCAATTCGACCACTTCCCCTTCCCCCTAAATTCGAAATTTGAATTCGAGGGTTTATTAACCCTTGAATTCGAATTTTAGTAAATCTGCCCCTTACTGTTTGAAGCAAAATACATGTAAACCTGCCGATAAATTTAAAGCCTACTCTTAAACAATGCCTATTATGGCTTTATGATCCTTGTTCAAATATTTTATATCGCAATTTTCATGGCAAGCAGTAGCCGTTTGTACTATGTGAAAAAGGCTGAGTCAATTCCTCAAACTGCTGACTGTGTTATAAAAAAACCCAGAAGATTGGATGAAGCTGCAGGTGGCTAAAACAATAAGTTATAAATATATAAATACAGTATATGTGCCTGAACCCAAAGGTTTACGATCCTGCTTTTTAAATCTGACAGTGCAGAAAGACTTATTTGGGGTGATCAGGAGTTTTACTGCAAACAGATGCATCTGAAGTCCTTGAATGCTTCCTGTGCTTCGACAGAGACTGACAAACTCATTCTAGAAACATTATCTCTACAAACAAATCTTACATCTCATTATATAATATGCACAATGTTACCAGATGGCGCTTATTTCAGATTTTTCTTATTTAATGCTAGTAAAATGTGATATAAGATAAAACACAGTCTTCTGAATCACTGCCCACATTATTACATATTTACAGACATAATTGATGGTGCCTTGGTGGGACGGCACAATCCTGAGTGCTATTTTTCATTCAGTTGTTGCTTTTCAGTGATTTATTAGTTCTCCTTGAAGCACCAACGCAAACCGCAAAAAACTACATTACAGTAGGGAAATAAAGTAATAATGCCACCATTATAAAACCATTACTATTAAGAAGTTGCTCAGCAAGACATTAATGGAGATTAAGAATTGATTTTACATGCTAGCCTCCGCATTGCCCCATGCAGTGCCTACCCAGAGCACTCACACATAAACAAAGCCACATAGGATGGGAGGGTGAAATAACCAGTGCTAGTAAGTTAGACAGTGCTTTACAATAATTTAATGTTACAGGGCAACCCTTTTCAAAAAAAATAAATAAAGTGGATATTAAGCCTTTATTGGCTAACTAATATAATCACAGCAACCTTTCAGAACATTTTTTCAAGATGATTACAATGAAGCTGTGGTGTTCTCTGATATATATAAAGAAACACACCGAGGCAGCACTCACTGATAGCAAAAGGTGTATTAGTGCAAAATTTTAAAATATTAGGCTATGTTTCGGGCAAGCAACGTGCCCTTTTTCAAGCCAAAACAAATAATACAAGAATTTACATGGTCATACGCTTATACTGTAACATGTTACACAGGAAGTGACTTCACATAGCATATCCTATGTCAAACGATTTGAGGGTCAAGCCTCACTTTCAAATGTCTACGAATACCACATTACTATTGGTTCATCCATGTTCAGACATATCTCTATATCTATACATTAATTGTTCAGTATAAAAATAAAAGCTGGGTAAATTAAAAAATGTTTCTAATATAGTTAGTTAGCCAAAAATGTAATGTAGCACTTTCTAGTGGTAGTAAATCAGAGACTAAAGCTAGCAAGAGCAGCTCAAGCTCCACCAAGGAGGATAGAAGGGAGTAGCTCTCCCCCAGGCTCTACTTTGCCTGTAGTGAAGGGACCACAGTACTGACAAGGGATTTCAGGCAGTGTTCTTAACCCTGATCCACATCTTCTGTAGGGATCCGGTCCACATGAGGTACTGACATCCTGGAAGGTGATCCTATCAACTCCAACTTGCTATTTCTACTATGGTGTCTTTCCTTGCTGTATCTGCTACACCTCTGAATGTACCTGGCATATGATATATCTACCTCAGTTGTAAGTATAATTAACCCTGTGGCGCTTTGTATGTGAATAACAACTGTTCTTTTACATATCTCGCAGGATTGAGTTACAACTACCTCAACATGTGTATTTCCTGTTAGTGAAAGCCCTACCTGGTGAAAGAGGGTCGCATGTAGCCCATGTTCTATCATCGCTGGTTGGTTTTGTTCTAAATCAGCCAAAAAGGGGTTACAAATACATAAAGGAATACATCCACATTTGCTTATTAATGGATAATATGACAATATAAAGAGAAAGTCCTGACATTTCACAAAATATGCAAAAAAAGGGGAGGGTGGGTGGGATGTTTCTACCTGCTCAGAAGATAAGGAAGTGAACTGCTTCTTCCCCTGACATCCCATCCATGTCTTTCTCCATCCCAAGCCTGGCATTTCACTGCCTTAGCTCATTCTTTCTCACCCACTCACATCCACATCTGATATTACCAGTCTTTAAATATAAACCAGTGCAATCTGGCTGCTGGTCATTTGGATCCCTTGTCATGCAGCCCCTGTGTTTATAGCTCCAGGGCTTTCCTAGACTAGTGATGTGTGGATCAGCCCTGAAACGCCAGGGCTGACAGACAATATATTTCTTGTGCGGCTGCTCCTTGCTATTGACACTACGCTCGTACTATTCCACCTGTGTCAATTAAGTTCTCAAATCCAATTCCTTCCTGTAATGAAAATTCCCATCTCTGATGGGGAGCAATATGGACCTAGATTTTAAAAGCTTTGCAAACTTGGTAGGTTAGGATGCAAGCCCAGGAATCAGTACAGGGCAATTTTATATTCTGATGCTGTAATGTTTATCTATCTATATATAGTATATATACAAATGCAAGAGGTCCTCTGCACTCAACCCATTATCAATATATTTAAGACAGAGACGTTTTGTGCATACAACTACTAAAAAATGCCTTCCCCTTTAAACAAACCATATATGTCCATATAGTAAGTTAGTAAGTTGCAGGTATTATTATTAACATGTATTTCTATAGCGCCAACTTGTTGCGTAGCGCTGGTAAAACTTACTCTCTTTGTAAAATGTATAATGAAGCAATAGAATTCTTAATGAATCAGATGCAATTTGAGAGTAGGACTGGCCAGATATGGGATGACTTTGACGTAATTGGCCAGCTTAAATATATTGCAATATATGGACAAACAATCCCTGTTGTTTAAAGGGTAAGGCATTTTTTAGTAGCTGTATGCACAGAATGTCTCAATGTCTTAAATATATTAATAATAGGTTGAGTGCAGAGGATCTTGTATTTGTCTATATGCATTTTGTGGTCACAGCCTCATTGCACCCCCTCCTAATGGTTTTAAAAATTAGTGGTGAGCACAAATTTCCCTTGTTTGTTATATATATATATAATATTGTAATATACCATAATTACATAATGATATTGGGAATGCAGCAGTCTGACAAGAGAACAAAATACCATTCTATGAACAGAAATTCAGGTTATCAATAATAAAGCCATTAAGCAAAGTCATTTTAATAACATCCCTAATTTAAGCTCTAAATTATCATGACTATCTCTTAACAAATAATGATGTTGTTCAATAACAAAAAGGCTAATAAACAAATGAAAGTCATTCTAAACAGAAAAATTCATTAGCGAAAAAGTAAGAGTCAGGGCTCTTACACACAGGTTTTTTAATGCATTGTTTAAAAGCATGGTAAATACATAAAAAAACATATATTCTTTTGGTTTCTGAATGAGTAAAATAAAGCTACAAAAAGCCTAAACCTGCAACTCAAACGTTTTTAAAAAACACCAGCGTGTAAAAGTCTGTCCTGTGCCCCTTAAAGGAGACACAAGTGGCCACAGCCAGACAAGTCTCTCAATGCAGTTGGTTTAAATGTCACATCATTTTTATTAATATATTGTGCTCTTTATTGGTTCTGTAACCAGATACTCTGAAGTATAAAGGAATGTGGATGCCTAAAAATATAAATACTGTATATTGTAATCAAAAACAATGCTGAGTGGAATAAAATCACAAAAATCCTATAAAACCAAATGAAAGCAATAACAACAAATTATTGTACAATGAAATTGTTAGCCAAAATCCCAATTCACTTTCTCACAGTGTGACATTTTACATGCACAATTAAGAGCAATTTTTAAAGGAAAAGTAAATGTTTTTCTTTTTCTTTCTGTAAATTTGCTCTAAACAGCCCCCCAGATTAATGTACCTTAGTCCCTGCTGCAAGTCTGCTCTGGTTTCTGTGTTATCAGCAGCTTGTTTCACCTTCTTCCTGGTGCAGAGTGAAGCCCAGCCCCTTAGTTTACTGAGCAGTCCATTTGCTGCTGTTCCACAATAGAGAGGAAGAGGGAGCCAGTGTTTCATTAGTAAGCTAGTTTCCCCAAGCAAAAGCTGCTACACACACTGCTCTCTGCTATGTCACATTATGCAAATGATCTTCTGGACTAGTCCAAGAGATAAGGTCAGCTCAGAAAGCTAAGGGGCTGGGCTTCACTCTGCACCAGGAAGAAGGTGAAACAAGCTGCTGATAACACAGAAACCAGAGCAGACTTGCAGCAGGGACTAAGGTACATTAATTTGAGGGGCTGTTTAGAGCAAATTTAGAGATAGAAAAAAAAAACGTTTACTTGTTCTTTAATGACTTCAAACCTTTGTAAAAATGTGTTATTTAATAATGTATGTATCTATTTAAAGATCAATAGTGATGGGCGAATTTATTCGCCAGGGGCGAATTTGCGGCGAATTCCCGCGATTCGCCGCTTTAAAGGGGTTATTTTGCTTTTCTGATTGTTCACCAGAAATAAAGATTTTTTTCAATGCACCTTTTATTTTTTTTACCGTTTTCCTCACCCAAAAAAATGATCCAGGTGCAGATTCCGAACTGTTCCAATTTGCTACATTAGTTGGTACATTTCTCAACAGCATCTGTGGAATATTAGCAACTATTGTATCAATTCTAACAGCTATAATTGTGGAATTCTGCTCAGATGCGCCAAATAAATGTATCAATTTAGAACAGTTACAGTCGCCCCCAGGCACGGACTGGCAATCTGTGGGTTGTGGCAAATGCCAGAGGGGCTACTAAAAGGTCCCATATAAGGTCAGTATTTAGTGGGCTGGTGGGGGCTGTTTGGGCCTCTATGTTAGCTAATTGGGCCTCTGTGTACCTGAATTGCCAGGGACTATTTTAATTCTCAGTCCGGACCAGGTCGCCCCCAACAGACTACTCCATACATTTAAATAAACCCTATGGGATGAAATGTAATCTCTTGTACTATCTATAAAAGAATGTGCAGTTTCCATAAATTATACATAGCAGAAATGACAGCTACTGTTTCAGGGACAGGCCCACACATTCCATGTAACATTCTTGTATAGGCAATGTTTTCGGCTTTATTTGGGCTCTAAAATCACATTGCTAAGGCAGTTGCCTAAGTATATAAAAAGAGCTACTAGTTTACTGAAACTGCTTTGCCTGCCTTTCTGTTTTATGTCTTAGATTTATAATTCATTGGATTAAGTCCTAAACTTCCAGTTGCCAAGTCCATAAAACTAGAGCTTGTATACTGTATGTCCTGGAAGGCTGAATATAAATCAGAAAGAATTATAATAAAGCACTACTACTAATTGAATGCTAAATTCATCCTCACCTTAAAGGGGTGGTTCACCTTCAAGTTAACTTTTAGTATATTGTAGAAGAGCCAATTCTAAAAAACTTTTAATTTGGTGTTCATTATTTATTTTTCATAGTTTTTTAATGATTTGTAATTTTCTTCTGTTTCTTTGCTGCTATCAAATGGGGGTCGCTGACACTATCTAAAAACAAGTGCTCTGTAAGGCTACAAATGTATTGTTATTGGCACTTTTTATTACTTATCATTCTATTCAGTCCCTCTCCTATTCATATTCCAGTCTCTTATTCAAATCAATGCAGGGTTGCTAGGGGAATTTGTACCCTAGAAACCAAATTGCTGACACTGGAAACTGGAGAGCTGCTGAATAAAAAGCTAAATAACTATACATCCACAAACAATAAAAAATGAAAAGCAATTGCAAATTGTCTCAGAATATCACTTTCTACATTATACTAAAAGTTAACTCAAAGGTGAACAGCCCCTTTAAGCCTCCCAACGTTTTGGAAATAGATAGAGGGACAACATTTTTGCCGTGTGTAGCGCAGTGATTTTTGAACATGCCCATTTGTGTGGCCACACCCTCTAATTACCATGTTAATTTTACAAAATTTGACAGGTTATGAAACTTTGAATACAATGTTTGTAGTCCTTATGCGTTATTACAGCTTTGCTGATGAAGATAAATTGCCCTTTAAGCTTCAAGTCACAGTTTCCCTGAAGACACCTGCTGATCTTAAATTGTTACAAGCTTGGTATCTTTTTTTGGCTGTTCAGTGCAAGAGATCAAAGAGAAAGTTGGGACATTTCAGCAATCCAGGACTGTGAGTTGAGCTGTCAAAATTGTGACTCTCCTGCAAAAATGGGACATTTGGGAACTATGCCTTAAGTAACTGCAGTGGACTATATGTGAACAGTCGATTCTAAAGGGGAAACAAAGGTCATAAAAAGAAACCAGCAGGCTATTTTAATTGGTATGGTGTTTTAAGATAAATTATAACAATATCTAGGACTGCAGCTGTTGTTAAGGCTGGATACAAGCTGTGCATAACTGATACACAATGAGATCTGACCGCATCTTTGGTTAAATGAATGACTGAAACCCAAACAGTCACCTGTAGTATCTGAAATGTACAACATAGCATTTTAACAGGTTATTGCTGTTCACATTTTTAAACATTTTAAAGTCTGCAGTGAGCCTAAATAAATATTTGTGAAGATGTTTATGCTACAACATCTAAATCACCTCAGCTTTATATTTCAGTTGATCTTATAATTAGGAAATTATAATATTTTCAGAGAGGTGTCTTGATAATGCTAGGATGAACCTATTATTTATCTTTTAAAGCCTTAATGGTATTTTGTCATGATTTTTATGATGGTGTTATGGGGTGTTTCACAGAAATTTAGCAAATTTCTAGCAGAAATTCACGTAACGGCGAAAAATTAGCAAAACACTGCATCTCGTTTTGGACTCGGGCATCCATTTCTGGATGCCGGCGCCCATTACCAGCGTCAAAAAAATGGACACCGGCATCCAAAAGAATTTGCCACGAGTTCGCAGCAGGCAAATAAATTCGCCCATCACTTGTTTTTCAAATAAATTCGCCGATCACTAGGATTTTTCTATTGAGTGTTGTTCTTAGATCTACCAGGCAGCTGTTATCTTGTGTTAGGGAGCTGTTATCTGGTTACCTTCCCATTGTTCTGTTGTTAGGCTGCTGGGGGTGGGCGTGATATCACTCCAACTTGCAGTACAGCAGTAAAGAGTGACTGAAGTTTATCAGAGCAAAAGTCACATGACTGGGGGCAGCTGGGAAATGGACCATATGTCTAGCCCCATGTCAGATTTCAAAATTAAATCTAAAAAAATCGCTTTGCTCTTTTGAGAAATGTATTTCAGTACAGAATTTGGCTGGAGCAGCACTATTAACTGATGCATTTTGAAAAATAAAATTCAAGAATCAAGGGCAGGTTCTCAAAATACCTTTTTCTGGGCTCAGGCTCCATAGGAGCAATGGGCCATGGAAGCCAAACCTTGGTCCTAGCCCACTTTGCCTGCTCATGAATACAGATCTCCACAGTGGAGCTTGGAAATAGAAATGACACAAGGTCCTCTAACATGGACTTGCTCCGCAAGTCGACAATGGATGACTTTTGGCAGTGGGGGTAATTTGAATGGGGAGGCTGACAAACAATTAAAAAGTGATGAGCAGGGTTTGGCCTTTAACTTTATCCTGATGAAGGGAGTTTTGCCCCCAAACATTGATACTTTTGGTGATACAATAAATGGGGTAAGCTCCCCAACTGTATAAAACAACTTTGTACAGAACTGTGAATATTTTGCACCCCTTTAATTTTGGATTTATTAGCCTCCGCCAAATTCTTAATCCTTCATAATAAGAGTATCCAATTCACCCCTCTTTACCTCAATCCTCGCTGCTTTCTAGCAAGTCCTTATATAAAAAATTCCCTTCTGATTAGAAATAATGGCTATTGCTGAGCTTCTGAGCCTTTATGGGCCAATTATATATGTCAACTAAAAACCTGGCAACTTAATGAATGCACAGCAATTGCCTAAGCCTCTCATAACAAACACAATTTACAATGAGCGCATTTGCACATTTTCAACCCAGTGCTCCATATTATGTGGGTCTTCTTTGTTTCTTTAAAAAAAAAAAAGCAATATATAAAGAAAAAATAGAAAAGTACAAAAATGAAGCACTGTGAGCAATGGCCACAGGTGAATCGAATCACTTGAATTGATCAAGTTTAGGTCCTGAAAAAATCTAAATTCACCCATCACTAACTTTAATCCACCAAATAGCTTGAGCTTTGCCTAGGACAAACCCCCATTGTCTTCAAAGCGACCTCGACTGGTTTAACTTGTTGACTTTTTCCATTAAGTTTTTTGTGTACAGGTATGGGACCTATTATCCAGAATGCTCGGGACCTGGGGTTTGCCGAAAAATGGATCTTTCCATAATTTGGATCTTCATAACTTAAGACTACTAGAAAATCATGTAAACATTAAATAAACCCAATAGGCTGGTTTTGCCTCATTATATCTTAGTTTGGATCAAGGACAAGCTACTGTTTTATTATTACAGAGAAAAAGGAAATCATTTTTTAAAATTTGGATTATTTGATTATAATGGAGTCTATGGGAGATTCGGGTAATTCGGAGCCTTATAGTGGGTTTCCGGATAAGGGATCCCATACTTGTGCCTCAACCCTTGTCACATGTTTGGAAAACCACATGGTGGCTCTACTTAAGCTGATCAGACAACCTGCACTGCACTGATGAGCCTCAAGAAAGGCGAAACCGGTCTGCAGTTGGGAAATCTGATCAGCTATTATCCTGGCTTTTGCTTAAGAACCCAGTGGGTGAGCTTTAGCCAATAGGATAAACCCATGCAAATGGGATTTTCTTGGAGCACATTTGGAATTCATTCCCAGAATTCCTTTTGTTTATACTTGTGTAATAAATACCTGACATTCGATTTTTTTATTTATTTTTTTTAATGTGGATTTGGAGAGTTATGTGAAATGTTGTTTTGTTTTTAGAAACAATTTGAATCAATCTGCCACTTAGTCTCTCATATAACAGCTCTTTCACAGATTGCGCTATTTAAATCTGGAGCATATAGAAATGTTTGCAGACCCAATGGGAAAAACAATACTCTCTCATTACTATTAGCAGGAAAAAAACTATTTCCTACAAGACCTAGCAACAGAAAATAAATAAGTGCACAGAGAAGGACTTTCACATGGGAAAATATGCATTTTAATAATGAAGGAAAGTGCTACTATGGAAGATAATTTCTGCAAATGCCTGCTACAAGAATTCTAATGAGAACCAGTGAAAAGGGGCAGACATAGGGAAGTAGCCTTCAGCAAAGATGAACAGGCCAGACTATCACTAATGACAACAATCAGAGTCGCTGTCGGTGAGATTCATCTCATATAATTCTCTCTTACAGCTAGGAAGTACTTGAGGCCTTAGGAACTGTGGATATATCCCAGGATGAAGTACAACTGCTGTGACAGCTACTTCCTACAGTCTGCCCTGGGGAATCAATGCAATGCAACACAATACAAATGTATCAGACACTGACAAATAGTCATATTAAGCCAAAGTAAGGTTACTTTCCCCCCAAAGCTTTGTGTTCATTTATATTTTAAACTACATGTATGGGATCCCTTATCCGGAAACCCGTTATCCATATAATCCAAATTTTTAAAAATGACTTCCTTTTTCTCTGTAATAATAAAACAGTAGCTTGTACTTGATCCCAACTAAGATATAAGTAATCCTTATTGGAGGCAAAACCAGCCTCTTGGGTTTATTTAGAGGCAGATTTACTAAGCGCGGGTGAAGGATTCGAATGCAAAAAATAAAATTTCCGAATTTTTTGGGGGCTAATTCGACCATCGAATTTGCAAAATTCAATCGAATCGAATTATTCGAATTAATCGTACGATTTGAATAAGAAAATCGTTTGAACATTCGATGGTTAAATTACTTGCCCTTTGATTGCCTACTTTGCCAGATTAAACCTACCGAGTTTCTATATGTGCCTATGGGAAATAGGCGAATTGGAATATAAATTATCTGATTTCTCAGAAAAATTGCACGAATCGTACGATTCGTACGTTTTTTTAATGAAATTGAACGTTTAGTACGATTTTTTTCGTGAAATCAGATGATCGCTATTCGATCATCGATAAACGATGATATTAGATATACGTATTTTTCGGATTTTACTTTGGGAAAATTTTTTAGGGTCTAAAAATCGAGGTCCCTGCTTACCTTCTCATAAAAAGAAATTAAGTTAGTCTGGCAAGATCTATTACGCATAAAACCATGCTGGCACAAACTCCTAGTATTGTTATTTGCTATGAAGTCCAGTATCCTATCCTTAATTAATCCTTCAAAAAGCTTTCCTACCACCGACGTCAGACTAACTGGCCTATAGTTTTGAGGCTGAGAATGGGATCCCTTTTTGAATAGCGGCACCACATTAGCAATAATTCTAGATAACAAGTTGTCTAATTCCAGGCAGTGTCATTCTGTGGCTACTAAAGCAAATAAAGTTTTACCTTGCACAAAAAGTGCATTAACTCAAAGAATAAACCCCTAATCTGTATAAGTCCCTGGTAAGGCCTTAACTTGAGTAGGCAGTGTAGTTCTAGGCCATATGAAGGAAATATATACAGATGCAGTCACTTGGATTTGTAAGTTAAATGCGTCGTGACTCAGGGCTAATTGAAGAAACTGTGTTATCTAAAGTCATCTTAACTCATTTAATGCATTTAACCTTTTCATTAGCATACCAAAGCTCCATTGTTTTCAATGGTGAACTCTTTAATTGGATGGGATGCTGTGACACAATATTCTGTGCTAAGTGGGATAAATGGGATAGATGAGTTAAGTCACGAGGCATTTAACACACAATCCAAAGTGACTGCATCTGTATAGTAAATGTGTTGGAGAGAGTGCAAAGATGTGCAACTGAACTGGTTAGTGGGATGGAAGATTTAAACAATGAGGGCAGACCATCAAGTTTTGGGGTTGTTTTCTGTGGAGGGGAGGGAAGATGACTGCAAGTGGACATGATTACTTTTTACAAGTACATTAGAGATGGGTCTTCCCCTTAAAAGATCAATTCACCAGAGGTCATCCCTTTAGATTAAAGGAGCAGAAATTTAATTTGAAGCAGTGTAGGTGGTTCTTCATGGTGTCGGTATTGAGGTTATGGAATGCAATGCTGGGTGATGTTGTGATGCTGATTCTGTCACTTCCTACACTAGTAATTTAAGTATAATGTGTTGTTGCCCTGTACTGGTATGTGTTTGATTTAGAAAGACTACTGTTCTTTTTATGTACAAACTGCTGTGTAGCCACAGGGACAGCCATCTTTTATCTGCTATGTAACCTGTACTTGAATGGCTGCCCCCACGGTTACACAGCAATTATAAAAACAATAGTAGTGTTTCTGAAGCAAACACACAATTTTAGTAGTGTATATACTGTATATTTGGAGGGGTTGAACTTAACTATGGAACTATTAAAATGAATGAAGATTGCATGTTAAACAAATCTCTTCAACATCCATTAGTTCAGTAGATTTTTGAGCAGCAGGCAACTAATATTGATGTTAATAGCAAATAAATAACAAAACACATTATCGTGTAATGAACATAATTGTTCATATTAGTATAAGCAATAAGCAAAGGGCATGATATTAGATTTAAAAAGGCACATGTATAATTTACATGGAGGATCTAATACTTCATTCAAAACTAGAGAATTAATGTATTATTTCCATCAGGCATTGTTAAAACTCCAGAACATAAAGTTGATGATTAGACCAGACATGGTGCACCAAAAAGGATATGAACAAAATGAGATTTGCAGGCGTTTACAGCAGAACTAAAGAAGCTGGCCATCAAGGCCAGAGAGGCCAGTGGAGAGAGAACAGCAGAGTGGGGCCCGTGGAGAAAGGGCAATGGAGAGAGTCAAGTGGAGAGAGACAAGCAGAAATGGGCCAGCAGAAAGATACCAGGGGAGAGAGAACAGAGGAGAGAGACCAGAGGACAGTGGAGAGAGACCAGTGGACAGTGGAGAGAGACCAGAGGAAGAGGACAGTGGAGAGAGAAACCAATGGGGAGACATGTTTTGTGAAAGTAGTGGAGAGAGGCCAGTGGAAGAGTCCAGCAGAGATAGACCAGCGAAGAGAGACCATCAGAGAGAGGCTAGCAGATAGAGACCAGTGGAGAGGGACAAGCAGAGAGGGACCATAAGAGAGAGAAACAAGTGGGGAGAGACCAGTGAGAAGAAAGACCAGAGGAGAGAGGTTGTACCTCCGAAACGTTGTGTGGAGATCCGAATAAACCACTTAAGTTTTTTGCACATATGCTGGAGTGAGTGCCATCTGATTTTTTCTATACTGTGGATTGATGAACCTTGCAGCGGGTTAGCAGATAGATCACCACCGTAAGTAAGCTGTGGACTGTTGAAACTGTTGAATTCACAGAGGAGAGAGCCAATGGAGAAAAAAAGGCCATAAATAAATTCAGTAATATGCAGGGGCCATCTGGTTTTCAGGGTTGCCAAAAAGGAACCTGCTGCTAACAGCTCAGCACTGAGCTCTCTTACAAAGTTCCCCATGCCTACTGACCTGTAAGCACTCCCTATCAAATTCAGAGTTTTACATCCATAACTGAGATATAACAGTTACTAACAGATGCCGATCCCTCGCTTTCACTGAGGGAATTGAATCACAGCAATCTCAGTCCCATGGGTTTAGTCTAAACAACATAATAAACTGAATTGACCAAATGCAAGTGCCAAAACAGGATATGCTTCCACCCTCTTACCCCTGGTTGTTGTATGCTGCAGCAGAAAAGAAAACATGTAAAAGCACAAGAGAACTGCATTAGAATCCAATTTCATTGACTGTGCTGCATGCATCTAAATTGATTATATGGATTATATAGTAATCCGTATAAGCACCTGCACTCAGTCCTCTTTAATCACTTGCCTGGCGGATGGTCAATATAATATGTAAAACCGATGAAGATGGACCAGCACTCCATAAATCAAAAAGTGTTTATTTTCATATCACTGTGCATCCAACGTTTGGGCCCTCATTGGGGCCTTTCTCAATACCCCATCCCAGGAAGTGTCATCGTGATGTCATTACAATATATAATTAGCAATTGAAACAAAGAAGTAAATATCATCATAGATTGTAAGAGACACCTACACCTAGGTGTCACTAAATTATTGTGAAACATGTCTGTGTATTGAATCCATTATAGTGAATATTTTAAAAAGTTACCAAATTGCTCATATTTTTTCCAGACAAACACAGATGCAGCACCTGTAAATCAAAACAAGCCTTATTTTAGCTATTGGTAACAAATGTTTCAATTCCACATAGAAAGCAATATGAATGCTACATTTAAACACAAATTCATACCTGTGCTGCTCCTGAATAACAAAGGAGAACATTACATTTAAACCAAAACGCAACCTAGAGCTATGGTTACCACCTTTTCCTGAAAAAAATACCGGCCTTCCTATATATTTATCTTTTTTTCCTATTAACAACATTGGACTCAACCATCAAAAATACCGGCCAGGCCGGAAAAATACCGCCCAGGTGGCAACCCTACCTAGAGCCTGTTACCCATTAAGTCCCCTAGGGGGCCACATAATCCAATTCATGGATCCAGAAGGCTTCCCTCTTTAACAGCAGTGTCTAGCCTCCGCCCAATGTTTGAACCACCAGACAGCTAAAAGAGAATGGTGATACACAGGTCAAGTACAAGGGCAGCATTGGATCCAGATAAAACAGAAAAGAGTAAAAACAGGACATTTCCCAACAGCTTGTAGCTAAACATTGGGCAGAGGCTAGGCACAGCCCGTTATAATTTAGATGCATGCCAATTGAACATGTCTCCAGGAGATCAAGAGGTGGGGACTATGATAACATGCTGTTAAAGAAGGAAAACTGGATCCATGAATTGGATTGTGTGGCCCCTAGGAGACTAAATGGGCAACAGGCTCTAGGTTGCTTTTAGGTTTAAATGTAATGTTCTCCTTTGTTATTCAGGAGCAGCACAGGTATGAATTGGGAAAGAATCTTTGTTTAAATTCAGTTTTTTTATAGTCATTGCATGTTTGAAAAACAAACTCCAGAAAGAGGTTATCCACAAGGCAATCTCCTGAAACAATATCCAAGCACATTGAATAAACAGGGAGTGGGACTAATCCATAGATAAAAAGCCCTTGCTTTGAATACATGAATAGAATGAAAAAACCAAAGACTAAAAGAAAAAAGTTACTCTCAGTGCCCTAACAACAACAAATACATTGTTGCTCTGCATATCTGCTCAGCACTGAAGGAGCTACACAAAACAAGACTGAATCGATGATCTGCAGGTCCTGAATTCTGTATTATACACAGAAATGGAAAATGTTCTTGTTGCTCACAAAAGTTTAATTGTAACACTGCTGCTTCCACTTAACTGCCAACACTTATACTCAATGGACTTTCTCATGAGTCACAATGCAATGAGTGGGTGGTTTCCCTTTTTCCCATTCAAGATTTTTTTCCTGTACAGTAAAGCAATGCTTGTGAAATGTTATTAGCTGCTTGTCTCCCTTAAAGCAGCATGGTATAGCAAGCTTTCAAACTTTAAAATCTTACTGAAGCAGACATATTACTGTTACCTAGTGAGTTTGTGTTTATCTTTATCCAGATCATGGTATGGGCCAGTGGCACCTAGGGTTGCCACCTTTTCTTGAAAAAAATACCGGCCTTCCTATGTAATTATCTTTTTTTCCTATTAATAACATTGGGATCAATCATCAAAAATACCGGCCAGGCCGGTAAAATACCAGCCAGGTGGCAACCCTAGTGGCACCCCCCTGCAAAAAACCTTCAGAAGGGCCCTGCACACTACTATCCTTATCCTCCTGCCCATGCCCTGCCTGACTCCACCTACATCCTGCCTGACTCCACCCACATCCCTCCCCAACTTGCATCCCCTTCTTCCCCTGTAATAGAGCGGCTGTGGAGGAGAGGGTTTCTTATTAGCTATAGAGGAAGCAGCCCCCACATTTCAGCCCTCCTTCTCCCCGAGTCCCCCTGCAACTGCAGGGTCTGCTTCCTCTATAGTTACACCACTGGTTGGGGCAATGGGGTCCTCAATACGTTGCTAAACCACCATTTCCATCATTGGATGATCACTCATTTCTGTGCCATTCCTCATAGATTTGAGTTGATGGTCACTGCATTGTCTCTCATATTTAAAAGAAATCAAACTAAGCAAGGACTTAAGGCTGAGACAATCTCAACAAGAACACTCTATTTTGCAAAAGTTCAAGGAAAACAAAAAAAAAAAATCAAATATAAGGGACAGTGTAAAAACTCACCTAATGTATTAGTGCTATACAGATATGGGACCCGTTATACAGAATGCTCATGACCTGGGGTTTTCCAGATAAGGGATTTTTCCATAATTTGTATCTCTTGTCTAACAAGTCATTTAAACATTAAATAAACTTTATTTGCTTAAAATGGGATCCATGGGAGATTGCCTGTGATTTGAGCTTACTGGTTAACAGGTTTCCAGATAATGGATCCCATAGGCGTATATTTAGGGGCAGATTTATCAAGGGTCGAAGTTAAAATTCAAAATAAAAAAGTCTACTACAAAATCATTTAAACAGTCAATAAACCCAATAAGCTGGTTTTGCTTCCAATAAGGATTATTTTTATTTTAGTTGGATCAAGTACAAGCTACTGTTTTATTTATTTATCACAGAGAAAATAAATGTTATCAAATTTGGATTATTTGATTATAATAGAGTCTAAGGAAGATGGCCTTTCCGTAATGCTGCTGTCACTTACTGAGCTTAGGGACCCACTTTATATATATAATATATATATATATATATAAATGTGAAGTTGAACAGAGCACTCCTGGGATTTTTAGAAAAATTTCAAATTTTATTCTATGAAACCTGAATCAACGTTTCGGCTCAGATCAAGAGCCTTTGTCAAGATTTTATATATATATATATATATATATATATATATATATATATAGAAAGCCACAATGGCACTCACCCTTTGGTCATTTTTCGCCGGGTGCTAACCAAAAATAGTCAACATATGTCAAACGAAAGCACTCATGGCAGGTCCATTAATAGTGTAGAAAAGCAGTTTATTCCCACATGGTGTATCAACGCGTTTCGGCTCACATGGCGCCGTCGTCAGGATCCTGCCGTGAGTGCTTTCGTTTGACATATATATATATATATATATATATATATATATATATATATCAACATAGGGGACGCACTCCTTGAGTCCAGAGAAAAAAAGCCTGGGTGCTAGTCAAAATAAATAGTAGAATACACAGCAGGTGACAGCACTCCTAGGAATTACGTATACAGCAACAGGTTAAAAGCAATAGTGGAGGTTTATTGAAATCCTACGTTTCGGTTCCTAACTGGAACCTTCGTCAGGGAGACAAACAGTGCAGTGTATGCAAACAAACATTTAAATCCAAAAATTTGGCGCCAATCGTCGTTGCTAGGCAACCACCCGCACGGGGGAAGACTACTGATGTACAAACCATTTGTAATTAAAATAAAGACAAACATTACCATCTCCCAGGGAGGCCCCCTTATGCCCCAACAGAGTCAGCAAGTAGTCAGCAAGCGATACGTAAGCCCTATAGTGCCAAGCAGTGTACTCGTCCGTGACCTAAAGCGGTGAACCGGAACCGCATGGGTCCAGGGGAAATTCAGTGTGCAGAGAGCGTGCCCTGTTGCCAAGCAACCCATCCATAGCGTACGGGAGCCCAGCGCTCATAATCAGAATCGATTATTCAGAAATAAACCCAATCTGGGTAAGGGGATAATATATCAAAGCAGAAAGGCGAAATAGACTCCCGGCTGCAGCCTCACTCGGGGGGGGGTAAGCTGATTTAAAATTCACGTGGACACTTTCGAGAACAGTTTCGAATTCACTCTTTACTATAAGACACTTTTGGCGGTGGAATGTAATGCCCTTTTATAAGCCTTTTTAAGTGCACGTTTTATGACATATGATATTTATTTAGTTCGAGTAATGTGATTGGACTATGTACAATGCACAGACACAGTTTGATGACATAAGAGTGATTGTTTGGCGCCAAATTTACCTATATCAGTATGTCTCACTTGTGTGGTATGTGGTAGTCCTTGTTCCTCCTGAAGACGGCTCCAGTCAGGATGCCGAAACGTTGAGAATAAAGAACACATTTTTTGCATTTAATATGAGTCCTTGGAGTGCGGTGTTTCTGCCATAGTATATATATATATATATATATATATATATATATATATATTATATTATATAAATGTAAAGCTGATCGGTAAATAACCCTAAGCTTAGCTTCTCAACAGCTGTTCAAAGCACACTGAGCATGTGAGTGTCACAGACACTCCTAAAAAAATCCAAGATTGGAAACACCAGTGAAAACTTTGAAAGCTTGGATCAGTATTGCTATAGAGATGCTGAACTTTTAGGCTGGTTCAATAAATTTAGTATGTAAAATACGGCTTTTCGAGAGATGCACCTTTTTAGGGTTTAGTTCTCCTTTAAAACTAAAATGTGTAATGTTCTTTTGCAGAGAAAGGAAATTGTGAAAAAGCAGGAAGTTTGGCAAAGACCTGAGAAACATCTGGTTCAGCAGAGAAGAGGCAGAGAAGCAGAAGGCTATGTGCTCAAGCTTTCCAGTATCAGCCCTTCTATACCAAAGGGATATGCTATTTATAGGACGTGTGAGTGAGTCAGCATAGGGGACACAGCAAATACTATTAAACTAATCGCCGCTTCTTGTTAAGCGTAAAAGAACAAGGTTCTAAATATATTTTGGTAAAAGGAAAAAAAGCTTTGTCTCTCAAAGCAGCTGATTGCTCCATAAATATGTGTTCTCCATCCAGATTAAGAGGAAATGATTTGATGCTCCTGCTAACCTGATATGACAAGCATGTACATGCTCAGGGGTTAATCACATAAAGTTTAATCCACAGAGACTATGCACAGGGATTTTAAGTGAATTTGTAATCTAACTGACATTATTTCTGAGCTACATTAATGTAAATTATAACCAGTAATTGGAAAACTATCTTATAGGTAACTGACCCAATCACGTAGGTGATCATATAACCAGCAATTACCCACTCCAGGAAGCGCCATTAGATGGAAACGAGAGCAATGATGTCAATTCATAGGTTACTTTGTTATATAACAGGGGGCAGGCAATACAAAGAAAACACCAAAATAGATCAACTTACAGGATGACTCAACGTCACTTGCATTTCCAGCACTGGAATTAGGCCGGAAATCCAACTATTTTGGGCTTTTCAGGCAAAAATCTGAAAAATATGGACTATTCAGGAAAAAGCCCGAAAAAAATCAAGCAATTTAGGAAAAAAAATGTGAAAAACTCGCACAATTCATAATTTTGCTAAATTTTTTCATGTTGTCCTCCAATCCGATTAAATTTAGCTTTTTTATTATTAATAATAATAATAATAATAGTAATAATAATAAATAAGGTCCAATCATGGATTCTAGTTTGGTCTGACTTCTTTTATTAAAATAATACGGATTTTGATAAATAATGCCCACCGTGTTTGCCTGAAATGTGTTCAAACTCATGTGAGTTGAAATCACTGGATAATTAAGGGGGACAATTTTCTTGAAAAATCTGTACGTGCCCCAACAGGCATGAAACGCGTTAGGCCTTTTTGTATGTTCCAATAAATGGATTGAATGTTTATTCCACCTGGTCATTGTTATTTTTCTGGAAGAAAGACTCACAATTTTCTGATTTTTCATTTGAGTATTTTGCACCCATGGATTTGGGTGAACTGTAAGTATTACTTCTTCCCCTCCCTCCCCTCTTTTTTCTAATTTTTTTCAGTTTTTTGTGTTTATTTTTAGTGATGGGTGAATCGGCGGCGTTTTGCTTAGCCGAAATTTTCACTAATTTCTAGTGAAATTTGCGAAACGGCAATAAAATTCGCGAAACGTTGCTGCATCTCATTTTGGATGCGTGCGTCCATTTTTGGACGCTGAATAAATTCGCTCATCACTATTTATTATTACTTTATAATCTATATTTTCATTATTTTTGGGCAGTGCATTTCTGTTTATTTGGACAATTTTCTCGACCTAAATTTGAATATACAAATAAGGGATCAGATTTGGACAAGTATTCAGTCAAATCTTTTTAATAAATCCAAAAATTAAGGATGTGTGACATCTCTATGTTTTTAATTTAAAACTGATAAATTCAAAAGTGATTTATATAAATAAATCACATACAGGTCATTATTTAGTTTTTGCCCTTACTACTTCAGTCAAAATTATTCCCTCTCTTCTTGGGCTACAGATAGGGTTGCCACCTTTTGCCAAATATATTACCGGTGGGGGCGGGGCTGAAAAGGGGCGGGGCCACCACAAAAAGGGAAGGGGCCGACGCAAAAAGGGGCGGGGCAGCCGCAAAAAGGGACGGAGCCATGGTGAGCGATCGGCTGAAGATGCGAGAAAGATAAGTTTTCATAGGATTTGGCAAGGCAAGGGCCTTTTTTTAAGGGGTATTACAAATTTACCGGCAGTTACATTGGCCCCGGCCTTGGCTGGTGTTTTACCGGCTAGGCCGGTAAAATACTGGCCGGGTGGCAACCCTGGCTACAGATAAGGAGGAGTTCACTATACAGGTTATTTAATAGAGGGAGTTCATATGGTTAAACTACTGCCAAAATGGCTATGAAGGAGCGAGAAATTTCTATGCATATTATAGTCTAACAGAAGCAAATCTGTTGACTTAATCACAACGAATCCACAGCAGCAATTAGCCAATATTATTCCAGCAAGTTTATTTATACTGGTTTTATATATGATCAAAGTCTATGAGAAAGCAGGGGATTAATGAAGAGCAGTTGTGATCAGAGTAAGCAATAAATCAAGATTCAGATTAACAAAATTTATGCTGTACGCTATAATATTCTGTTGGGTAATAGAGTTTACCCATCAATACAACTTTTGATTCGTATTAGGTTAGTGCTTATATTAGTCATTAATAAGCATTAGATGTACATCTATTTACATATAAGTGCAAGCATGCAATGATAAGGCTGTTTAAAGACAAGATAAGTCTAAAATAGAATAAGGACTATAAATGCTGTATTTTGTATACTAAACATAAACATAAACTTACTGCACCACAAGCCTAATCAAACAAATGATTTATGCTTTCAAAGTTGGCCACAGGGGGCTGTCATCTTGTAACTTTGTTATACATCTTTGCAAGACCAAGACTGTGCACATGCTCAGTGTGATCTGGGCTTCTTAGGGATCATCATAAATGATCAAAACAGGGAAACAAAGCTGCTTGAGTTCTGCATGGCTGGGAAGTAAGGCGGGAGCTCCCCCTGCTGGTCATAAGTATGATTGTTTCCCGGCAGTTAGGGGAATGTATGACAATTTCTGTCCAAATCAGTAATTGAAAAGAGAATTTTACTGACTAAAGTCAGGTTTATTATAACAATGGTACACATTTTTTAATCAAAGTATAATGGAGATAAGTTTCTTTTTTATTAAAGAAAGTAAAAATGGGATTTAATTTTTTTGCCTTTACATCACCTTCCAACACTTTTCCCCTGTTCAATTGTTTTCAGATTATTCACCAGAAATAAAGACTTTTTTCACTTACTTTCTTTTTTATTTCTCACAGTTTTTAAAAAATCTAAGGTTAAAGTCTAATGTTGTTTGAGTCTAGAAGCTCAGTAATTCAGGTACAGACCCTAGACTTACAATTTTTGTAACATTTAGTTAATACATTTCTCAGCAGCATCTCTGGGAGAATTAGTTACTATTGTATCAATTCCAACAGCTGCCTGTAATGCAACTCAGGGATTCTGCTCAGCAGGGACAAAGATAAGAAATATATCAACTAAATGTATCAATTTAGAATAGTTAACAGAGTTGGTGGCCCCACCTCCTCCCAGAGCTGCTTTAGAAGGTGAAAAAGGAAATTTCACACTTCAATAGTCGAAAAACAGTAGAAAGAAATTGGTAAAAAAAATTGAAACAAAAAAAAATGTGTTGGAATGTGAACAACTCATTTAATGCAGAAACTGGTGAATACAAATATTTTTTTTTTCTTTTGCCATAGAAGTAACTCATCTGAAAGTTTGGGGATTTTGTTTGTGTGAGTGTTCACAGCATCAGCAATCATATACACAAAGCTTATTGACTGTCAGATTAAATATTTTTCTATTACAGTGTTATTATGTGTTGAGCACTAATCTATCAGAGAAAGAAAATTAAATTTGTGCCTGCATTCACTGCATCAATGATGAATGAATGTACAACTGGGAGTTAAAGTACTTCAATTCCATATCCCTTTGAGATGCACATAATAATACTGAACCAACGAATAGTGAAGGAATAATAATTAGGGTTGAGCCTGTGCAGGATCACACAAGAAAAGCACTCGCATGTACCTGGCTCAATATATAAAATACAAAATACAAAGTACCCCCTATTGTAAAATATAAGGATAATATGTCACAGAGGCATTCCATGGCCATATAAAAGCATGAGGCCGAAGGCTGGGTACTTTTATACAGGTCAAGTAACAGGGTTGGACTGGCTTGGCGGACCCCGGGAAAAAACCCGGTGGGCCCCGACGTTCATGGGCCCCCACTGGGCCAGACCCCCCCTCTCCCAACTTGAAAATAAAAGCCTCCTGAGGCACAGTGCGGGGCAGCGACGTCAGCGTGTGTGCACCCCGTGGTTTTACAATAAGGAGGAGGCGGCGGCGGGGCTGAAAGGGGGCCCCAGACAGCAGTCCGACCCTGTCGAGGAACTCTGAGGTTACTACTAATAGCCTCATATTTTCCCACAAGGGGTACTTTAGTATTATAATACACAAGTTTGAGTGAGTCATGTGACAAAAATGACATCACTACTCACCCGGATGACATCACTAGTCACCATTCATCAGGATATAATTTACAAGATATTCTTGGTTTTGTGCATTATATTTGTATATTTTTCCTGTATTTATGTCTTAAAACAGGGCTGTCCAACAGGGGGCCCACTAATCGATACAGCCTGAGAAAATTAGGTATGGTGAACAAAAAGACTAAAACATCAAAAACATTGGACAATGCTTGGACTGCTTGCCTGCTGTGGGTTTTTACATTTCCAGAATCCTCTTTAAACCATGAACTGATGGTAGCAACATGCTTCCTATGTAATAAGAACAGTTTAAGCTCTCTCATAAAATAAATTATAATTATTTCTGCCACCAGCTATGGACAGTGCTTTCAACTTCTGTCCTGTCCAGGGAAAGGCATCAGATCTTCTTTGGTCTTTGCAGCAATTAACTATCGCCATAAATTCAACTAAAGGGTTTGAAGGCACTAAATAACCCAATACTACTTACTATATATAGCAATTTTCATTTGATACTATTCTTGGCCACGCTTTTGACTGCATTTGGCCATTATAACATGTGGGAGGGTGTCAGGGAGACATGCATCATTTTGCCTGCCCCAGGCTTCTATGAGTACATCAGTGCCAATCTTTTGTGCCTGCATGTGTTAATGACAATTATTTAGGGACGCACCAAATCCATTATTTTGGATTCAGCTGAACCCCTGAATTCTTTTAGAAAGATTTGGCCAAATAATCGAAATCCTAATTTGCATATGCAAATTATGGGTGGGAAGGGGAAAACATTTTTTACTTCCTTGTTTTGTGACAAGAAGTCATGCAATTTGTCCCTTTGCATGTGCAAATTAGGATTCGGATTTGGTTCTGCTGGGCAGAAGGATTCTGCAAAATCTGAGTCCTGCTGAAAAAGGCAGAATCCTGAACCGAATCCTGGATTCTAGGGATGCACCGAATCCATTGCGAAAGATTCAGCTGAATACCAAACCGAATGCGAATCCTAATTTGCATATGCAAATTAGCGGGGGAGGAGGGTTAAAGAGAGGGTTAAATCCTTAAAATCATGTGATTCAGATTCGGCTCGGCCAGGCACAAGGATTCGGCCGAATCTGAATCCTGCTGAAAATGGCCAAATCCTGGCTGAATACCAAACCGAATCCTGGATTCAGTGCATCCCTACAATTATTTAAATCTAAATCCCCATCTTACCTGTGCAGGCTTTCTTTTTTCTCTTGCCGGATTAAGCAGCTGTCTAGATGCTTGTTTATAAACTGCTCTGGAATACTAACTCCACAAACTGGCCAATCAACTGGAAGGAAAATAAAAATAAAAAAATAAAATGCCTGTGCCATGACAAAAGTAAGTTATTGGAAAGGCAGAAAACAGATACAATTTTGAACTTCCAATCATCAGTTTAAGGAGAGCAGGAGACCTGGATGAGTAAGATGCTAAATGAAGGCACAAAAACACATGGAACATGGGGACTATAATGCAGTACAATAAACAAAGAACATCAGCTGAGATGACAAAATCCATGGGAAAATAAAAATGTTTTTCAAACAGCAAAATGAATAAGCGTTATGTATTCTGTTGGCAGCATAATGCTAATATTTGTCTTCCTTTTCTTTCTTTGAAATACTTATATTTTTTTTTGTTCAGCAATTTTCAGGTTTGTAATATAAAGTTTTATCTTCATATAAAGAAACCTAATCAATAAAAATAGGAATAGCAGCAGAATTGAAGCTTTGTAGTCAATTTGTTTTGGTTAACAGGATCAGTTAATCAGAGAATATATAGTGAACAAAGTACCCCCTCTTGTAAAATATAAGGATATTATAAGTCACCGAGGAGTTTCATGACCATATATTTATACAGGTCATAGAACTCCAAGGTAACTTCTAATATCCTCATATTTTGCAACTGGGGGTACTTTATTTAAAATAATACCCAAGTTTCAGTGAGTCATGTGACAGAAATGACATCAGAACTCACCGTTTATAACTCATGACATCAGAACTCACCGTTTATAAGGATATAATTTACCAACAGTCATTCACAGCCAATAGTTGACACCCCCAGGAACGTTTTGGGTGAATGTGTTGCTAGCCAACTTTTGTATTTACATTTGAATTTGGCTACATTTGAAAAGATTGGGGATCCCTGATCTATATCATAACACAAGTTATGTAAATGCGAACTGCCCTTTTACAGTAGGAAAATGTTACTCAGTTTCAATTTCTGTTGTTCACTTTCTCTTAAATATTGCAGAAATAGTCTCCATTCTTCTAGAATGTGTCACAGAACATCTAAACCCAGTCTGCTGTGTGGACAAAGTCAAATTGTCAGCGGGGGCCAGCGGGTCCCACGGGGAGGTAGTCAGGATCAAGGAGGAAGCCCCTTCCAGAGAGTCCAGGCAGAGTACAGTTCAGGGTAATTCAATAGAATGGTCAAAGTACAGGCAAAAGGGGTCAACGGCAGGCAGCACAGAATCAAGGTCATGAACAGGCTGTAAGTCAATAACAGGAAAAGCAGGATAGCAGGAACACCCAGGAACACAATGCAAGATTGAGCTATACTCGGGCATCGAACCCGGGTCTTCAGCGTCCCTTTAACTTTGAATTTGGCACCACAGCGCGTGACATCATCGCGCCGGCATTCCGGCGCCGGCATCCTTGCGCCTACGTGTATTCACTGGGTGTCGCCATCTTGAATCCGCGCCACCGCCGAACAGGTAAGGAGCGTCGAGCGCTCGTGACACAAACCAATTTAAACCAGTGGGTAATTTTCCAAGCAAGAATTTAACAACCCAGAGTTGTAAAGTCTTCCAGAGTCTTATAGGACTAGCAAATTGTATCACAAAGGCTTTTTATACAACTTACCCATTCTGTGTGTCAGTAATACATTGGAAATCATTATAATACATTGAAATCATCATGGAATCAGCCAATTAGAGTAGGTCAGATCTGTTAGTAACTCACAAATGAATTGTGTGCAGACAGAAAAAAAAATGTTAGTATGAGGAACTTAATAAAAAAAAATAAACAAGTGTAAGGGAAAAATAATTGACAATTTATTGCACATTTGCTACAGATTAGTAGATTTGTAAGGAATAGTAAAAATACTTTTGGAAAACAGAGTACCTTAGTTCACCGTTTTTCTAATATTGAATTGTAAAGCATAATTTTTCACCTTCTAAAGCAGCTATGCAAGGGGGGTCGCCGACCCTGTAAACTGTTCTAAACTGATACATTTAGTTGATACATTTCTTGCCTTTGTCCCTACTGAGCAGAATCCCTGAGTTTCATTAAAGGAGTTGTTCCCATTCAAACACTTTTTTCAGTTCAGTTGGTCTCACCACAAATAAAGACTTTTTCCTTACTTACTTTCTGTTTTCTATTTGTGACCATTTTATAATACTGAAGTGTAAAGTTTAATTTTTCACCTTCTAAAGCAGCTTGGGGGTGGGGGGTCGCTGACTCTTGAACTGTTCGAAATTTATACATTTTGTTGATACATTTGTTATCATTGTTCCTGCTGAACAGAATCCCGGAGTTTCATTACAGGCAACTATTAGAATCAATACAATATTAGCTAATACTCCAGAGATGCTGCTGAGAAATGTAGCAACTAAATGTAGCAACTAAATGTAGCAATCACAGTTCAGAATTTGCTCCTGGATCACTGAGCTGCCAGCCTGAATCTAGAGATGTGAACATTAAACGTTGAACTAGTGATGTACATTTTACTTTACCCACACCTGACCCTAAACAACCCTCCCACCCACAACTTCCAGGTTCCTTTTACAGACCCGGCTGACCCAATAAAGGCACAGGTCTATAAAAAAAGGAAGCCGGCAGATCAGCAGTGCAAGGTGTGGGGCGGGAAAAGCAGGAAGAAGATCTCAACCCGGACCCAGCACCATCCACAACAGTAAGTGCAAAGTTGGCCCGAACCTGCCCAACCTGCACATCACCCACAGGTATCGGGCCGGCCCATACATCACTGCTTTTAATGTAAAATTTGGGAAAACTGTAAAAAGTAAAAGATGGAAAGCAATTGAAAAAAGTTTGTATATGGTGAACAATCTGAAAATGCCGCCCGGAGCATTTCCAGGAGATTCGGGCGGCACGTCTTGTCACTCTGAATTGCTCCCAAAATGACGGCGCCCATGGCTACCACGTGGGTTCTGGCGCTGGCACGGCGACGTCACTGCTCCACGAAGGACGCACTGCATGCTGTGTCATGGCACCTGCGCCCATTTTGCCATCAAATTCAAAATAAAAGCACGCCCAGGATGCCACAATGGCACCCAAGTATACAGTAGATCATCTTGTTTGGTGTTCCTGGGTGCTGTTATTTTCTGTCTAAACTTGATACTAACCCCTGCCTGTATCCCGTTATTGAACCTTTGCTGCCTGCCTATCTGAACTATTGCCTGGACTTTGGATTACTCTTGGGATCATCCCTTTGTACCGTGTATTGGACTCTCAGAAGGGCTTCCTCCTTGGTCCTGACTACTCCTCGCTGGGAGCCGATAGGCCCCTCCTGACAGAAAACAACTCAACTGAAAAAAATTGTTTGGAAGGTGAACAGCACCTTTAAATAATATAGTATTTCAGAAAAATGTCCTACAAGCGTTGACGCCTTTTTTTTTTTACATTTCAGAATCAAAAAAAGGTAAAAAATTATAAATAGTACACTTATAAATCACAGTAAATACACGTAATTGTAAAACAAAATGTTAAAAATAAAAAAAAATAAATAGCAGAGCCAACCTCTTTTATTTTTGTTGGCAGACAGTCAAAAGACAAGAGTATCCTAGCTGCCAAACTACATTACAAAACTTTAATACTGATATGGTTAAGGAGAAAGTGAAGAAAGCAAAAAGATTCTTCAAAGTCTCCCCAGCAGAAATAAAAAATGTTTTCATCATTTTTAGATCAGGTAGTGATATCTGTCTAATATGAAATATTTAGGTTTTCTCAGGTACCTGTTCTTCCCTGCTTTTATTATGCTTCCAGAAAATACAAGATATGGGCAATATAGTTATCAGGGGGTCTCCGGAAAGGTCTCCCCCCAAAAGAAAACACAGCCCTGCACTAATAAAGAGACCCACCAAGAGCAGCTTGTGTAAGAGCTGACTGTATATTTTTAAGCTGACATTTCAATGCAAAAGAGAAAGAAGGTGACAGGTTTGAAATCCCATGAGATATGGTCTAAAGTGGAATAGTTAGCTATAGAAAAAACAAGCTCTCTACAAATAATGGTAATTTGACTGCACTTGCAGCTCAGTTGTCAAAACATTCAAGTCCATGAGTCACAGGTCATCAGTTTACATTACGGACACGATCTGTTCCCCACTGCTTTGGAGAAAAATAAAATACAAACCAATTGTACTGTATAAAATCAAGGGGAAAAAATTTTTCTGCAATAATAATGTTTTCCGTAATAAAAGAGCTTATAGGCTTCAAATGTTTAAAGTGGACCCGTCACCCAAAAAAAAATATTCAAAATCCCTATTTTATCACATTAGTCAAGCAAAATGAACATTAATTACACTATATACGTTATTTTAATCAGTCTGGGAATTCATAATTCTAGCAAGCAGGCAGGAGCCATTTTGTGGACACTGTTATTAAGACAAGCCTTGTATCATCTCAGAATCTTGTTTGTGCACCAGAATGGGGGACCCGATGTCTATCCCCATGTCCTGGCTACACAATTAAATGGTTAAGGGAACTGGGGGAATGTGTGGGGAGCAGTGGCATCTAGGAAGTGCTGAATGGAAAGTGAAAGTAATTATCTGCCCCACCTCTATGCCTAAGGCGTACAGGAGTGGCAGACAATATTTGATTGACAGCTGAGATTTTTAAATGAGCTTAAAACAGCTATGAATGCTTTAATTAAAATTTGAAATTGCATTTCATGTTTGATTTGAAAAGGACTTTTATTATACAGATTTTTGTGTCTGGGTGACAGGTCCACTTTAAGGTAATTGTTTTTATAAAATTGTATTGTATTTATTTATATAACACCATAAGTGTATGAAATGTACGACAAGGTATAACACAATAAACAATGTTTATTGTAATAATATGAATAGTAAAGCACCTGAATAGATTTCTGAAAAGTAATAAGAAATAAAATTGTAGCCTAACAAATCAATAGCTTTTTGCTGCCAGGTTCAGCGACCCCCTGTTTGCAAGCTGAAAGAGCCGGAACATGGAACCTCATTTAAAACTATAAAAAATGAAGACTTCAAGTTTCCAAGAATAGGACATTCTGTTACGCACTAAGAGGGTTATTTATGCAATAGTTGCTAATACACCAGAGATACTGTTGAAAAATGGATCAACTAGGGTTGTTATTTATCAAAGTCGGAATTTATCTCATTCGTTTCTGAACAGTGATGGGCAAATTTGTCCTCTTTCGCCGAAAATTCTCAAATTTCCCCAGAAATTTGTGAAATGGTGAAAAATTCTTAAAACAATTTTGACGCCTGTGACAATTTGACGAGCGCCTATTTTGTCCAAAAGCATTAAAGTCAATGGTGCAAATTCACTTAAGTGCGGAAATGCGCTAGCATTGCCTTCGCTGACATTTGCCACACTTTGCCAGGCGCACCTGGTGAATTTATTCGCCCATCGCTATTTCTGAAATATACTCTGACCATATCCTCACAGGTTATATCCCCTTATTTATAAATACATTTCCCAAAAAATATCCCGTTTAGGAAAAACAAAAAATCGTGAAAATCGTGTGAAAATTCCAATTGTATTTTAAGATTTTCAGCCTGGAAAATCAGATTTTTTTTGTATTTTTGACATAAAAAACACTAGGGGGCAGATATACTAAGGGGCCGAAGTGAATATTCGAATAAAATTAGAATTTTAAATATTTGAATTTTGTGTAATTTTGGGTTATTTCGACTATCGAACAGCCCAAAATTCGAATTTAGAAGTACTGGCCCTTTAAAAATCCTTCAAATTTGACTATTTAATCTCTAACTATAGACATCAATGTAATTGAATGCAGATATGCTCGCACATAGACATAATTTCTGTCTGATCTAAATCTTCCCTCTCCTTCTAATGACATTACATTATGAGACGTGACTGATGTGATTTCAGTTGGCCATAACATCTGACTATTGATGGGTGAATCTATCCCGTTTCGCTTCGCCGGAAAATTTCTTGGAAATTCGCAAATTGGCGAAAAATTCGTGAAACGGCGTGTCTTGTTCTTGACGTTTCTGACGTTCTTGACGTTTTTTTTCCCACACCAGCAAATTTTCAACAGGCAAATTTTCGCTGGTGTTTCGAATTTATTCGCAGGCGGCGAATCGTGGGAATTCGCTGCGAATTTGTGCCTGCCGAATAAGTTTGCCCATCGCTACATCTGACCTCCACAGAACTTACTCGTCCTACTGAACATCTGTGTTGCTATTGGAATCCCTCTGTAGCAGCTTTACTGTTAATTAAAAGTTCAGTGCAGATCAAAAGCATTTTCCAGACCATTATGAATGAGCTTATTTTTGTTGCCAATCTCCATATTAATTTGCAAGGTAGTAGCAGTAAAAGTACCCATCTATCAGTGTTTCATCATTTTCTTTCAGGCTCCCCTCATTAAGTTGGTAAATTTGTTTTGTATTCACCTTACTTTAATTACTGTATATTGACAATTCTTCTCTTTTACTGCACTAAAGTGGTAAATAAAGCCATCCTAAAGATAATGGGATTTAAAAGTACATGGAAAGTTAAAAATGAATTACTCACCATCCAAAAGATCATTTTAAATCCTTGTGTAAGCATTTACTTTTTAGCTTTTTTCTTAAGCTGGCCATAGACACAAAGATCCGATTGTTCGAATCAGACTTCCCCATCTCCCGACCTGCCACTAACCTTCAGATCAAATAAAGTAGTAAAAAGCACAGATCAGACGATATTCTGCCCCGACAGGGATCCTACGAAAATTGTGTCCGACAAAACCTAGTGACAGTCTCCCACTGAGAATCGTACAATCGGCAATACACGCAGAGATATTATCTGCAGCCAATAGAAATTTTCTAACCTGTCTGATCGACCAAACAACTGATCTCCGCTGGACGAAAAATGTCAGGACTCTCCACACACGGTCCGAAAATTGTACAAATCCTCGATTCGTACGGATAATTGCGTCTGTGACCAGCTTTAGTTACTAGTTCAAACTCTTTAAAGAAAGTGGATGTTCTTCCTTCATTTTGGCTTGCTTCAACCTTCACTCATGTTCCCTTGCCTACCACATGGAGCATTTGCAAACTCAACACACATAACTAGGGATGCACCAAATCTATTTTGGATTTGCCCGAACCCCTGAATCCTTCCAAAACATTTCGTCCAAAAACCTAACCGAATCAAAACCCTAATTTGCATATGCAAATTAGGCGTGGGAAGGGGAAATCATTTTTTACTTCCTTGTTTTGTGCCAAAAAGTCACGAGATTTCCCTCCCTGGCCCTAATTTGCATATGCAAATTAGAATTCAGTTCGACCAGGCAGAAGGATTCGGCCAAATCCGAATCCTGCTGAAAAAGGTAGAATCCTGGCTAAATCCCGAACCAAATCCTGGATTCGGTGCATCCCTACACGTAAGTGACACACATAAGGTATTATAAGGTGGGTCGGTGAAATGGGCTCAGTAGATTAAATAGGAAAGACATGAAGCTAGCCACAATTGACAATTTTGGATAAACAAGGAAGAACAATACAGCTGATCATATGACTACTGTAAGCTTTTCATAGGGATGCACTGAATCCACTATTTTGGATTCAGCCGAATCCTTTGCGAAAGATTTTGTTTTGTGACAAAAAGTCATGCGATTTCCCTCCCTGCCCCTAATTTGCATTTGCAAATTTGGATTCGGTTCAGCCAGGCTGAAGGGTTCGGTTGAATAAGAATCCTGCTGATCCTGATATCGGATCCTGGATCCAGTACATTCCTAGTTTTTCACCTAGGTTTTAGAGAGGCGGGGTTATACTACAGGCATAACATTGCTGTAATCATTCACTTTTCCTTTAAGAAGAAGTAAACAATTTTAAATATGCCGAGGCACCAGAACATTAAATAAATTGCTTCCAAAGATCCCTTGCTTGGTTTCCTGTTTTCCTCAAATCAAAATGTATCTTTATTAGGGATTTCTACTACAAACAGCAAAGAACAGAAACTACTGGACATGTTGATGTTTTCAACTTCGCTTCAATTTTGTCATCTGAAAGAAATGCGTTTAAAGGAATTGTTCAGTATAAAAGTAAAAACTGGCTAAATAGATAGGCTGTGCAAAATAAAAAATGTTTTCAAATCCAATCAAATTGCTTCATTGTTCTACTTTTAGCTGGCTTTAAAAAGCTAATCACTGATTGGTTGCTATAGGTAACTGCCCATGGGCAAATTTGCCCAGCTATGATAAATGAGCCCCAGTGCCTTTTATTACTTAACACACGGCAGGTGTGCAGTGAAGACACTAGGACCGCACGTTTGCTTAGGTGCTTCCCCTGTAAAACAGCGCCTCTTACGTGAATGTGCTCTCACGATAGGGGTTTGCGTTCGGTAGATCAAGGCCTGTGCAACCTAGTTGCACTGGCCCAAAGAATCCAGCCCTGGCTCTGTATTTTAAATGCTGGGCTATTCTGGTTTTTATTTAGCAATTAATTTGTTTTTTTTTCCATTCCTCTATTCAAGCTTAGATAATTTCAGTCCATTCATAAATTATTATTGTGTTAGTGTTATCATTAACCCCACATTACTTCTGTTTATGGTGGTTGTTTTATCAATATACTCTAATAACACAGCTGCCTGGGTCTCACACCTGCTGATTCGCAATAATCTTTGTTCCGCTAATCATTGGTGAGTTATGGGAGAGCTGGTTTCCACAAGTGATTCTAACTACATAAATTGTTCCGTGTCCATTTCCTGATGGCTGCTTGTAAGTGAGTGTAAAAGGATGACACATTTATAGATGGCAAGTAAAGATTGCTGTGTTTGATGCATAAAATCCATACGCCAAGGGCAAAAATGAGTAGAAGTAATCTTGAAAGAAAAAAATTATGATTCCTTTGTGAAATTAAGTTGTTAATCCTTTAATGCGCACTCCATCAATTCCAGATGTGTCAGCAAGATCACCAAAAAATGTCCAATAAGCACTCCATTAATGTCAGACATGTCTGTAAGAATACTTTGGAAGACACTCTTGCTACTAAATCACTCCCCATGTTACAGATACTCTATTAGTGAATATATAAAATAAAAATACATACATAAACAGAGTGGCAATTTCATTTATTCCTCCAGAACTCATAGCAAGATGGTACAGTGGCAATTCCTTGTATAAATACCCCAGAACTCATAGCAGGATGGGACAGCGCCAATTCCATGTATAAATACCCAGCACAGAGATTATTTCATGTATAAATATCCCCAGAACTCATAGAAGGATGGCACATAGATTAGAGTCCTGCACGGGTCCGTTTTTTGGAACCTGTACCTGCAACCTGCAATCCGCAACCCAGACCCCCAACCTGCATTCTTACCTGCTTGGATCCGCTACCCGATCCGCAAGTACCTTCTCCGCAACCCAATCCGCAACCCGCTGACCATCAAGAATCAGGAAGTGCTATCATTGTCAACAGTGACATATTCGGAAGTAGGCGTGATCAGAAAAAAGGAGTAAGAATCAGGAACTGCTGTCAATGTAAACCTGAAGTGACATCATCAGAAGTAGGCGTGATCAGAAAAAAGGAGTAAAAATCGCTATTGAGAAGATAGTGGCCCATCCCGTGACCCACAAACCCGTAGAACCATCGACCCAACCAGTAGGGTACTGCAGGCTTTTGCAGGTAACTCAACCCGCTGCAGGACTTTTACATAGATTATTGTATAAATACATGTTGAACCCATAGCAGGATGGCACAGAGATTATTTACTGTATAACTACCCCCAGAACTCATAGAAAGATGGCACAAAGATTATTTCTTGTATAAATATCCCCATAAAACTCATAGAAGGATAAAACAGAGATTATTTCATGTATAATAACCCATAGAACTCATGGCAGGATGGCACATAGGTTATTGAATGTATAACTACCCAAGTGCCTCCTGTGCCACACTGTCAGACCTACAACCTGTGATCAGTCACTCATCTAGGAGGATCAGTAACTCACCTAGGAGGATCCAGAGAATGTGCCTTGGGGGAAATCAGAATCCCTGTGAGCCTGTGTAACCCTCCTTTTCCGTCACACCGACCCACGTGGCCCTCTGATCCACACACTC
>CM044438.1:112007185-112116648 GCA_024363595.1 Xenopus borealis
GATATTTGGCGAACATTTATATATTTAGGTTAACTGTGTTAACCGTGTTACACCTGCATGGCACTGATGGTGGGTGACAGGCCATGAGGAGTAGCACACAGAACCAGTTCACCATTTCCTATCTTCATCGATGCAAGCAGTGTCGGACTGGCCCACCAGAATACCAGGAAAACTCCCGGTGGGCCAAGTAGTCAGTGGGCCCTCATACTGCTAAACCTTTGGCCTATTTCATGGCCATTCCCTATTTCTATAAATAGATAGATGGAATAATTAATTATAGTACGTAAAGAAAACAAACTAGGAGAATAGAGGTTGATTGAGGAGATGAAGAATATTAGTACTGAGAGTGAGCCCCTGGTCTAAGGTTTTATGGTGGGCCACTAGTCTAAGGTTTTTGGGTGGGCCCCTGGTGTCCCAGTCCGACACTGGATGCAAGAGTTTTCCTCCTCTGGCCTCTAGCACTCCAGCGGGGGATGTGAGCGGATTACTTTGCGAGGAGCCAAAGGTACCATTATAAAAAAGAACTTGTAAAACAAATAGTCAATGGACCCCCAAAATAAGTGGGCCCTGAGCAGATGCCCCTTTTGCCTGGAGATAGATTAATTGATAGATGATAAATATATAAACATTTTCTTTTAAAAGGGTTGTTCGCCTTTTTAGTATGATGTAGATAATGATATTCTGAGATCATTTACAAATGGTTTTCATTTTTTATTATTCATAGATTTTGAGTTATTTAGCTTTTTATTCAACGGCTCTCTCCAGTTTGCAGTTTTAGCAACCTGCTCGTGAGGGTCCAAATCAATTTAGCAACCATTCATTGGTTTTAAGAAGAGACTGTAATACGAATAAGAGAGGGCACAGATAGAAAGAGGAGAAATCAAACTTAGCCATAACAAATGTATAGCCTTCCACAACTTTTGTTTTTTAGATTTGGTCAGTGACAGTTGGTGTCATGTGGAAAGAGTCAGAAGAAGAAGGCAAATCATTCAAAAACAATAAAAAAGAAAAAACGAAGGCCAGTTGAAAAGTTGCTTAGAATTATCCATTCTATAACATACTAAAATGTAACCGAACATGTTCTTATAACCCAAATACGTGTTACTTAAATATGTCTAAAAACCCGCGTCTCAGCATTTCTGAAGCACGTCTCAGACATAGTTCATCTTAATTTCCTATTTTCTTTGAGGGAATCAGTAAGTGTCAGATCACTTGTTATTTATGTGCTCCTTTAATCATAAAACCATTGCTTTTTTAATTGTGTAAGGCAACATAAATCTCTAGAGTAGCATTCAAATTACAAATTTTCCAAATGAATTGAGGAAGCCATAAAGTCGCTAGTTGATATTCCAGTATAATAACTCACTTTATGCAATAGTGCAAAATGCTCAGAGGATTTCTTTCTTGCAAACAAAATTAATTTTTTTTTCATCGTGCAAAAACACAGTTATTGGTTGTCAAATAAAATACTCACTATAAAGAAACTCTGTGGAAAAAAAAATTGTCTGTGATCAGAGCCAAAAATAAAGATGGCTAGCATTTGACTTGCTGATCAACCTTAAAGGGTAAGTAAACCTTTAAAATACAGCATTATGAAATATGCTGGCGCTATATAAATGCATGTTAATAAATAATAATAATAATAATAAAATAAGGGAATGTAAAATTGATGAGAGTGCTATTCTAAGCTATTTTGTATTTCCCATTCATTATTTATTTTCATTTTATTCAAGGATATTAAGGGATATATGCGCTGCTAATATGAATTAATTCTACTGGTCAGTTTCTGACCATTCTGACCACCAAGTTGTCGAGAAAGTTGTCAGGAGAAGGAAAGAGGCTGCTCTGATTTTCTTCTGCTTAGTAAAAAAAATCAGAAGCCTCTTTAAAATCTTTCCTAAGCAGAAAAACATCAGAGCAGCCTCTTTCTTTCTCCGGACAACTTCCTTGACCACTTGGTGGTCAGAAATAGTGATGGGCGAATTCGCTGTGAATTTCCACATTTTGCTGCCGGCAAATATATTTGCAAATCCCTGGAAAAAATTTGCCGGCTACAAAAGTTTTGATTTTTTTTTGCCGGCGATGAAAGTTTAAAATTAGCCGTTTCACAAATTTTTTGGCATTTCGCTAATTACGGGGGGAACAAGAAATCAGTAATTGAACTACCCCTTAAAGGAAAGACAAATAAATAAAATCCCATTTTTACTTTCTTTAATGAAAAAGAAATCGATCTCCAATTTACTGTATTAAAAAAATGTTTACCGTTTTTATAAGAAACCTGCCTGTATGCAGTGAAATTCTTTCTTCATTTACTTCTGTGGATAGGAATTGTCAGATGGTCCCTAACTTTTGGCAGGGGAAAAAATCATACTTATGCACAGCAGGGGGAGCCCCTGCCTTACAGAACTCAATCAACTTTGTTTTTTGATCATTTATGACGATCCCTAAGAAGCGCAGATCACACTGAGCATGTGTATGTAGTCTAGTCTTGCAAAGATGTATAACAAAGTTACAAGATGACAGCCCCCTGTGGCCAACTTTGAAAGCATAAATCATTTGTTTGATTAGGCTTGTGGTGCAGTAAGTTCATGTTTATGTTTAGTATACAAAATACATCATTTCTAGCCATATTCTATTTTACACTTTCCTTGCCCTTTAAGGTGGCCAAAGGCAGAGAAATATTGGATTAATCAGATCATTCAGCCCTAGGTCCAAATGAATGGATTACCACAAAGGAAATGGGCTTCGAAGTCCATCCCCATCACCCACTAAGCGCTCTTACACAGTTTTTTTTTCTTCCATTCAGCTGCAAGGGAGCCCAGGAGTAGACACACTCAATTATTGTGAATGGGGCTGTACTCACACAGACGCATATAAGCGTCAAACACAGGTGAGACGCAGTGTGCATCTGTGTGATTACAGCCCCCCTTCACAATAATTGAGTGCGTCCTCTCCTGCGCTCCCCTGCCATTCACGGAAGAAAGCACAACGCAGGGGAGTGCACAGAAAATGCCCTTGTGTAAGAGCACTAACAGTGTGTGCTAGTAGACATTCACACAGCAAGGCAGATGGATTAATCATTAGAATAGGTGAATGTCATTATTACCTCTATACTTGCTGAGCTGCTGTACTGCTGACAGATAGTGACAGGTTTAATATGCAACTATAAATAAATTCAAAGAAAAATTATAATTTCAAGGTCAAATATCACACACACAGCATACATACATATTTATTACTGTTAATACACATGGGAGCTGCCACTGCCCACTCTCTCAGCATAAAATGAAATACAAATAGAATAGAGTGAAAAATAATAGAATGCTTAGGGTTACCAAGAAATATTTTACACTTATGAAAGTGCCGTTCTGGGTTTAGCAAAGAAAAGTGAGCATTTGTGCTAACATTTTTACAAAAAGCACATCAGAAAACAAAAAAAAATGCTATCTTGGCCCACTAAAAAACAATATTAAGATACAGTTATGTACATATATATGTATATATATATATATATATATATATATATATATATATATATATATATACAGGTATGGGACCTATTATCCAGAATACTCAGGACCTGGGATTTTCCCAGATAAAAGATCTTTCTGTAGTTTTGATCTTCGTAATATTATCCAGAATATGCAGGACCTGGAGTTCTCCCAGATCACAGATCTTTATGTAGTTTTGATGTTCATACCCCAAGTCTATTAAATCATTCAAATAATTTGTACGATTCGAATGATCGAAGACTTCGATCGTTCAAATCCTATTCGATCAGGACTTAGCCTCAGAAGCCTACGGGAGGCTTCCCATAGGCTTCTATTGCAATTCCGTAGGTCCAATCTGGCGAAGTAGGCAGTCGAATATTTAAAAAAATGGATTTTATTCGCTGATCGAATGATCGAATATTCAATCATTCAAATCTATTCGATCATTCCATCATTCACAATTGGATGATCGAATATGCCTAATTTGCATATTCGACCAATCGAATAGATCCTACGATTTGTGATGGGCGAATCTATCCAGTTTCGCTTCGCCGAAAAAATTTGTGTCAAAAACGACTCGTTTTTTTTTGCGAGTTTTTGCCAGCAGCGAATCGCGCGAATTCGCCCCTGGCGAATAAATTCGGCCATTACTACCTACGATCAAATATTCCATTGCATTCAATCGAATTCGATTTTATTCACATGAATACATGTGAATTTAGTAAATCGGCCCCTAAGTCTCTGAAGCCTATGGGGAGCTTCCCATAGGCTTCTATTAAAATTCGGTAGGTTCAATCTGGCGAAATAGGCAGTCAAATAACTTTAAAATTTTGATTCCTTTGATCATCGAATGATCGAATTATCGAATATCCGATCATTGGATCTATTCAATCTATTCGATATTCGATGATCGAAGGGGCCAAATTTTACTTTACGATTTCATGAAAAATTTGTACGACCTTTGTTCGATCGAATTAGATCGAACTTCGATCATTTCACATGAATTTCGTACATTTGCCCCTAAATAATTTCCACAGGGTTGTTTGGTTCCCAGTAAGGATTAACTATATCTTAGTTGGGATCAAGTACAAGCTACTGTTTTATTATTACAGAGAAAAAGGAAATAATTTCTAAAAATTTGGATTATTTGAATAAAACAAAGTCTATGGGAGACGGCTTTTCCAGAATCGGTTTTCTGGAAAACGGATCCCATACCTGTACAAAGAACCTTTGCAAACCTTTGGGAACAAACTGTATTTTTATCACCCCAGTGGCCAGAGGGTCATGGTCAGATTTTGTATCTAGACCCAGTTCACTTCTCATGTCCCCCCTTACTATCCTAACTCATCCCAACCCATACTCAGATTACTGTGTACTTACATCAATTAAATAAATGCTTTGTGTTCTCTTAGTAAAGGTTACCAGAGTGCAACGCCTCTGCAGAAACACATACTGATGCACTAATGCATACAGAATGAATGTGTTTACAAATATATAGAAAATGGTTTGATATATGTCAACCATTAGAGAGCACTTAAATACAATTGAAGTTGACTGCATCACTGAATGGAAGAAAACCATTGTGTTTCCATAGCCCATAGTTGTATTAACAAAAGCAGTACAGGAGTGGTTGCCTTTTAGCTAAATAAAAAATACAAGACTGTTGTCAAAACACATATTATAATGTACTGTACTTATGGATTTTTGAAATTTTACTACTAGAGTAATGAAGTTATTTTCTTTCAATGAGAACTGAATAACCATGTCATGCAAACCTCCCAACATTTGGAAAATGGAACGAGGGACAAAAAGATCTGGTGCAGATAGCAAAGTAAACATTTTATGACCATGCCATTTTTAAGGCCACACTCCCTAAATACCATGTCCATTTTTCTGCCATCAATGCAGGAGATCAAAGAGAAACTTGTGACATTTTACTAAAACTCCAAGACCGTGGGCTGAGCTGTCAAAATCAAGACTGTCCTGCACAATTGGGACTATTGGGAGGTATGACCTCAAGAACTCAATATGGCATTACAAGCAACCATAGTGGGATCACTAGAAGTCTTAAAGAAATTACCCCACAGCAAACTCACTAATGTGTCGCTGATGTGGGCTTTCTACCATCACTACACCACAGCCTGGATCCAAGTGTTAAGGCTTCTCAAAAAAGACCCCATCTGTTTCAATTCTTGCTTGCCTCTATGGGTCAACTCCAACTTTTCCCATTTCCACAACTTAGAGAATTTCTTATACTGGCCAAGGCAGGGAATCAAATAAATGGTTATAGACCCACACACCACTACTGGGTGACCTTTTGCAGAATAATACTTTCCTCTCATGTGATAATCTCCAGTCCATATGTACCACAGAGACTCTGCCACTATTTAGATAATTTCAAATTTGTCACATATTTTGGGCACAATTTGATACACTCTCCCATGCCTTAACCATGCTGGCAGTTGCGGAGACCCTCTCTGTAGAACAGCCTGTAAAGTTCATATCCAGGCTCTACCATAATCTGTTGGCCAGTGTCCCCCTCCATTCTTACAGCAAAAGCAAAATGGCAAGAAAACACCCCTGATCTTACCTGAGATGACTGAGATGAGACCATGGAAACCATGTATAATAGCTCAATAGCCATGTCTTCTACCAGAGCTATACAACTAGTGGCGTAACTACCAGAGGTGCAGGAGGTGCAATTGCACCAGGGTCCCCACCCCCTTGGGGCCCATCAGAGCGATGATAATGGTTATGGCAGGCGGTTATCTAGGGGGAGATTTTACAGCACACATGCCATCAACACTCCAGCATGGAATTAATAAAAGTAAGGGCCCGTCAGGGGGGCCCAGGTGCCCATCCTGTACTGGGGCCCACCAGGGAGAAGTTACACCACTGTATACAATGTCTCAACTGAGAGATGGCAATACTTGTCCTAGGTGTAGAACCCCTGCGGCCAACTTCCTGCATATGATCTGGGCTAGCCTGGTAATAACGTCTTTTTTGTCCGAAGTGATGGCCTCTTAAGCAACTACCCTTGACTTCCCACAGGTACTTTTCCCTATGGGGTGTCTATTAAGTGTAGTGGATCACTTAGAACCTACTGCCTATGCATTACTGCTTTATGTCAAAAAATGTATAATTATGCACTGGATGGAGCCCACCCCACTCACACAGGACTCCTGGGTTAACCTAGTGGATGCTGCAATACCCATGATTAAACTCACATATGATACCAGAGGTACCATCCACAAATTTTATATGGAGTCCCTGGTAGGAATCGGGCCCAGGTGTACACCCTAGGGATGCCAATGTAAAATGTATTTTTTCTATTTCTACAACTCTTCTTCTGGATCTGTTAATCTGAAAACACTGTTGTAAATCACTCGTTTAAAACAAGCGACACACGTTGCTTCAACTGACATCTTTTTATTGTTTTGTCCTGTTTAAAACAAATAAAACATTAACTTTAAAAAAAACAAATACAAAGTAGTTCTTAACACTGAGCCACTTTTCTGCCTACGGTTCAAGGCAAAATATATCAAAGGAGACTTAACTGAACTCATAGGATATGTATGGGATGTGTCATCCAGAAATCCATTAAACAGAAATCTATAAAACATTGCAATGTCATTTCCCAAACTGTCCTGTTGAAACCTTTACATGACTGGAAATCTATGGTGCCTACATGAGTACCATGAAGGTCAGGTTTTCTTTTTGATATATACCATGTGTTTATTGGCAACACACATTGCTGCATAGATCTAAAGTGCCAGAAAGGGTTAAATAAAACATACCTTCATTTTTAAAAGCTTTGTTATTTCTCATTAATAAGAGGCATTGTACCTATGCAAAAAAAACTATGTTTTTTTTTTTTTTTTTTTTTTTTTTTTTTTTTGCAAAAGGAATTTGCTGTTCATCTTGATAGCCGATACCACTAAATCCGAATGGCATTTTATTGGAAGCCTCCTAAAACAGATACTTGTCTTTGCTGTACTTTCTATCAGAACAGCTTGCACTTTACAGAGGGTGAATGAGTGTGTGCTACCCTGTTCAAAGTGAATTTCTATTTCCTGCGAGTACATTATTCAAATGTATGGACTTCACATTTGACATAACCAACTCATTATGCTTCCTCTGCTTGTATATGCTGCGTTCCTTTTGTGCTGTTCTTGCATTTTTAGTATTTTATACCGTAAGTCAGAAAGGCAAAGGCTGCATGATCTATAAAGATCAAAATAAAGCTTTATTGCTCCAACTTCTAAAATAGCAACTTTAATGTGATTTAGGTTTTAAATGAAAGGGAGGGGTGGGGGGTCAACAGCAGGGAAAAAAGTGACTTCCACTGTGATCTTCCAGGTTTCAAGGACCATATATGACTTCTCACAGTATTAGATTTTTTTTATCCTTAAATAAATGGAGTTTATGTAATTTTTTTAACGTGTTTTATTTCTGTTTTATCTCATAAAGAAGTACACATTTATTAGTTCATAAATTAGAATGCAATCTCCTAAGGCTAATGCCTACATAATTTGGGGTGAAAAAAGACTAAAGTCCATCAACTTTAATCATCAATTTACCAATATCCTAGCCTAATTAACTGTAAAACTTAAAATCCCAACTGTCTTGAATATTTTGTTGATCCAAGGAACCATCCAAGCCACTCTGGCCCTCAACGTGAAGAACCATCTTCAAAATAAAGTTCATCTATTCAAGTCCAAATATGTGGCCTCTGATATCTGTCTTCTAATATTTTTATAATATTTTTATAAAAAGTAATGTTCCAAGGAAAACTTTACCCCCAAAATGAATATTTAAGCAACAAATAGTTTATATCATATTAAGTGACATATTAAAGAATCTTACCAAACTGGTACAGGTATGGGATCCGTTATCTGTAAACCTGAATTACATAAAGGGTGTCTCCAATAGATTTCATTATAATCAAATAATCCTGATTTTTTTTAAATGATTTCCTTTTTCTTTGTAATAATAAAACAGTACCTTGTACTCCAAACTAAGATATAATTAATCCTTATTGGAAGTAAAAGCAGCCTGTTGGGTTTATTTAATGTTTACATGATTCTATAGTAGATTTATATGAAGATCCAAATTTCAGAATCATCCGTTATCCCGAAAACCCCAGGTCCCAAGCAGTCTTGAAAACAGGTCCAATACCTGTATATATATTGAAGTAAATATTGCCCTTTTACATCTATTGCCTTGAACCACCTTTTGGTGATGGTTTTTGCGCTGCGTCGGAGATCACCTGACCAAAAATATTTCAACTCTAACTGTAAGAAATGACATAGTTAAATTGGGTTGAAAAAAGACAAAGTCCATCAAGTTCAACCCCTCCAAATTAAAACCCAGCATACATACACACACACACATCTCCACTCTTTCAAACACAAACCATATACCTGTATGCCCATAGTTATAATAACTGTAGAGTTTAGTATCAAAATAGCCTTTGATATTATGTCTGTCCAAAAAATCATCCAAGCCCCTCTTAAAGGCATCAACAGAATGAGCCATCACAACATCACCCGGCAGTGCATTCCACAACCTCACTGTCCTGACTGTGAAGAACCACCTACGCTGCTTCAAATGAAAGTCCTTTTCTTCTAGTCTGAAGGGGAGGCCTCTGGTGATCCTCTTTATGGGTAAAAAGGTCCCCTGATATTTGTCTATAATGTCCTCTAATGTATTTATAAAGTGTAATCATGTCCCAACGTTTTCACAAAAAATTCATGAATTTCTAACTATTTCATGGAAAATTTGTGAAAATCAGAAATTCATTTCGCTAATTTATTCGCCGGCGGCTAATCACGCAAATTTGCAACAAATTCGAGCTACAGATAGAGTGACTTGGATTTGTAAGATAAATGCGTCGTGACTCAGGGCTAATTGAAGAAACTGTGTTATCTAAAGTCATCTTAACTCATTTAATGCATTTAACCTTTTCATTAGCATACCAAAGCCCCATTGTTTTCAATGGGGAACTCTTTAATTGGATGGGATGCTGTGACACAATATTCTGTGCTAAGTGAGATAAATGAGATAGATGAGTTAAGTCACGACGCATTTAACGCACAATCCAAAGTGACTGCATCTGTAGGTGAATAAATGCGCCCATCACTGAGAATAACGCTCAATCAAGAAGGGTATGTATTCAATCTATATCGAATGAAACAGTAAAATATATAAATATATATATATAAAAAACTAAATTTAGCAAAGCAAAATTCGCCCATCACTATTTAAAGGAAAAGTAAATGTTTTTCTTTTTCTTTCTGTAAATTTGCTCTAAACAGCCCCCCAGATTAATGCACCTTAGTCCCTGCTGCAAGTCTGCTCTGGTTTCTGTGTTATCAGCAGCTTCTTTCCCTTCTTCCTGGTGCAGAGTGAAGCCCCGCCCCTTAGTTTACTGAGCAGTCCATTTGCTGCTGTTCCACAATAGAGAGGAAGAGGGAGCCAGTGTTTCATTAGTAAGCTAGTTTCCCCAAGCAAAAGCTGCTACACACACTGCTCTCTGCTATGTCACATTATGCAAATGATATCCTGGACTAGTCCAAGATATAAGGTCAGCTCAGAAAGCTAAGGGGCTGGGCTTCACTCTGCACCAGGAAGAAGGTGAAACAAGCTGCTGATAACACAGAAACCAGAGCAGACTTGCAGCAGGGACTAAGGTACATTAATTTGAGGGGCTGTTTAGAGCAAATTTACAGATAGAAAAAAAAAACGTTTACTTGTTCTTTAAGAGTAACAGTCTTCAGTTTCTCTACATTTGTCAATTTAAACAAACCTAAAAATGTTACCCCTGAGAGGGGAACTGTGAAGGGTAAAGTGAGAGCGGGTGCTGACTTCACCCTGCCCAAAAGAAAGTGAAGTGCTGGAAAAATGAAGTCTTTGTTATCTGCACATAACTAACAATCCAATAAATATGTTCTGCCAGTCTGGCAGTAAAAACAGTTCCAGCCAATTATGCTCTAACTTAGTACCTGCAGTGCAAATTGTTGGTTGGGGCACTGGTTCTGCATACAATTAATTAATTTGTTGCCAGAAATATTTTAATAATACAGGAAGGCAATTATTTACGATAGAGCCGGTGGGTGACTAGTGCATAAAAGCACCGGGTGGTCAGAAATGTAATTACAATTCTGACATAATAATACAGGTTTTTTTTTTACATTTTTCTACTCTACTAGTCACACTAGTCCTTTGTTGCTTACCTGATTATACCTCTTATTGACAATGGCTGTTTAAAATGTTTAGCCCTTCCAACAAAGTGGAATTATGAAAAAAATGGTGTGGTTATGCTAATACAAAATCTACATTTAGAAAATCTGGTGCTTCATTTGTTACTTATAACATTATAAATCACCAGTGTATGAGGCATAACTAATGAATATTAAACAGCATTATTAAATCACAAGGATACACTTGCTTTTATCAAGGTCACACAAATAACTACTGTACAATATTTCAGCTTAACACTCTGTATTTTGCTAAATGGATATGCACAATGTATTATTTGCAAACAAAAAGTGCCTCTTTATCAACAATATTAGCATAAGTATAAGAAATATGGGGTAGGACAACTCATTACTGGCCTTACCCAAAGTGGGTAATCTGACTGCAGTCTCTGTTCATCCCCAGCTTCTAGTCAATGAGTTTGAGGTTGAAAGGTTGGGATTCCCCCATTCCAAGCCTGAGTTTGTAGTATTTATCAGCTGATATAACTGATATTCCATGTAACCAAGTCAAAACTATAACAACATTTAAATCAGAGATATGAAAGGGATTCTGTCATGATTATAATGGTTTACATTTTATTTCTAGGTTACACAGTTTACCATTGCAAACAATTCACTCTACTGTTTAAAATGTTATTCTTAAACCAACAAAGGTATTTTCTTTAGCTGTAATATTGGTGTGGGGGACAGTCGTTTCAATGAATTGTGTCTGGTTCTGATTTCTGAGAAGGAGCTGGCACTTCATGTTTGAATTAATGTTTCTCCCCTTCCTCATTGTACTTCAAAACTACCCAAGTTGTGCTCCCTACAGCAGGCTTTTTTTCTGTTTGGATGCTTTTCTCCTGTCTACTATTAGCTGGTACAGAGCACTTTTATTAATGCAAACGAATCCTTCAGCAGAAGTGTCAGGTAGCTGCTATCTGGTTAGCTGCCCATTGTTATGTTAACAGGCTGCTGTGGGGGAGGTAGGGCGATATTATACCAGCTTGCAGTGTAGCAGTAAAACATGACTGAAGTTTATCAGAGCAGAGTCACGTGGTTAGGGGCACCTGGGAAATGTTATCATGTCTAGGCCCATCCCAAATTTTTAAATTAAAATATATTTGCTTTAAAAAAAAATTAAAAAAAATAGATAACCCTGCAGAATTCTGCTGCAGCAGCACTATTAGCAAGGTTTCCTGCAACAGTATGAAGTAGGGATTCGGCCTTTTTCAGCAGGATTCGGCCAAATCCTTCTGCCTAGCCGAACCGCATTCTAATTTGCATATGCAAATTAGGGCCAGGGAGGGAAAACACATGACTTATTGTGACAAAACAAGGAAGTAAAAAATGTTTTCCCCTTCCCACCCCAAATTTGCATATACAAATTAGGATTTGGTATCAGCTGAATGATTCGGGGGTTCGGCCGAATCCAAAATAGTGGATTCGGTGCATCCCTAGCATCAAGACCATATCAAAGAATATTTCCCAAGAACAATCAGAACCATGGCAAGAGCAAAACTTCAAGCAGAGCCTGTAACAACACCAGACAACACAATGGTTAAATCATAATATACAATGAGTCTTTGACTTTCATATAAAAACTGTTGATCTTTAAATAGATACATACATTATTAAATTACACATTTTTACAAAGGTTTGAAGTAGCAAAGCTCTATTTTCCCTGCTTACGCACATTTTCTTCCCATTTTCTTGGTAAGGACTAATCTGTAAAGTATGCTACAGTTTGCATTCGTTCAAAACCAATAAAAAAATTGAAGCTTAAGGAATGACAGCAATCTGCCCCTGACATTTCCCAAAACGTCATAGGCGGTGTATTGGTATTCCAGCTTTTAATTTCTGTACAGTATAATATAATTATGCCTGCAGATGAGACATGCTATTTAGCAGTAAAAACAAACATATTAAGCTATAATTTAGGAGCTAGAATTATATCTGGCATGGAATTATTTCAGCTGTCAAAGTAAGTTGTTGGGCTTTTGTTTCTGCCAGTTGATTTCTAGGTCTTTCTGGAATGCCCATCTCTTGGGAAGAACTAAATCTTTCATATTCATATTCCTATGTCCAAGAATTTACAATTTATGCTTGCATAAGTAACTATCCTATCCTGCCTTCATTTCCGAATCGAGAGAAATGCTGGAGCAACCACCACCTGCACAACCTGCGGTGCAGTTTTGCCTAAAGAATCATACAGGGTCCTCCCCATTGACCTGTGTAAAATAGTCCTTAAAGCATTTGAGAAACAGGTTTTATCCTTAATTTGGCATGCTAAACCCCCAAGGGTTAACAGGAAAACTCTAGAAAGGAGACCCCAAGAAGGAGGTCTAGGCTATAATGCTATAACCCATCCATACACTGCAGAAGCACTATTATGGCATCCCTCAACAGCCCATCCTCAAACTCTTAGCCCTAGCCACAGACTTACCCTAACTCTATGGGACCAGAACTCTAAACTTTACAATCTTTCTTCCCCACACTCCCCAGTCATCCCCATTATAGGCAATCCATCCTCTACCCCAGGCCTACAAGTCCTTTACATAGTGGACATCCAACAACTTGACGAGATTAGGGAATCTACTAACAGTTAGGGGCCCCGTATCACTTTCATACTTGAAAGATCACTAGGATCTCCATGACAAGGAGCTCTTTAGAGCAACCCAACTGTTACACTGGGCAAGAGCATCAAACACCCTACGAATCCCCGATACAACCAGCCAGACTACCTTTGAACAATGGTGCACTAACAACTCATTAACACCAAAGGCTCTATCAATTCTATACCAAAACATGATCACCCCAACCCAAATGTTACACCTATATTACATCAGAGCTTGGCATAAGGAACTGGAGATAACCCTACCTGAGGAAGAATGGTTGAGAACCTGGCCCGAAAGTCACCCGAATTTGGGTAAGAGTATATAATCTTATACAATCTGTACTACGGTTAAATTTAAAAAAGGTCCCTCAGGAAGTACTCTTAGGGGTCCCACCCAGAGAGATCCTAAAACTGAAGTTAAAGATGTTAAATCATATATTCCTGGTGGCTAGACAGTCTATTGCTAAAGCATGGAAAACATCCACCGTTAACTTCACAATGTTCAAAAACAAGCTTGACTGGATCTTTATTAACAAAAGACTAACCACCATATCCACAAACAATACCCACAAGATAATGCAGATTTGGCAGCCATGGCTCTGATACAGATTCAATGGCACCCCTCCTGCACAAATGACACCAGAATGTGAAATCATTCAGTGAATCGGCACCAGATTTGCAATGAAGCCCATGCACAGTTGAATCTTCTTTGGCAAAAAAGACGACTGTGGTAGACACAGCACAGTTGTGCCAAAGGAGTGTTGCTTATGCAATGTTGCTAAAATTCTGGGGTAGGGGTGCAGTTCAGTGAGAAAAGGAAGGGCAATTGCTCTTGAAACTGCACTTTGCACACTGTATCAAGGTATGTGAATTATAATGTTTCAATGAGCAAACAGTTTCACACAATCTTCAAAGCTTCATTGTAGTGATGACTGAAGTTTCACCATTGACTACCTGCTCAATGTAAAGTTTGTTGGAAGAAAAATAATGATCTGCATTTGTTTTCATGATTAGGCTAAGGTTCCTAGCAAACCAAATAACCACCTGTGGGATGAATTGGAACATTGCATGAGGTCTGCTCTCCCAACATCAACACCCAGCTTCACAAATGATATTGTGCCTGAAACAAAGCAATCCCACCAGCAATTTTCCAAGTACTAAAACAGAGTGGACCAGAGTAGACTGTCCAGGTTGGGGTTGTTTTCTCTGGAAAAAAGGCGCTTGTGAGGGGACATGTATCAGGGGACCTTTTTTACCCATAAAGAGGATCACCGCACCAGAGGCCACCCCTTCAGACTAGAAGAAAAGGACTTTCATTTGAAGCAGCGTAGGTGGTTCTTCACTGTGAGGACAGTGAGGTTGTGGAATGCACTTGTTGGCTGATTCTGTTGATGGATTTAAAATGGGCTTGGGTGATTTTTTTGGACAGACATAATATCAAAGGCTATTTTGATACTAAACTTTACAGTTAGTATAGCTATGGGCATATATGGTTTGTGTGAAAGAGTTGGGGTTTGTGTGTGTATGCTGGGTTGTAATTTGGAGGGGTTGAACTTGATGGACTTTGTCTTCTTTCAACCCAATTTAACTATGTAACTAACTTTGTAACTTCATATTTATACACTTGGGGGCAGATTTCAAAGGTCAAATTACAAAGTTATGTGCATTTATTTTATTTGAATATACTCACAACTCGAATGGGAGGTTATTTATTAAAAAAACTTGAATGCCTAATATTTGTTCAAATTGTAAAGCATTGAAATTTGAATCAGTTTTCCTCCTAAAAAAGTGTGACTTCTGCGCATCAAATTTTTTTTTGATGCTCAACAATTTTGTTTTTCCCATTGGAGTCTATTGGGCATCATTTTTACAGTCGAAACTTTGCAAAAATGTGGCTTCAAATAGTTCTACGTGACCTCAGCAGGTTTTAGGTGGCAAATATTGAGTTAGAACTGTTTTCAGGGTTGAGATGTGATAAATCTCACATTGAATTCAAAATTGAGTTGGTGCTTTTAAATTCGAATTTGTGAGTTCTGACCAAAAACAAAAATTTTTAAATTCAAATTCGAATTTACCATTTGGACCTTAATAAATCTGCCCCTAGGCTTTAAAAATAGGTATAAGATCTTTTATATGGAAAGCTTGGCACCTAGAGTATCCTAGATAAGGGATGTTTACATAATGTGTATCACCATAATTAAAGTAATTTAAAAATTAAATAAACCCAATAGGATTAAAAAAAAAAAATTTTGCTCAATATAACTCTATAAAAGATGGTCTTCCCATTTCTTGGAGCTTCCTGGGTAAGGGGTCACTTGTCTGTACTTTGTCAGGGACAGAAATCAGAGATTATTTGGGTGCAGATTAAAAATAGTTCTCACTTGTTTGAAATAAACATTTGGTTGATTGCTGTGAGTTGACAGACCTGGAAAAACTTTGCAAATTATATCAACCCCTAAATGAGTATGTAGTTTCTAGCAAATCAAAAGGGTGGGTCATCTCCATGATTGGTTGCAGTCACACGGCAAATAACCAGTTAACCTCTCGGGTTAGTGCTGTTTAAATAAAACAGTTCTGCATTGAGATGTTTTTCAATTTTACTGTTAGAGTAGTTCAATCTGCCGCAGCACATTTACATATTAACATCTTGACAAATTAAATGTAGACGGAAATATATTTATGAGATTAGGAGGGAATGTAAAACATTAATAAAAAAAACCTTATGGCTGTAAATATATTGTTTGTTCTGCTACTGTATATGCTACTTTTCCCATGTCCAATGAATACATTCATTATATTTTTTATCACAGCATTCAATTGAGATTACCATGCATAACCATTAAGAACAAATTAATTTGTGAGACACTAAACACAAAAAGTTGTTTATGACAGCAAATGTTCTTCCTAAATCAGAATTTCGCAGTCAGTAAAGAAATATCCATTTTCATGGCAAGATAGGGAATTCCAAAGCTGCTCATTAATCTTCCTTAATGGCAGAATGCATAGATTTTATTTAAGAGAGTTTATTTATAGTGATAGCAGATTTTTTCTACTAGAAATTCTCGAAACTTCAGCGAAGCAAAACGCCCCAGATTCGCCCATCGCTATTTATTTATTAACTCAACTTATTATCGACTTTGACACAGTTGTGTCTAGGTAAAAAAGTAGGGATATTCTAGGGTTTAACAGGGCACTTTAGCCAACTACTTCAGCTGGGGTCATGGTGGGATCAGCTGTCCGGAGGTCCCATATTTTATTAAATTTGTCCAGACACTGTCAAACCAAATAAATGAGTTTGTAAACATGGAAGGCATCAATTATTTCTTTGCCAAAATGGGAGAAGTCATTTATTTCACAGCAAGTATTGTTAACTTTCTGGCAAAGAAAAATATAAGCCTCAGGAGAATGACAGCTGAGGGCCAGAATTATTGGCACATAACATGCATAGGATGGAGGATGCAAAAAGGGTTTCTTAAATCCAGCCAGCTTTGTTAAAGTTAACACCTGTGGTAAAAAGGAAGGCAAGCTCATTGGGCAAAATTTGCTGCAATATGACTCATGTTTGGGGGGCTTTAAATAGGGCCTATTAGGTAAATTTACCTGCTTGAAAATGTCCAGGAGCAGCATGGCAAACATGGGAAGAACAAAGCCCCCCACCCATCCCTAAAAAATAGTTTTGTCGCAGCTTGGAGGAAATAAAAAAAAAAATATTGCTTACTGAAAAAGAAGGATAATTACTGTAAAAGGAGGGTTCTGGCAGCTAAGTCAGCAGCAAGTGCCAGTGCGCACATTATTTGTGTTTGGTATAACAAAATGCAATACTTAATCAAAGATTTAACTGATTTGATTTCAAAGAAATAAACTAAAAACTGTGGCCTTTACACCTCCAGCTCCAGATGTGTGTAAGTGTGTTTATTTACAGAGTGTTTAAAAAAATTCAAAATTCGACCATCTAATTTTTTTAAAGGCTTTTTTCTATCGAAAATGGATCAAATCGGTCTGTTTTCAATCGAATTAAAATCGTTTAAATTGTTCGAAATGCATTGTTCGATTCAAACGATTTTGAAAAAAAACCTTCGAATTTCCAGAACTTAGCAAAAATCTTTGTAAAGGTTCTTGGGTGGCCCCCCATAGGCTAAAATAGCAATTTCGCAGCTTTAAGGCGACAAAGTGTCGAATTTGAATTTTTTTAAAGAGACAGTACTTCGATTATAATTTTGGGATATTCGCTAGTTGAAGTAGCCAAAAATTGCTTAGAAATTTGAATTTTCACTTCAACCCTTAGTAAGTGTGCCCCATACTTTTTTGGAGAAACGGGTCAGATTTGCCCATTAATCATACCTCCCAACATTTTGGAAGTAAAAAGAGGGACGAAAAAAATTTTCCGCACCTAGAGCGGCTATTTTTTTGACCACGCTAATTTTTGTGGTCACACCCCCTAATTACCACGTTCATTTTACAAAATTTGGCAGGTTAGAAAACTTTGAAATGATTCCTCCTTATCTAAACTGTTGCAATTACTTATTTTCTTATCTCAAAATTGTTACAAAGTATCTTATTTGCACATGTTAGCTGTTCTGGGCTCTCTGCCAAAAGCCAATTAAGTTAGAAACTTTGTTTCTTTTTCTGGTTGTTCCATGCAGAGAAAAGAGGGACTTTCCAGTACAAATGAGGGACTGCAGGTTGAGCTGCAAAAAGGGACAGTTGGGAGGTATGCATTAATAGTTGTAAAATGTCTGTACTCTAAGCACATACACCAGCTCTGTATAGTGCGGAATTAAAGCTAATGACCCTGAATATCTGCTATAATTAAAGCGATGCTGTTATGGGAAAACACGTTTTTTTTTTCAAAATTCAGTTTTTCTAAAGAGCAAACAGATTTTCTTTTTATTTAATTTTAATTGTATTTAATTTTAAAATCTGACATGGGGCTAGACATATTGTCAGTTTCCAAGGTGCTCCCAGCCATGTGAATTATGCTCTTCATCACTCCCACCACACACCCCCAGCAGCCCAGCAGCAGAACAATAGAAGGTTACCAGATAACAGCTCCCTGGTAAAATAAGAACAACACTCAATTGTAAAAATCTAAGTCCCACCGAGACACATTCAGTTACATTGAATAGGAGAAACAACAGCCTGCCAGAAAGCAGTTCCCTCCTAAAGTGCTGGCTCTTTTTGAAAGCACATGACCAGGCAAAATGACCTGAGATGCACCTACACACCAATATTACAGCTAAAAAAGACACTTGTTGGGTTAAGAATGACATTTTACACGGTAGAGTGAATTATTTGCAGTCTAACAGTGTAATTTAATACACCATAAAAATCATGACAAAATCCCTTTAAAAATAACAGCATTCAAAAGGCAATAAAGAAGCCATTCAGGATGAAAAAGATGGCGTCCAAATCACAACCCATTGCTTTTTTGCACAGGTCACATCAGTGGTGCTCTGTAAATAGATAAAATACTTTGCAGTATGTGAGCGTCTTTTCAACTCGTGAATATTTGTGGTGATACCAAACCAGGTTTCCAAGAAATTAAACTAAGGCCAGTGGTCTATAATTCTTAATACTACCTTTGTTAATAAAACATGTCATTGCAAACTGAATACTTAATGAGTATAATAATCCTCTGTTATTGCCCAGGGACCTGATGTCTTTTTTTAGAAACAGAAAACCTTCCCTTTGGCAAGTTTCTCTAGTCCTTAATATTCAGTTGAGCCAACATGCATTTTACATTAATGTACTCTTGCTTGTTATAATTGTTTTCAGGAATGCATTTTCCATGCAGGTTATTTTTGTCTGTTATGACAATGTACACTTGCATGCATGGCAAAAAAAAAAAACCACAATCTCAATTTAAACAACATTAACACTTTCTATCAATACATTGGCCAACAACTTATAAATGTGTCAATAAACATTAAATTAAAAGCTGAATATTGACAATATTTTCAGTAAGCCAGCAATTAAATGTAAATAACATTGTCACATTTAATTTGATTCTCATTACAATATTGACATCAGCAATTGCCTCTATTTGCATCTATGCTATAAATATGGTGATGTTGGGTAGATATTATTCTGCATATGTCCTTATTGCTAATTTCCAGCAGCAGACTAAGGTCATAACTGAAGCACATTGTATCTCAGGAACTCTTGGCACAGCCATAACAAAGCATTCACATATCCAAATAAATAACCAAAATGCAATGTTAACACAAAATATAGAGCAACAATTTTCCTTCACCACAAAAGAGAGGCTAAACAAATAATAAACAAATAATAAAGGCCTGTTCCTAGACAACCACCTCCCTTGGCTCATCAACATTCTCTTTTAGTATGTTATAGAACAGGGATCCCCAAATTTGGACCCATGAGCAACATTCAGAAATAAAAGGAATTGGGGAGCAACACTAGCATGAAAAAATGTTCTTGGGGTGCCAAATAAGTGCTGTGATTGGCCATTTGGTAGCCCTTATGTGGACTAGCAGCCTATAGGAGGTTCTATTTGGCAAGACAACGTGTTTTTATACAACCAAACCTTGCCTCCAAACCTGGAATTCAAAAATAAGCTCCTGCCTTGAGGCCACTGGGAGCAACATCCAAGGGGTTGGAGAGCAACATGTTGCTCAGGAGCTACTGGTTGGGGATCTCTGTTATAGAATGATCAAATCCAAGCAACTTTTCAATTAGCCTTCATATTTCCTTTTTTATAATTTTTGAATTATTTGTCTTCTTTGTTATGTATTGTTACATATTTAAAAACATTGGGATGCACAGTGATTGAGAATAAATGTATACTTTTTTTACCAATAAGGTATGAAGATCTTTCCACTTATACATACCAGCGCTCCACTATATAGCTTTAAAGAAGGGGTGTCCAACCTTTTGGCTTCCCCGGGCCACATTAGAAAAAGAAGAAAATGTCTGGGGTCACACATGAAATACACATTTGTAAATTAAACAGAGGCAGAAAACTATAAATGAGAATGAAAATGGGCAGTAACATAAAAAGTGGAGTAATAATAGGCAAACAAGTTAAGATTCCTCAGGGGTTAATGTAAAATAAAATTTTGGTGGTGGGTACTCAGATCTGTGTGCATTATGGGGGTATTAAGTAATTAAGGCCCACATTCACTGGCAACCAAGCCACAGACCCACTCACCATCATTGCCCCCCGTTTTTTTTTGTTTGCTCACCGCAGTAGCAGCTTCTTGGAGGAATACAGTGCCCCAGCTCACCACAAGCAGCCAGAAACCGCACTGATTTTGCACCACAGCCGCTCCCTCCACCAACGTGCCTCTCTATGATTCTCCCACACTTGAAGAGTGCCAGTCTGACATGCGCACAACCGGAACACCGTTTTGGATCGAATTAAAATCGTTCAAATACATACACTACATAGGTGGCGGTAAAATTTGGAAAATATTCTCTCGTAAATTTTGTCCTTCGCACATTTCGCTGTTTAGTAAACCGGGCGTTAATGTGTGCGTATCCATATTTTCAGCGAATGCAATAACTAGCGATCACATATTCTTGCGCAAGAAAATTCGCAGGTTAGCAAACTGTTAAAAACATATTAGGCGATAATTTTGTCTATAGTTTGTGCGCATATTTTTACCGCACTTTAGTAAACGGACCCCTCTGTCTCCACTACTAGCAAGAGTTCATGTCCTGGGAAGAGAGTACTTACATATCTGGGTAAGTTACTTGCCCAGATAAGTACTCTCTGTCCAGGACATGAACCCTTGCTAGTATATGGAACAGTTCATAGCTCCAGGGAATAGGGCTGCTCCATTTTACTATAGCTTTACGCAGAATTATTGGGCGGTATGGTATTATCTTTAGAAGCTAAAATGTTGCCCACTGCCCCTGCTCTTTACACATGAAGTGGCATATATTGTACCAGCTGCAACATGACCTGTATTGCAACTCAAAGCCAGTAAACAATTATACAACATCTGTGTTTTATCGATAAACAATTCTAATTTGGGGGGTTTGGACGGACCAACCTACATCTTTTCCAAACGGTTAAACAAAGCATATTCCCAACTGGAAATATATATTAACCGTTGCTTTATTTTGTTTAGATTCTCTGCTTTCCAGAATAAATGTAGCAGCTCCCATGCAGCTAAAAGACCTGCACTGGCTTTCACTACATTGTTTCAAGTCAGACCCAGAGAACAAAGAAGTACTCGTTTTCAATTTAAGGTACTATTAAAATAACTTCAAAACTTTCCAAAGACTTAGGGGCCAACAGCCTGGAAATGAAAATAAAGCACAGAACAAACTATAAGATTGCACAGAGACCACTGTGCCAAAAGCATCAGAAAGGAGTAATGGAGTAACGACAAATTTCCTTTTCCAGTGTACAAAATACACCCGTGTGTGTTTATCTGTGGCACAACCACTGATTAAAGTCACAATCTTTCTGAAAAAAGAGTGAAACGGATTCACATTATGTACTTGCCTCAGATTGAAGGGGTCCCAATGGTTTTCAAAGACAAGAAGAACTAATGAAAACTATTTTTTTCCAGTTCTTTTATTACAGGTGAAACAGATTAAGAAATGACATTTTATGAATGATTTCCTTTGTAAGTTTTTTATAATCTTTTTCAGTTGAAACAACAGAACATGGAACAAATTTACTGAAAGGCGAGTTATCATTTTGATGTAACAGATCCTTCCAGAGAATAGTTGCCTAATTTAAATCACTACAGTTTTTTTTGTTTTTTTTTTCAAAATTCATGGTATAAAAGCATTAAGAGACTGGAACAGTCTTAACTTTGCAAGGGAGTATTTAACACATTTGCAAAACTCCCCCTCAACTCCAAAATGTTTTATAATAATATATTGGAAACCTCAAGGAATGCCTGGTGCTACAGCCAATGCCCCCTACGTTGAGGTTACAGTTCCAGAAGACAGAGCACTTATAAACATGTAACAGAGCAAGTAATCATGCTGTCAAATTGTACTCCATTTATCCCACCCACCCATACACTCCAGCTGTAAATCCTGGATATCCACCACACGCTAGAAGTAAGGAATGTGATCTTTGAGTGCAGGGAGTATGAACAGTGCTAGGATTATTGTATTGCACCTATAGAACATTCATAGGATGACAGCCTGAACTTGAAACTCAACCCCACCCCCTTTAAAAGGCTATTCATGGAGTATACAATAAAATACATTTTATAAGCTATAATTATTTACTAATACTTTATTATAACTATGTTGATTATAACTATAATTAAGCAGGAAGGGGTGGGATCCTTAATATCAGAGGGAAGTTGATGAGAACAGAGAAAAGGCAGAGATTCTGAACTGTTATTTTTCATCTGTATATGCAAATCACGAATCAGCTAAATAGTCCAAATTCTAATACAAATAATGATGCATGGTTCATGCACTAGGAAATTAGAAAGATGCAACAGTGCTCACGTGCATGCGTGGCAATGGTGCTCATGAGTGCATGTGAGGCTGCAGCTTTCTTGGGTGGCATGTCTAGTGCCAGGTCCAGTCTAGGGGTAGGCAGAAGAGGTAGATGCCCAGTGCCCCCCAATAGTTATGCCCTCTCCTGCCTAACCCTAGTTCCGGCCCTGATGAGCACCACAAAGTAATCCTCTTCTTCTTTCTTCAAATTTCCCAGGGCAGACACAAGCACAGAAGAATGACATAGCTGAATTTTTAGTTAAAGGGATCCTGTCATGGGAAAATATTTTTTTTTTCCAAATGCATCAGTTAATAGTGTCATTCCAGAAGAATTCTGCATTGAAATCCATTTCTCAAAAGAGCAAACAGATTTTTTAATATTCTGTTTTGAAATCTGACATGGGGCTAGACATATTGTCAATATCCCAGATGCCCCAAGTCATGTGACTTGTGCTCTGATAAACTTCAATCACTCTTTCTTTACTGCGTTTCTGCAAGTTGAAGTGTTATCACCCCCTCCTTTTCCCCCACCCAACAGCCTAACAACAGAACAATGGGAAGGTAACCAGATAACAGCTCCCTAACACAACATAACAGCTGCCTGGTAGATTTAAAGGGCAAGGAAAGTGCAAAATAGAATAAGGCTAGAAATACTGTATTTTGTATACTAAACATAAACATGAACTTACTGCACCACAAGCCTAATCAAACCAATGATTTCTGCTGTCAAAGTTGGCCACAGGGGGCTGTCATCTTGTGACTTTGTTATACATCTTTGCAAGACTAGACTACATACACATGCTCAGTGTGGTTTGGGCTTCTTAGGGATTGCCATAAATTATCAAAAAACAAAGTTGATTGAGTTCTGCATGGCTGGTAAGTAAGGCAGGGGCTCCCCTTGCTGTTCATAAGTATGATTGTTTCCCTGCCAGAAGTTAGCGACCATCTGACAATTCCTATCCACAGAAGTAAATGAAGGCAGAATTTCACTGCATACAGTCAGGTTTCTTATAAAAACAGTAAACATTTTTTAATTACAGTATATTGGAGATTGATTTCTTAATGGGATTTTATTTATTTGTCTTTCCTTGCCCCTATTCAGTTACATTGAGAAGGAAAAACAACAGCCTGCCAGAAAGCAGTTCCCTCCTAAAGTTCTGGCACAAGTCACATGACCAGGGCAGCTGAGAAATTGACAATATGTCTAGCCCCATGTCAGATTTCAAAACTGAATATAAAAAAATCTGTTTGCTCTTTTGAGAAATAGATTTCAGTGCAGAAGTCTGCTGGAGCAACACTATTAACTGATGTGTTTAAAAAAAAAACAGTTATAGAGCTCTCTTGGCAAGAGAGCTCTATTTTCAAAAATATTGTATAACTTTTAGAAAACTTTTCCTTGGGGGGATTTTTAATTATAATCTTTTTACCTACCATGCAAACTACCTGGCTTTCAACCTCTTAACCTTATCCTAATCTGTTTTCCTTTCCATACGCATAGGGATTTGTGGTTTTTTAGTATAGCCCTCAACTAACAGAAGTGATAGTTATCATTTGAGACCACAGTCCCGGTGAAGCAGTCTTTCTTGCCTTGTGGGGTCCTGAAGATATTAAAACAACAGACTTCTCCACCCCACTATAATTTTCTTGATTCGGGTATGCTGTAATCCACGTATTGTATGAATTGATGGGGGGAAATTAATAGCATTAATCACGGAAGTCACAAATATTTTAAAAGATAACACTGAAGTTTATTTAATTTTTTCATTTTTATTTTAAATAAGACTGCACTCGGAATTAATTTAAGTATCATACATCGTTTGATCTACAATTGATTGATATAGAAATCTGAATTAATATCTGAATTAATATTGAATAGTTCGTAGCACTGGTAGGTTCGGGTAATTAATAATAAGCAAATCCTTACTTAATTCGTAAGGCGGCCAATTTATCTAGTATAAGCACTTTACAGTAACTATCTGTTTAATGAAGAAGTAACTTCAAGATATTAGTTATTTGCTTTATGATATTAATACTATAGGTTTAAGGGGAGATTTCTTTTCTATCTACACAATTAAGGAACCAATCACACTGACAGAAGTCAGATTCTCTCCTGTTTTTTTTCTAATTAGACTGGGAATAAGATAATTGTCTTTCATCTACTTTTTGTATAAATGCTCATTTCCTGTGAGTGACATCATAGCCCATGATTAAGTACACTTTTGGGTATGAAATAATTGCGCCTTACTAAATTAACCCCTCAATGTATATTGGAAAGTTGCTTAGAATTCTTCTTTTATTAGCCAGTATTTTATTTATGGCTTTATGAACATTTACTTTGATGTTCAAAATATTCTGCTGTGATTCACAGTAGCCTTGCACTAGGAGGCCAGGTGAGCCTACTGGAATAAAGAACCTTCACCCCCCCCCCCCCCCCCCCCCAAACAAAATACTGACAATTTTCCCCTAGGAAACATAAAAAATGTTTTGTAGCAGCTGCACTGCCATATACATCTCTGAAAGACACCAAGTGCCAGAGGTAAGGAAGTGGAAGCACCCAAAGGAAGTGCACATAAATCAGCAATGTCCAACTGCAGCCCACCAACTGTTCTTAAAAGAAACTCCACTCAAAATTCTAACTTTGCAATACACATCCAGTCTTTCCATTGAGTTCAAAGTAATGTGGAATTTCTACCCATAGCATTCTCTGCACTCCTGGCTCTGACTCCTGAAACAATACAGCAGGATCCAGCTGGAGGGGAATTGACTCCTTCAACGTTGTTTCAAGTGCCAGGACCAGAGAAAATATAGGCACAGATACAAAATTCTATTTTAATTACCTTTACAATTTAAATACAAACAGTTTTGCTATTGCATATTGGGACTTTGCTTATAATTATATTGCCACAAGCTGCACATCTATGAGATGTACCATGTACTAACTCAGTGTTACACTCAGTTAACTCAGTTAACCTAAAAGCTAATTTTTTGGGCAGTGGCCAACAAGGAAGATTTGTCGCCCACAGTCATGCATAAAGAAGCATGCATAAAAAACTCTTCTCTATTGAAAATAACTGAAGTCATCGGCGGTAAAACCAAAGTCGCCTTCCTTTCCTCATGAGCCAACTTCGGAAGAAAGAAGTGATACATTGGTTTTTAGCGTTATTTCCAATGGAGATGCATTTCTACAAGAGATGTGTTGCCCACAGCCATACTTTTTTTATAGAGGGCGACAAATCTCCCTGTCAGCCACTGCCCTAAGTGTGGTATGGAATAGCTAATTCTAAGTAACTTCTCATACGTTTATTTATTTTTTAATTATTTTCCTTCTTCTTTTGACTCTTTCCAACTTTCTAATGGGGGTCCCTGGCCCCCATCTAAAAAAACAAATTCTCTGTAAGGCTACAAATTTGTTGTTATGGCTAATTTTTATTACTCATCTTTCTATTCAGGCTCTCTCCTATTCATACCCCAGTCTCTTATTCAAATCAAGGCGTGGTTCTTTGAGTAATTTGAACCCTAGCAAACAGATTGCTAAAATTGCAAACTGGAGAGCTGCTGACTAAAAAGCTCAATAACTCAAAAACCACAAATAATTTAAAAGAATGAGAACCAATTGAAATTTGTCTCCGAGTGTAACTGTCTGCATCATACTAAAAGTTAACTTAAAGGGGAACAACCCATTTAACTTCTTGAAATAAGATATTGGTGCCTCAAAGCTGTAGTTCTATTGCGTCCACTGTAAATGAGACAAGTGAACCCCTTTCTTATGCAATTACTGTTCAATATGGGGTATAACAGTACTCTAAGGCTGGCTCCCTTAGAGGGACTCACAGTAAGTGAACAATTCATTTGTTATTCTGTTTAGCTGGGCTACAGTAATATAATATACTTCAAGCCTCTGCTGAGAAAGGATCGTTTTGTATTGCCTGTCTATTGGAGTGATGAGTTGGTGTTGCATGCATCCATCACATGATTCCTTTGAAATAGGATTACATTTATCTTTGAAGTAAATATATAAAATATTTAAATCTACCAAAAGCTGTTTTGTACAAATCTCCATTCAATTAATTTATTTTTTTATTCTGACAAGGCATCAGTTGCATGTTGGGCAGGTTTGTGGGACTGCATGGGTTGCCACCTTTATGTAAAAAAAGTACTGTCTGCGTTATATTTTTATCATTATGTCCTATTAATAACATTGACATCTAGCATCATTTTTACTGGTGAGTAGAGATGGACGAATCTGGGGCATTTTCGCTTTGCCGAAATGGTGAAAAATTTGTGAAACGCCGCCACTGTCTCATTTTGGACGCAGGCATTAATTTTTGGATGCCGGCGCACAATGCCAGCATTGAAAAAACGGAATCAAATTTTCGCTAGGCAAATTTTTCCTGAAGTTTCACAAATTTATTCGCCGGTGGAGAATCGCAGGAATTTGCCCCAGGTGAATAAATTCGCCCATCACTACTGAAATACTAGCCAGCTGCTGTCAGGGCCATATTTGCCATATAGGTACTTGTCGGCTCCTGTCTAGGGTGATAGTGGGCGACCTTTCAGTTCCTATATCTTACAAATAATTATAAAAAGAAAACTCTCACTGCCAGATTATTGACAAAATCCAGCGGCAGGAGTGAGGGGTTCCTTCAGCTTCTGTGTACAATACAGTACCTAGGGTAGCACTGGACCCTATGCTTTGGTTCTGCTGCTCCCATCCTACGTATTTTTTTCAGGCTGAGAGAAGCGGGTTTGCTCCATGCCCAAGCTCCATTCATTTGAACCAATTCCACTTGCATGCAGTCACACACAGAGGAGCAGTCTGAACTCTGCCGCGTGTGACTGCTCGCAAATTGAAATGACTAAAATGAGTGAAAGCTTGGGCACAGAGCGGAGCTGCTTCTCTCAGCCTGAAAAAATACGCATGAAACTAATGTTCTGCATAGACAGCTTTTTTCCTGGGTGGCCAAAACAGGCAAAAGATATGCTTATTTGGAACAAAAACAATATTATCATCAGCGCAAGATGCCAGATGTGAGTAACAGAGTCTTATTTTGAATTATTTCTATTCGATTGTTCGATCGATCGAATTGCGGTAAAATCCTTCAAATTTGATATTCGAATTCCATTTTACTTCACATGGTCGAATTTTTTTTTCGAAATTCGACCAATAGTAAATCTGCCCCTAAATGTTGACTGAAAGGTGAACTGCCTTTAATAACTTTATACAGGTATTGGATCCGTTATCCGGCAACCCGTCATCCAGAAAGCTCCGAATGACAGAAATGCTGTCTCTCATAGACTCCATTATAATCGAATAATCAAAATTTTTAAAACAATTTTCTGTGTAATAATAAAACAGTAGCTTGTACTTGATCCCAACTAAGATATAATTAATCCTTATTGGAAGAAAAAGCAGCCTATTGGGTTTATTTAATGTTTACATAATTTTCTAGTAAACTTAAGGTATGATGCTTGGGATCATGGTTTTCCAGATAAGAGGTCTTTCTTTATTTCTTTATTTACCTTAAACCTACAAAAACATTTTTTTCAACATTTATTAAACCCAACAGGATTGTTTTGTTCCAATAAACATTAATTATATCTTAGTTGGGATCACATATAATGTATGTTTTTATGATTACATAGAAAATCATTTTTGAAATGTGAATTAAGGTGGCCATAGACGCACAGATAATATCGTCGGAAGATTAAGATATCGGTCGGCTGGTTGATCGGGCTGGATGGAAAATTTTGATCGGATGCCTTTGAAAGAACCTTGAACATCGGCCATTGTTAGTGCTGAATCGTCAGCTACAAGTAGAATTCTATTATTTCTACCTGTATATTTGCCGATTCAGCTCTACACGTGTGTGTTGAAACGAACGATCTTTCTTGGAAAGATCTTTTCCGAGAAAGATTGTAATTGTTACGTCTATGGCCAGCTTTATTTAATCAAAATAAAGTCTCCGGGTGATGGTCTTCCTGTACTAGAGCTTTGTGAATTATGGTTTTGCCTGACAGCTTCTGCAACAGGTGGTCCTTCTGTGTTGCTGAAAATAAAAAAAGTTCAGGAGAATTGGGCCAGCACCGATGTTCCCCTGCTACAGAAATGTACTCATGTTTATTTGATGGTGTAGCGGCCCTTTAAACACTGAATGTTCCATTTAGAGCTGGGTTCAACTTTTGAATAAACAGAAAAGTGAATTACCTGCTGCAATTTGTTACTCCTAACAACCGATCTGGCGCTCTGTACGTGGCATCCAATTAACAGGCTGCAATATATCACTTTCAGCCTGAATAATATCATAGGAGCCATAATTGGGGGCCTGTGCCCAATTCCTTACAACATAATGCATTTGCTGTGCTAAGGGGCACCTTCCTTTGCAATTACTGATAGCACTTTGTGAATGTATTCATCTTATTTGTTCCCTGTTGTAAACACCTTCTCAGACTTCATGCTTCATAAACCTATGCCCAGGCCTGGACTGAGAGTCAAAATAGGCCCATTTCAGGTACACAGATGCCCAATCAGCCCAGACAGAGGCCCAAATAGCCCCCACCAGCCCACTGAATTCTGAATTTCTATGGCACGTTAAAGCAGCCCCTCTGGCATTTGCCAGAACCCATAGATTGCCAGTCCAGGCCTGCCTGCACCTGTTTTGCCCAAACATTTCTAATTCATGTTAAACTTTTCTTTCATGTATTGAGCTTGTTTTATTTATGTATTAATGAAAAAAGACTCAGTCACATTTTAAACTAATGCATGGATCTTCAATTTCATACAACACCATTTGAAAATATTCTGGATCCTTGCAGGGCTGGATTCCTTGGGCCAGCACCCCTAGGCCTCGCTGTCCCGATTGATCGTCCTCACCCCCTCCGTCGTGAGCGCGCGTGCATGTAAGTAGGGATGCACCAAATCCAGGATTCGGTTCGGGATTCGGCCAGGATTCGGCCTTTTTCAGCAGGATTCGGCCATATGCTTTTGCCTGGCCGAACCGAATTCAAATCCTAATTTGCATATGCAAATTAGGGCCAGGAAAGGAAATCACGTGACTTTTTGGCACAAAACAAGGAAGTAAAAAATGTTTTTGCCTTCCCACCCATAATTTGCATATGCAAATTAGGGTTCAGATTCGGTTTGGTTCGGGCAAGTCCAAGACAGTGGATTTGGTGCATCCCTACATGTAAACGCTGGCTCCATTGTAGGAAGGAAACACTTGCTGTTTAATGGGGACTCACAGGTCCCCATAATGCGGCTCTGCGCATACCACCCCTAATTTTTTGCCTCCCTAGGCCTGGACCTTTGTGGCCTCACCACAAATCCGGCCCTGGTTCCTTGTGATGGTTGTAAGAAGGGATGATGTTGTTGATGGGATGGTAAACCTATTAGTTAACTTTTAAGGGAAGATTTACTAAATTCACACGAAAGATTCGAAGTTCAATCGAATTTTCAAAAAGATTCTAATTCAAATTTTTTGATTGTTTTTGAAGATAACTTCGACCAGTAAATTTTGATTCGATAGAATCGAATGATTCGAATGATTTGAATAAAAATCTATTCAAATATTCGACTATTCGAGCAGTCGAAGTACTTCCCCTTTAAATTTTGATTCGACTGCCTAGTTCGCCAGATCAAAGCTACTGAATTGGGTTTAGTTATTTTTGATCGAATAAGAATATTCGATCGAATGGTTAAAATTAGTGATGGATGAATCTACCCAGTTTTGCTTGCCGAAAAATTAGCGAATTTCCAGCGAAGTTCGCGTATTGGCGAAAAAATTCGCAAAATGAGTCGTGGCACGTTTTTGACACGTGTTGCGTCAACTTCGATGCGTCGCATCAAAAACAACGCGCGACTCGTTTTTCTTGGCAAATTTTCGCTGGCGTTTTGCGAATCGCGGGAATTCGGTGCAAATTCGCCTCTGGCGAATAAATTCGCCCATCACTAGTTAAAATTGTTCAAATCAATCGATTCAAACGATTTAATCGATCAATCGAATATTTGCTATTCTATCGATCGACCAATCGAACTGCGGTAAAATTCTTCGAATTTGATAGTCGAATTCGAAGGATTTTTATTCCCCATCTATTCACATGGTCGAATTTGAGGGTTTTTTAACTATCACCATTGATTAGTTATTAATACAGATAATCACTACATGGCAGCCCTATAGCATCATCTTATATTACAGAACAACCTCATTTTCTGCTGCTGGATAATTAGTGACGACCCCTAAGCTTAGCTTCTCAACAGCTGCTCAGAGCCCACTGAGCATGTGAGTGTCACAGACACTTTCCAAGATGGTGACCCCCTGTGACAAGGTTGAAGTCCTGGATCATTGCTGCTATTGAGACTTTTTTTCAAACATTATACAGATGCAATAAATTAAGTATTTAAAATATGCCATTTCTAGCCATATTTATTTTTAGGGTTTAGTTCTCCTTCAAGCACTTCAGCACTTTAACCACTTCATAGGTGTAATGTCATTTAAAACTCTGGCAAAGCAAAGTATTTGAGCTTCCATTCTTTATTTTAGTTTCCGGGGTTGAAAACCAGAAATTCGGCTCTTAGTTACCAGGAGTGGCATTTTTGCCGCCCCTGGTAACCAGGTGGGTGCTGCTGCCTGAGGCGAGTGCCTCAACTCACCTATTTGGCGGTTCGCCCCTGATTCCATTCAGTCATTGTCTTATTCAGTAGTGGTTTCCTCAGGGGGTACAGTGGATGAATGTTGTGCCCTACATTCTTGTAAAATGTAAACTCTAAAAGGAAATTTATTTGAAATTTATATTAGCGGTAGTAACGGGCGAATTTATTTGGCAGGCGAATTTCTGTGATTGCCCGCGGGCGAATAAATTAGCAAAACGCCTGTGAAAATTCGAAAATGACGCGACGCGCGTCAAAAATGTGCCGCAACACGCGACTCGTTTTGCGAATTTTTCGCCCCAATTCACGATTTTCACTGGAAATTCGCAAATTTTTCAGCAAAACAGGATAGATTCGCCCATCACTAATTAGCAGTTTTTAAACTGCTACTATAATGAAATTTAATTAATACTGGCATCTGCTGGCCAGTTCTTCCAATGGACAGTCAGGTTAACATACAGAAGGGGGCAAAGCAGAATCAAGACATTCCTCTTGTAAATACTAATTATCATTTTACATTATTACAGTTCAGAATTTAGAACCCTGTCATTATATAGCAGTTCATAATAGATCATGTGATAGTTTCATGTAGTTATTTACTGCTTGATTGTTATACAGAAAAGGGGGAAATGATAACCGTACAAATGAAAAAAACTTAAAACTGAAAAAAAACTAAATTCATGTGAATGATTCGAAATTCGATAAAAAATTTTTAAAAAAATTAAAATTCTAATTTTTTTATAATTTTTGTGGCCAAAAAATTCGATTGAATCAAATGATTTGAATAGATTGAATACAAATCTATTTGATCATTCGACCATTCAATGGTTGAATTACTTGCCCTTTAAATTTTTATTCGATTGCCTAGTTCGTCAGATTAAACCTACCGAATTGCTGTATAACCCTATGGGAAGCTCCCAAAGGGTTTTTCAAGCTATTTCATTCGACCCTTAGTCAATCTGCCCCTAAGTCATTGGAAACCTCTAGGGTCTTATTTATCAAAGTTTGAATTTATCTGATTACTTTAATAAAAAAAAGTCAGATCAAACTAGAATCCAAGATTGGACCTTAAAAAAAATCACAGTTTAATTGCATTGGGGACAAACACGAAATAAAACGAGCGAAAATCCTAATCGTGTTTTTTTCTGATTTTTTTCCTGAATTGCTTGATTTTTTAGGATTTTTCCCAAAAAGCATGAATTTTTTGGATTTTTGCCCGAAAAGTCAGAAATATTCAGATTTTTGGGCCAATTCCCGCGCAGACCACAGAAACTTCCAAATAGGGCAGGTGCCTCTCCCATTGACTTCTATACAACCTCGTTAGGTCTGAGATGCCGGGTTTTCAGATTCTAACTTTTTACATTCACTGGGTACAATAAATTTTTAAAAATTCGAGGTTTTTTTTCCCACTACGAATCCAGATTTTACATTAAAAAAAAGAAATTCTTCAAATTTTTGGCATTTAGACTTAAATTAATAAATAACACCCCTTATACAGGAAGAAGTTGTTTATTTCCCAAGCGATAAATTGATCTTTATAAGCCTTTATGGAACTTTGTCTAACTCATCTATTAGTTGACCCTGAAATAGAATAGGGATGCAGCAAATCCATTATTGTTTGCTTGGGGTGATTACCATACGTAATATGAACCCAAATTTACATTTTCAGATTTCATTAGAAATAATGCAAAAGCCCTGTACAGTTCTGCTGAAATGTTAAAGCGAATGCAAAGATAAATAGATTTTATTGTTTTGTGTCAGTTTCACTTTAATGTACTTTTGGGCCAAGTAGATTGAAATGTTCCAGAGCACATTAACAAGCTGCTGCTGGTGCTGCCCACAAGTTTTCTCTGTCTATATTTCAGTAATAAATTTGAAACCACATTTACGCCATCATTGCTTCGTAATCTTTCAAACAGCACATGCAATCAGGATCATTCCAACCGAACAAGAATTATTTCTTGTAAAGTCCAAGCGGAGAGTTTATAGATAGCATCTGTTCCTACAAATCCAAATCCTGCAAATGCACAAGTCAGAAGCAAGTTAACAGGAGAGGCTAGGCGCTCCAACAAACTTCATTTTATTTAGTGTATACTTCTAACATCAAGCATTAAAGGGCAAGGAAAGGCAAAGAAATAAAATCCCATTTTTACTTTCTTTAATGAAAAAGAAATCTATCTCCAATATCCTTTAATTAAAAAAATGTGTACAGTTTTTATAAGAAACCTGACTGTATGCAGTGAAATTCTCCCTTCATTTACTTCTGTGGATAGGAATTGTCAGATGGTCCCTAACTTCTGGCAGGGAAACAATAATACATATGAACAGCAGGGGGAGCTCCTTCCTTACTTAACAGCCATGCAGAACTCAATCAGCTTTGTTTTTTGATAATTTATGACAATCCCTAAGAAGCCCAGACTAGTGATGGGCGAATCTCACCCGTTTCGCTTCGCCGAAAAATTCGCGAATTTCCAGCAAAAACATTTTTCCGTTGCGTCGCGTCATTTTTGGCGCGCAAATCGTTTTTTTGCCGAATTTTCACTGGCGAATTTTTGCTGGCGTTTAGCTAATTTATTCGCAAGCGGCGAATCGCGGGAATTCGCCCCTGGCTAATAAATTCGCCCATCACTAGCCCAGACCGCACTGAGCATGTGTATGTAGTCTAGTCTTGCAAAGATGTATAACAAAGTTACAAGATGACAGCCCCCTGTGGCCAACTTTGAAAGCATAAATCATTTGTTTGATTAGGCTTGTGGTGCAGTAAGTTCATGTTTATGTTTAGTATACAAAATACAGCATTTCTACCCTTATTCTATTTTACACTTTCCTTGCCCTTAAAAATAATTATGGTTACTAAATAAAAAATATTATAGCAACAATTTGCAAATACAGAAAACCGTACACATTCCTTCCATTAGCCAAAGTTACAGTGATGTTTAGTTATAACCAAGGAAAGCCTGGCATGTAGGAAGCCGGGGATGTTTGTGGTTTTGTTTATGTGCCAGACAGAGCAGCCCATTTATATTAATTTGGGTGGGTGGAAAAGAAATCAAATATTCATATATCATTTTGGTGGTAACCCGTGAGGCTTGGGGTAATGGTTTATTGGGTGAGTAGTGATTATTGGTCAAATATTCTGCTCTCTAGTCATGTAAGAATGTGTGACTATGAGTAAGTGTGAAATCATTCCAGAAACCTCGTCTATATAAGTGGAACCATTAGAGCAGTTTAGTCTTACTGCTGAGATCTCACTAAAATAAAGAAGCAACTTCTATTTTTTCAGAATTAAGGAGTGGTGTGTGCCTATGTATTTTTGGAATTTGTGTATAAGAAGGCTTATTGTTTGCAGCATAGCCTACATGGAACACCTCCTGTAAATTGGAACGATTAACCAACGCTTTTTGCGTAATACAAGGAAGAGATTTTAATATTTTAGTCTTACTGCTGGTCTTTAGTCATACTGCTGGTCCGGGAGGCTCCTTTCTTTTGCATGGGACATGAGCCGGTTGCTTGAAAATAAAACAAAAGGTACCTGTGTGTAGTGATGGGCGAATCTATCCCGTTTCGCTACAAAGAAAATTGGCGAAAAATTCACAAAACGAGTCGCGGCACATTTTTTGACACGCGTCATGTCAATTGCGACGCGTCATTTCCGGCCCGTGACTTTTTTTTTTTTTTTACGTCAGCGAATTTTCTTCTATCTGGGTGGAACACATAAATGTTAAGTAACTGAGAAATACAGATATGACTATGAAGATTCTCATTCATCCAGGTCATGGTATATATATCGGTTTATATATCAAAAGTATCTCAAAGCAATACAGATACGGATGTGCTCAGCTTGCATAAATAAGATAGCCGCCCAGAAAGACTTGAAACATTGACGCTCATACAAGTGTGACTCTATAGAGTTTTCTATTTAATTGGGATTGGGAAGGTTCCGTCCCAGTGAGTTTCAGTTAAATAGAATCCCATTGTGACTGACAATGAACAGAAACTCTCTGATGGCTTTGGAAGTGTTATAGAGGATAGAGCTTCTACGGCAGCCATAATAACTGCTGACAATACACTGTCACTTGCAGAATGAGTCCACTTAATAAAAAAATGTTTCAGTGCTGGGGAAAAAAACTTCCTGAGTATATTGCAATGGACCATATGTAATATAATCATACGGTAGCCTTGCTTTTTCTCTCTTTCTCTCCCGCTCTCATCTCCCTATCACTTGGGTCACTGACTTACATTGGGATTAATTTGCACCTGGGCAGTAACCAGGGGTGGTAGTACAACCCCTTGTTATAAAATAAGATACTTTTTGGCATAGAAACCAGAAGTTGCACTTTGATACATTATTAACAATTTAAGATAAGCAAGTAAACACATGTAACAATTTAAGATAAGCAGGTCTGATGGGAGAACAGAGACTTTCAGCTTAAAAGGCAATTTCAGCTACAGTACATTGGCAAAACCGTTATAACACATAAAATATGGCACTATAATTCCCAGAAATGTGTTCAAACTTTCATTACCTGCCGAATTTTGTAAACTGGACATGGTAATTAGGGGGTGTGTTCAAAATGTTGCCGCTACACGTGCCACAACTTTTTGTTGGAAGTAGGGTTGCCACCTTTTTTGGAAAAAAATACTGGCCAGGTGGCAACCCTAGTTGGAAGGTTTGTATCAGACATCCCAAAACATACCAACACCCAGGAACTGAATTCACTGCCACCATCTAGTATTGACAGGTGATAGAAACCTAATGTGACACCAATGCATCAACCACGCTCTTCTACTGTAGTTAGGGTTGCCACCTTTTCTTGAAAATATTACCGGCCTTCCTATATATTTATCTTTTTTTCCTATTAATAACATTGGGATCAACCACTAAAAATACCGGCCAGGCCGGTAAAATACCGGCCAGGTGGCAACCCTAACTGTAGTCAGGGTTAGTTTTTTTACTAGATCAATGCTTACCCAGCAGCCCAAGGGTTAAATTACATTCAAACACTTTCTCCTGCTAGTTATTAGGCAGGTCAACAGATTGTATTGTATAACTTAATTTGTAAAGCGCTGTTAAGGAGCGGCAGCGCTGTACAGTGCATAAAAGTACAATATATATATATATAAGCAGGCCCGGATTTGTGGAGAGGCCCGGGCCTAGGGCGGCAGGATTTTAGAGGGTGGCATGCTGCCCAACCACACCCACATTGGTTCAGAAATTTAAATTTCCTGTGTGCCAATTCCCATTGCTCTGTCCCAATTATGAAAATGTTAACAAATAAAAAAGAGGGTATGGGGCGACAAACGACAGAGGGCCTAGGGGCACCATCAATGTAAATCCGGCCCTGTATAAAAGTATACATGGGGGAGACAAATCACATAATAAAAATATACAGAATCATAGTGGGAAGGAGGTCCCTGCCCCGTAGAGCTTACAGTCTAAGCTCTACGGGGCAAGGATAACTTAACTTTCCCTTTCCACATACAAAGAGTTAATACACACTGACACAACTTTTCATACAGAGTTCTTTATAGCACTAAAGTTATTACATTTTTATATTTAATATTACAGAAGTAAGCAGTGCATTTATAATATAAATACTGCTAAAAAGAAGACATACATACAATGAAACACTACAAAAAGAAAGTAAAATAGAAATAAAACAGTGATAAACCCTATACATACCAAGCTCAAATGTATGTGTCCTCCTGAGGCAAGAGTTGAAAACCTGGGTACATACCCCCACAAAGGTGAGACCTCAAGTATGAGCAGCCATGGCAACATCTTCCCACCTTTTTATGGCCTGCTGGGACACCCTCCCTCACCCTCATTACATTATGCATGAGTAGGTGGTTGTTTGGTTTTCTGCAATATAATATTAATAATATTATTATAATAAAAATAGGTGCATGGGGTGATCTATATGTGGGCTATAAGAATCCCAGTCTCCCAGGAACCATACCTACTAACTGGTGGTTATAGACTGACCCTGTTTGGTATCATTAGTATCAGATTGGTATCATTAGTATCAGATTGGTATCATTAGAAAGTATGTGATCTCATCATGCGAGAGGCAAATTGTGGTGTTTATACAAATGGCCTGCAGGTGGCCCTGTGCATAACTGTATAACTGTATAACTTGAAAGTGAAAGTTAGACTTACTGCTGTTATGTAATGGCTGCATGACCTACTAATAAAGCATTGTTATACTCTCCTCATCCTCGGCTACCAAACATAACAGAATTCTTTGATAAAGGGGATATGGATCCTTTCCTATAATGCACATATTTTCTCATATCTGTCCCCCCCTGCAGCTCCAGGTTCATAGCTCTTTCTTTTGATCCACAGATCAAAAGAACTGACTGGCTTGGCTTCCTTGCCCAAATGGTGTGAAATGTCTCCAAAGGCAGATATGGCTATCACTGTGCCCCCTGCAAAATGTCTAATTAAGGGTCTCTTTGTGCCCTAAAACCAAAATGTCTAGTGTTAAAGGATGCCAGTACAATACTGCTCTGGCATGACACGTATGTGCAAGCTTTGATTTATATTTATTAAAATAACACAACAGAGATTCAGGCTTGAGATATTACTTCTAGCCTTTCTTTTAAAGTATCCGCCAGCTTTATCTCATGTAAAGTAGAATGTTTAAAATTGTGCCATTTACTTGCTGGTCTGTTCCATTAAAGTGGACCTATCACCCCAAAAAAATATTCAAAATCATATTTTATCACATTAGTCAAGCAAAATGAACGTTAATTACACTATATAACTTATTTTAATCTTGTTTTCTTCAGTCTGGGAATTCATAATTATAACAAGCAGGCAGGAGCCATTTTGTGGACACTGTTATTAAGACAAGTCTTGTATCATCTCAGAATCTTGTTTGTGCACCAGAATGGGGGACCCGATGTCTATCCCTATGTCCTGGCTACACAATTAAATGGTTAAGAGAACTGGGCGAATGTGTGGAGAGCAGTGACCTCTAGGAAGTGCTGAATGGAAAGTGAAAGTAATTATCTGCCCCGCCTCTATGCCTAAGGCATAGAGGAGTGGCAGACAAAATTTGATTGACATCTGATATTTTTAATTGAGCTTAAAACAGCTATGAATGCTTTAATAAAAGTTTGAAATTGGATTTCGTGTTTAATTTGAAAAGGACTTTTATTATACAGATTTTTGTGTCTGGGTGACAGGTCCACTACTTTGCTTGTGTATCACTATTGCACACTATTCTTTCACCCTGCTTTTTTACTCTGAGGAGGAATAGGTGGGACAGTTGTAAGCAGCTGAAGGCAAACTATCCAGTGCAGGGCCCCCGTACTGATGCAGGAGTCAATAAACAGTTAATTATACAAGTATTGATGAACATTGTGGATGTGTTTATCTTGCTTGCTCTACAGAGGAAGCAGTCCCAGCTGTTGCAGAGGGCCCAGGAAGTATAGGGGCATTGTGAAGTCCTAATTAATGAGCCATGTTAATATGTATTGGTAAAACAGGGCAAACTCTAGCTTTTCCATCCCTGTTTACAGAGAATAAGGGGCTGATTTACGAAATTCACGTGAAATGATCGAAGTTCGATCGAATAACGATCTTGCGAATTTTTCGTAAAATCGGATATTCTAATTTGGCCTCTTCGATCATCGAATACCGAATTATCGAATAGATCGAATGATCGGATATTCGATAATTCGACCATTCGATGATTGAAGGAATCAAAATTTTTTAATTGTTCGACTGCCTACTTCGCCAGATTGAACCTACCGAATTGCAATAGAAGCCTATGGGAGCCCCCCCCCCCCCCCCCCCCCCCCCCCCCCAGTCCTGCTTGAATACCATTCGTACGATCGAAGCATTCGATCATTCGAATAGTATGAATTTTTTGGATGCTTGAAGGAAATTTTTTTGGGGGGCTCAGCAGAGTACCCGGAGGGGGGCCTATAACAGCAGCCTGATGGGCCCTGGGCCCTAAGTGTGAAGGCTTCTTGGTAACACTTTGCGATCATATATAATGTATATAACCCTACCAGGGTCATACAAGATACTGGAACCTGAATCTTTCTAAGCAGCTTGTCAGCAATCATCACAGCAAATATACAAACAAGGGATTAATTATTTGTCGCTTCATATTTACTTGGCATATGTGAAAGATTTCATTAGAATGGAAACATTCCCATCGGCAGCACAGTAAATTTATAACAAATCTAATCAGCAGAGCGAGGATCAGCAGGGGGCCTCGTCGCCATTTGTTGTGTTTGGTAGCCGAGGATGAGGAGAGTATAACAATGCTTTATTAGCAGGTCATGCAGCCATTACATAACAGCATAAAGTCTTACTTTCACTTTCAAGTTGTACAGAAAGTCCTATGTATGCACAGTGCAACCTGCAGGCCATTTGTATAAACACCACAGGGACGTAAGAGGGCAAACAGAATCAATTACAGAGATTTGAATAACTTTCTAGAACGCTGTGTCCATAGACAAAGTCATACTTCTTCTGATGTGGGGGGAACCCCAGCAATGCCAGAAAGTTGGGCTCCCCCTCTATGGACATTTACATAAATCCGGGGTGTCCAACCTACGTCCAGACAGCCAGTACTGTAACTATGATTAAATGAGAACTCAAACCTAAATAAAGAAGGAGTAATATGTTTTTGGTTTCTGTACCAGCCCAAGGCAACCACAGCCCTTTAGCAGTAAAGATCTGTGTCTCCCCAGTAGATGCCCCAGTAGCTCCCCATCTTCTTTTCTGATTCTGATTCACTGATTCACATGCTCTGTGCTGCTGTCACTTACTGAGCTTAGGGATCCACTCATAATATACAATACCCATAGAAATGTCACAAAATAAGGCCGATTAGTAATAAATACAAAATACTACTACATGGCAGCACAGAAACCAGTGTAACTAGCATGAGAATTTAATAATCAGCCCTGTAGCATCAGCTTATATTACAGACCAACCTCATTTTCTGCTGGATAATTAGTGACGACCCCTAAGCTTAGCTTCTCAAAAGCTGCTCAGAGCCCACTGAGCATGTGAGTGTCACAGACACTTTCCAAGATGGTGACCCCTGTGACAGGTTTGAAGTCCTGGATCATTGCTGCTATTGACAAGCTGAAACTTTAGGCTGGTGCAATAATATGCCAGGAGGGAGGCCCCTGAGGTCACAAGAGTGTTCCTTTAGATTACAGCCCCAGTGGGCCTAGGAGACCTCAGTCTGATGTATGTAAATCTCTTGTCTAATTTGTATTCCCCCACCTTCCACCTATGCCACGGAGTGGAAGGGAGGGATTCGGGGTACAATTTCTGTGAACTGCATCTAGCAGTCGCAGACTCCGTTCGACTCAGTACTAGCTGGACACACCCCTACCCCTCCACCTTTTGCCTACAAGTTTCAATGATATGCTTTTTAGGGATATTATCCCACACTACCTCCAGGATTTAGGGAGAGTGTAATATTTGTGTGTGTGTTAAGTGTGCTTTTGATCAAGATTTTTATATTGACTTTTAGTGATGGGCGAAACGGCCACGCTTCGCTTCGCCGAAAAATTTGCGAATTTCCAGAGAAATTCGCGAATTTTTCGGCGATTCGCGAAACGAGTCGCGCGTCGCTTTTGACGCGCGTCGCGTCATTTTCGATGCGTCGCGTCAATTCCGATGCGTCGCGTCATTTTCGGCGTGCGTCGCGCCGTTTTTGGCACGTCGCGTCAAAAACGACGCGCGACTCGTTTTTGCGCGGCGAATTTTTTTTGGCAAATTTTTTTGCCAGTTTCGCGAATTTATTCGCCAGCGGCGAATCGCGGGAATTCACCGCGAATTCGCCCCTGGCGAATAAATTCGCCCATCACTATTGACTTCATTAAACGTTTTATTTGTGTAACAGATCTGAACGGGTTGGCTGGGAGAACACTGGTACTGCATTCAGTACAACATATGTAACGCCAATTCATTTTTTCATTAGTATTATTTTCTAACCTGCAGATCTAGGACACACTAATCATATACTGGGTATCAATGACTCACAGATATATTGGTAACTGATGAGATCTAACAAGATTGAAACAGGCTGTCTGCAAGTTTGGATATATGGCTCCGAACCATTAGATTGTATCTGTGCTATAAACCATAGGCTTATGTGTATGGCATGAGACAAGTAAATACTTTCTGATTTCAGAAAACTTAAATTTGCCTAAAATAGCACCAAAGAGGCAATCCACTGCTTTTTTCATGCTTGGGGGTTATTCTTGTCTACCACAATTTAGCTAGGGAGCCAGTCCTAAGTTGTTATACTTCAATGGGAAGGGAAGAAACAATAGCTGACTTAAAAGTAAGCCATAAAAATCATGACAGAATCCCTTTATAGGTAGTGATGGGCGAATTTATTCGCATGGGGCGAATTCCCGCGATTCGCCGCAGCAAAAATTCGCCCAAAAAAATGAGTCGCGCCTCGAAAATGACGCGATGCAACGCAAACTACGCGCCGCGATTGACGCAACACGTGTCAAAAATGACGCGCGACTCGTTTCACAAATTTTTTCGCCAATTCGCGAATTTCGCTGGAAATTCGCTAATTTTACGGCGAAGCAAAACGGGTGAGATTCGCCCATCACTATTTATAGGTTGTGTTCATCCTACACAGTGCAGTTTGTAACCACGGTAATCAGTAAACATATGGAGATGCCTATCACTCACCTTGCTACTATCAATGAGCGATTCACAATCCTTCATAACTTTAATTATGGAAATATTATTTCCGTGCATAACATGCGCAAACAATAAAGTACTTTATAATGACATATTTTTTTATTCGTGCTTTCAGTTTAATTACATTCACCTTTGAAGGAAGAGATTATTTATTTATAGAGCAGCAGAAGCACATAAAGTAAATGTCAGTTTAACCCCCTCACTAATTAGAAGTGGAGGGCAGAAAGGGTTACAGTATTGCTTAGTTGGTATGAACCCTTCCAATAAAATGCAGGAGATAAAATAAATACTGTATAGGGGTCACTTACAATGCAGGACACAGTGTGCAAAGTGCAGGAAAAGGCTGTAATTAGCTTTGTTTTGTACTTTGAACACTGCAGCCAGTGCAACCTGTCATAGGCCTCTGTGCTTTTTTTTGGAGACCTGCCACACGGCCCAAAGATCAAGTGCTTCTCCATGGATGGAAGAGGGACTGGCATGGAAAGGCATGTAGGCAGTGTCGGACTGGGACACCAAGGGCCCACCCAAAAACCTTAGACCAGGGGCCCACCCAAAAACCTTAGACTAAGGGCCCACTCAAAAACCTTAGACCAGGGGCCCACCCAAAAACCTTAGACCAGGGGCCCACCCAAAAACCTTAGATAATTGGCCAACTCTCAGTACTATTATCCTTCCTCTCCTCACTCAACCTCTATTCTCCGAGTCTCTTTTCTTTATGTTATAATCTAGTCTCTTTGTTCCCTATAGAAATAGGGAATGAACATGAAATAGGCAAAATGTTTAACAGCATGAGGGCCCACTGACACCTGGGCCCACCGGGAGTTTTCCTGGTATTCTGGTGGGCCAGTCCGACACTGCATGTAGGTACTGCCACCTACCCATAAGCTAAGGAGCATCAAGAGGCCTCTTGCTCAGATTGGTACCAGGTTGCACTGAGTTCCAAAAAATATTTGCATGGTGCGATGAGAAATCTCCTGGTCCTGGCTAATCCAGAGAATGTTGCAGAGAGCAGCAGACCAGGAGCTCAAGTGCTTCCTTAGTGTATATTGCACATTGTAGGCTCCAGCCATTGCTGGACAGGGAGAGAAAAAGGGACTAAGCCCTTTTGTTGAATGATTAGATGGTGAGAAAGTGTGCAATACTGCTCTTGGGGGGCTTTTTTATCAGCCAGTTATAATAAGCCGCCTTTCTCACTGTGCAACTTAAACCACCATCTGTTTTAATCTGTAAGCCTTGGTGCAGAGTCCTCTTTTCACCTCTCTATTTGCGTCACCCCACGGCTTAAAAATAAGCAGCTCCCTTTTGCCCACTAGAACATTCCAAGGTTCAATAATAGTGGTAACCAAGCAAGGACATGCACTGTGCCGCTACCATGGGAGATATATCAGAGTGAATTTCTCTGACTGATGCTCACTGCCATGGAACCTAAGAACGGTAACACCACAACCATTCCTGATGGGCCCCAACACCACTGAGCAGTAGTGATGGGCGAAACGGGCGCGTTTCGCTTCGACGAAAAATTCTCGAATTTCCAGAGAAATTCGCGAATTTTTTGCCGATTCACGAAACGAGTCGCGCGTCGTTTTTTACACGCGTCGCGTCAAACGCGACGCGTTGCGTCAAACGCACGCGCGTCGCGTCGTTTTTGCCGCGCGTCGCGTAATTTTCGGCGCGCGTCGCTTTCAGCGCGACTCATTTTTGCGCAGCAAATTTTTTTGGGCGAATTTTTTTGTCAGTTTCGCAAATTTATTCGCCAGCGGCGAATCGCGGGAATTCGCCGCGAATTCGCCCCTGGCGAATAAATTTGCCCATCACTACTGAGCAGCTCAATTCAACAACAGGTACAGAAGAGCCATTTTTTACACACAGAGAGTGATTTGATTGGGGGGACAGCGAGCACTCTGCTAACAGGCAAAGGTAGAGTTGAGTTCTCTTTTAAATTCTTGTTTCCTCATTCCTTCATCTGTATAATGTTATATTCATTATTATGGGAGCAACCAGTCTATCTCTATTATGCATTTTGTGCTTTGTGTTTTGTGAGTGTGGGAACCAAAGCCCCTTATTAAAAACTTTAGCAACTGAGAGGTGGCCACTCATTCCAACAGTAGGTATTATTGCAGTTGCTATTTCATTTAAATATAATTTTAAAATCATTAACATTTTGCAATCTGTAATGAAACCTGGGGCTTTTCATTTTAAGTTTCATTATATTGGAAGATCATTTCCTGCGCAGTGGAGAGCAGCCAGATTGCAGATTGCTTTGTAGCTGCCCCCTCTGCTGGCATCTTTATTGAGTTCAAGAATTTATGTATTTGTGAATTTTCATTTTGCCCAAAATGCTGTACAATTATTTATAACAAACGCAGGGCTTGCCCTGCCCCAACTCAGGGGTGTCAAAGTGCACTGTGGGCAAAACGCATAGCACTTTTGCATAGCACAGTTTTTTTAAATTGTGCACCTTGCACCTTGTTGTAAATAGAGATGCACCGAATCCAGGATTCGGTTCGGGATTCGGCCAGGATTCGGCCATTTTCAGGAGGATTCGGCCGAATCCTTCTTCCCGACCTAACTGAATCTGAATCCTAATTTGCATATGCAAATTAGGGGTGGGCGGTAAATCACATGACTTTTTGTTATAAAACAAGGAAGTAAAAAATGTTTTCCCCTTCCCATGCCTAATTTCCATATGCAAATTAGGATTTGGATTCGGTTCAGTATTCAGCCAAATCTTTTGCAAAGGATCCCTACTTGTAAATCTTTTTATCTATTAAAGAACAAGTAAACCTTTTTTTTTCCTATCTGTAAATTTGCTCTAAACAGCCCCCCAGATTAATGTACCTTAGTCCCTGCTGCAAGTCTGCTCTGGTTTCTGTGTTATCAGCAGCTTGTTTCCCCTTCTTCCTGGTGCAGAGTGAAGCCCCGCCCCATAGCTTACTGAGCTGTCCTTATCTCTGTGACTAGTCCTGGAGATCATTTGCATACTATGACATAGCAGAGACCAGTGTGTGCAGCACCTTTTGCTTGGGGAAACTAGCTTACTAATGCACACACTGGCTCCCTCTTCCTCTCTATTGTGGAACAGCAGCAAATGGACTGCTCAGTAAACTAAGGGGCTGGGCTTCACTCTGCACCAGGAAGAAGGGGAAACAAGCTGCTGATAACACAGAAACCAGAGCAGACTTGCAGCAGGGACTAAGGTACATTAATCTGGGGGGCTGTTTAGAGCAAATTTACAGAAAGAAAAAGAAAAACATTTACTTTTCCTTTAAAACATATGCATAAATGCAGAGCACAGAGGCCCATCTGAATCCAAATAAATCCAACAGACCCTGTTGTGTGCATGGAGCTAGTCTAGGGCAATGAAAGATTTCTTTTTTAGACATGCATTGTAAGGGGGAAAGGATCCTTTGCTCTGTGCAATAAATAAGTTGGAAAGTATACTTTCCTCTGTGCATTCAATTTCAAATCCTTCAAATATGGAAACAGTTTATACATTAACAAATAAAGTATGGTTCTGAATATTTGAGGTGATCTCTATTTAAGGCAAAAGCTTTTATGCTAGACATTTACCAAACAGTTGCTGAGGTTACTTGCCCAGAGGAACCCGTCTGCAAGGATTCTTTTCTCAGCCTAGTTGCTTTCCAAGATTTTCCCTGGCAAAACTTTAGCATCTTTGACATTACAAATAGAAGGAAAATATTGGCTAATTATGCTTTCAGTTGGATCAATAGAGCAATTGAGATCTGAGACCATAAAAGGACAGTTCAGCGCCAGCTTGAGCTTAATCGCTTATGTCAGTGGATTTTGCTGGTATAATGATATCAGTCAGGCCTCAAGTGTAGCGAGGTTTATCACACAGAAACAGCTGGCACATCGGTATATCTAACAAGGCACACAAATCTGTTTCCTAATTACATAGCATTTCTCTAAGGGCCCTTACACACGGGCGTTTTTACCTGCGATACCCTGCGTTGCGTTTTGCTGCGTTCAGCTGCAGGGGAGCGCAGGTATAGACGCACTCAATTATTTTCAATGGGGCTGTACTCACACGAACGCATGTAGGTGCCGAACGCAGGAAAAATGCAGCATGTTGCGTCTGAACCTGCGTTCGGCGCTTACACGCGTCTCGTGGGTACAACCTCATTGAAAAGAATGAGGTGCGTCTAGACCTGCGCTCCCCTGTGGCTGAACGCAGCCAAACGCAACGCAGCGCAGGTCCAAAACGCCCGTGTGTAAGGGCCCTAACTGTAATCCTAAATGTAAGACGTTTTTCTTTTATTCAACATACCTTGGTTCCCTTCTCCAAGTTGACTTTATATTCATAGAGTAAAAATTCAAATTTACCAAGGGCCCTTTGGCCAACTTCTGTAGCTGCCCTCTAATTGTTAAAGGGATTCTGTCTGAGCTTTGAGAAGGAGCCAGCACTTCAGGATTGAACTTTTTTGAGACATTTATTTTTTCTCCCCTTTCCATTGTATTTTACCACAAGCTAGGTTGTGTTTCTAGTGGTAGACATAAGAATAGTACCCGAGGAAAAAGCAGGTTTTTTTGGGGGTTTTTTTTTGTATGGGTGCTATTCTCACATCTACCACTAGGGAGCACCTTTAGCAAATCCTTTAAAAGAGGTGTCAGCTGCTATCTGGTTAGTTGCCCAACGCTCAGTTGATTGCTGCTGGGGGAGGGAAGGAAGGGGAGTGATATCATTCAGACTTGCAGTGCAGCACTAAGGGGTATATTTATCAAAGAGTGAAGTTCCGCCACTAGAGGGAAATTCCGCAGCTCTCTATTCATTTCTATAGGATTTTTGAAGGTGTATTTATCAAAGGGTGAAACTTCATTTCACCTATTGATAAATACACCTTTCAAAATCCCATAGAAATTAATTGAGAGCTGCAGAATTTCACTCTAGTGGCGGAACTCTTTGATAAATTTAGCCCTAAGAGTGACTGAGCACTAGTCACATGGCCTGAGGGCACCAGAGAAACCGACAATATGCTAAATTTCTAAATTAAATGTAACAATTTTGTTTGCACTTTTTAAAAATGGATATCAGTGCAGAAGTCTGCTAGGAGCAGCACTGTAAACTTGTGCGTTTTAGAAAAAAATGTTTTCCCGCAATAGTGTCCTTTTAAGGTCATTGCATCCTCTGTTCACGATATTTGTGAAAGAAGGTTTTCGGCTGCGAAACAGCCTGCAAGAAAGCAGTTCCCTCCTAAAGTGCTGGCACAAGTCACATGACTTGGGGCAGCTTGGAAATTGACAAAATGTCTAGCCCCATGTCAGATTTCTAAACTGAATATAAAAAATCTGTTTTCTCTTTTGAGAAATGGATTTCAGTGCAGAAGTCTAATGGAGCAGCACTATTAACTGATGTGTTTTGAAAAAAAACATGTTTTCCTATGACAGTATGCCTTTAAGAATACAAATGTATCAAAGTCAGTCAATTGGAAACTGAGCTATGAGGAAGCTGCTGGCTTGGCAACTTATTGACCTGAGTGTGAGGAACTCCAGAAAGGTTTGAAATTCTGGTTCAGTGATGTATCATCCTTGTCTTGATGTGGTCCTTGTCTAATGGGTCCTGTGTAAACACATTATTGTTTCATTGTTGACCCCTGGGCTCAGCCTGCAGGTGTCCAAGTTAGTCACTTGACCATGTCAAAGGAAGGATCATCTCCAAGGATATGGGCAGCTTTATCTTTCATTGTGTCCCTCGCACTATCACCAATCTAAAAGACCTTGGATAGTGAGTCTGATGTATCTATTTTGCTTTGCCAACTGATATTCTGAGAATGTACATGCTGCACCATATGGGTGCCATTGGTTGTTTTTTTATGAGCATGTCCATAAGGGCTAAAAGCATGGGTAGGATCTCCAACCTACCCATAAAATCTAGCTTCACATCAAAGCCACAGTCATAATGCTTCAAAGAATGATGTATAAGATGCTCTCCCTTTCCTTTCATTTTAATTCCCTCAGTTGTAGCAGCTGTGCACATGGCCCCAAACTTGTTCTACATCTGCCACATCCTTTTTTTCACGCTAACAAATGTTGAACCCAACATTCTACATGTGTGCCTTCTTCTGTGCAAACCTATTTACAGTATATAGTCTAAAATACAGATAATTGTGCCTGCTAAATTATGGGTAAGTGCCAGAAATCCAGATATATTATAAATGGGTATAACTGCTGTACCACGTAAGAGAGGAAATGCATATATCAGAAGCTGCATAAATAAATACATTAACCATTAATATAAAGGGGTTGGTTTGGAATTAGCTGAAGCCTAGAATTTGCTGCAGGATTAGGAAAAGTGCCCCTCCCACCCTATAAAATGGGGCAATTACAGAAAGGCCAAAAATAGGTGCATTGCCCACTGATTAGGAAGTCATAAAAGACCCCTATAATGTGACGTGACTTTAATGCACAGAACCACTGAAAATATTTTTTGTCTCAAGTGATGCAATTATTATATTTCGGATTCAGAGAAATCTTTTTTTGGTGGAATCCAAATATGATAAATTCAGTTCAGTTCATCCCAAGTGTGGTGTTTATACAAATGGCCTGCAGGTGGCACTGTGCATACATAGGACTTTCTGTACAACTTGAAAGTGAAAGTAAGACTTACTGCTGTTATGTAATGGCTGCATGACCTGCTCATAAAGCACTGTTATACTCTCCTCATCCTTGGCTACCAAACACAGCACCAAGCAAAGACAAATAAAAGAACCTAAAGAGTTACTAGTGTTTTATTTATTTATTTTAAAAACAAGCTATAAATAAATACCAACATGTTATTGTGATAATAAAAAAACCGTTAGTGCCCTAAGAGTTAATATGATTGATGAGTTATTAGAAAGCAATGAAGATCTACATAAGCTTTTCTGCATCAACAATAAGTAGGACAGGGTAGATAGTCAGTACTATTTTATTTACTCTGCACTTGAAGCTGTGGGAAATGGAAATGTAATATCCTAAAGCTTTTTTGAAAATTTCATCTGTTCCAGACAAATAGCCCCTTTATGACAATAATAAAATCTGTTCTACATATTTAAGATGTGATATAGACATTTAACCAGAAACGCATTTTTTTATAGTTTATCTTGGATTCTTGTTTTTCCCTTATTAAGTTTGGACTCTTGGGACATGATGCAAGATTAAATTTCCCTGGGATGGGGGCAACTGAAGGAGACATTTTCCTGTAATAACAAAATCGCTCAAACCCTTCATTAATAGGTTTCACGTGAAGATGCAATGGGGCTGTTCTCTGTATTTTGGGAATTCACAATCATATTATATGTTCCCTATTCTATGTGAGCCATGCTGCTCTCCAATTTTTTGCCATGTAAATGTATGGAATCTGTTATCCAGAAACCGATTTATAAAACCTCCGAATCATGGAAAGGCCATGTCCCCTAGACTACAGTACATGATATTATTATTATTATTATCATTATTATTATTAGTCCCCATGACTTCATAACAATCCAAATTTTTCAAACTGATTTCCTTTTTCTCTGTAATATTAAAAAATACTTTGTACTTGATCCAAACTAAGATATAATTAATCCTTACTGGAAGCAAAAATGTTTACATTATTTTATAGCAGACTTGAGGTATGAAGGTCAAAATTACAGAAAGATCAGTTATCCGGAAAACTACACGTCCCAAGCATCCTGAATTAAAGGCCCCATACCTGTAATACCATTTACTAAGTTGGATCTGACGACTGTTGTGGGATTTCAGTCAAATGGCAGAGTTGAACAAATGTTTTTTGAAGGAAGAGACAATAATGTGTAAAGTTCAAGCAAGTAGGTGCATGTGTTTTATTTACAACCTGGTTTTCTGCTAGACAGGGCATTCTTCAATTTCCCACACGGTCTGTGCAAGCACATTCTTCATTCTTCCGAAACTATGTCTACAGTCAGTCTGAATGCCCATGAAACCAGGTCTTTAAAAGAGCCATAGCCAGTGTCGGACTGGCCCACTGGTACATCAGGAAAACACAGGTGTCAGTGGGACCTCATGCTTTTAAACATTTGGCCTATTTCATGGCCGTTCCCTGTTTCTATGAGAATAAAGATGCTAAATAAATGGAATAATAGAATGCAAAGAAAAGACACAACAAGAATAAAGGTTTAGTGAGGAGAGGAAGAATAATAGTACTGAGAGTTGGCCCCTGGTCTAAGGTTTTTTGGTGAGCCCCTGGTGTCCAAGTCTAGGGATGTCGTGGACTGTTCGCCGGCGAACTTGTTCGCGCGAACATCGGCTGTTCGCGCTCGCCGAATGTTCGCGAACGTCGCGCGACGTTCGCCAATTTGAGTTCGCCTTAGCTGGCGCTTTTTTTTTGCCATTTCTCCCCCAGACCAGCAGATACATGGCAGCCAATCAGGAAGCTCTCCCTCCTGGACCACCCCCACACCCCCTGGACCACTCCCCTTCCATATATAAACTGAAGCCCTGCAGCGTTTTTTCATTCTGCCTGTGTGTGCTTGGAAGAGCTAGTGTAGGGGACAGTTGATAGTAAGTTTGCTGGCTAGTAATCTACTGTTCTTCAAACAACTGCCATCTAGCTGTGTGAGCTTGTTCACATTCTGTCTAAATATCAATAATAATACCGTCTCCAGAAACACCATCCTGAGTGACGTTTTTCAAGCAGCAATAATATTTTCCGTAATCCGTATCCACTGCTGTAGTAGTGTATACGTTGACCTTGTAGGCATTGTTTGCCCAGTCTTTAACCAAGTGCCACGTAGCTGTGTGAGCTTTTTCACATTCCGTGTCCAGAAACATCACCTGAGTGACGTAGTGTGATTTCTGCCCTTTACAGCACAAAACGCAGCGCTGTGTCAACAATGTATTTTTTAGAAACATTTTTGCCCTTGATCCCCCTCTGGCATGCCACTGTCCCTGTTGCACCCTTTAAACAACTTTAAAATCATTTTTCTGGCCAGAAATGTCTTTTCTAGCTTTTAAAATTCGCCTTCCCATTGAAGTCTATGGGGTTCGCGAAGTTCGCGAACCATTCGCATTTTTGTCCGGAAGTTCGCGAACATGTTCGCGAACATTTTTTCCGACGTTCGCTACATCCCTATCCAAGTCCGACACTGGCCTCAGCTGCTATTAAGAGACATCAATTCTCCATCTTGTTTTTACTTCCTGAACAGACAGTTCCCTTCCAGCCCAACCTCTTGATTGATTTTCCTCCACACTTTGTCAGACTGGGATGCCAGGGGACCACCAGAAAACCTTAGACTGTGGGCCCACTTTCCAAATTATTATTCCTGTACTCCTCACTCAAACTCTTTATTATCCCATTCTTATATATCTTATTAATATAATCTATTCTTACATTATTAAGTCTCTTTTTTCCCATAAAGAAATAAGGAATGACCATGAAATTGGCTAAATGTTTAGAAGCAAGAGGGCCCACTGATGCCGGGCCCACCAGGAGTTTTCCTGGTATCCCTGTGGATACATTGCCTCCACATCTGCTCAGTCTCACAGAACACTCTAGGAGACAAATAACTTCCCTCTAAGAGAAAATATGCCACACACAGAACTATAGAACTGCTGTTATTGTTGCATACCTCAGTGGTTCAATGGAACATTTAGAGTCCTGTCGCGGATTGGGTACCCACTAATTAAGATTCAGGCTGAAAAAAACACGTCCCGAGTGTGCGGGGAGCCTACGAGTACCCATCTAGAAAGTGGGGGAAAGTTTTATAACCAAAGCAAAACCTGAGCTCCCATATTCTTGGCAAATTATGAAATCAAAAATTGTTCCAAAACCCTTCTGGTTTACAGGTGCATTTGGTGAGGAGTGGGCAGGTTTAGGAAGGGATTCCTTCAGCGGGTTCAGGTAGGGAGGGATGCCAGAGACAAGTGACAGTGTGAGTGCACAATTTTGGGTCAGATCTCAGAAGCACAGGACCAGGCAGGGTGAGGGTCTGTGTGCAGGACCATAGGCCCATGTACCTGAAGAGAATGAATGGTGGTGTTTACCCTGAAATTTAACAGGTACAAAAAGCTTAGCATTTACTAAGTGAAGATTGTGACATTTAAATGTCACAGTTAAATAAGCATCATGGTACCTCCCACTAACAATACTATGGCATAGAAGAAGGAAATGGAAGAACCAGTAGTGTATATAAAGAATAAGGGGGAATCCACAGCCAGTCATATTCTAATTACTCCTAAGTGTTTCATGCTGTATGTGTTTCAAATGATAAAACACGGAAAATAGTTTAGAAATTATGGAAAAGGCAAGTGAATGTGTAGAAATTGGAGACTGTCACTGTACAGACAGTCATATCTCTTCTGTTTCTTGGGGGACTGAAACTTGTCCTTAACTTACCCAAATCGGCCAAAAGCGAACCTATTTAAACATATTTCCAGCTAAATGTTCTGTGCCAGCCTCCATGCCATCTTTTGTTGTTTACTGTAACTGACCACATTTTAGAAAATTAGTTTTAATGGAAATATGTGGAGCAGAGAAGACCAATGGCTCTCTAGAGACATGATGTAATAAGTGCAGCAAATTCAAATATAATAAATGCAGCTCATAAAATGATTACTGTAAGAAGAACAAGAATTTATGACTGACCTTTTTGTTCCCCCTGGTAATGGATGTGTCTTGACATAGCAAATGTCCCATGTAGCTGAGCCGGAAGTTATACTTTTCCTGATTTATCAGCAGAAATAAAATGAGTCTTCAGGTAACCCAATAGTATGTGCCAAAACACATTAAATTGTATGAAGTTCTGTGTTTATGGTTCATGGTATATACTACAACCTTATGTTTTATTCTGCCTCTGATTAAGCCATATGTTAAGCTTGAAACCCATTCCATAAAAAACACCTTGGATAAAATTTAGGCCCAATCAGTCTTTATGCCATTATGGGGTAGTAGGAACTGACAGTGCTTATCTCTCCCACCTTTACAAAATCCTTCTCCTGCTGTGCACCAATGTCATTGCCAATAGTCATCACACACTTCCAGGCTTCACAGAATGTTGGACTATGAGGATGTTTATCGGGGGATGAATCACAGACATTGTTGGCTGCAGTTTTCTGTTCACTTTTTTTGATGGATTGAAAATTTCACAATGAATTGTCAACACTTATTTCTCAATTATTTGTGAGTCTTGTGACCCAGGTGGCCAAATGACTGAGCACTAAAAGGTCTGCCGTGCTCTGGAGAATGCAATTCTACACCTGTTACCCGGTGAACAGAAGCTTTCAAGCCTCAAAGCTTCTACATAATCTACAAAAATGCTTTAATATGCCTTCGGCTGAATCATATGGAGATCTTTTTATCTGGAAAACTAGCAAAAGAATACAGCCAAAGAGTGCTGGAACACAGCATTCAAACCATTTATCAATGCCAATATGCACATGCTTTTGCAGAGAAGACCAACAGAATTGGGAAGGGGATTTGTGTATCTGCACATCATAACACTTGCAGTCTTATCAGCCCTGGATAAAGGCTGGAAAACCGCTTTCTGCACAAGGAACACCATCTTGCTCATGTGCAAAGAAGGGGCATGACACAAAGTGAAACAACAGGAGCAAAGTACCATGTTTTATGCACATTGTCCCATGGAATTTATTGCAACTCTTTGCTCTGACATAACAGCATGGATAACCTCTCTTTGTATATGTGCTGCCTGTCCTTGGTAAAGCTGCATACACAAGTAAAGGGGCATAAAGGGGCATGAAGAGCACATAGATTTCCACTGGCAAACCCCTAGATTATGCATTAATCAGATTGTCCATGGCAGGAGAAAGGTTAACACAAAGCACTAGGGCGGTCCATACTAACCACCTGCTCCCTTGAGCCTGCTTACAGGCCCCCCCTTGTATGGCAACATAGGATGATGCTTGGAACCAAGGCCAAAAACCTAATTTTTACCACCTTCAAAATTGATTTATGATTAAGGTGTATTAGAAAAGGGGCAAAGAAAAGGGGCATAGAGACAAGAGGTGATGTTTGTATAACTTGCTAGAAGTGTATCGATCTAATCTAGTGGAACAGAGCAGTGGATCCTAATTGTGGTGCTGGCCCAGTACTGTGACCAGGGGGCCACTTTTGAAGGCCAGGTTGGCTAAGATTTGTAGAGAATTTTTGAAAGCCCAGCCAGTGAAGTTGAGACTCACTGTCCTAGATATTCTTGGAAATATATTTATTTGGATGATATATTGAGGATTGTCACCTTGTATAAGAAAAGGGGGCTTGAGCCAATGTTATAGAGTGATTATTAGTTTTTGCATTGATTTCTTGAGTCATGATGTGTCAGGAGATTTCTGCAGTGTCAGTTTGTTGGAAAAAGAAAGGGGTTTCATTTCATAGTTAATATAGGAAGAGCTGGTGGACCTAGTGGGGTGGAATATATATATAGTCAAATATTAACCCGCTCCAAACCCACTCCTCATGAGTGCTTCTCCTCCGCGTAGTCCAGGTGCTCAGCCTCCAGTATATATATATATATATATATATATATATATATATATATATAAATTCTGACTTCATGTAAAGAACTTACTTACCAGCCTTCAGAGAAAATTGATAGATATATTTCCACAGTAATCTACCTTACACACCTTTCATATACCTCCCCAATGAAATGTGCATTCTACAAACTACCAACATCCTCTCTGAAAAAATAGGACATTGTTTTGTAAAACACACACACAATACTCGTGTGAATCACCACTGTCCAGTGAAATCCCTTGGTGTAAATGTTTCTCTGGACAGCCAAAAAGGTTAAAAAAATAATTCACATGGGCATCATGGGTAATAATTTTTAGAAATCCCATTGGGAATCAGTTTTTTTTCTCCAAGATAATTTGGCATGAAATTGCTACTAAGATCAACAGAATAAGCTATTCCTACAAACCAAACCCACGACCTTGTTCTTCTCCCCTCAGCCAAGATCAATATATTGGGCCATTGGTTTCTAGTTCTGCAAGTAAGCCCGTATTTGTAAACATCAAGTCCCAGACAGAACCCAAAAAGCCTTTATTAATGCAGCAAGTGCCAGGAGACCCATCCAGCATCAGCAATTTAAGCTTATGAAGTTTTGTCCAGACAGGGGCACTTGTGTTACTCATTTATAATATTAACAATGTTTGAAAGGCTATTGTGATACTAAACTCTATTGTTATTATATATATAGGGTTATATATCATTTATGTGAAAGTATAAGGGGGGGGTGTATGGATGCTGGCTTTTCATTTGGAGGGTTTGAACTTGATGGGCTTTGTCTTTTTTCATCCCATGTAACTATATGATTCTAGATATGAAAACAAAGCCAAAAAAACATTGCAAAAGTGCTCAGAAGAGCATTTTGAGCACTTTTACATTAAATAAAGAGATAAACAATATTATTAGTACAGAACAGTATATAACCCTTTTTTTTACCCCCCAAAATCATAGTTTAGAGTCTCTCATTTTTCTCCAATATTGTTACGCTTATAATCCTTTACTATTGCTGTTCCATGCCGCCTGCCATCTGCACCTTCTTCCCACACACACCGAGTATAAAGGACTAAGCTGTCAGCTTTGTACAGATTCACAGATTGTAGGTATAAGAAACAATAAGGTCATGTATTGTTTTGGGAGAGCAGAGACCCCCAGTCATATTTGCAATCTGCTTTTGATATTTGAGTTAACTCTTTTGCTAGATTACCGTATGTACAGTGGCACCTGGTGTATTGTGCCTTTGTTTGGTTTCGACCGACTGCAGGTTAATGAGAAGCACTTACACTGTGTGGGGTTCACCTCTGCTCCCTATTATAATGAGATGAACTTTTGTTCACTGAACAATAACAAATATCTACCGGCTCAGAGTTGGCATTTACTGAGACACAATTGAGCATATAGACAGAATGTGCTGAACCTGAAAGCTGATTGTGCGTCTCCGTGGGAAGAAACAGCCGCCATTTTGTGTGCGCCCCATAACAGAACAGCTTTTGGCACGCCATGTAGCATTGCTGCTTATTTTTCCATTGTAGTAGTTTTCCATAGCCTTCTTTCTTGGGAGACCCACATTAAATTGGAGGGTTAGTTTGGTGACCTAAAATAGGTTTAATAACAATTTTCTGTAGTATTGACTTGTGTTCAGGGGAACGTGCCGACCCCCCTCGCATTAAACAGCAATGGGAACCCTTTTTGGGCCCCATTCATTGGTCAAGAATCTGTTATAGACAGATGTTTATGTGGTCTCATTGACAATATGTCTTCTTGTATCTCATGATATAGCCTGAAGCCCTTCTAAGGGAAGAGAGGAGATTTGAGGAAATTAGTCGCCCTATCGACAAATCGGCTCTTCTTTGGGGCAACTAATCACCCCGAACCGCTTCCCCCTGTCTTGCACCGGTTAAAATGAGAATCACCTATGGCAGTTCACACACTGCGCTTCATTTTCCAAAATCGACCCGAAGTTGCCTCTCGGGAAAACTAAGCGTCGCATGTGAATTGCCACAGGAGATTCTCATTTTAACTGGCGCAATACAGGGGGGAAGCAGTTTGGGGAGATTAATCTCCCCTAAGATCCCCCGAATCTAGTTGTGTAGACTTTCCCTTCTCCTTATAGACCATGCTAAAAGGGGTTGTTTACATTTCCCTTGCACAGAAGTACAAGAGCACTAAGGGTGCAAGAGTGGACCCCTTTAGTGCTCATTCAGGAAACATTCTGGGCATAGAAATGACAGCACTGTGAACCTCATGCACATCTGAATGATGCACAAATTAGGGGACAGGAGGGGGACACTCTTGATTGGCTATTTTTTATTTAAAATGCTGTTGATTGTGAATTGAGCTGTAGCTTGTATTTAGTGTAGTGGCCAGACAGTTTTATTAAAATAATGTATTTCTTTCTGTAAAGGTCAATGAAAAAGCCTTATATTAATTAACTTTTGGATTTATTAGGCTTATACCTGTGTGTTGGTAGTGATATAGTGATGTATACAGACCTTGCACAGATTCAGAAGCCCATGATTTAGCTCAGTGCTTGGAGAGGAAGCTTTACTCTAAAGCTATTAGTTGTATGTGCTGTAAGTAGACTGACAGATTGCTGTCTCTTTCTGCTACTATTTATCATCCTGTTTGCTGGCAATTGCTGGAATTGATCGACCAATCCATCATGTACTATGCTTTTCTACACCTTTTGTGAAACACGCTGCATTGGACACAATGGTGTAACAAGCTTAGGTGGTTTAAAGGACCAGTAAGTGTTTTTAAGTAATGAACATATTATGTACTTTTTTGGCATGCACTGGTAAAGGCTGTGTGTTTGCTTCAGAAAGACTACTATAGTTTCTATAAATAATCTGCTGTGTAGCCTTAGGGCAGAGACACACGGTTAGATTCAGGGAGATTAGTTTCCTCTTATTCGGGGCAACTAATCTCCCCAAACTGCCTTCCCTTGCCTTCCCATTGGCTAGAATGTAAATCGCTGGTGGGAAGGCAGGGGAAGGCAATTCGGGGACATTAATCGCCCCGGAAAAAGAGGAGATTTGTTGCCGGGTGACTAATCACCCCGAATCTGACCGTGTGTCTCTGCCCATAGTGGCAGCCATTCAACCTGGAGAAAACAGCACACTGCAGATAAGCACTGTCCAATAAAATGGTGTTTTATCTGTTGTATCTGCTATGTAACCTCTGCCTTTTTTCCAGCTTGAATGGCTGCCCCCTCCCATGGCTTCACAGCAGCTTGTCTATATAAACTATGGTAGTCTTTCTGAAGCAAACACACCAGATTAACAGTGCAGAGCAACAGTACATTTTATTTTCATGAAAATCAGTTTTTGGTATTACTTTTCCTTTAACTTTGTCCCTTCCCGAAATATTATTCATGTTTTCCTGTAAATATCTGGAAATAAACGTGGTTGTTAAAATGACATGATAATATATACAGGTGTGGACTTGTTATCCAGAACAGTGGTGTAACTAGAGTGCACTGGGCCCCCCTGCCAAAAAATCTTCAGAGAGGCCCAGCGCACACCAATCCCCATCCTCCTTCCCACTTCCCGCCTCTGGCTACTACCAACCTGGACCCCGCCCACTCCCAGACCGGACCTCGCTCAGACTCCACCCAGACTCAGCCCAGACTCCACCCACTCTCCACCCTGTGACTATATGCTTCCCTGCCGCATGTACGAGAGCAGCTGGGGAAGGGGGGAGATCTTGTTGGCTATAGAGGAAGCAGACCAGGGCCCCCCTTTTCCCAGGCCCCCCATGTGACTGCAGGGTCTGCTTCCTCTGTAGTTATGCCACTGATCCAGAATGCTTGGGATCTTGGGTTTTCTGGATAAGTGATCTTTATGCAGTTTGGGTCTCCATAGCTTAAAGGGCAAGGAAAGTCTAAAATAGAATAAGGCTGTAAATGCTGTATTTTGTATACTAAACATAACCATGAACTTACTGCACCACAAGTATAATCAAACAAATTATTTATGCTTTCAAAGTTGGGAACAGGGGGCTGTCATCTTGTAACTTTGTTATACATCTTTGCAAGACTAGACTAAATGCACATGCTCAGTGTGGTCTGGGCTTCTTAGGGATCGTCATAAATTATCAAAAAACAAAGCTGCTGGACTTCTGCATGGCTAGTAAGTAAGGCAGGGGCTGCCCCTGCTGTTCATAAGAATGATTGTTTCCCTGCCAGAAGTTAGGGACTCTCTGACAATTCCTATCCCCAGCACTAAATGAAGAGAGAATTTCACTGCATACAGTCAGGTTTCTTATAAAAAACGGTACACATTTTTTAATTAAAGTACATTGGAGATAGATTTCTTTGTCATTAAAGAAAGTAAAAATGGGATTTTATTTCTTTGCCTTTCCTTGCCCTTTAAGTCTACTAAGAACATAATTTTTTCGGGATATATAATAGGCTGTTTATGAGCAGGCTTTGGAAAACAGTTTTCCTTTTTTCATTTCTTTCATTGGCACAGTTAGAAGTCACTTGGACACCTTTGCCTCCAAATCATGGAAGAGAGAATCGCTTCTTCACTATTGAAGTTATGCATCAAACTTGACCACAATTGGGCTCTCAACACTCATAAGTGTCCACAATTGTTATGTTTCTAATTACATTCCTCCTGCTTAAAAACATAGACAAAGCACTGCTCCATCTAATAGCTTTGAATAACCAGAAGGACAACAGAGAGATTTATATTGTCAGTAATTTAGTTTGGCAGTGACACAGGAACAAACAGCCGCCGCCATCTGCTGTAAAGCTAAAGCCACTTAGCGGGAGAGTTGGCAGCTAAAATCCCATGTATTCGGGCCACAACTATAAACATTTACATAAAAAGATAAACAGTTTTTAACCAAATTTTCAACCAAATTGGTAATTTTTCTCCCTCCAGCTACAACTCTAGGGGTCTTTGGGTGTAGGCGGCAATCTAGGAGTTGTAACAACAGAAGCTGATACATATATAGTTATAAAATATAATTTTCTTTCCTATGAAAATATCTGGACACAGACAAAGGGGTCAGGGAATATACTAGATCAGCATTGTCCCAGTAACAGCCCTATTCAAAAGAAAATTGATTTTTTCATGCTTATTTCTCCTTGAGATATATAGGCTTTTGATCAGAACTTTGGTGGCTCCTCCGCTACCTGTCAGACATGGAGACTACAAAGCTAGAACATTTATGTACATCACAGAAGCACCCTAAAGTTTTTCCCAAATTACAATTTTTTTTGCTATCCAAGGAATGCAATAAACACCCAAGTATTAGTCCTCTCAGGAGTCCCGGCTCTGGAGACAAATTAATATGCTGAAGCTAACGTACAAAATCTTTATTTTTTGACGAAGAGAAAGGGAGATTTAAACTCTGTTAGGGCTCCTACACACGGGCGTTTTGGACCTGCGCTCCCCTGCGTTGCGTTTTGCTGCATTCAAACGCAGGGGAGCGCAGGTATAGACGCACTCAATTATTTTCAATGGGGCTGTACTCACACGAACGCATGCGAGCGCCAAACGCAGGAAAAATGCAGCATGTTGCGTCTGAATCTGCGTTCGGCGCTTACACGCGTCTCGTGGGTACAACCTCATTGAACAAAATGAGGTGCATCTAGACCTGCGCTCCCCTGCGGCTGAACGCAGCCAAATGCAACGCAGGGGAGCGCAGGTCCAACACACCCGTGTGTAGGAGCCCTTAAGAAGGTGCTTTAGCCTAAGGTTAGACAAAACATAGAGGGAGATGGCTGCTTATGTTTCAAAGTAGGATGTGTATTTTATGTATCAAAGAGAAAAACAAATACAGAAGTATTCCATTATTCATGCCGCAAGCTCGGCTTGTGTACTCTGAAGCCGCGGTTATTACTTGAGCACAATTATGAGTTTGGGCATTAGAAGGGCTGATATTTGTCAGTGTGCTCAGTATAGCTCTTTCCTACCTTGGCATCTATTCTCTAGTGCTTCTGTGAGTACAGCTTATCAGTATCACAGCCAAGGGCTTGTTTCCTCAACAGTAAACTCGTTTGTTTAGCTAATTATTGGCCAGAACATTGCTGCAAAGGCCCGTAACTAGACAGGGTAAATGTAATGAACTAATCGTATATTAGCAATCATATATCTTCCACTTTTGGAGATGTCGGTAGTTTCATGGTTCCCCTGCATCAATAGATGCTTAACGTGATACTGACACTAAAAAATTATTCAAAATATTAATGTACATCATACGTTACTTTATAGCTCATGTTGATCGTTTTTCACGGATAAAGCTGCTTTTGTAATTGTTACTTGACGTTCCTAAACCTGACTTTTTTGCCAACCTGTCTGCCCCTTCTCAACGGGGCACATTTACTAAGGGTCGAGGTAAATTTTCGAATTAAATTCAAATTTTTTTAATTCGAATTTCGACGTAATTTTGGGCTACTTACACTATCAAATAGGCCAAAATTCAATTTGAATTGAAAAATTCAAATTTTTAAGTACTTTCTCTTTAAAAAAAATTTGAATTCGACCATTCACCACCTTAAACCTGCCGCATTGCCATTATAGCCTTTGGGGGACCTCCCATAGCCTTTACAGGCAATTTGGCATCGTCTGATTTGAACAATTTGAATTCAATTGAAAACGGTAATTTTCGATCGAAAATGACCCCCCCAAAAAAATTCTATGGTCAAATTTCTAAGCTTTTTCACATTGCATTCAAAAATTGATAAATCTTCCCAACATGTCAGTTAAGAGTTTCTAATTCTAACAGACTGCTGAATCACAAATATGGCAGCCCCTTCATAGAGAAACGTGGAGGATCAGATGGCTAATGTAAAAGCATCTGTAAATACTTTTATGGCAAAATTAGCATGCAAAGACACTACTATGATAGATGTACACAGGTCGGACTGGTGGGCCCTAGGATTGCCACCTTTTAATACATTTTTAGCGGCATTGGGGGGAGAAAGGGGCGTGATGTGACATCAAATGGGGGCGTCATGACGTCAAAGGGGCGGATCCACAACCCGACCCCGAAAAAAAGGTAAGTTTTCAGCAGATTGGGTCAGGCCAAGGGCCTTTAATAGGGGTATCACAGATTTACCGGCAAATTTGTAATACCGGCCCCAGCCTTGGCCAGTGTTTAACTGGCTAGGATGGTAAAATACCGGCCGGGTGGCAACCCTACTCGGCCCCCCGATCTCCCCCTTGCTGTGGTGCCGAGCGCTCTCTTGGTGCCCCACACCAGCACGCATGCACAGACAACATACACGCCAGTGCACTTGCACAGACGCCAACCACAAGCATTGCTCACGATTGGGGGTCTGGCCAGGCAGGGGCCCATGAGGGTCAGGGCCCACTGGGTTTTCTCCAAGTGTCCCGCCGGGCCAGTCCGACCCTGGATGTAAAAAAAATTTCTGGTCTCAGTATCTCTTTAATTTAAAGCAGGAGGCCGGCAGCACCGAGGACATTGATTTTCGACACTTATTAAGGCTGAAGGCGCACAAGGAGATTACTTCCCAATAACAACAATCATATCACTTCTTCACCAGTGGGAAAGTATTTAGAGGAGATTAGTTGCACACTGAAGAGGAGATTTATTTCTGGTGATTAATCTCCTGTTATGCCATCAGCTTCAATTAGTTTCAAAAGGTGTTCCTTGCACTTTCATATCAGTGTGCTCAGTGCTGCTGCCTGACTCCTGTTTTAAATTAAGAACCAGTTCATCTATTGATGCAGGGAAACCACCGCATCTCCAAAGGTGGAAGCAGAAGCAGTTCCAGTGTCCCCAGTGTAGGCTGCATCAATAGATGGAGCAGACTTGTGCCTAAAGACAGACACACATCTGATGGTGAGCATTGAAGGTGACGTCCACCAGACTAAGGGCCCTTACACACGGGCGTTTTTACCTGCGCTCACCTGCATTGTGTTTTGCTGCGTTCAGCCGCAGGGGAGCGCAGGTATAGACGCACTCAATTATTTTCAATGGGGCTGTACTCACACGAACGCATGTAGGCGCCGAACGCAGGAAAAATGCAGCATGTTGCGTCTGAACCTGCGTTCGGCGCTTACACGCGTCTCGTGGGTACAACTTCATTGAAAAGAATGAGGTGCGTCTAGACCTGCGCTCCCCTGCGGCTGAACGCAGCCGAACGCAACGCAGGGGAGCGCAGGTCCAAAACGCCCGTACGGGCCCTTACATAATTTTCACCAGAATCCTAACCCAGTGCAAGCATCACTGGAATCAGGTGCAACGCCCCCTGGTGACCGTAATGAGGCTGACCTGGAATTATGGGGCAATAATATTGCATTGTGGGTACAGAAAACACTGCACTTGTGTCTTGTGGTCATAAATGACTCCTTGTGACTTTTCTGAGTGTATTTTTGACTCTGCTTGGTTCTCTGTGATGTGGTAATAGGGTTGTTATAAAGAGAAAAAGAAAAAGGCAATGGCATACCTCCCAACATTTTTGGAAATAGAAAGAGGGACCAAAAAATTTTCCATGCAGCATGCATAGAAAATGTTTTGGCCATGCCCATCTTAGTGGCCACACCCCTTATTATCATGTTCATTTTACAAAATTTGACAAGTTATGAAAGTTTGAACACATTTCTGTGCTTTTCTTTTCAGTTATTACAGTTTTGCTAATGAAGGTGAATTGCCCTTTAAGCTAGAGTCCTGCGTAGGTCCATTTCCCGGACCCGAACCCGACCCGCACCTGCAACCTGCACCAGAAACCCGCACCCCCACCAATCTGGACCCGCCCCCCGACCTGTAAGCACCCCATAGGACCCCCGACCCGCAAACCACCAAGAACCAGGAAGCGCTGCCACTGCAAACCGGAAGTGAGTCACAGGAAGCAGGTGCGACCAGAAAAAAGAAGCAAGAACCAGGAAGCGCTGTCATTGCAAACCAGAAGCGTTACTATCGGAAGCAGGAGTGATCAGAAAAAAGGAGCAAAAATCGCCATTGAGAAGACCCGATGCCACATCCGTGACCCGCAAATTCGACCCACACCCCAACCCGGAACTTCCGCCCCCAACCCGCAGGGCTCCGCAGGTCCCGCGGGCATAGGGTTGCCACCTTCTTTCCCTGTGGCTCAAGCCGGACAGGGGGGGCGGTCCTGTGACGTCACGGGGCGGTCCCGTGACGTCAGTGGGCAGTCCCGTGACGTCACGGGGCGGAGCTATGACGCCGCGATCGCCGATTGGCCGATCGCGGCGTCAATCAAGCTAATCCCGCCCGGTTTTCCTTATTTGGAAAACTGGGCAGGAAGCATTGAACCGGGCAGCCCTTCAAAATACCGGGCTGTCCGGTTCAAAACCGGACAGGTGGCAACCCTACGCGGGCACCTGACCCGCTGTAGTACTAGGAGCTAGAAGTCACATTTTCGCCAAGAGACGGGCTTATCTTAAGTTGTTACAATTTTTTCTTTGCTTATCTTCAATTGTTACAAAAGGATCTACGTGCACCTGCCACATATTCTGGGCTCTGCCAAAAGCCAATAAAGTTAGAAACTTTGTATCTTTTTCTGGCTGTTCAGTGCAGGAGAAAGTCGGGACATTTCAGTAACAATCCTGTGCTGTCAAAATCAGGTCTGGCCCATGAAAAATGAGCCAGTTGTGAAGTATGAAATAGTAATGTTTCCATACACATCTGTATGTCTTGGCTAAATCAAAAAGCAATTCTGTGTGCCTATCTTTTCCGAGGAGCACCCTGCATGAGATAAATATTGGGGGCAGCTCCAGGGGTCTGTTTAATGTTCTATTAGCAGAAGAATGCTAGCTCTGCAATCCACAGCAAGCCGTTAGCTCTAATTCATGCCTCAGTTTCACTGATAGATATTAGCTTTCCCTCAGCTCTATGGTTGTCAGCTTCTAACAATATTCATCACTGATTCCGCTCATAAAGCCAGCAGCACTAAGTCATTATAGGTAATAGAACGAAGCAGAACCGAGAGCAATGTACTCTGGCAGAACTGACAATTCTGAGAGCTTCCCTGCCAAACCAAATAGAGGAATGTTCTGTCCCAAACTGCTAACCAACAAATCCCACAGCACAACTGCACCTGTGTCACATAGAGACTGAGGTTGAAAAAGAGAAATATCAAAAGGTTTTCATATATGTGCCAATGTGTAATGAGGTACAGATAATGCTTTTCAATCCAGAAGCCTGAAAAAAACACTTCCATGGATATTAGATCCCCTTAGTTTTTTGTAGATTCACAAACAATATTCCATCAATGTATCTGTCAGCACTCCATGGAATGCAGAACTGCCCCGTGCTTTCAGCATAGGTTCCCATTGCTAGATTATTAAAGAATACATGTAATATATTACAAAATAGTTTATAATAAAGTTCACGAAAAATTCATGAAATTCGAACTACTTCACTATAAATTCATGAACTTCAAGCAACTGCATTATAAATTTGTGAATTTTTAACTATTTCACTAAATTCATGAAATTCAAACGTTTTCACAATAAATTCGTTAAATTGAACGTTTTCACGAAAAATTCGTGAATTTCAAACGATTTCACAAAAAATTTGTGAAAATTTTTATATAAAATTTTTGGGGCCTCCCCCACCAGCGCAGGCAAACTCGCACCGGGAGGGAGCTCCCGGTGCGAGCCGCTGTGACCGTGGACGCACATGCACATTAAGAAAAGCTGGCCCCAAACAGTGACCACTTTTCACAATGCGCATGCGCGTGATATCACACTCGCATAAATGTGCATGCGCGACCACTGTCATGGTGACTTGCACCAGGAGCTCCCTCCCTTTAGCGATAGGTGCCCTTTAAATAGAACAAATTTTGCTACAAATGTATCAAGAAGGTATCTAAAATAGAGAATAGACACAAAGTATTTACCAAGTGGTCATCAAATCATTTTTTAGTAATCACCTGACCCTGAGCTATAAAAAAATATTTGCATCGCCCTTTAGTACATAAATCATGTAATGCCCCACCCAGATCCTGCCCACTCCAAACCACAGTTAAAAGACCACGCAGACATCAGCGCTAAAAAAGGTAACCACACACACACAAAAGTTATAAAAAGCTATAGATGGCCAGGGCCCATATAAAAAAAAATGTTTTAATTGGTGTCAGGGCTCCCATACAAGTTAAAAAAAATTATTGGTGACCAGGGCCCACCTATAAGTTAAAAAAACATTGGCGCTGGTCCCCCATAAAAGTATTTTCACAAAAACATTGGTGCCTTCCCCCTTACAAGTTAAAAAATTTGGGGCCCCAAGAATATTTGGCACCAGGGCCCCCTTGCAAGTTAAAAAAAATTGGGGCTGCAGAAAATATATTAGAATGTATTATAAGAAAAAATTATTGAAGACCAATTCAAACACATAGTGACAACACAGTCCATACAGGTAGGTTTCTGATTCTCTCACTACGCCTTATAGGTTCACTTTCTTCAGGCCTATTGCAGTTGGTATGAGGAGTAGAAAATGTCCTTCATCAAATGGAACGTCTCAAAAGTCATATCTAGCAGGAGCAAGACGATTTGCATTCCATTTGCGTCCATCAGACAGTTCATATGTGTATGGTCCGCGCTGGCATCTCACTTCAAGTGGTGTAGTAAATTTAGATTGTCCTTGTTTCAGTATTCCTGGTTTCTTAATTCTGACTAAAGATCCAGGCTGGACGTTCACTTCTCTTGCACCACATTTTCTGTCAGTATAAGCCTTGCATTTGGCTTGTTGACATTTGACAATGTCAGCAGTAGATGATTTTGTAGGAACAGTATTTGGTAGAAGTTTGATGTCTGCAACATGTAACTTAGTGCGCATCTGTCTGCCATGTAATAATTTAGCTGGAGATGCTTGGAGATTTGCTGTCTGTAGTGCTTCTTTCAGACTTCGGTTGAATCACTCGATTTCTCCATTTGCTTGTGGGTAATACACTGAAGCACACAGTATGGTTTTTAGGGCTATTTTTTTAATGTATCTCATATATTTCACCAAAAATGTAAGATTATAGCATCCTCTTTATGCGGTTCATATTTAGTTTCACAAACAGGTCTGGTAAAGGCTTGAAGCTCATGATACAGCTCATAAGAATATGTATTTATGGTAATACAGTGGAGATAATGCTGGGAACAGCTGCTTCTGAAATCATAAATAACACATAGAAAGTTCATGGCACATACCATTTCCGAATTACAGGTTCCACAGGGAGCATTGGCCTAATTTCAGGACCAGAGTGGAATCCAAGTCAATGTCTAAACTGATTACTGCTTTATAGACATGGAGAAAAGTCATCAGTACTTAGCAATTACATCAGCATTACTATACTAAACACGTAGACAAACATATTTTCACCATAATGTTGAATTTAAAAAAAATTTAATTGAATAGTTTTTACATTGTTACCACAAATAAATTGTTCTTAAAGGGGTAGTTCAGCTTTGTGTTAAAGGGCTAGTTCACTATTAAGTAAAGTCAGTGGGGGTAATTTATCAACACTGGGCAAATTTGCCCATGGGCAGTAACCCATGGCAACCAATCAGATTTCTGCATTCATTGTTCTACTTGCAGCTGGCTTCAAAAAGCTAATCACTGATTGGTTGCCATAGGTAACTGCCCATGGGCAAATTTGCCCAGTGTTGATAAATGAGCCCCAGTATGTTATAGAATGACTAATTCTAGGCAACTTTTCAGTTGGTCTTAATGGAGAACTAAACCCATACTTTAAAAAACCCTCCCCCCCCCCGAGACCCCCCTAACTTTTTACTCACCCCTCATGGCAGATTCAGGGTTTTTTTTTTAAGTATGCATTTGGTTCTCCTTTAAAGGGATTCTGTCATGATTTTATGATGTACTTTTTATTTCTAAATTACACTGTTAACACTGCAAATAATTCACTCTACCATTTGCCTGGTCATGTGCTTTCAGAACAAGACAGCACTTTAGGATGGAACTGCTCTCTGGCAGGCTGTTGTTTCTCCTACTCAATGTAACTGAATGTGTCTCAGTGGGACCTGGATTTACTATTAGATCTACCAGGCAGCTGCTATCTTGTGTTAGGGCTTTCTGTTTACCTTCCCATTGTTCTGTGGTTAGACTGCTAGGGGGAGGGGTGATATCACTCCAACTTTCAGTACAGCAGTAAAGAGGGACTGAAGTTTGTCAGAGCACAAGTCATATGACTTGGAGCAGCTGGGAAACTGACAATATGTCTAGACCAATGTCAGATTTCAAAATTAAATATAAAAAAAATCTGTTTGGTCTTTTGAGAAACTGATGTGTTTTGAAAAAATATATATTATATTTATGGCTTTTGAGTTATTTAGCTTTTTATTCTGCAGCTCTCCAGTCTGCAATCCCAGCAATTCTGCATTTGATATTTTATAATAGAGTGAATGAATAGGGGAGGCCTGAATAGAAAGATGAGTAATAAAAAGTAGCAATATCTATACAGTTGTAGCTTTACAAACCATTTGTTTTTCAGTTGGGTCAGTGACCCCCAGTTGGAAACTGGAAAAAGAACAATCAGAAGAAAAAGACAAATAATTAAAAAAAAAAAAACTATAAAAATGGAAAAATGAAGGCCAATTGAAAACTTGCTTAGCATTCAACAGCATAATAAAAGTTAACTAAAAGGGTTGGTTCGCCTTAACATTAACTTTTAGTATGAATATAGAATGACCAATTCTAAGCAATTTTTCAATTGGTCTTCATTATTTCTTTTTTATAGTTTTTGAATTATTTGCCTTCTTCTTCTGACTCTTTCCAGCTTTTACTGAATCTAAAAACATGTTCTGTAAGGCTATACATGTATAGTTATTGTTACTTTGCTTTTACTCACCTTTCTATTCAGGCCTCTCCTGGTACTTTTAAGAGCCAAATTTCCATTTTCAGACTGGTTTTTCTAGTACAGGTATGGGACCTATTATCCAGAATGCTCGGGACCTGGGGTTTGATAATGGATCTTTCCATAATGTGGATCTTCATATCTTAAGTTTACTAGAAAATCATGTAAAAATTAAATAAACCCAATAGGCTGATTTTGCTTCCAATAAGGATTAATTATATCTTTGTTTGGATCAAGTACACATTTTATTATTACAGAGAAAAAGGAAATCATTTTTAACAAATTTGGATTATTTCATTATAATTTAGTCTATGGGCCATTCCTAATTTGACTGCAGCAAAATAATCCCCCAAATAGAATCACAGTTTATCTGTTTAAATGTGGCTCCATGATTTTTGCCCCTGCAGCTGGAGTTGGAAAGGGTAGGGGGTGTAAAAAAAATGCAAAACAAATCTCTACACAGTCGGCAACGGCAACTGCTCTACTGGGAAACAAAGCTGGAGTTCTACATGACTGGTAAGTAAGGCAGGGGCTCCCCTTGCTGTTCATAAGTATGATTGTTTCCGTGCACAGCAGTTAGGGACCATCTGACAATTCCAATCCATAGCAGTAAATTAGGGGGAAAATTCCACTGCATACAGTCAGGTTTCTTACAAAACCGTACACATTTTTTAATTAAAGTATATTGGAGATAGATTTCTTTTTCATTAAAGAAAGTAAAAAATGGAATTTTTTTTTTTTTTTTTTGCCTTTACATGTCCTTTTATCTGAGACGAATATAGACAAAGTGGAAGCACTAGCAGAAGAATTAAACACTATGGAGCTGGATGAACATCAGGACATTACCTGCTATAGTAGTGATTTAGAGAGGCAGCCTTGTCCAGGGGTAACTGTATTCTGATATATTCCCTTATTGTGGCTTTGGGGTAGGTGTGATCACACATTGCAGCACCTCTCAGAATGTGCAGAATAGGTGGCACAAATATATACAGTATATGTTTATATATCGACTGTCAACCACAGTTCCCTAAGTGACAGGCAGACTTTTATTTTCCATTGAGGAGCTGGAAGAATAGTTTCCCTGTGTGTAACTGAAAAGGAATTACTGTATTTGATGTGTGCAGTTTAGATATGGATCAGCCGCTGTACTTCTACAATATGATTAAACGCAGGAGCTCAGTTTGCAGACATGACTGTAGAAAAAGCATCTGTCAGCAGACTCTTTAAAGAATGGAGTCTCACTGTAAAGCGAATACCAGAGCGAGAGGAGATTTATTGGAGGCAATCAAATCAAAGGCAAAAGATATCAGATGACCTGCAAAGTCTTAAATAAGAATGGAAAAGTTATTCCTTCCCCCTGAACATATTTTATATTTTCCCTAGTGTATAGATCTGCGCCACAGCAGTCTGGTTTAGGTGAGATGTGACTCCTCAATAGATCTTCAGCTGATCTTGTTGTTAGGGTCTCACTATTTTAGTAATCAAACAGCAGTTCAGGGTCGGACTGGTGTGTGCAGGGGCCACCATTGCTGCTGACCCAGGCACCCCTGCACCCGCTAAGGCCCCTGACATGCCCCCACACCCCCCTACAGGGACCACCACCCTTCCTCCCCCCTGGAAGCACTGGAGGCAGGGGAAGCGCTAGCTGGGATTGGATCTGGCCCAGGTTGGACCTGCAGCAGTTTAAAGACTGAAAGAAGAAGATAGAATCTGAAAAGAAGGAATAATAGTCATTAAAATCAAAATCTATATTCAGTGTAAATAGGAATTATTTAAGTAGGACACCTTGCCCTGCACTTTACAGCATGGGTGCAAGGGTGGCCATTTCATTAGGGCATGCTCTTTATTAGTAGTAGTCAGTAGCTTGGTCAAGGGTTATACGTACATTTAATCAGTCAGTAGTCAAGTCAAGCATTACACATGTAGCAAAGCAGTCTTGCTTGTTGACCAATACTCCCATGAAATCATACAAGGCTCACCCTAGATAACAGCCTGATTTCTTTTTCTTTTTTTTTTTTGGAAGGGGTAAAGAGGTTGTGGGCTGTGGATATTTTGGTTTGGTGGAGGGGAATGTAAGTAAAATTGGACAGGGACAAGACTTTGTGTTTTGCTTCAGAAACATTATTATAGTTTATATAAACAAGCTGCTGTGTAGCAATGGGTGCAGCCATTCAAAGTTGAAAAAGAAGAAAAGGCACAGGATACACAGCAGCTAAAATTCGATAGAAAACAATCTATTATCTACTGTGTACCCCAGTGCTTGAATTGCTACCTCCATGCCTACAGAGCGGCTTGTTTATATAAACTATAGTAGTGTTTCTGAAGTGCAGGGCACCAATGCATTATATTTTCATGCCTTTAAAACACTTAAATTTTTTGCTGTTACTGTTCCATTAAAAATTGCATTAGGTTTGGTTCTTTATTGTAAGCATTTATATTAATGAAAATTCCTATTGATGACACCTAGAGATGCTTGCTGCTGCCTGAATGCACTTCCAATAAATTTGTACTGTATGTACAGACCCCAGGCCAGACCTGTCATCCCCTTCCAGGCCTTAGCAAAACTCAAGTGCAATATCCAGAGAAAGAGTTTGATCTTGCACAATGGGAATCTGAGAGAGTAACCCCCTCCCTAATGAAAGGAAAACAGAAGCAGAGCGGCAGAGCAGTCCAACACATGATTCTGGCTCCGCAGGGCAGGCCCATTGTAGCAGCTGTACCTGCTGTCATTCCCTACATCTTTCACACAGGCAGGAATCCTATGTATGCTCGGTCTGTTTCATCACTGACATTCTATAGGTAGTGATGGGCGAATCTATCCCGTTTCGCTGAAAAATGCATGAATTTCCAGTGAAATTGGCAAATTGGCGAAAAATTATCAAAACAAGTTGCGTCACGTTTTTGGCATGCAGCGTGTCATTTTCGACGCATCACGTAGTTTTTGGTGCGCGTCGCATCATTTTTGACGCGTGTCTGGTTTTTTTTTCAGCAGCAAATTTTCATTGGCGTTTTGTGAATTTATTCTCCAGCGTCGAATCGCGGGAATTCGCCGCAAATTCACACCTGGTGAATAAATTCGCCCATCACTATCTATACGGACAAAACTGATATTCCATTAACTTCTTCAAATAAATATGTACAATGTCTCTATGGTAGGGAGGGCTCAACAGCCCTGGGACCCAGTCTCTGAGTAGACCCTTAGGGTAAGGGTACACGGCAAGTTTCGGGGAGATTTAGTCGACTAATCGCCTCTTCTTCTGGACGACAATATCCCTGTAATATCTTCCTGTGCCCTCCAGCAGACTATGAGAGGAAACTTCGGGCTACTTGGAAAGCGTATCACTGCGTGTGCTATCCTGCTGGTCATTTTTCATTGTAGCCGGCGGGAAGGCAGAGAAAAGTAGTTTGGGAAGATTGTCGCCCAGAAGAAGAGGTGATTAGTCGCCAGGCAACTGAATCTGCTCGTGTGACCTTAAACAGAAAATGCCAGTGGATGAATTGAGTTACTACATATTATTAATCTGTGTAATAACTGCACTGAAATGAAATCATTGTATTTGTACAATGTGCTGGTCGGTGCTGGTATATGAATGATCACGGCAGGACTGGGAGTCATTCTTAGATTGGCTGAGGGGTGGGTTAGTGCCAGTGTAGGTTGAAACATATTCGACTCACACATCACTAATAGGCATGTAAGGGCCACTATCTTAAAGCTGCTGTCCTTGGTATGATCCCTTGGGTATCTGTATAGCAAATATGGCCTTTGCAATGATTGCATTTGAAGGGGTGAGTCACCTGTCGATTAACTTTTATTATTTATAGAATTCTAACCAACTTTTCAATTGGCCTTTATTTATTTTTTATAGTTTTTGAATCATTTGTCTTCTGATTCTTTCCATCTTTCAAATGGGGGTTGCTGACCCCATCTAAAAACAATCAGATGAAACTCAGTTCTCCCCCAGATCTTTTAATCAGCTTCTGCTACATTGTTCAGAAATCGCAGAACTTGTAGCGTTCACATGAACTTGAATCTGCCAATGCTACTTAAAGCGCACCAATCATAGCCAAGATCAAACACATATTAACAACCTGACCAGTACAACCTAAACATGTTTAATCAAACTACATGTACAGTTTTTTGAAAAAAAAACAGCAGTTTTTAAAAAATCCCATACTTTGCCACTGACTACAACATGCAAATGAGTTCACGAGCATGCTCAGATTGTAGCACTGTCTGAGTATTCTACCCAGAATGCCTAGCTTTAGTAAACTCTAGAAGTATCAAGAGATGTGCACACAGCAAATTCCACAAGGTGGCAGCACTAACACACAAGTTTGGCAGATTTCAAAATAGCTTAGAAGGTTTATTAGGCAAGCAAGGAATTTCAACTGAGCATGTGCGAGATTTCAGAGCTGCAGTTGGATGTGAAGATATAGGTAGGAGGAGTCAGTGAAATCCAAGATGCCTGCCTCAGCTAGAACTGCAGTGGAGATAGGGCAGATTTTGCAGAAGGTACAGTGAGCTGATGATTTACATTATACAAACAATTCTAACTGTTTTAAAAATTGGATTTCTTGAACTTTCACATATTATATTTACTTAGTAAATCATTTTAGGTATGAGTGGTGCCCTTTAAAGGAGAAGGAAATTAAGTAAGCTTTATCAGAAAGGCCTATATAAATACACCAATAAACCCTCAAAGTAATGCTATTCTGAGTCCACAACATTTCTTTCCTTCTATTGTGTACACATGGGCTTCTATGTCAGACTTCCTGTTTTTAGCTTAAACCTCTTTGCCCTAGGCCTGAGCATCCTCAGTTTGCTCCTCTCCCCCAACCTTCTCCCTCTTCCCTCCTAACTGTAATCTGAGCCCAGAGCTATGAGTGAGCAGGAAGTGATGTCACACTAAGCTAATATGGCAGCTGCTGTGTACTCAGGTATGGTAGATAATTCTACATAATAAATATAGTGTTCTATCTTGCACTATTATGGCTAAACTATTAGGGAGTTCACCTTTAAGTTAACTTTTAATATGTTATATAATGGCCAAATGTGGCCTTCATTATTTATTTTTTATAGTTTTTGAATTATTTTCCCTCTGACCCCATCTTAAAAGCAAATGTTCTGTGAAGCTACAAATGTATAGTTGTTGCTACTTTTTATTATTCATCTTTCATCAGGCCTCTCCTGTTCATATCCCAGACTCTTATCAATTAATGATTGCTAGGATAATTTGGACTGTAGCAACTAGATTGCTCAAATTAAACAAAAGAGCTGCTGAATAAAAAGATAAATAACTCAAAAACTACAAAAGAAAACCAATTGCAAATATTCCTGGAATATCACTGTCTACATCATACTAACAGTTAATGTAAAGGTGAACAACCCCCTTTTAAACGAGTAAATGCATTATTCATCTGTTTAATAACTGCACTGAAATGATCGTATTTTTTGTGCAGATATATAAATTATAATCACAGGATGGGTCCGTTTCAGGTTGGGTGAGGGTAGATAAGTGTCAAAAGATTTTCAACCGACAGGGCCACTGTCCTAAAACAGTTGCCCTGGGCACAGTCCCTTGGGTACGTGTATAGGGAATAGCCCTGGCAACGATTGCCTTTAACTGAAATCTGAATTTAAGAGACACCTTAGAAATGATGCCTGTGCCAGGATGTCAGTATCAATATACATGTATTCTTTCCCCTCTACACACATCATTTAAAGGAGAAGAAAATCTACTGAGGCAGATTATTGACACAATAGTGCTAGAATACTGTATTTACTCTGTAGAATGCTGTACCAGACCTGAATGAACAGCTCTAGAAGCTCTATGTTTGTTTAGGATAGCAGCTGCCATATTAGCTTGGCGTGACATCACTTCCTGCCTGAGTCTTTTATAGGTCTAGTCTTAGATTACAGCAGGGAGGGGGAGAGGGAGAGAGGAGCAAACTGAGCATGCTCAAGCCCTAGCCCTGAAGGTTTAAGCTGAAAACAGAAGCCCATGTGTACACAATAGAAGGAAAGAAATGCTGTGTTTCTTTTGACAGAGGACTCAATGCAGCATTACTTTGAGGGTTTGCTGGTGTTTTTATATAGACCTTTCTGATAAAGCTTACTTCATTTTAGTCTGCCATACTAGCTGCCATATTAACTTGGTGTGACATCACTTCCTGCTTGAGTCTCTCATAGGTCTAGTCTTAGATTACAGCAGGGAGGTGGGAAACAGGAGGGGGAACAGGAAGGCAAATTTTCACTGGGGTTTCACAAATTTATTCGCCGGCGGTGAATCGCGGGAATTCACGCCTGGTGAATAAATTCGCCCATCACTATTTGTGTGTATCAACAGCATCGCACTGAACCAATGAACACAGGTGAGCTGCAACATGTAGAACTTCACTTGCTGTCGTCAATTCTTCATCCCTGGGGATACTAGATGTAGCCATTGAGTGATAGAATAACACATCTCTTTTCTCTATAATGTTTTATGGAGGCTGAGATGTGCCCTGTTTTTTTCCTTGCGCCGTAAGGGAGCTTGATAAACGAGGCCCCAATCCTTCGCGCAACATAAATGAACCCTGACATGAAGGAGTATGTTGAGGGCTCACCAAAAAAAGTGCAATAGTTCCTCTATATTAATGTTATCACATCTGCTTTTCATTTTTGGGGAATACCATGCGCCCCAGACAATGAGAAATGAAAGGCAAATGAGTTCCAGTAACTGGAGATCATCTACTCTGAGTTATATAACATCATGACCTGTGAATTCTGCATACGTGCAGCAAACGAAACAAGAATGAGATAAATAATAAGTGAAATAACATCTATGGGGTAATGTATGGCGCTGCTACAAGCGTGGAATTAACAATCTGTTACCAAGAGTGGGGGAAGAAAATACTGAAAGGGGGGCACGCAGAAGCCAATGATGTTTTAAAGACAGTTTAATTATATTTAATATCTGGTTGCTGGGCAATTTGTTGCACTTTTATCTTTATATTGGTAATTCTTTTATCTTACATTGTCAGGCCAGCTTAAAGGACAAGGAAAGTGTAAAATAGAATAAGGGTAGAAATGCTGTATTTTGTATACTAAACATAAACATGAACTTACTGCACCACAAGCCTAATCAAACAAATGATTTATGCTTTCAAAGTTGGCCACAGGGGGCTGTCATCTTGTAACTTTGTTATACATCTATGCAAGACTAGACTACATACACATGCTCAGTGTGGTCTCGGCTTCTTAGGGATCGTCAGAAATTATCAAAAAACAAAGCTGCTTGAGTTCTGCATGGCTGGTAAGTAAGACGGTGGCTCCCCCTGCTGTTCATAAGTATGATTGTTTCCCTGCCACAAGTTAGGGACCGTCTGACAATTCCTATCCACAGCACTAAATGAAGAGAGAATTTCACTGCATACAGTCATTTTTTATTTAAAGGATATTGGAGATAGATTTCTTTTTCATTAAAGAAAGTAAAAATGGGATTTTATTTCTTTGCATTTCCTTGCCCTTTAAAGCTCACTATATCTTCACAGATGGCAAAATAACATTGATTTAACTGACAGAGGAAATGTATTCCCTAGAAACAATTGCATGGAAAAATTGGTCGGAGAGCTGTTCTAAGCACTTTTTTAAGTTTTCAAGATAGTAGCAGTTTTACACGGCTAATATAATGAATTTCAAACAAACGTTTCATCTTCTGTCCATTTTGGCCAGCTGGACAGTCAGTAGCAAAATAAATTACTAAGAAAAGAAAGGTCGATTTCTTGCATTTATATTATTTTTGCCAAAGTGCATAACCTTGCATTTATTGAATGCTGAACTCTGTGCAACATAAAGACTTAATGGGATTGCTGGAATACCTTACATGGCTCTTTTTGGGAAATTAGGGAAATATGGGAAGGCTGTTCCAATAGGCTTTTGTCACTGGAGAGAATTTTAAGTCGATTAACTTTTTCTCTGAAGCATTGTTATATACTCCATAATATACCTGTGCTATGGAATTGCATAGAGAAATAATCATACTATCAAATGAAGGACAAATGGTTATCTGACATCAAATTCCTTATTAAAAGGCAAGGAAAGGCAAAAAAATTAAATCCCATTTTATCTCCAATATACTTTAATTAAAAAATGTGTACAATTTTTATAAGAAACCTGACTGTATGCAGTGAAATTCTCCCTTCATTTAGTGCTGTGGATAGGAATTGTCAGACGGTCCCTAACTTCTGGCAGGGAAACAATCATACTTATGAAGAGCAGGGGGAGCCCCTACCTTACTTACCAGCCATGCAGAACTCCAGCAGCTTTGTTTTTTGATCATTTATGACGATCCCTAAGAAGCCCAGACCACACTGAGCATGTGTATGTAGTCTAGTCTTGCAAAGATGTGTAAAAAAGTTACAAGATGACAGCCCCCTGTGGCCAACTTTGAAAGCATAAATCATTTGTTTGATTAGGCTTGTGGTGCAGTAAGTTCATGTTTATGTTTAGTATACAAAATACAGCATTTCTAGACTTATTCTATTTTACACTTTCCTTGTCCTTTAAGTGTCCATAAAGAACCTCTCTGTTCCAACAGAACCAGAGTAAAGCTGGTCAGACACAATGATCTGTTCGTACGAATCACATCCCCATCTCCCAACCTGCCACTAACCTTCAGTTGAAATAAAGTAGTAAAAGAACAGATCAGACGATGTTCTGCCCCTGACAGTAATAGTACATAAAGTTAATGTACGACAAAGCTGGTGACAGTCTCCCACTGAAAACCATCAGATCGGCAATACATGCAGAGATATGATCTGCAGCCGACAGAAATCTTCTAACCTGTCTGATCAACTGAATGACCGATCAGCATTGCACGACAAATGTCGGGACACTCCACACACGGTCCGAAAATCATACAAATCGAGGATCTTTGCGTCTATGGCCAGTTTAACATTAGATCGGCCAAATGGTTCCTATCTTCCATCAATGACTGTTTCCAGCCTCTTTGCTTAACAAAACATATACTTCTATTGAATTAGCAGAACAACTACATCAGGACTGTTCTGGATATTTCAACCTTGTGCAACCGTTACTGAAGTTTTGGTGCCACCCACTGGTCAGAGCTTGGCACAGCAGCCCTTAGCAGAAGAAATCCTCTGTAAAGCATTATCAGATTAAAGGACAAGGAAAGGTAAAAAACTTTCTTTTAAGGGAAACTGTCATGGCAAAACATGTTTTTTTTTTTTTTTTTTTTTAAACACATCAGTTAATAGTGCTGCTCCAGTAGACTTCTGCACTGAAATCCATTTTTCAAAAGAGCAAACAGATTTTTTTATATTCAGTTTTGAAATCTGACATGGGGTTAGACATTTTGTCAATTTCCCAGCTGCCCCGGTCATGTGACTTGTGCCAGCACTTTAGGAGGGAACTGCTTTCTGGCAGGCTGTTGTTTTTCCTTCTCAATGTAACTGAATATTACGCAGTGGGACATGGGTTTTTACTATTGAGTTCTGTTCTTAGATCTACCAGGCAGTTGTTATCTTGTGTTAGGGAGCTGTTATCTGGTTACCTTCTCATTGTTCTTTTGTTAGACTGCTGGGTGGGGGAAAGGGAGGGGGCGATATCAATCCAACTTCCAGTACAGCAGTAAAGAGTGATTGAAGTTTATCAGAGCACAAGTCACATGACTTGGGGCAGCTGGGAAATTGACAATATGTCTAGCCCCATGTCAAATTTCAGAATGAAATATATAAAAAATCTGTTTGCTCTTTTGAGAAATGGATTTCAATGCAGAATTCTTCTGGAACAGCACTATTAACTGATGCGTTTTGAAAAAAATAATTTTTCCCATGACAGGATCCCTTTAATGAAAAATAAATCTATCTCCAATATACTTTAATTAAAACATGTGTACCGTTTTTATAAGAAACCTGACTGTATTCAGTGAAATTCTCCCTTCGTTTACTGCTGTGGATAGGAATTGTCAGACAGTCCCTAAATGCTGAGCAGGACCTAGGGCGGAGGGGTTTTGCGCCAAGAGGGTTGACTTCCCCTTTAAGCTGTAAGTCTAACTTTTTCCAAGGGACCTCCTTATCTAAATTGTTACAATTACTTATTTGCTTGTCTCATAATTGTTACAAAGTATCTTATTTGCATCTGGTGGCTGTTCTGGGTTCTCTGCCAAAAGCCAATTAAGTTAGAAACTTTGTTTCTTTTTCTGGCTGCTCAGTGCAGAGAAAGTCAGGACTTTCCAGTACAAATGCTGAACTGCAGGTTGTCAAAGGCGTTACTGTCCTTTTTAAAACGGGACAGTTGGGCGGTATGAGCTATACTCCATCAGTTTCTTTTTCAATAATTTTTATTGGAATTTTCAATTACACATATAGTCATTCCTTAACATATCAGTTTTAGAGCGATTTTTACATCATAAACATAACACTGATAATACAGATTAATGGGTACTCCATCAGTTTCAGTGGTGCAGAAAAGTGGAATAATCTCATGGAAGACTTCCAGGGATCAAATCTTTTTATCTACAATGCTGTGACTATGGCAAACACTGCCACTGAAAGACGGTAGATCTAAGAACAGCATTCAATAGTAAAACCCATGTCCCACTGTGTTCTATTCAGTTACATCGAGAAGGAAAAACAACAGCCTGCCAGAAAGCAGTTCCCTCCTAAAGTGCTGGCACAAGTCACATGGCATGGGGCAGCTGGGAAATTGACAAAATGTCTAGCCCCATGTCAGATTTCAAAACTGAATATAAAAAAACTGTTTGCTCTTTTGAGAAATTAATTTCAATGCAGAAGTCTACTGGAGCTGCACTGGTTTTCCTATGACAGTTTCCCTTTAAGTGATGGATGACAGGGTCCGTCAAGAAACTTTTACACTTTAAATCACAAATCATAACATAACAAGGTTATTGTGTCATCAGTTCTGAATTCTGAGGCCACAAAGCAAGATGAGAGGCTGCAGTATTGGAGTGTAGACCTTGTTGTGGTCATGATCTCCTTTTTGTTCAAGAACTTATAAAGGATGTTTTATTCTCAATAATAACCGTGATGAAAAAAAATTGCAACCAGGAAACAAAACCCAATTGAAAACCGCATTGCTCAGGCAGTTTCATGATCACTGGCAAGTAATGTTTCCGGCACGGCAGCTCTGGTGCTACTGGGTGCATAAAGTATATTATTAATATTATCAAATATTAATAATATTATAAAATTCTCATTGAGGTAGACCAGGTATCTATGTTCTGTGGCCAGATATCATGAGTGATTGGCATGGCTCTCTACATTATCAGTAGCCATGTGTGCCAACAGTTTCCTCTAGTGGACATGTGTCACAGGTTGCCAAATCCTCTTTAAAAACTTGAAGCAGAAGCTTTTCTTACTTGCAAAATCTGCATTTTACCCTTACTTTGAATATGGAATTTAATGACTGTTGCCAACCCCAAACTTTGACAATACTCCCTGTCTGAAATCGCTGCCTGCTTTGACTTTTTTCCTTTTTCTTAAAGGCATGTGGGTTTTGGCCCATTGCCTACTGGACTGGTGGCACCAAATTCTTTTTTTGGGCACCTAAATGGGTATTTTGTGAATCCTGCCTGCCTGTTTTTGCCTGTTAGCCTATTTCTGCCTGATTTTGCCTGGAATGATGAAAATGTTGACCTTTATATAGCTATATCTGTATGATGATCAAAATGGTATAGAGGTCCCATGTTTATCATCAGAGAATGAAAGAGCGGTACAGAACAGAGATGTGTGGGTCAACCAGGTTGAAATTTGGCCAGCCATTGCAGGCTAGGGTTGGGTGCTGGTCAGACTGGAGAAGTAAACTCCTCCACTGCTACCAAGGTTTCCTCATCTTGGAAAGAGATGTGCAAACAGAAGTAGCACACACACAGCGAGAAGACATGGATGAAGGTCCTACGATGGCAACATTTTGCAGGTTAGGGTTGGGTACAGGCTAAGGTTTTGCAGGTTAGGGTTGAGTGGTGCTTGTTTTTCCTGACCCCCACATCAATAGTACAGAATGCAGCCAATGGGAAAGCATAAGTTGAAAGTAAGAAAATAGAAGTAACGGCTTTATTTTATTTGTTTGTTATTTGCTCTCAAAGGAGACAGAAAGCTACCAAGGCAGTTTATTGCCAACAGATTAGCCACAACAGTGCAAGATAGAAAACCATTTTTATTCTTTAGAATGCTTTTCCATACCTGAGTAAACAGAGACGGTCTCTGTCTGTATAGGATAGAAGTTGCCATATTAGCTTGGTGTGACATCACTTCCTGTCTGAGTCGTTTCCTGCTCGCTCATTACTCTGGGCTGAGATTACATCAGGGAGAGGAGGAGGGAGAGAGGAGCAAACTGAGCATGCTCAAGCCCAAGCCCTGGAGGTTTAAGCTGAAGAAGTCTGATACAGAAGCCCATGTGTACACAATAGAAGGAAAGAAATGCTGTTTCTTTTGAAAGAGGAAAGAGCAACATTACTTTGAGAGTGTACTGGTGTATTTATATAGACCTTTCTGATAAAGTTTACTTAATTTTAACCTTTACTTCTCCTTTTACTGTTTACTTTTTGTGTATCACTTGTCTCCATTTATCCTAGATGGATTTGAGAAACATTTTCCTTATTGTGCCTGGATATTTCTTGTTTATCAGTAGAAATAGTTGTTTTTTTTACTAAGTTTACCAATACTTAAACTTGTCACCAAATTGTGGCTCTAGTTTTGCATTTAGTTCTTTCTTAAATGTAATGGTATGCGAGTGCTTTCAATGAATGCTGCAGTTTTGTGTGGCCTGACTGCCCATAGCAGTCAAAATTGCTCCCCATTTCTGGAAATCTTTTTTTTTTTTGTCCGGTTAAAGTAGCCTGAAAATATATATCCATTGTGATCCTCAAAGCACCCAAGAGGCCCCCCGTGTCTTTTTTCTAAAAGATGGAAAACATGGTTATGGTATTATGGGTTGTGTAATATTTTTTTCTGATCTTGATGAGGAGTGAGCATCTTGCCTTGGAGAAAAGGAACTCTATCCTTCACTAGACTCCTGTCAGATTAACTTGTCACTTTTCAAGAAAAATACATTCATTCTTCAAAGGGAAAGTTGGGCCAGAGAGAATAGGGCATCGGTTGTAACATGTTGACAGATACACCACCTGAGTCTATGCAAAAGGTATTTATACATACATCAGATATAACTGCATGGTGTTTAAAGAAAAGAAACAACACATTGGACATTATAGACATATATCAGGGGACCTTTTTACCCATAAAGAGGATCACCAGAGGCCACCCCTTCAGACTAGAAGAAAAGGACTTTCATTTGAAGCAGCGTGTGATGGATGATTTTTTTGTACAGACATAATATCAAAGGCTATTGTGATACCAAACTGTATAGTTAGTATATGGGCATATATAATTTATGTGAAAGAGTGTAGGTGTGTGTGTATGGATACTGGGTTTTCATTTGGAGGGGTTGAACTTGATGGACTTTGTCTTTTTTCAACCCAATTTACCTATGTAACTATGTAACACCTAGAAGGTCAACTGTCTATTATTATAGACTTTTCCCAGTAAAATGTCACAGACACAACAGGCTTACAGTTGGCTTGAAGTAAAGTCAGAAATTCTAAGGTTATGGCAAATGCATAAAATTATATACAACTACATTTGAGGCAACAATAACCTATAGTGCCAACATATTAGACTCCCATTTGTCCCTTTCTGATGTCAGCCCTGTGTGCATACACATGAATTACAATCTCGGGGGGAGCTGTTGGCCCTCTCACCTCCACAGAAGGAGAATTGATTGAGGTTTTATGTGTCCAGCCTCGTCCATTGCCTGATGGTCAGAAAGGAAAGCAGACAGTTAAGCAACAAGATGTCTGCCCATGGTTACATCAAATTGATTTCCCCTTGAGTCAAAGCCTAACCCAATATAAATTTCTTCCTTTACATATGAATTTGCATTGATGTCCCATGTGGATCACTGCCATTATGGGATATAGAATTTCACACCATTAGAGATAAAAGCAATGACTGCCCCATGTAACATCTGTGTTGCCGACTGATTGAAATCAGCCAACGGTCACTTCGAGGCAATGTGTTAAAGTGAAGGATTCCACCGCTGTTCAGTTTACTCTAAATGGAAAAAGAATGTTGGCTTAGGAATGAACATCAGGATCTAATTTAATACAATAATGGTTTGAGGCTGCGAGCAACATTAGGGAACAGATAGGAATGTAGGTGTGAGCTTAGTGGTTAAGGTGCAGGATTTTATAAATGATAATAAAAAATCATATAAGTCTTGTCACTCACAGACAAAATGTACTTTGTAAACCAGAGAGAACCTCAGAACTGAAAACTAAAATGGTGTTACTCTTTAACCAGAGCAAAAGAGGCATTATGCACACACTGCCTTCATAAAATTGCCTATGGCTACCTCTGAATAGAAGTCATATACAAGGTGTCCCCAATTCCCACACCCTACCTGTCCCCTAACTTGTGTGTTATTCAGATGTGCAGGTTAGGGGACGGCAGAAACTGGATGCAATAGGCTCTTTCCTAAGGACAAAAGCTGTCCTCCAACGACCAACGACACAGTCTGCACTTTGCGCCAACTTTTCTATTATACTTGGTATGGTGCAGTCCAAAGCCAGACTGAGGGAAAAGTGCTGGCTGCATAGGCACTAAGGGATGAGCTTGTGCCTCTTTAGTGTTCTTTTTCTTCTTCCTTTAGTCATAGTTATGGAATTACTGGCTTTTATGAAACTAAAATGGAGTTGACTCTTAGGAAACCAACACTGAGTCCATGATGCAAAGGATACTAAAATGGACTTGATTAATTTTACAAAACCAAAACTTAATGACTCAACACCAAAATTAAGTTGAGAGTTAATGTCTCATTGGAAACCAAAATGGAGTTGGTGACTCTTAGGAAAACCAAAATGGATTTGATGCCTCTTAGGAAAACAAAATAGAGTTGTCAACTCTTAGTCTACCAAAATGAAGTTGATGACTCTTAAGCTGGCCATAGACATAAAGATTTTTAAAAGATCCGATCATCATCGTAAGACCACTATTATCTCGAAACGATCGTACGAATTGTCCATCAACTAAAAAGACAATTTCAGGCGATATTGCAATCAAAACTGAAGGGTAGCTGCCTACTGGTCCTGCAAACATAGACAGATTGCACTGGGAGCTATAAAGATTTTTTAACCTGGCCAATAAATTGTCTGATAGATGTTGGACGAAAAATCGTACAAACGTTTGAATCCCACTAACTGCACGATAATTTGACGGATTGGTCGGGCTGCACTAAAATCGGCCGTCCACCAAAGAAGAATCGTTGCATCTACTGTATGTAGGACCTTTAGGAAACCAAGATTAAGTTGATGATTCGTATTAAACCAACATGGAGTTGATGTCTCTCAGAAAACCAAAATGTAGTCAATGACTCTTAGGAAACAAAATGTTGTTGATGACTTCTAAGAAACCAAAATGGAGCCCATGACCATACAAAACTAAAATAGAGTTCATGACTACGTTAGATCAGTTGTAGATGATCAACAGAATCAAAAGGCCCCAAATATACTATTTCATATGAAAACCCCTTTGGTGCTCTTACACATCTCCTGTAGGTCATAGTAATGGGATTACTAGGCTCTTAGGAAACCCAAAATAAACTTGATGGCAATTAAGAAAACCAATAATTGAATTGATCAGTCTTAGGAACCTATAATGAAGTTGATGAAACTTATAAAACCAAAATGGAGTGGATGACAATTAGGAAACCAAAATGAAGTTGACTACATTTTAGATCAGTTTTCCATAATCAACAGACACAGGCACCTTTTCATAGACGTGACGGCAAATCAAAAATGACAGCACAACATCCTAAAAATGTTTCCATTTATTTAATATTCCAGTCATATTTTTCTACATGGGATTCATTAGCATATAATTAGCATATTGCATCAGACACACGGCTGGAGCAGTCTCCATACACAACATTGACAATATTTATAGGATACTATTATTATTATGCAGGGACAGCCAATTAGTGGTTCCTCTAATGTTACCTGGCAACACCATTGAAATAGAAACAGCCAATCAGAAGTGGCTGAGAGACATGTGCTTTTCTGTGGCAACCGGACAGGTCATTATAGAAGAGTCTATACAGCTGCGTTATAGGCCAGAGAGTGGCATAAGGGAACAGCACAGTGCATGAGTATATTGTCAGAGAGGATGCAGAGGCATAAACACAGTTTGTGTACATACAGATAAGGTATATTGGACTACAGTACCCAGAATTCATTGCAGACGGTGGTACAAATACATGACTTTTAGATTGCTACTGGACAGGATAAATAGTATAGTATAAATAGCAAAGGTAAGTAGTTCCGGCTGCATAACAAGAAATACATAGCAATAGTCAGCCTTTTCATTTGAAACGGGCCTCAAGTGCCTTTGGATATGATGCTTTAAACTGAACATGCTGTAATATACAGTACTAAGGCTGGTCAAATCAATCTAATTTGCAGTCTATATAATAAAGTGGACAACCCTTTGCCCCTATTCACTGGAAGTGGGCAGAGCCTTTATACAGTGTGGTTAAAGTTTCCTAGCTACATTTGAATTACTATGTTCTATGTGAGAGCTAATTAAACTTTCTTCTCACATGCCTAGCACAAAATCAAACAAATCCCTTTTGTCTAAGCAAAAGATTGGCTGGAGGCTACGAACCCCTTAGTGGTGTCGTTTGACAGGCGGACTATCAGCCTACCCTGTATCCAAAAACCTGCAACACAGGTGGGTTGTCACAAGTAGTGATGGGTGAATCTTATGTGTCATGCTTCGCAGAAAATTTGTAAAATGGCAAAAAGTTAGCCAAACGCATTGAAGTCAATGGTCGTTTTTTTTTGCACAACATTTATAATAATGTGCAAGTTTATTTTTACACATATGAGACCTGTTATCCAGAATGCTCAAGATCTGGGGTTTTCTGGAGAATGGATCTTTTCGTAGTTTGGATCTTCATACGTTAAGTCTACTAGAAAATCATCTTAATATCAAATAAGCCAATGTTGCCTCCAATTATATCTTAGTTTGGATCAAGTACAAGCTACTGTTTCCTTATTACAGAGAAAAAGGAAAGATCTTTATTTAAAAACTTTGATTATAATGGAGTCTATAGGAGACAGCCTTTCCGTAATTCGGAGATTCTTGGATAATGGGTTTCCAGATAACAGATCTCATAGCTATACTATACATTACAGTCTATGGGTATTATTCACGGTGAAACAGTTTGCTCATCCCTAGTCGCAAGCGTGTCTTGGTTATGTTTCATGTGAATATTTCCATCTTAAGTAGTGATGGGCGAATATATCCCGTTCTGCTTCTCCAAAAAATGCGCGAAATTCGGAAATTGCTGAAAAATTTGCTAACGAGTCGTGTCACATTTTGGATGCACATCGTTTTCAAAGTGTAAAGGTGCACATCGCTTTTTTTGACGCGCATCCCGTTTTTTTTTTACGCCAGCAAATTTTTCAGCAGGTGAATTTTCCCTGGCGTTTCACGGATTTATTCGCCGTCGAAACACGGGAATTTGCAGCAAATTTGTGCCTGGCGAATAAATTTGCCCATCACTAATCTTAAGGACCCCAATGTGCCTGCTAATCAGCTGCAACAATGGCAGCTTCGTTTTAAAAGAAAAACAGATTTGCCCCTTAAAGGGGTTGTTCACCTTTGAGTTAACTTTTAGTATAATGTAGAGAGTGATATTCTGAGACAATTTGCAAATTTGTTTTAATTTTTTATTGTTTTATAGTTATTTAGCTTTTTATTCAGCAGCTCTCTAGTTTGCAGTGTCGGAAATTTGGTTTCTAGGGTACAAATTACCCTAGCAACCCTGCACTGATTTGAATAAGAGACTGTAATATGAATAGGAGAGGGACTGAATAGAATGAGAAGTAATAAAAAGTAACAATAACAATACATTTGTAGCCTTACAGAGCATTTGTTTTTAGATGGTCTCAGTGACCCCCATTTGAAAGCTGCAAAGAAACAGAAGAAAATTGCAAATCATTAAAAAACGATGAAAAATAAATAATGAAGACCAATTGAAAAGTTTCTTAGAATTGGCCCTTCTACAATATACTAAAAGTTAACTTGAAGGTGAACCACCCCTTTAAGCTAAAACGCTCATTGCATATGAGTATAATAGCACTGGAGACTCTAGCCTGCAATAGCACCTTGTCAGTTGAACTCCAGATGGATGGAGAGGTGTTGATTTAGGTGGGGTAATTTATACATTTTGATTTTTTATTGCTAGAAGGTGATTGTATGGAGAGATGCATTTGAACTTGCTACATTGTTTGACCCAGGGCAGCAGGACTTTAAGTTTAGTGGTATTCTTGCCTGCTCTGGCCATAATATAGGTAGGCATTTGTGTGGTGAATATACAAATTATTATCTGCTCTTCTTCCAGCTTCAGACCAATTGCAGTTAGACATAATGTGATGATGGCACCCTGCCAGATCTACATGCCATACAAGAAGGTCACAGAAGAGAAAAGCCTGTAACAATTTAACAAGGGAGTAACAATTTAATAATCACAGTGGAGACAATAAAGTTCAACCAATCCCAGGGGGCACTTAACTATTTAATGTGCTGGATGGATGATGGCTAACATCACTCACATGTCAAAGGGTTAAACATTGTGCTTTGGCACTCAACCCCCCCACCCCAGCCCTAACTTCTGTATAGCAGCTGCTGGTTAATTAACACTTTCACTTCCAGGAGGGATTTGCAGCATAGACCTGTTGGGCATTTCAGAATTAACCAAAACAGCCCAGGTCTGAGGGCACTTGTGGAATTTGCCAATCCGCTTGAGATATTACTGGTTTTTGTGCTTTTAATAAGCATTTTTGGCTTCAGTCTGGGTACGGCATGTGCACATATATTGTCTATGTGTGACCCTGCTGCTAAACTCCCAGCACCCTACTTTCTCCAGGGAAGTGAAGTTCAAAACAGCTATCGAGACACAGGGTGGGCATAAGCCTGAGTGCTAATGCATTGGAATAAAATACATAGTTCATAGTGATGACACTCACAGGAATTGCACGAGCTTTAAAGATTTATTAAACCAACAATTTGGCTTCTCATTGGAGAATGAGAAGTCAAAACGTTGGCTTAATAAACCCAGTTTTTTTTTTTTCTTTAAAACTCATTCAACTCATTTGTGCAATTCCTGTGAGTGCCCTCACTAGGAATCTTCGGGTGTGAGCAACAGCACCATTTTTATTTATGGCACAGATAGGCATGATGTCGAAAAACAACTTCCAGGATTACAGCTAAAGATGTTTGGGGGGAGATGTAGTTCAATAACATCTGGAAGGCCCCAGGTTGCCCAAACCTGATTTAAGAGGTCCCTGGTTCATCAACTAAAAATCCTAAACATGTTTAATTTGCAGCATTCATTAAGTCAATTAAATACATGCTTCATATACACTAGTTGCTACATCCATATGCTAGCTTGATGAATGCACTTCTTTGTTTAACCTCAGCTACCGTGTAAACCAAAAATCTTTCATTCTCAGTGTGTTTCTTTTGCCAAAAAGAGCAACATGCAAGAAAGCCAAGGGCAGTGCACAGATTAAGGCCTCATGCACAGAAAACGTGCAACCAGGCATTTTGCACTAGATACATATGGAGTCAGAGAGTGCAAAGAAGGTCTACATCCCCCACCCAGGCCTCCTACACAGAACACAATGTGCAACATTGGGACCTGAGCCAGATCACGCAATGCAAAGAGCAGAAGTGGTATCAGGTATCAGTTAGGAAGCAAATCCATGCCAGGCCTTGGGGATCTTATGGGATTTAACAGCTTTTTATCTGTGGATCAGTACAACATGCCGGTGAATGATGTGGTTATTAGTACTGCCAACCCTTCACCAGTCTTTGGAATTGGAGGAAAGTTCTGCTGCTTAATTTGTAAGTAATCACTAGGATGCAGCTAATCAATGTGATTCAGTAACTTACAACAAACAAGAGCCAGGATAACCTTTACAAATCATGCCTAGTGATGTCATCGTTATGAACGTTGCTCAGTGATGTCACCTGTATCAAAAGTCACTCTCTACTTATTAACTGTTTATTTTTTTTTATTTATTGGTTTCAGGGCTATTTAAGGTTTTAAAAACAGCCAATATAATGAATTTAATAACAACATCACCACCGACTGGTCAGTTCTTCTAACTGTACAGTCAGAGCGAGAGAGAGATATTCAGAAGGAAAACAGAGAAGGGTTTCTGGTGTTGCTCTGCTCAGGAAAGAGATCAGAAATCCAAGACCTTTCACATCTCCTGAACAGAGTGATGTTGTTACAACATTAAACTGGCAGTTAATAAAAATATAAAAATAATTAATGTAAATTGCTGGAGTGCTTAGAAAAATTTGACATACTTTTTTATGGTTTACTTATTCTTTAAAATATGAGGATAACCTAGAGTTCTGTATACAAGAACGTCATGCTTTTATATGGCTGTGTATTTCCTTGATGATTCTAATTTTATTATGGGGGGGGGAAACAGTAGGCATTTCTTTCCAGAAAAGATGCAAACGTATCTGTGGGTCTGTAAGGGAGCCCTATTGTGGAGGGCTGGCTCAGAGACAGGCGCTAGTATACAACAGCTACCAGTTGTTTGCTTTTAAACAGCAGACCAGCAATCCTACCTAAAGATTGGTTTCTGAGGGTTACCAGACCTGGATCAAACTATGTACTCGCATATACATTTTGGTTTTTGTTGACCAAACTCAAGTCCCAGGTGCATTAGGAAGGGGTTATTGGATTACAATTAGGAGGAATTAATAAGGAACATTTATACTATATATATATATATATATATATATATATATATATATATATATATATATACATATACAGTATATCACCTTTCCAGTGGCAGCACAAACAGCCTTACTTGGAACTCAGTTCAAGCATAATTCAAATTATCCTACCTTCCACTACTATACATATATATGTTTATATATATATATATATATACACACCTATAATAGCTAGGCCTCTGGCCTACACATGGTTGATAAGAGAACTAATCAATAAGAGTAAATCTATACAAAGTTACAAGCAGAGATGGGCAGAGGGGGGCAGCAGAGACCTCAGTTCAGAGAACGACATACAGATAGGCAATTTATTTGGAAAGCCACAAGGCCAGGCTGCAAAAAATGCATTTTTGTAACCCAGTTGAATAAGAGCAGGATAAAATAGGTAATAAGAAATATGTAATTCCACAGGTACTTCTCATTTGTTACATTCATTGGCATTATCTTAGTGATAATCCAGGAGCAGCCCAGACGGAATAAAAAAATAGCCAAGACTGGACTACTCCCTCAAAATTCTATTATCTCCAGCGTATCCAAATAAACACACGCACAAAATGCAGCGCCACAGAGTATAAATTGTACTGAGTCTTAGTGCATCTTAAGGCCAACTGAAGATTTAAGAATCACTATTGTACAATTCCTTGGGATGAAGAGGAGATGATGGTTCATGAGATGAGTGCATGGAGAGAAGTTCTAAGGAAAGATGCGCACAAGCTCCAGTGTGGTACATGTATTTGTGATGACAAAACGCTCCTCAGATTTGTATATGAGTGATGCACAACTGAAGGAAACAGGGCAACCCAGCTGACATACATCCATATGAGTTTATCATAGCGGTAGCCAGGGTGAGATGAATATTGTTCAATGCATGCATGGCATAAGGTCCTCTGGGGCTGGTTGTATGGAGCAAGGTCCTGTGTGATTGGGTGCATGGTGTAAGAACCTGTGTGACTGGGTGTATAGCGAAAGATCCTGTGTGATTGGGTGTTTAACACAACATTGTGTATGTTGAGTAAGATTTTGTGTGATTGGATGCATTGCATAAAATAATGTGTGATTGGTTGTGTGGTATACGATCCTGTGTTATTGGGTGTGTTATCTATGATCCTGTGTTATTGGGTGCGTGACATAAGATCCTGTGTGATTGGGTGCATGGAGTAAGATCTTGTGTGATTGGGTGCATGGAGTAAGATCTTGTGTGATTGGGTGCATGGAACAAGATCTTGTGTGATTGGGTGCATGGAATAAGATCTTGTGTGACTGACTGGGTGATGGAGTAAGATCTTGTGTGATTGGGTGCATGAAGTAACATCTTTTGTGATTGTGTGCATGGCATAGGACTGATTGGGTGCATAAAGTAAGATCTGGTGTGATTAGGTGCATGGAATAAGATCTTGTGTGATTGGGTGTGTGGGGTAAGACTGGTTGATTGTTTTGGGAAAGACATGGACGTAATCGTTAGTTATGTGACGTGTTAATAATGCACCTAGCTAATGAATCCATGGAAAAAGAAGAAGTGACCCTTTATGGATGGTTACATGCTACTGGGCACATTGACAAATCCTGAGTGAGAAAGAAAAATCTTCTTAGGTTAGAACTGCTGTATGTGGTTACAAGTGCATGAAGAGTCTAAGAGATATATACATGGCATTGGGTATCTAAGGATCCATATGCCTGGGTGCAAGAACAGAGTGTGATTGGATGTATTGGCAAGAGACTCTGTGACTGGGGGAAGTCACATGTAGGAAATATATTAGTATGTACACAGGTACAGGAATTCTATCTAACACTGGAACTGGAACTGGCTTGAACTAAAGTTCTTTCAGTTTCTCTGTCCCCTGACCCAGTTCTCAGCTGTACCATCCAGACTATACCACAGATCACACAGGAGGGTCAAGGATAATGGGGTCTAGGGACATTTACATGGTTCCTGACTTCTCAGATGGGTTGCTGGGGAACACCTTTTCTGTGGGTGTTAGTGCTGGGCTTCCCACACCAGAGCTGCTGCTGCTACTAGACCTGTGCTGGACCATGGGCCGTGCCGGCCTTACAGGTGGAGGACGCAGCTGAGACCCAGCAAGACGTGCCGACAGAGCAGGTTTAAATGTAGTCATCATCTCTGTAGTAGAGGAGTTGCTCCTCCTCATGGCAGCATCAGGGTCGCGGATCATAATAGTGTGCAGAGGACTAACTGGTTCAGAATTGGGGTTGCCCAGTGCTGGGTGTTTCATGGGTTCCAGTGTGTCCAGCACAACATCAGGGGCCTGCTTGGCTGTGTTCTGCCTCTCCAGCTCACGCAGCTCATTCAGGGCTGTGCTCATTGTCTTTTCAATGTCCTGAACACAATATGATTATATGAGAAAATCAGGAAAAATAAGACCACCCAAAAGACATACAAAACAAAGACTCACCCAAGTCATGTTCATATACAGTAGATATTGGAATCTATTCCAAGCCCAACAATAATATTCATGGTTCATGCAGATTTTTACACTAGGGGGCACACAAACAATACCAGATGCAGAAAATATGTATTTCCTATTATATATGGGCTATTATCTTACCTCAGCTAGAGCTTCAGCTTCTAAAGACTTGTGGTCTCCAAGACTGCTGTGTCTGGTACCTCCTGTTACTGATCGCAGGGAGATTCCATCAGTCAAACCCTTTCTCTCAGGATAATTAATGCTCCCGGCACTGCCAAAAGTTGCCAGCCGGCGCTTCTCTGGACTATCCACCCTTCCTCTATTTAGTGACAGTTTATGTGGGCTGCTGGGGCAGGCGGCGGCTCTGGGAGGGGTATCTATACAAGGACCTAGTGGTCTGGGGGGACTGTGGTTGTCACCACCGCTTCTTCTTCGTGGTATGGCAGCTCCATCAGATCTTAGTCTCACCCTGACATAAAAAAGGTGCAAAAATGGGTTAGTGGAATGGGTATATGCAACTGGCACTGCGTGAATATGTGAGATATATATGTCTTAAAGAGGAATCCAACACCCCAGGCTTGGGTTTGGATTCCCCTCGAAGGAGAAGGAAAGTCTTCTTTGATTTGCTTGCCTCAGGTGGCAGCGCCCCCCTGGTTACCAGGGGCAGCAAAAAAGCCACTCCTGGTAACTAAGAGCCTTGGACCCCCCTACCCCTGTCCAGCACTGAAAAAGTGAGCTACCTGGGGAAGGGGGTGGCGGCACATTGAAGGCCGCCTCAGGCGGCGATATTGTCTGGATCAGCCCTGGAAAGAAAAAGCCGGAAGTAGATGTCTCCTTGGTGCCTAATGTTTTTCAACCCGAAGTGGAAGAAGACTTTCCTTCTCCTTTAAAGGGTCAGGTGCATGAACAAGCGAGTATGAGTGAATGAGTAACAAATGAGTAACTAGTGTGAAATAGATGGCTGTGAAAAACATTGATTGAGAAATGTCTGCTTTATCATTTCTTAAGAGCCCTTACACATGGGCGTTTTCAACCTGCGCTCCCCTGCGTTGCGTTTGGCTGCGTTCAGCCGCAGGGGAGCGCAGGTCTAGACACACCTCATTCTTTCTAATGAGGTTGTACCCACGAGACGCGATTAAGTGCCGAACGCAGATTCAGACGCAGCATGTTGAGTCTGAATCTGCGTTCGTCGCTTACAGGCGTCTCGTGGGTACAACACCATTGAAACTAATGAGGTGCGTCTAGACCGGCACTCCCCTGTGGCTGAATGCAACGCAGGTCAAAACCGCCAGTGTAAGGGCCCTACCTTGCACGCCAAGGACAATTTAAAGCTTTCTGACATTCAAACAGATGCCTAGTTGGTTTGGCCACCCTGCCTAGAAAGCCAATAGCAATTTATAACTACTGCTAAGCTGCAGCCTGCAGTACATAACATTATTCTGAGAGTACCTGCCCAGCATTTCAGAGAAGCTGTATTCCTGCAGGTGCTCAGTAGGCGAGTGGATATCATTTTTGGAGGAGGCCTTATCATCCAGTAGGGGCCCACTGCTGGCCTCGCTGTCTGCCTTCTGGCTAAGGCTGTCTGAAAATGCATCATCCCTACAAGAAAAAAGGTCAGGGTTGATGTCAGAATGCCTGTAAAATATGCAAAACAACAGTTACGGAAACACATGAAACAGTCAACATCAGCAGACCCTGTTGTCTCTTCCATTAATGCCCAATGACAATATACAGCACCCTTCACCAATGACCATATACAAAGAATAGATACTGGCACAGCCTGGCTAATGCAGGCGCGGTATGCCCTATAACTTGTATTAGCCATATTGTGCTATCTATTCCTCTTATAAAGAGTCGGATTGGGATGGCGGGCCAGCGGGAAAAAACCTGGGCCCCACCAGCCCAGATCCACACCCACAAACTTCTTTGTGCCACGACCACCCTTTTTCGGGGGTCGCGGCAAAAACTTTACATGTGTACGCGCATCATGCTCGGCAAGGGAAGATGGAGGGGGGCCCTGGGACAGCAGCCCAGGTGGGCCCCAGGACCCCCAGTCAGACCCTGCTCTTAAAGGGCAAAGAAAGTATAAAATAGACTAAGGCTTACTGCACCACAAGCCTAATCAAACAAATGATTTATGCTTTCAAAGTTGGCCACAGGGGGCTGTCATCTTGTAACTTTGTTATACATCTTTGCAAGACTAGACTACATACACATGCTCAGTGTGGTCTGGGCTTCTTAGGGATCGTCATAAACGATCAAAAAACAAAGCTGCTTGAGTTCTGCATGGCTGGTAAGTAAGGCAGGGGCTCCCCCTGCTGTTCATAAGTATGATTGTTTCCCTGTCAGAAGTTAGGGACCATCTGACAATTCCTATACACAGCACTAAATGAAGGGAGAATTTCACTGCATACAGTCAGGTTTCTTATAAAAACGGTACACATTTTTAAATCAAAGTATATTGGAGATAGATTTCTTTTTCATTAAAGAAAGAAAAAATGGGATTATATTTCTTTTCCTTTCCTTGCCCTTTAAAGAGTATAAACACAAGCCCAAAACAATTTGACAACCAGGTACTCACAGATCCTGCACCACAATATACTGATGAGGTATTAGGCCATCTACCCCATTGTGTCGCCCCTCCCACCAGTCTTCAGAAGCGCGATGGTAAAGAAGCAGGGATGCCCCCTTTTTAAAGGACAACTCTCGGGGGGTCCGTCCCATGTAGTCAAACTTAGCAATGGCCTCAATCTGCTCCACCTCTGAGGATAAACCAAAAGCAAATGTTATTACAAAGAACATGAAGGCATAAAGCAATATAATTAGTGAGCTGACTGCCAGTCGTTCATTGTCACATGAAACTAGCATTAAAAAAAACAGTAACAACAAAAAAGACAGTTTTTTAAAGTAATCAAAATATAAGTTACTGTTGCCCTGCACTGGGGCAAGGCCAGACTTGGCGTTTTTACACTTCGTTTTTAAAAAGGCTCTGCCGGGCATAATTACGCCACTGAAACCACACGCAACTGTCAACAAGCTTTTTTCAGCACGTAGGTTTCTTTTCCCAACATGCACTTCTCATTGTTCTCGTTCCCTATAATCCGGCTGGCTAGAAATAGAAAACAGAAAAGCTATGTACCAACAAAATGGAGCAGGAACGATTGTCAAAATGCAATGTAATTAGGTCACCAGCCTAATATGCTGTAAAAACACATATGCGTCATTTATCTAATGAGAATTTGGACGCCATATTTAATATACGCTGCGTTTTTACATAAAGTGTGGTTTCAAACATGCTGATCCCATAGAATCTATTGATCTGGTAGTTTCTTGATGTATTGGCGTCTCGTGACATTAGTTTTCCATCAGTTTCAGTGCAGTTTATGCGTATTTACGCCAGATGGAGCTTTTTTAAAAATGCAAACGTAAAAATGCCACATCTGGCCTTGCCCTAAAACTGGTGAGTTTGATTCAGAAAGACTACTATAATTAAAGGTATACTGTCATGGGAAAACATGTTTTTTCCCCCCCAAAATGCATCAGTTAATAGTGCTGCTCAAGTAGACTTCTGCACTGAAATTTCTCAAAAATGTATTCAGTTTTGAAATATGACACATGGCTAGACATTTTGTCAATTTCCCAGCTGCAAACACACCAGTTTTACTAGTACAGGTATTGGACCTGTTATCCAGAATCCACAAGACCTGGGGTTTTCCGGATAAAGCATCTTTCTAGAAAATCATGTAAACATTAAATAAACCCAATAGGCTGGTTTTCCTCCAGTAAGGAGTAATTATATATTAGTTGGGATCAGGTACAAGCTACTGTTTTATTATTACAGAGAAAAAGGACACGGCTATTCTATAATTCTGAGCTTTCTGGACAACAGGTTACCGGATAATGGATCCCATACCTGTACAGGGGAACACTACAATTTAATTGATTTATTTTAAAATACTTTCATTTTGTTTGGTGTTACTATTAAACAGGACATTGTTTCAACCTATGTATATATGGCTGTGCAGCAGCTTCTTTAATATATATATCAATAATTTTTGTGATACCTACACACCGTCAAGTTCCATTTTCCGGGTGCATGGTCAAAGTGGTATATAAGCCATTTTGAAAAGGACCAGCACTCTGTTTTGCAAAAATCATGTGTATTTATTGTCACATTACAGTCCCTCCAACGAGTAGAGAGAGTATATATATATATATATATATATATATATATATATATATATATACATGATAATGCAAGACTGGCACACCCATATAAAATCTTCACTCCTTTATTCGCATTATATTCATGTCCAACGTTTCGGTCCTACTTCAGACCTTTTTATATGGGTGTGCCAGTCTTACATTATTGTGTATATATAAAACTGTTACTGTGCACCCCAGCTCTATATAAAGACAAGGCCTTGGAGTGTGGTTACCAAACGGCTTGAAAAAGGTCCCAATGGGGACCGAAAATTTGGAGATTGATATCATGCAACAATAAACGACAATGTTTTATGCAAGGGAGTGTTGGTCTGGAAATGATTGATGCATATTTAATTACCGTGCACCCCTCCCCTTATTGAAGTGGTTTTGCCTTGGAGTGCGGATTTCCTACTAAAAGCTATATATCTATATATATATATATATGTATAGTGTGATATCAAGAATCAATATATATATATATATCCATGTTTTCAAAAGGACCCGCTCTCGGAAACAAAATTGTGAACTCAAAAGTGTTTAATTATACTCATCCAACGTTTCGGCCCACATTGGGACCTTTCTCAAGGAAAAGAGAAAGGCCCCAATGTGGGCCGAAACGTTGGATGAGCATAATTAAACACTTTTGAGTTCACAATTTTGTTTCCGAGTGCGGGTCCTTTTGAAAACATGGATGCATAAATACATTTGACCAACGCATCATCAAGAAAAGTAAGTCCGGAAGGAGTGCGTTCGCTTGAATTTGAGCTGTTATATATATATATATAACCAACAATCCAGCTCCTGTAGTGCACACTCTGTTAGCATAAATTAAAAAAGTAAGGTGCGTCCTTGTGTACCGGCCCTAAGGGAGCTACTCCTGAAAAGTGTTAGGCATTTTTTTCTACAACAAATCTTTGTCCAGAAGTGCCGTCCAGAAGTGAAGTTTGTCCTACGGTTACAATGGGGACACTGAGGACAGAGCACGTGGCTACGGGAATAGCCGTGAACTGGGGCGGTCTCTTTTGGTTATTTTTCTACCGACTATAAGAAATATTCCCAAGAAAACAAAGGGAGTCTGCATGAATTACAGGCTCTTACCTTCATCACTAGTGTGAGGCTCTGTACCGTTGTCGTGATCACCCTCATCAGTAGCACCCGGCTCACTGTGGGGGCTGTCACTGTAATAAAACATAAGCACCATTACATCCAATATCCCCTGGCATCTCACTGGTTAATAAGCTTCCAGCAATCAAACAAGAGACAGCATTGTACACACAGTGCCCTCTAATTATACAGTTCATCAGAGATTACTAATTAATTAACTGCAATACATGATTTGTCATATGCTCATCTAAAAATAACTCCGCTAAAAAATAACTCAGCTATTTCCAGCCATACACTGTAGCAAATCAGATGAATCACATTTAACTGAACATTCTGCTCTATAAATACAATGAAATCACAATACATTTCTCAATAGGACAGACTGGAAATAATAACCGTATAAATGGCATGTTCTCACATCAAAACACATTGTTATAGCACTAAATAAATCAAAAGGGCTGCTAATATAATGAATGTGTAACAGAGGAGCCTACTACAGTTTAGCCTGGGCCAAACAGAAGTTTCTGATGAAGGAGGTGTCTTTTGATGCTTTTTTGCTCATGTTAATATCATGAAATCTAAAAAATAAAAGTACATTGCAAAAGTGCTCTTAAAGGGATCCTGTCATGGGAAAAAAAATTTTTTCAAAATGCATCAGTTAATATTGCTGTTCCAGAAGAATTCTGCATTGAAATCCATTTCTCAAAAGAGCAAACATATTTTTTTTATATTTCATTTTGAAATCTGACATGGGGCTAGACATTTTGACAATTTCCCAGCTGCCCCAAGTCATGTGACTTGTGCTCTGATAAACTTCAATCACTGTTTACTGCTGTACTGCAAGTTGGAGTGATATCACCCCCTCTCTTTCCCCCACCCAGCAGCCTAACAACAGAACTAACAACAGAACAATGGGAAGGTAAACAGATAACAGCTCCCTAACACAAGATAACAGCTGCCTGGTAGATCTATTAGGCAAGGATTAAATCAAACTCAGCGCTGCAGAGGGATCTTCTTTAAAAATGTGAGCAGCACTACAGGGGTTGTGGACCCACTTGTCCACGATATGAATTAAATAAATTGCCTTAGGTAGTGCGCTTGCCAGTAATTATTTATAGGTTTTCCCGTCTCCTAAATAAAAAAGAACACTATATAGTGTAATAAGCCCGATTATTTAATATGGTGGTGAGAGTGTTGGTCTTACTCACATGTGCAACTCTTGATAGGAGGCATGTAAATATTAAATTCAGGCTGTAAGTGCTGTATTCAGGCTGTGAAAGATAAGGCTTCAATAGTGCATTAAACGTTGAGACCGCAAAACCCTGTCTGATAGTTGTGCTTACCGGATTCGTTGTGTGTAAGTAGCGTGTAAACAGCGCTCTGTTCTTCCTGGCTGTGCGATCTCGCTTCTGTGCACAGAGGGCCGAATCTTCTCTCCTCGCAAGTGTGTCTTAGGTGATACGTCTTGTGTTTTTTAAAAAATTTAGGGGGACAAACTTTTTAAATAAACTGGAAACAATTCTATAAGTTTCACTGTTTCGTATTACAAATACTTCCTCAGGGGTATCACCCCTGAGGAAGTATTTGTAATACGAAACGCGTTGGGCCTGTATTAATAAACAGTGAAACTTATAGAATTGTTTCCAGTTTATTTAAAAAGTTTGTCCCCCTAAATTTTTTAAAAAACACAAGACTTATCACCTAAGACACACTTGCGAGGAGAGAAGATTCGGCCCTCTGTGCACAGCAGCGAGATCGCACAGCCAGGAAGAACAGAGCGCTGCCCTGTTCAGAAAATACCGCCTAAGCAGACCAGCTCCCTCCCTGATACAGCGAAAGCAAAAAAAAAGGAGGACGCGATTCACTCTGACAGATGCCGGTAAGAGACTGCAGGACATACTACTGAAGCCGCTGAGCAGGATCGCGACACGTGGAATGCCGGCCGGCCATTACACGCTACTTACACACAACGAATCCGGTAAGCACAACTATCAGACAGGGTTTTGCGGTCTCAACGTTTAATGCACTATTGAAGCCTTATCTTTCACAGCCTGAATACAGCGCTTACAGCCTGAATTTAATATTTACATGCCTCCTATCAAGAGTTGCACATGTGAGTAAGACCAACACTCTCACCACCATATTAAATAATCGGGCTTATTACACTATATAGTGTTCTTTTTTATTTAGGAGACGGGAAAACCTATAAATAATTACTGGCAAGCGCACTACCTAAGGCAATTTATTTAATGCCTGGTAGATCTAAGAACAGCAATCAATAGTAAAACCCATGTCCCACTGTGTACTATTCAGTTACATTGAGAAGGAAAAACAACAGCCTGCCAGAAAGCAGTTCCCTCTTAAAGTGCTGGCACAAGTCACATGACCGGGGCAGCTGGGAAATTGACAAAATGGCTAGCCCTATGTCAGATTTCAAAATTGAATATAAAAAAATCTGTTTGCTCTTTTGAGAAATGGATTTCAGTGCAGAAGTCTACTGGAGCAGCACTATTAACTGATGCATTATGAAAAAAACATGTTTTCCCATGACAACTTCCCTTTAAGTAATGACACTCTTATACAAGATATTACATACCGTGCTTTGCTCTTAAGCACAATTTATGACACAAGGGAACCCCCTATTTATCCAGTTGAGGAAGAGTTCTTTTCTGAGATTTCTTTGTTTAGAAAGGACATCAGAAACCACAGGTTACTATTTTCACATCTTTCCTAACAGGGGAACATCAATAAACTTCATTTTTCTTTCTTCTGACAAGTCATTCAACTGAATTAAGGTCAGAAACTGGCCAGCAGGTGCCACTGTTGTAAGAAAATCCATTATATTAGCAGCACATATTTTCCTTTACGATCTTGTAAACTAAAAAAAGAAATGTGAATAATTCAGGGTACAATCAAGTGCTCACCAGTAATCCTCTCCACCGGTCATGCATTTTTCATACAACGGCCCCTCCAGCTCACGATGGCTGGGGAAAATCGATTCATGGTTGATGATGATGGTTTTGATGACCTCGTTGACATGTGCTTGGCAAGACACAGGATCTTGTCCATCTGGGATGGGCATCAAAGTTGGTCCAAAACAGATGGCTAGGTTGTATGGATCCATCATGTTCTCATCGCTGTACTGTGATAAACTGTGGCACATATAATATAGTCAGCTGCTGAAATGTCAACTTTTTATATCTGCCACAAACACATCACTTTATTGAGCTGCTCAACTACAGGCAAGCAATAAGGATTTTTGGCATGAATTAAAGCCCTGAACATAGGTCACATTAGAGGGTCTTCTGCACCCATCTATGTGGTTAAATCCAACACTATACCTGACATATACCTGACATACAACATTTACCCTCAATATATTGACCAAGCAAGTATGTATGTGTATATCTATATACAGGTATGGGACCTGTAATCCAGAGTCATTTGGATCTTCATACCTTAAGTCTACTAGAAAATTGTGTATTAAATAAACCCAATAGGCTGCTTTTGCTTTCAGTAAGAATGAATTATATCTTAGTTTGGATCAAATACAAGCTACTGTTCTATTGTTACAAAGAAAAAGCAAATCATTTTTAAAAATTGGGATTATTTGATCATAATGTGGCAAATTCACTAAGCTGCGAAAATGCGCTAGCGGTGGCTTCGCCACAATTCGCTGCACTTCGCCAGGCGAATTTTCGCCAGCCTGCCGCTAATTCACTAAAATGTGAAGATGCGCTCAGGGAGGCGAACGGTAGTGAAGTTGCGCTACCAATACTTCAACAGGCAAAGCGCATTTACGCTAGCGATGCTTAATTTGCATACGGCGTGAAGTTAAATGTATAATAGAAGTATATGTTACAGCCACTACATTCCACTACACAAGCCCAGGAAACCTTTAATAAATAAAATAAAGTTGTCCTATTGCCCTAAACATGTGCCCCCTGTATAGTTGTGTTGCCATATGTTAGGAAATGTAGGGGGGAAGGAGGGTAACCCCCAAAAAAATTATGCTATTTTTCAGACTATCACCCTAAAAAAAGATGCCAGCGTTTTTTTGGGACTTAGAAAAAATTTCAAGTTTTTTTTTTTCAAACTCCTATCTATTGTATTTAACTTTTTCACCAGGTCTGACCTGGCAAAGTAAAATCTACCGTAAGAGTAACGTTCAGTAAAATGGTCATCTTAATGAATTAGCGTAGTTACGTTCCTTCGTCAGTGCGCAACTTCGCCTGGCGTAAAGTTCACTAGTCTATCTACTTTGCTCGCAAATTTTCGCCAGGGACACTTTTCGTAAATTGGTGAAGTTGCAAAATGACGTCACGCTGGCTAATAAGCGCTAGCGTTCACACTTTAGTAATTTTGCCCCTAGGAGAGATGGCCTTTCCATAATTCAAAACTTTCTGGATAATGGGTTTCCAGATAACAGATACTATATATCCCATGCACCAAACTGATTTTAATTGGCATACGTTTCTGAGAATTACATATTATCCAGAATGCAAGGGACCTGAGGTCCTCTGAGACAAAACTATACAAAAATGTGTGACCCTCCCCAACGCCCATTTATTAAAACATGTTACTCCATTTACGGCAGGAGCAGATACCGTAAACCTATTCGTAAACAGAACAGACAGCTGAAAGGAACCTATGGAACCTACACAAAAATGTCTTCCTGTAAACTGGTGTCACAGTATAGAAACATTTCCACTTTTACGGTTGAGTGGCATTATAATAACACAAGCAATCTGGTTTCTCCTTAATAGCAAAATGTGAGAAGCATGGAATTCCTGAAGATGCTGTATGAATAGCACTAAACAGATTGTAGACTGAATTTCGAGACTAAAAGTAACCCTGGAAACAGCTCAATATTATAAATATTATATCGACTAGCGTAGGCCGTACTTAGAAATTCACTAGAGGAACCTGCCATTCAATGTAATGCTAGGAATCTATAAATAGGATGGTATTTTAATCTCTAAAGCTGAAAATTTCAACTTTTAATAAATAAGTGTGGATTTACGTCAAGAGCAATCAAATCTGTCACTGGCAACTGAATGCTTAAAGGGGATGTAAAAAAATAATGAAAAAGAAATCTCCAATATACTTCAATTTAAACATGTCTACCGTTTTTATAATAAACCTGATTGCATGAAGTGAAATTCCCCCTTTTTTTTTTACTTGCTCTGACTGCTGTGGATAGGAAACTCCAGATGGTCCCTAACTGCTCTGCAGGGAAACAATCTTCTTCCATGCCTTCTTTCAAAGGCATGGGGAGCCCCTCCACCTTACTTCCCAGAACTCAAGCAGCTTTGCTTGTTTCATTGTAGAGCAGCCGGCAACTGTGTCGATTTGTATCCACAGACCCAGTGCAGTCTGCATAATCAGTCTTGCTGAGCATGTGCGTAGTCTTTTTGTAGCCAGAAACGGAAGAGAGGAAATAATTCCCTTACAATTAATAAAGAATCAAATCATTCAATAGATTAATTACTAAAGCGGTATAGTGTTATTATAAAGTGGCAAGTGCTCTAATCAGATCCCAATTCACACAGTAAAATCAAATCATTGTGCTTATTAATTGCTTAAAAAAAAGGTTAAAATCTTTCCAATTCATTCAAGGTTTTGTAATGAAAATTCATAGACATGGAGAAGTCCCATGGAGCTGTCTCAATTGTGTTTCTATCTCGGAGACCCCATAAGATGGAGAAGTCAGGGTGTCCGGAACTGAGGTCTCAAATTTTAACTGCACTTATTGAAGGAGAACTATACTAAAAAAAACCCAAATTCCAGGACCCTTAGGAGAGAAAGTAGACAGGAGCAAAGATAAAACCTTGTACCAAATAAATTAGGAGAAGTAACCCAATTGAAAGTCAAAAATTACAAATCTCACATCAGGTCCACCAAAATCAAGAGCTTTTTCATAAAAATGGTATCAACCAGACATGTCTTTCATGTGCCGACGCGGGTTTCGCAATTGCTTTTTCATAGGCAGTAAACATTAGGATATAGATCTTTACTCACCTTACAAAACATTTGCGTAGTCTTGGTATTCAAGGATGTATAACAAAGTTACAAAATGACAGCTCTCTGCAGCCAACTTTGAAAGCATAAATCATTTGTTTAATTGGGCTTCTGGTTCAGTCAGTTCGTGTTTATATTTAGGGGCAGAATTTTTGGGAATAGCGTGGGAAGTAAAATCCGAAGGATTTTACCGCTTTTCGATCAAACCATTCGATCGAATTTTTTCATTCGATCAAAAATAATGAAATCCAATTCCGTAGCTTTAATCTGGCGAACTAGGCAGTCGAATAAAAATTCAAAGGGGAAGTAATTCAACTGTCGAATATTCAAATAGATTTTTATTCGAATGATATGAATCACTCGATTCGATCGAATTTTCAAAATTCACTGGTCGAAGTGGTCTTCAAAAATATTTTCGAGAATTCGAATCTTTCTGAAAATTCGATCGAACTTCAAATCCTTCTTGATAAATCTGCCCCTTAGTGTACGACATACAGCATTTCTAACATTATTCTATTTTAGACTTTAGTTTCCCTTTAAGCTTTGAGGGTGAGACCACCTCATATGAAACATTGGCCCATTACCATTAGATACACAATGTACCTCCTTCCCTAGGGTGAATAAATAGTTACCCCAGGGGTAATGCTGCTCTAGACCTTTTCTCTTACATATAGTTAGGATTGGGGTGCAGGGCTTTTCTTAATGTAGTGTTGTTTCAGAAATGCAACTATAGTTTATATAAACAAGCTGCTGTGTAGCCATGGTGGGCAGCCATTCAAGCTGGAAAAAAGGCACAGGATACACAGTAGATAACAGATCACTACTACTATAGTTTATATAAACAAGTTGCTGTGTAGCCATGGGAGCATTCAAGCACAGGATACACAGTAGATAAGCGATAAGTTCTGAAGAATCCCATTGTATACTACAGAGCTTATCTATTTTTTTTCCTGTTTTTCAGGTTTGAATGGTTGCTGCCCATGACCACACAGCTGCTTGTTAATAAAAACTATAGTAGTGTTTCTAAAGCAAATACTCCAATTTTACTAGTGCAGGGCAACACTACAATATAATTGATTCATTTTAAAGTTTTCATTGTTTTTGGTGTTACTATTAAATAGAACATTGTTTCAGCCTATGTGGATATGCTCTTAAAAGTTTAATATGTATATACTGTAACAAAGGAAAAACAAAAGTACAAGTACTGGAGACCTATGGTTTGCAGGACCATACAACTAACTTCAACTGTCAAGGAGGAAACTAGGAGATGTAGAACAATAAAATCTGTAGATCTACAGGTAGTGAGTTGGTGTTCATGAACACCCCATTTGTGTAGAGATCAGCACAAGACATTAATCAACTCATACCTGGAATCTCTGGCTCTTTAATGTTAAAAAAAATCCACATTGTGTCTAATCTTGGAGCATCTGGAATGATGATAAACACTTACTGGTTGAGGAAGGCAAAGAGGTATCTCATGACCACCAGAACAGATTTGGGCAACGTGATGAGGATCTGACGGATATGATGTGCCCTCTCTGAAGAGCTCTCTATCTCTGAAACAAGCAAGTTAGAGAAAGACTCTTGATACGAAGCAGCACTGGCTGAACAGTTCCACTTGAGTCGCAGGAGTAACGCTGAGCAAACACATTGGCCAGAGGGTTTACACTGAGGCACAGGACAAATGCTGAGAAGCTACACTGAGTGAATATTTCTCACATAGCTATCGGGTTCACAATCACCTCAGCTTATACAGCAATGCTGAGGTATAGGAACATCTTAATCACATTAAGTTGACTGAGGTACCTAGATACAGTGAGCTATAGACCCAACAGTGCAATTTGCTTCTAACTCAACTTAATCTAGACTTAATCTAGACATGTTCCAAAGAGACACCACTAAGGACCAATGTAACGCTAACTGGTATTTGGATAAATATATTTTAAATGGATGAGGCCTGAGCCTTGCTATACTATACGAGAATTGGCAGGGGGTACCTATGCCTTTTAGATGTTGTTGTTTCCAACTGGGAGCCCGCAGAGCCAGACAACAAGGTGGACAGTGAGCACATAAAATATTTGACTTAAAATATACTCACTGAATGTTGATATCAAGTCTTGAAACCTTTCCTTAGGAAAGAGTGGGTTTTCCAGGCCTCGAAAGTACAGCTTCAACACACCTGCCACCGAATTAATGTCACGCTCACTGTGATCCTCCACAAGAGGGTCCTCACCTGATCAGAACATACGTCTTACTGACAGCTTACTAAGCCCAGCACTCAATGTGTATTTTATACACATTGATGAATTAAACACACAGTGCGTTTCAAAGTTACACATCACAGCAAGATATGGCTACAAACAAGGACACAGTCACCACAATTAATTACAATCACTGTACTTATAATCATTTGTTCACAATTACAAAAAGAAAGTGACTCAGCCCCAGCTGGAAGATAAAAGTAATTTCTGACTCTTTAATCTAAATGGATATACTGTATATAGGGAGGCCATCACTATAAGGCCTTATAACTTTGCCTTGTTTGTTATAGTATATACTATAAGGGTGGGGGCAGACCAGGAGATTAATTGCCCAGCAGCAAATCTTCTCTACTGTGGGTGACTCCCCAAAATGCCAAATTGCTGGCGGGATGGCTTTGGAATTCCGAAGTCGCCTGAAGTTTCTTCGTGGGGCAACTTCAGAAAACGAAGCCCTACGTATTCCATCCTGCCGCCGATTTTCATTCCTGCTGACGGGAAGGCATTTGAGCAGATTAGTTGCCCGCAGTAGAGAAGATATGTCACTGGGCGACTAATCTCCATGTCTGCTACCACCCTAAGGGTAAGGCCACACGGGGAGATTTGTCTCCTGGCGACTAATCGCCGTGACAAATCTCCCCGAATAGCTTGGTAGCAGTGCAAACCCGCTACACGTAAAGTCGCCTGCACCTAGTCACACGCGGCAACGCGATTTTAAAAGTCGCTCAAAATTGCCTGGCGACGAATCTCCCCGAAATCTCCCCGTGTGGCCTTACCCTAAAACAGTGTCCATTGTAATGTTGTATCACTAGCCTTGTTGAAAAGTCGGCCAACTCATTGGCATGACCCCCAAAGAGTGCATTGTGGGAGTCAGAGATAGATGGCAACAATGTTCTGCACATAAGGGATTTTTATTTGACTTTTTAATCATGTACCAATAAATTGTTTTTTACTTATCAACAGCATGCATTTGGAATTTTGTGTATTGTTCTGAACAATGTTGTGTTGTGTCTCAAGTATTACTGTGCTACACTGCATGCCCTGAAACCACGGCTTTCAGGCAATAGTAAACCCTATTCATATTTTAACCATTACCCCAATCTATTTTTGCATTGTAGCAGGCTCCCATAAAAATATATGTAGTCAAAGTAGAGTTTGCCCAACTATAGTCCAAACTTAACATTATCTATATTTATTCCTTAAACTGCTTGGCAGAAGCTTTCTGTACTAGTATCTCTGATGCCTACATAGGCTGCAAGTGATGTATTCCAACTTGAGGAATAGTACTTACAGCTAGTGTTGGCAGCTTTAGGGCTCTTACACATGAGTGCCTGAAGCTGCGCTCCCCTGCGTTTAAGTTTTATGCGTTCAGCCCCAGGGGAGCGCAGCAGTAGATGCCATCAATTTTTTTCAATGGGGCTGTATTCACACAGGTGCATGTAGGTGCCGAACGCAGGTAAAATGAAGCATGTTGCGTCGGTGGTTGCAGGGGAGCGCAGCTTCAGAAACTCGTCTGGAAGAGCCCTTAATGTGCATCTGGGGACCTTTAAGTCTTACCTCTTTCAAATGAATTCTTGATGTCATTAACTTCAACCTGTGAGCCTGGAACTCGAAAAATTCCCTGTTGCTGGAGACCTGCAAGAACACATGTGAGGGAATCATGTAGAGGTACAGAGCTCGCACTCAGGTATTACAGGAGTATCATTGGATTTATTTGAGAAACTTCTTCCTATACAGTCCTGCAAACTAATAATGACATACTGAACACATCTCTGATTTCTTAATCAATGAATTCATAATTTCATTTACATAAATACATCTGATGTGCTGCAACTGATTTCCTATTAAGAACACCAACAGTGCTGATCAAAGGCAAAGTGAATGTAAAATTGATGAGAGTGCTAGTCTAAGAAATTTGGAAGTGTTCATTCATTCATTCTTTCTAAAGATTTGATAGACTTTTCTTATTTTGTTTTGCAAAGCAGAAGAGCAGGTGGCACTGTTGTATGCTGTTCATTCATTTTAACAGTGCATGTATCCCTTAATATCTTGGAATAATAAAAAAAAAAACATAATGAATATACATTTCAAATTTTCTAAGAATAGCATTCCCATCAATTTTACCTTCACTTGTATTAAAGACATTCTTTAAAGCTACATTATGGGTATTCGTCTAGAGCTCAAATACATAGCATATAATGCTCAAAAGCCATGCATGACCAATTAAATATATTTTAATAAATGATTCTTAGTGAGTTTGTAAGAGATCTGGAATATCCAGCTGCAAACTGCAGGTATCTACAGCAGCAGTAGACTAGGAAAGTGCAATATTGAAACAATTCTATCTTAGTAATGACCCTTATCAATGTCCTCAACTTGAATCTGAGTATACTTAAATATTTTCTATACACTGACAGCACTGCTAAAGTTACTTAGTCCTATAACATTTATTTGTGCCCTCAAAAGAACAGCAAGATAACATTTCATAGAAAGAGCTGCAGATGTCAAGGTATCAGTGGCCCTCTATATTCTTGCCAACAACTCCATGCTCCCCCAGCAGTGACAAGGTAAGTTTTTTTCTATTGTTACACCCCAGCCTACTTGTCAGACAAACAAAAATCTTTTTAACCTATAAGACTGGAAACAGTTCAACCCAAGACTGGACTAAGTTGGGGGTTGTACTCACCTCATTATATATTTCAAAAAACAGGAGATCTAAAATGCAGAACTCACCATATAAGTTGATGTACCGGATGCAGCTCTCCACCACCAAAGGGATTGCCTGCCCAGAATCCTAGCAGAAATACAACATGGATAATAATCACTCTCTGCTGCCAATGGTGAATTCTATGTGCAAGCGAATATGTGCTTAAGCCAACCCTAAGACCGCTTCAAACCATTGGGCTCGGGAAAACTGCTCTAGTTGATAGGGCCAGTAGGGGTTGAACTTACGAATGTAACTTTTGTAGAGCACAGTTTGGCGTTTTACGGCCTTTGTATATGTCATGGAAGAAGAATGTTGGGAACTCGGGGCCTATGGGGGTCTTGGGAGTTATTCAATGAGATCTGAAGCTTTTCTGCTTGAAGGCCTTGTACAGGACATCAACTACTTCATTCAAAGGTGAACCAGTCTTACTGCATTTGAGAATTGTGACCAAACAATGGTCCCATGAAATGTTATAGTACCTGCATTCTGCTTCGGGCATTCCTTCTTCCTCTGATGAAACCAACAAACACAAACACACAGCAGCAGCGCAGAGACATAGATAAGAGAGGAAGCGAGAGTCAGAGAAAAGCTCTAAGTCACAGAAAAAGACAGGAGAAATCTTGGGCGGGTTTTGCCCCACCAGCAGAGAACCATTGGGTAAGAAAGAACCATCAGAATATAAACGGTGTCTATGCTGCCCCAGTACAGAAGAGGGGTGGATTCAAAATGCCACTAGCAAAATAGGATTTTAACTTAAAGAAAACAGTTTTGGAGATTGCTGAAATCTCAAACAGAAGCAACTGCGAGACCAAAATAATCACTCTTACCATCAAGACTATTTTAGAGGGTGGGGGGGAAAGGTTTTTTTTTTACTTTTGAGTTGAATTCTCCTTTACGCCTGCTCCAGATATTTATGTTTTCCAGTGTTCCCCCCTTTTTTGTTTTATTTCTGACCACTACTTGGGGTGTCACTACTGGGGGTGCCACTAGCTGACACACAGGTGCATAGAGGAGAATCCACAGGACAGAACAAGACACAGAAAGACTGAGCTAAATAACACAGGGCCAGCAGCGAGAAGGGAGCGGTGCATAGAAAGTCAGAGGCAGCAGAGCAGACTGAGTCCTCACACAGCACCCTCTGCTGGTACCTTAATGAACAGCTCCATGTTTCCATGAAAGAGCTTAAGGCTATAGGATGACCGAGGCCGGGGTTTCCTCATTTTCTGGGGTTTAGGGGGAAGTGATGGGGGCCTGGTGGAAAGGGAATAACATATCAAATACACCAGAGAACACATTTAATAATGTCAGTGACTTTCAGTCCAGCATTCTAAATATGAACAAATTTAACAAGAACTTAATACCATAAATACCACTCTTAACTGACACACAACAAAGAAACAGCAAATACTATTATGTTTAAAAAAAAAAAAAAAAAAA
>CM044438.1:112123533-112158792 GCA_024363595.1 Xenopus borealis
ATATATATATGAAGGAAGAATCACTTGGTGGTTAACACACACTCTGAGACCCAGATTTAACTACTTTTTGTTGCCTAGGGAAAAGTCATTCTGCATACCATGCTGCATTCAAAAAGTAAGTTTTATAACTCAATGTGCTGTCATAGTGATTTCAGAATCACAGTATACACTAAAGGAGCCTTCAACAAATAACTTTCTGATTGTTGCTGACGTTATGTAGGATTTACTTGAGAAAAGTGGAACTACAGTATGTGTCTTCTTCAGCCTTAAATACTACTGCTAATATAACCGCTACAAAAGCATTAGGTAAGACACTTTCTACCAAAGTGCTCTTCTTTTTAGGGCTGCGCTATATATAAGAAATGCCAAGTCAGATTTTAAACATACCTCATCCCCCATATGAGGCTGATAGTCAAATTTGAGTGGGGGGCAAAAGACCTGGTTGTACAAGTCCATGATTTTGTGCTTGTCACTGCGGGCATCGAGATTATCCACGGCATTCTCAATGATATCGAGGCCTTCGTGACGTGAGGTCTCCAAGTTATACTCAGCAGAGAGGTATGTGCGAAAGGTGCGGGCAAGGCTTGCGTGGAAGCCAAGGTCAGAGCACTGCATGGAGGAAACAAGAATCATAGGGTCCTTATCACTAATAAAAATATATACTGTAAATATTAACAGTACACAGAGTTAGTAAAACATGATGGAGATGACTTATGAACAATAGATACATATGCTAAGGTAAACAAGTGTGTAGCCTAATTCTTCATGTTAATACTCATATTCCATTATGCTACAATGAACACATGGAAGAGTTTGGAATGGGAATGATGGAATACCTGAAAGTCCAAATGCTTTGTCAGTGCAAGTACATTCCAGACCCTAAACTCTATGCAATTCCACCTTTTCAGACAGGCTTAATTAGTGTTTAAGCTCCAAGAAGTAAGGCCTTCTACCTTTTTATATGTCTTTATAATGACACTGCAGGCATTTTTTGTTATTTTTGTAATCCCTTTTGTGCAGCTCTGTGGAATTCAAATACATACATCTGCAATACACACCTATTTATTTAATATAGAAGATTTGTACCTGCAAATCTCAAATGCTCTCTGCAGGTTTCTCTCTGGCTCAGCTTGACTGGCAGCAGTCCTTACAAGAATCTGCTAATTTCTATTCCTTCTTTGCCTCCTGCTACCAGCACTCTTACATCCAGGCTCTATTTATGTTACTTGTGCAAGTGCTTATAAATAAGAATGATTTAAGCAGAGGCAGCCAAATAGCCAAGCTGAGCTGGCAGAAGAGTGAAAACTGAGGGCAACGGTCTATGCATTGAGTGTATGTAGGCATTTGCCAAACAATTAAATTGGAGATATATTTTTTTTTGTTCTGGTCCCATTTAAAACCCACACAACCTACTGTATGATGCCCTGTGAATTTATACTATATGACCTGGTCCAGGCAGGGGGATCAGGAGCTAGCTATTCATCTAAAGAATTATTTTTGAGTGGAGTTGGACAAGACAGTTATGTTATAACAATAGGAAAACTGAGCTACAGACAGCCAAACTTGGGCAATAGCTTTTGTGGGGGGGGGGGGAAATGTATTACCAGCGTTGATTCCGCTATCATAGCCCAACACAGTCACATCTCAAGCTGCTTTGCACTGTATGCAAATGTTCCTGTAAAAATTCCAGTAAAAGTATAGGTGCTTAAGGGTTTACTTTGAGGACAGTGCACCTCTATGCTTTAGAGCAGTGATCCCCAACCAGTAGCTCGCGAGCAACATGTCTCCAACCCCTTGGATGTTGCTCCCAGTGGCCTCAAAGCAGGAGCTTATTTTTGAATTACTGGCTTAGAGGCAAATTTTGGTTGTATAAAAAACAGATGTCCTGCCAAACATTCTCTCCTGTAGGCTGCCAGTCCATATAGGGGTTACCAAAAAGCCAATCAGAGCCCTTATTTGACATCCACATGGACTTTTTCATGCTTGTGCTGCTCTCCAACTTTTTTAAATTCAAATGTGGCTCACGAGCAAAAAAGGTTGGGGACCCCTGCTTTAGAGTGTATAATTTATAATATATATAATTTATAGTAGTCACTAACATTAACTCAATCTCTTACTTATTTTCCATTCAATGCACATATTCCCCCATCCAATCACCTTGCCCCCATCTATTAGCTGCAAACAAGTCGGCTCAGAGAAAGCCACTGTGCTCACCAGAATTACTGATGCATTTATTGTTATCTAGAATGGAAAAAAAGAACAATGAGCTGGTCAACTGACTTTTCCTTTCCTAAATACATCACATGCATTCTGAACCTGGCGTCCTGCCGATTTGTCACAGCGATTTGACTGAGAGCGACTCTGCTTCAGCTGATCAACATCCCTGGCATGAACAGACCAACCACCTGATGTAACGCTTTCAATAACAACATGACATATGCAATGTGTAACTAACAAACACACTGCAAGCTATTTCCCAACCAACCCCTGAAAAATAAACCTCCTCTGGGTATCATCAGCCTTTCTAGAAAGTTGTTTATTTATTAAAAAAAAATTCCCTGGCTTTCACATTGCAGGGCTCTTTGGTCCAAGCTATGAATGTGAATGATTTGAAGTTCAACTAGAAACAGTGGCTTAAGCTGGGCATAGGTGGAAAGATCTGCTCGTTTGTTGACAAAGCCAAAGGAGCAGAGCTTTCACGATAAGCCAGGGCTATATCGGGTAATCCAAACATTCAGCCATATGGTCGACCGATCGGATTACGATGACACCATGACGGGTTGGTCGGAAGAAAATCAGACCCGTCGGAAGGCCCCATACACAGGCAGATAAACTGTCAAATTCGTCTAAATGACTGATATTGGAAGCTATATCTGCCTGTGCATGGTCAGCAACTGGTGAAGACTGTTCATATACCAGATCAATAATGTGCTTCGGGTCTCTGATTTTCCTACAATATTCCTACAATATGATCAGTGTCGGTCTTAAGCACATTGGACCGCTCTTATGGGGGCCCTGCTCCAGTGCGAGCTCTGATTCCTATTCCCTTAATCCCCCAGTAGCCCAGACTACCGCTAATCCAGATAGTTCCAGCCCACTCAGACCTGATTGGCCCAGGCCACAGCTGAACCTGATTGGCCCAGCCCACCTCAAAACCCAATTCAACCAGCCCAACCCAAACCCAATTGGCCCAAATAACAAGTGAAATGCAGTAATGTTGTATATATAATCGATGATGCTGCACAAACACAGTTTACAGTGGTAACCAAAATTTGCACTTTTTTTTGCGCACATAGATTAAACAAAATGACGGAACATTTTCTCCCAGTTGCCCAGCCTGCCCCATCCCCAACTGGCAGCCATCACTTGGACAGAGGGGAAAGCAGCCACTATTTGCCCATCCAGCCCTGTGACCCTGCGACAGACAGCAAAGTTCCTTCTAGGGGGCCCCGCCAAAATGTTTCCAATTGGACCCGCACTTGGTACAACCGACCCTGAATATGATCACAGAATTCTTCCTTCACATAATTAACAATGGGACTTGCCTGTTAACAGGGCTGTATACTGCTGTCATTTCAGTTACAAATAAATTCTCTTTCTAGTCTTTCTGTTTATTGACAGACCAGTTTCACAAAGTTTAAACTTTGTTTTTCATTAACATTATTATTAGCATGTATTTATAGAGCACTAACATATTGCGCAGCACTCATTATGTTGCGTGGTGCCATTTACCCCTATAATAAAAATATTTATACAATGTAAAACGTGCATCATGGATTTGAAATCCATTTATGGGTCCTGAAGCTAACTTTAGAAGCATATTTATCAAATTCCAATGAAGGATTCCAAGTTCGATCGAATTTTCAAAAAGATTCAAATTTTTTTATGTTTTTGTAGACCACTTTGACCAGTGAATTTTGAAAATTTGAGCGAATCGAATGATTTGAATAAAAATCTATTCGAATATTCGACAGTCGAAGTACTTCCCCTTTAAATTGTTATTCGACTGCCTAGTTCGCCAGATCAAAGCTACTGAATTGGGTTTCATTATTTTTGAACAAATAAAAAAATCAATTGAATAGATAAAATCGTTTGAATCGTTCTAATCATTCCATCGAATTTTCGCTATTCGATCGTTCGACCAATCGAATATCGTTAAAATCCTTCAAATTCAAAATATCATTTCATTCCCCAACAACTTCCAAGAATCCCCGTGGTCGAATTCGAGGGTTTTTTTTTCGACCCTTAGTAAATCTGCCCCACAGAAACACTAATTTAAAGAGGTGGGTCACCCTAAGTTAATTTGTATGCGATAGAATGGATGATTCTAGTAATGTTTCAATTGGCCTTTATTTTTATTGGAATTTTATAATTTCTTATTTTGAGATTTTAAATGGGGGTTAGGAAAAAAAATTAATTGTTATTGCTACTTATTATTAGATATATTTCTATCCAGGCCTCTCCTATTCATAGTCCAGACTCTTACTGAAATCAGTGCATGGTTGCTAGGGTACTTTGGGCCCTAGCAATTGGATACCTGAAATTACATACAAGAGAGCTGCTGAAAAAAAAGCTAAATAACAAAAAACACAGATAATAAAAAAAATAAACAATTATGCAAATTATCTCAGAAAATCACTCTCTGCATCGGTTATTTTAAACATGCAACCCCTTTTAACTGACCTATATGATATTGAAAAGCCCTTTACTAAAACATACAAACAGTGGATTGTGTTCCTAAGTGGCCTTTCAGGTGCAAATACCAGATAGCAACAACAGTACTACAATGTTCAGACAGAATGCTGCTGAGCAGGGAAAGACTGACAGGGTCAATGTTATTCTCTGTGTGAGCAATGAATGCAAAATAAGCAGTCACATCTGATCTCAGTGGCCCGTACAGCACATACAGGCTCACATAGATAAGCAGCTCCATGCTCCACAAGGGAATCAGACACCTGGGCTCCACACTTCTCTAACAGCAAAACTCACTGAAATCAGTCAGATATAGGAGTTAATTAGAGCAGCAAAAAGGAGCAAGATGAGGCTTCATCAGGCATCTGAAGGGCTGAAAAATGAAGCCATCTGCTATACCCCTGCAGGGACAGAACAGCTGAGAGAAAGGAAAAAAAACCTGCAAGTATCCTTTTAGTATTGAAAAAAATAAAAAATATAAAATCACTGAAAGACAACAAGGAAAAATATATGGAGCAGGGGCAACCTGCAGTTTTCCAAATGTTGCAAACTACAACAGACTGGCGTTGACTAATGACATGGAGAGAACTGGAGATGTCCCTCTTCTGAGAGGCAGCTAAATCCAACAAGAGAAAAGGGAGTAAAAATGAATAGAGGGGTGCGACACAACGGCATTAGGAAAGAGGGAGAAATATACTCACATCTATCAGATCAGACACATCATGGATGTAGTATTTGCTGATGCAGCCATTGGTAGCAGCCAAGTTGAGGAGATACTCGTTTCTGGCTTTTGTACACTTCAGTTTGTTTTCCGAGTACTTGGCTTGTCTCTAAAAGCAGAAGAAAACCAAACAATGATTTGTGTGCAAAAGGCCCTCAACCTGTTCACTAGGAAAGCTGTGCAATGGTGTTGCAGTAACACTACTAATTGCAGAAACTTGGGCCAACAATGTAACCAATGGAAACTATGGTTGCCACCTTTTCTTGAAAAAAATACCGGCCTTCCTATATATTTATCTTTTTTTTCCTAACAACATTGGGACCAACCACTAAAAATACCGGCCAGGCCAGTAAAATACCGGCTAGGTGGCAACCCTAGTAGAAACCCAAAAGATAATAAATACACAACTTGCTGCTGCTAAAATTCCAAATATAAGTATTGGTTTGATTCCATTGCTGCAACACACCTTCTCCTTCATCTTTTCAATCTTCTTGACCGAGCTGCGTCTCTGTGGTCTGTCCTCGAGCCGCAGGGCATTGGAGCCAAGCTCTACCACTTTACTAAACTGCTTCTCCTCTTGCTTTTCTGCATCCTTCAGTTTGCTCTCTGCACTGATGCTCTCTGCATGGTACATATGATAAGTCTTCATCACCTGTGCAAGAGACAAGAACACAGAGTCTTCCAGCTGAGTTGTGCTTAGCTTATATGTAGTATAATACAATGCAGGCACAGTATTATAGTACGGGTATGTCACCTGTTATCCAAAATGATCGGGACGTGGGGTTTTCCAGATGAGGGTTCTTTAAGTTTAATCATTTAAACATTAATTAAACCCAATAAGATTATTTTACCTCCAATGGGGATTAATTATATCTTTGGATCAAGTACAAGGTACTGTTTTATTGTTACAGAGAAAAAGAAAATAATGAAAAGAAAAATAATAATTATTTGATTAAAATGTAGCTTATGGGAAAGGGCCTTCCCGTAAGTCAGAGCTTTCTGGATAACGAGTTTCCTTATAATGGATCCTATACCAGTATAATAAATTCTATAGTTCCTGTAGAAGGTACGAGGAACTTGTTTCTGCTAATGCTACGCTGACGTATTTCAGTATTTCATTTGCAGCTGGCAACACCAAATTACAGTATGTAGGCCATATCCTTGCTGAATTCTTGGCAGGCAAATTATAAAAGGTTTTTAGGGCAGATAATGAAAGGATGGGCTAGGCAAGACAACCACTGAACAGTGAAAGTTTAAGCAAGACTGAAACCTCAAGCTAAGGCAGTTACACATCCAGAGAAGCTAGAGAATACAAAACCAAAATAATTATCTATTTTACATCATAATATTGGGACAGGATGAGCAAATTTATCCAAAGTGTTTATATTTCACTACTGGAAAGTCCCACATTTAAAGGGGACCTGTCACCCTATGAATTCATTCCAAATTATTTTCTATTGTGTTTGTCAAGCAAAGTAAACTTAACTTACACTTTAGAAATGATGTAAATCTAGTTTTTTTACACTTGGCATTACACAATCACAGCCATCAGGCAGGGTATTAAGGCAAGTTTTTGCATCATGCCAAAATCTTGTTTATGTACAACAATGAGGGACCTAAGGCCCATGCACTGGCTACACAATTAGGTGGTGAGGAGGGAGGGGAATCTGAGAATTATAGTGGCACCTCCTCTATTAAAACATAATTTCAGAGCCGGGCCAGACCAGCCAGCTGAGCGCTCGCAGGCGCAAATTGGTTCTCAGCACACACAGAAGAACGATTTGGCATGCGCAAAAACGCAAAAAGACAGGGAGAGGGGGTAGGCGACAGAGCAAGTACGTTCCTGGTGCCCCCCCAGCTTTGCACCTTAGGCACGTGCCTACTCTGGTTACCCCTAATTCTGGCCATGCATAATTTAGTCTTTGTGTTTTGAATAGGACTTTTATTACATATTTTTATATCTGGGTGACAGGTCTCCTTTAAGACCCGAATCTCACATATAGCAAAAGTAAGAAGGATTGCTCAACCAAATATAGAAATCTATAAAACAGAAATATATATATATTAACCAACATAAGTTATTGTGTATAAAATGCCCAGTACCCTCATTGTAATAACATTGTACAACTACTATACGGACATCAGTGGCATCAACAAATCAGGGACCCCAGCTCAACCTTCAGCAGCAGACAGGTAAAATGGGCACATTTTGGGGCACTGACTTTTCTATAACAGGGATGTTGTACTTAAGACTTGTACACCAGCCTTTGAAAACAAATATACTTACAGGGGCTCAGTAGGATTACATAAGAATAACGATGGTACTAAAGGGAAAGATGTATCAATAGAAGAGGACTAAGCAGTTAAAATGAATTAAATAGATGCTCTGGCACTGGCCCTGGCATTATGTTTTCTCATCGCTTACTACTAATTTACTCTGTTTGTTGTATGTTCCATGTGACACTCACCGTATACAGCTCATTAGTGACCTTTGCCAGCTCTTCGTGCATCTGCTGTCCAATCTCTTTGCTCTGCCACAGACACAATATAGAAATGTTAAACAGGTAACAAGTGACTGCTGAAAAGATGCCCTGAAATCAAATTCCTATCCCCTCATATCTAGGAAGAACTCAGTAAAAGCTAACCAATGTGGGTACAGAATAGAAATAACACTGTTAGAGCTCAGACAAACCCTCCCAGATAATTTAGGTTCATAGTCAGGCAAACCTGGGGGTGAAGTTACTACTTCAATCATTTATATTCTAAGCAGGCGTGCTATATGCACCTGAATATATATAAAACATCAAAGGGAGAAAACTCAGTACTGTTATACTGCAGGAAATGGAAAATACAACAAGATTTTAAAAGCTGGGGAGTTTTATAGGAACCAGATTTAGCAACATTGAGGAACCTTTCTTTAGATTATTCTAAATGTATTGCTGCAGAATCGAGAGCATTACAAGCTATTTTGGGCTGTGTTCTAGTATAAAATCCATTCGGTGGATGTAGTTTTTCATTTTCAGAAAGTTTTAGGGAACTTGAGAGCCTCCCAGGGGATGCTTGGAATTTTAATTCCACTATAGAATCACATTTTGAATGACACCCAGTTATCTGGATCTGTTCCCAGAGTTTCCAGATCCATTGTTTCTAGTGAAGATTCACAGATAATAGACTATACCCCATATGTAATAAAAGGCACTAAGTTAGCTCAGGTGCAGTAACCCACAGCAACCAATGAGATTTCATTCTTGAGACTCTTTCCCTTCTATAAATGCTTAGAGCCTTAAAATAAAGGGTAACTGTGACCCCAGCTGTATTTTCCATTTATTCTATAAGACATGTGAAACCTTCTACAGAAATCACTGTTGATTCTGGGTCCCCCCTCACCTTTTTGAAGAGGCGCATGACATCTTCACTGATGTGCGAGAGCCTGACAATCACATTATTCAAGAAGATATCATTCAGAGTGGCGTGGTCCTTACTCTCCCGTCGCGTCTGAGTCAGAACCAAATACCAGCAGTTCACAGGGGAGAGAAGATGCTGATCCTTCCTGTGAAAAGTATAAATCCCCTCTGCTTTATTTTAAGAGAAAACACAGACTGATGAATTCTACTGAAAATAAGTTAAACGGTGTAGGTTCTGGGTGTCATATGCAGTAGAGATAAGAATAACCCAGGGAATCGGAAATTTAATAATAAAAATCCAAGTTTTCCAATATAGGCCACAGAAAATGACTCTGGCAATATCAAGCCTCGTTAGAAAGGTAATAGCTGCACAGGGATAAAAAATTGCTGCTAATGACCCTGAGCTAAAGTGCTTATAAGCAGCAACAATCCTTCATATTTACAAGGAGTAAAGGGGAAACCGGATATAAAGCCAGTATGTGACAAATGAAGATATGGAAGAGCATTAGAAGATGCATCATTTACCATATATAAAGGTAATTAAAATCTATGGGGTAAATGCCCCACTGATCCAATGGGAAATGTCAGAATGTTAAATAAATCAAATTTGTCACTCCAGATAATAAATCCAAAACTCATTACAGATTAATGGAATATGATTGACCCCAAAATTATCTTTAAATTCGGACTTTTGTTTTGCAATATAAAAGGTAAGATTATGGTCACAAGAGTTTTGTTAATTAAAAAAAAAACACAACAATATAGGGGTAATGCAATATATTACATAATTTGCTGTAGGTCTACCTGCTGAAACTATGAGTTAATGGAACTCTATCAACTTGTTATTAAGTAACATTTTTATTTAAAGGTGTTTTAGATTAGAGTACTGCTATGTATATATGGTCTGTGCCCCCCCCCCCCCCCAGGGATGAAGGCATATGGGTCACTTTTGTTTTGTTTTTTGAGTAGTCCAAAGTTCTCTAAAACACGTCCCATAGATTTGCCTGGTACAGAGTACTAATGCATTTCCAGGTTACTATCACATGAGCACTGGTACGAATATAGTGAAAGGTACTGGGATGTAAAAATATCCAAGCCACTTATACCCTTAATGGGACTGCACTAGGCTAATCCATTATGTAAAAGGTCCTTGAAGTCCTTGTAGATGATAAACTTGGCTGTAGCAAGCAATGCCAGTCAGCAGCATCAAGGGCCAATAAGGTCTTGAGCTGTATTAAAAGGGGCGTAGAGTCACGGGAGGAGGGGGTCATTCTTCCACTGTATAGAGCACTTGTAAGGCCACATCTAGAATATGCCGTACAGTTTTGGTCTCCCTCACTCAAACAGGATCATATAGTCTCTCTAATGCTTTATTTCCCAGTAGGTCTTTCCAGCTGACACAAGGTCACACATTTCGATTAGAAGAAAAGAGGTTCCGCCTAAATATTCGGAAGGGGTTTTTTACAGTGAGAGTTGTGAAGATGTGGAATTCTCTCCCTGAATCAGTGGTACAGGCTGATACATTAGATAGCTTTAAGAAGGGGTTGGATGGTGTTTAGCAAGTGAGGGAATACAGGGTTATGGAAGATAGCTCATTATACAAGTTGATCCAGGGACTAGTCCCATTGCCATCTTGGAATCAGGAAGGAATTTTCTCCCCCTCTGAGGCAAATTGGAAAGGCTTCAGGTGGGGTTTCTTTGCCTTCCTCTGGATTAACTGACAGTTAGGCAGGTTAAAAAAAAAAAAAAAAGGTTGAACTTGATGGACGCGTGTCTTTTTTAAAATCTAACTTACTATGTTACTACTCGAGTGGTTTTGGGCACTTCAACGCTCCATTTTTTACTTTCTTAAAATGCACCCACAAGTGTTCCATAATCCTAAGGGACATTGTAGCTATAGGGGCCAATACCAAATTCAAGGGAACTTTATTTATGATGTTCTCAATATTCTTGGAACTATAGTATATCAGGGTCACTGTATACATTGTATATGCAACCTTGGTCAAAGAGGGGTATTTCGAACCCAAGAAGTATGAAAATGACCACTGTATTATCTCTTCCACTTACTTGAAATGATGTTGCTCGCGGGCACTGCGCACCTTGGAAGAGAACCTCTCCGCCAGTTTGTCCAGGCTCCGAGAGTATTCCAGCTCAATCTCTGCCTTCCTGCGGAAGAATTCCTGTAGATCCTGGAGGAGAGCCAGGCGGGACTCAGTCTGCTGCTCCAGGCACTTCAACTGCTCCACCAGCTGGCTGCGAATCTCTGCAATGGAACAGAATAAAGGTCACCTATAACACTAGAGCTCATCAAAAACACCATTAATGCCCTTCCTAAAGCAGAAGAGAAATCAAATGTTATAACATGATGCAGAGCTTGGCTTGTAACCTGTGCGCTGATGAAATTTAAGGGAGCTGATACAGAACCGCATCTGTATCTCCCTAACAAGTAATACAGTTGAAAGGTGTAATACTAATCGAACATGTTACTCTAGAACAGATGCCTCCTTTTGAGTGCCGGATTACACATTCATTAATGTAGTGCCAACAGCTGGTAATACTATACAAGGGAACTGACAATAAATACTGGAGATTTGATACCCTTATCTTGTTCTTACTAAAAGATTTAATGAAACCCAAGACAATATGTAAACAGACCTTGTGGCTTTAAAGGGGTGGTTCACCTTTAAGGTAACTTTTGTTATGTTATACAATGGCCAATTCTAAGCAACTTTTCAATTGGTTTTCATTATTTATTATTTATAGTTTTATAGTTATTTGTCTTTTTCTTCTGGTTCTTTGCAGCTTTCAAATGGGCGTCGCCGTCCCCTTCTAAAAAAACAAATGCTCAGTAAGGCTACAAATGTATTGTTATTGCTACTTTTTATTGCTGATCCTTCTATTCAGACTCTCTCCTTTTTATATTCCAGTCTCTTATTCAAATCAGTGCATGGTTGCTAGGGTAATTTGGGCCCTAGTTACCAGATTGCTTAAAATTCAAATTGAAGAGCTGTTGAATAAAAAGCTAAATATTTCAAAAACCAAGAATAATACCAATTGCAAATTGTCTCAGAATATCACTCTCTACATCATACTAAAAGTTATCTCAAAGGGGAACAACCCCTTTAAATCTGGCGTAAAGAAAATACAGATCCAACTAGAAAATAATAAAATGTATTTATGACGTTTGGATCATAATGTGCTCAAGGTATCATTTAACACCAAGCACATCGGACCAGCCAGAAGAACAATTTGCAAAGACACAAAACACATGCCACTAGGGGGCCAACAATAAATGTGAAATATCTACAAGAAAGCAGAGAGAATATCTGTAACTTGACAATATCCCAATCAAGTTGGCTCTAGGCCGGATGGCAATGAAATACATCTGGAGGAAATCCAGACACCACCATCCCTGCTGTCAAACATGGTGCTGTCATTATAATAATATGGGTCTGCTTTTCATCAGCCAGAAATGGGAATCTTGTCAGGACAGGGAGGGAAATGGGAGGGCCAGAGTAATGGGAAATCTGGTTTAAAAGGCTAAATATGTACAGATGAAATACAAGGTACCTTTCAGCAGCACATACTAAAAAAGGCATTTAAGGATGTTATAGGGATACAGTCACTGCAAAAATGTTGTAACCATTTGGATTACTGCTCTTTATTCATTGTAAGGTCACCCCTAAATGGCAGGAAAATAGTTAAAAGCTGAACTAAGGTCTCCAACAATATAAGATTTATATGTTAGATATGAAATAATATCAACCAAACTAAATTAACCTAACCTACAGTATGTTACATGATATCCAAAGGTAAAGCAATGGCAAATCTCCAAAGTAAAGTATCTAACTTTATTATATAAATTCTTATAGATTTGAAACTCAAACTGTTCTCTACAGTCCATTCCCTTTATGTAAATCATGCACAACTAGCGCCAGACTGAGCCCATCAGAGAACCAGACATCAAGTTGTACAACAATTAAAAGAAAACGGCATACGATGGAATAAAAGTAATTGTTGTCAGAAACAAGCCTATACACCAGCGTTCTCCTTGACAGGTAATAATCAGATTTGCTGTATCCAAGGGGTTAAGGAAGATTGTGGTTGTATCCAGGCAAAAGATCAAAGCAGGCAGCGGTCAATCATAATCAGGAGTCAAAGTAGGAAAGTCAAGAGTCAAAAAACAAGAGAATTTCTATTCCTAGAACCCATATTCAGGCATTGAACCCAAGAACTTCAGCATCTTTTGTTTAGATCTGTTACAAAACCACAGCGAGATGACAACACTGCACCAAAACACACGTGGACACTGTGGGCACCTCTATCTTGGATTTGCCACTGGAGGATAGAGACTGTCCTGACACAAATGGAATAAAAGTTAATTTGTCTGGGCCTAGCTGCTAAAAAGACTGTAGTCAGGACCAAGGAGGAAGCTAGTGTACAGGCTTGACAGAACACAATTAGATTTGTGTTATCCAAGGCAAAAGATTAGGGCAGGCAGTCGTTATCAGGAGTCAAAGCAGGAAGGTCAAAAGTCAGTCAATCAGGAATTATAGCTCACCCAGGAACCTTTGGAAATAGAACCTATATTCAGGCATTGAACCCAAAAACTTCAGCATCTTATGTTTGAATTTGGTGCTAAGCCAAAGCGAGATGACAACACTATGTCGATACACACGTGGATGCCACAGGTGCCTCCATCTTGGATTCACTGCTGGAGGATAGAGACACTTCTGACATATATAAATATATAGATTTGAATTGTCCCAGACTAGGGTCCAATAGAGCCTGGATCCACTTGGAGATCGTCTGGTACTCTGGCAGACCAGTCCCTGTGCCTAAAGCTACCCATGTACTGAAACTTGTTTGGTGAATTGGATCTTTCTGATATGCTCAACTTGAGATGAGCAATGGCTATTACGGACTGATGGCCAAACAATCTGATTACACTTGGGAAATGCAGGCCATTAATAAGCTGATACAGTCCCAACAAGATTTTTAATCGTGCTTGATAAATACATGGCTGATTTTTGGCCAGACATAAGTTGTCAAGGCACAGCTAATGGGCCCCATACAGGGGCAGGTAATAATAATAGGGAAAGAATTGACAGCTTAGATCTGCCCCTGTATGGCCACCCTAACACATGGTAGTGGATATAGTAGACTAGGTTAAATATTCTCCCTCTGAATATACCATGAGCCAAAAAAAAATTATATATGTTATATGCTTGTTCTCATATATGCTCTTGTTCTGCCCATGCCCATTCTACCATTAGTCCCATAGGTCCATTCCCTATACCCTATATTCTTCAATAGGCAAGTCAACAAGCATCTGAAATGCCTTTGTAGCAGAAAAATGAAAGCTTGACAATAGGAATACCAGAATGCATTATTCTCTCACAATTTATATAAACATAAATAATAAAAAAGTTATGTTAAGTAGTGAGTCTTTGATAAAAGTGCGTTGCTCTAAAAGCGTATTTATAAATGGTTACAAAAAAAAAAATAATAATAAGACTGCTTTAAACGATGCATGCTAACATGTTTTTGCACCTGAAGAAAAACATTACAGTTCATGGAATTTATGTCAGCTGATTCTCAGCCTGGACTGAAAGCAAATAAATTAGTTATGGGTAACCTACAGCTCTCCAGATGTTGCTAACGTCCAACACCTCCAACAGCCTTCAGCCACAAGAAGCAAGCACAGTGCTCCAATATTTCATCCTATAAAAGGTTAAATTGTTCCCATTCCCTACAAATAATGTCTCCGTAAGCAGCAGTTAGTCTGTACTCCATATGTTAGGCTTAAAGAACATTTATGGGTGGCTGCCTTTTACAAACTTCATTTAAAGAAGCATTTTTCTAAGCCAAAAGGCAGCAATATTCCTGTCCACTGTCCTCTGTAGTTTGTATACTGTGTATGTTCTAAGTCCATGATTCTCATCTACCAGTAGACCTTTAGCTGGTGATCAGTAGATCTCAAGACACTGTCAACAAACAGCTTGTCTATATCACCCTCCTGTTTCATGATTTTCATTCAAATATTTATTATGTTAAGGTTACATAACAAATAGTTCTTTGTTAAATATAAGAATAGACATTTTCTCATTACTTACTATTTAAGAAATATTTTCCATGCAAAAGAATGCTAACAATGCTTTCATGGATGTAGATCCTAATGGGACATCATCACTAAAAGTAGACCCTGCATTAGTAATGTATGGACAATCATGGTCTATAGTGACTTCCTATTGTACTAACTCCACCAAAGGCTGAAATAAGCTCAAAGCCAGCAATCTCTGGAACGTTGCTGCTCTGGATTTATAGATTTATTTCTCTGCAAGATTGTTTTTTTTTTTTTATAAATTGTGCAATTAAAGGAATGGTTACATGTCAGACCCAGATTTGGTAACAGAATAAGGTATGGGGCTTTTCTCTCTTTATATAGGCTATATGCATGCATCATCCTTCAGAATCCAATTAGGCATCTTGTTTAATTATTAGTAGGCTGATCAAAGTTAAATGCGGATTGGTTACAATTGGCTACTGCAATGATAGAGCAATACCATTTAGTCACTAAAATATATGTTAAAGTTTTTCTTGTGTTCCTGCGTCTCTCCGTTCCAGGGGCTGCTCTCGCGGGATGTCGGTAACTTCAAAACATATTCAGCAATTCCTCCTCTGTATGCCCGTTCCCAAGCGCCCGCCGGAGTTATAGAAGAGGCTCACATATTATAAGATTATTGAGGCTTTATTGTGCACACCGATAGTATGACAGACAGTGGTCTGGTGAGAGTGCTACGCGTTTCGTGCCCTTAGCTCTCCTGGCACTTCATCAGGGTCATTTCTGACACATGACCCTGATGAAGTGCCAGGAGAGCTAAGGGCACGAAACGCGTAGCACTCTCACCAGACAACTGTCTGTCATACTATCGGTGTGCACAATAAAGCCACAATAATCTTATAATATGTGAGCCTCTTCTATAACTCTGGTGGGTGCTTGGGAACGGGCATACAGAGGAGGAATACCATTTAGTATATGGTTTTATAGATTATTTCATTAAGCTACATATAAACCTTATATTTATCATTTCATATATGCAGTATATATGCAAGCATATAGTGTATTAGGTTAAAAAAAATAGCCCCCCCACCCGCAGGGAGATGTCACATAAAATAAAGGTTGGTTGACTGTTGACCTTTCTTGGCTTATTTTGCCTCTTGTTAAGGGGAGATATGGAAATTCTTTACGAAGGGTCCCAGCGCAGCATGCCACTGTTAATATGCAAGTTCTATTTAAAGCGACAGCAACCAAAGAATGATGCTTCTTTTTTTAGACACTCCTTGCAATTTCTATATCAGTGAGTAAGGAAGAAGCAGAATAAATGAATAGTATACTTGGACCCCAATTTAAACACCCCAAGTTGCTGTCACACTTACTGGATTTGCCAAGTGACATGTACAATTTCTACAGCACTTTCCTCTCTACCTTTCTCCTTTAGAGGAACAGTAACACCAAAAAATTAAAGTGTGTTAAAGAAATGAAAATATCACGTAGTGTTGCCCTGCACAAGTAAAACTGATCTGTTTGCTTCAGAAACACTACTATAGTTCATATAAACAAGCTGCTGTGTAGCAATGGCGGGAATTGAATAAAGGCTATATGGCACTGAATAAATAATGGATAACAGATAACATTATGTTCTACAGAGCTTATCTGCTATCTGAAGTGTAACTTGAGCCTTTTATCCTTTGAATAGCTGCCCCCATTGCTACACAGCAGCTTATTTATAAAAACAATAGTTTTATTAGTGCAGGGTAACACTGCATTATATTTTTATTACTTTAAAACAATTTCATTTTTTGATGTTACTGGTTCTGGCTGTGATCAGGACCTTGGACAGCTGCCCTTACAGCTCCTCAGGGGATTCTTGCTGTACCCCTCTGCAATCTACACTGACCTCATTATAGGAGACTTCAGAGTTACTACATTGTAAACCTTATAAAAAGGGTTGATTCAGAAAGTATTTTTATATGTGTGGGATTCATTTATCAATTTAGGTGTCAGAATTGCACAACTGCATTATTTTGATCTATGAATTAAGCTGGCCATACACAGGCCAAATAAGCTGCCAACAGACCAAGTAGGCAGCTTTTTGGGCAGTGTATGGGGTCCCAAGTACCGGCCTTTCCTGATTGATATCTGGCTGAAAATCGGCTGGTTTAAAAATCTCATCGGACCCTCTGTATTTCCTGCATTGTGATCCGATCGTTGGGTCCTAGGGCCCACGAATGAATCAGCTCGATTTCCCCCACCTCAAGGTGAGCGTATCTGGGAGAGAGAGCGTGTTTGGCAACCTCACCAAACAAGCTGATCTCTAAGTGTATGGTTTGGAAAATTAGTGCAAAGTTTAGGCGGGTTGCAAGTGGTCAGTGCCTAGGTGCAAATTAGCACCTATGTTATAACATGAGCCGTGCGATATGTGCATACGAATAGGAGCTCCCATACTGTTTGTCTGAGCTGAGGCAACATACGTATATGGCACACATGGTGTTTGTTTCTCTGCGGTGCCGTGCCAATCAAAGCACCATTGACTGCTGTCACCACTTTCCATGCATTGGACATGGTCTGCCTTTGGAGGTTACAAGCCTAGCTCAAAGGTCAGTTAGAGAAAGATTGCAAGTTGCTGTTGCCCTAGATATTCTTGGAACTATAACCGATGATTGATACCAATCTTTCCAATATCTATAATCTTGTTTTGAGCAAAGAATGTGCCTGGCTTGAAAGCCCTGAATTAGTCAGATAAGCCCTGTTCTACAGTGTATATAAAGGACGATAAGCATAATGTATAAATAGTACATCATTTTCCTTTTACAGGGGACACAAGTGCATCTACTTTAAAATCTAATGTACTATATTTCCCACAGGCACGAAGCTCTGCATACAAGCAGCAGCATTGGAAATATAAAGCCAACACTTTGGAGCTCCACAAGAAAAGGTGAAATTTAAACTTTTCCAGGTTTGTGAGGAATTGCTAAAGTTGGTGGCATAATTTGACTTTCTAGCACCCCTCCATGATTTACTACTACCCTCCTCCTCTTGCAAACACATGGATTAGACAGCATGGTTGCAGGCACGTTGCTGGAGGGGTGAGGGTCCTTTCTGATCCCCCTAATAGGGTTGCCATCTTTTGGGCAACAAAATACTGACCAGCTTTATAAAGACAGGGGCTGGGACAATAAGAGGCAGAGCTATCATGTAAAGTAGACAGGGCGGGCCAAAAACGGGTGCAACAGGGATATATAGGGTAGCATGGACAGTTTGAGCCTAATGAAGCAGAAATAAGGTGAGTTTGGAGTGCAGAGATAGAGGCAGGAGAAGAGGGGGTAGCATGTTAGGTGAATACAAATACATTGCCAGTAAATTTCTATTACCGGCCCAGCCTTGGCTAGGATTTTAGCATCTAGGACTGTGAACTTACCAGCCAGATAGGAACCTTATCTACTGAAAGGTAACTATGCAAATAGCTAAAGTAACATTTTGTTTTCCATAGACTCTGGTGGTAACTGGCAGGTACCAATGAGGAATGTCAAGCAAAGAGCTATTTTTGGTATGTCACCAGCCCTTTAAGTGCCAGGTGAATGTTAGTCAGCTTCAGAGATTCTCTTTAAACTCTTAGGTTTGCCATAGTTATTTGTAAATGTAATTGTTTATCCGTTTCTGTTTTGACTCTGGAGCAGAGGCCAGTTCTCCTTCAGGTCTGTTAATCAGCTGGTTTCTGTTGCATTGTTTCAGGAGCCAGAATCAGAAGAGCAGAGAATCTAAAGAATGACTTACATACAGTAGCAATTATATTTACAAATAACTTTAACAGCTGAAAATGTTTATGTAATGAATTCTGGAAAGTTGCTTAGAATATCCCCTTTTATTATTAGGCAAAAAAAAAAACACAGCCATTGAGTGGAGCTGACCTTTAAAATAAAACACATACACAAAATATTATTTTCAAGCACTGATACATTAGATAGCTTTAAGAAGGGGTTGGATGGCTTTTTAGCAAGTGAGGGAATACAGGGTTATGGAAGATAGCTCATTATACAAGTTGATCCAGGGACTAGTCCCATTGCCTTTTTTGGAGTCAGGAAGGATTTTTTTCCCCCTCTGAGGCAAATTGGAGAGGCTTAGGATGGGGTTTTTTGCCTTCCTCTGGATCAACTAGCAGTTAGGCAGTTAAAATTTAAAAAAAAAAAAAAAAAAAGGTTGAACTTGATGGACGCAAGTCTTTTTTCAGCCTAACTTACTATGTTACTATGTTACTATGTTACTATGAATGCCTAATCTAAGGCAATGACAACATCTGCTATGTGGGTTTAGGTCACAACAGTGCAGACAGTGTCGGACTGGCCCACAGGGATACCAGGAAAACTCCCGGTGGACCCAGGTGTTAGTGGTCCCTCTTGCTTCTAACAATTAAATAATTTCATGGTTATTCCCTATTTCTTTATGTGGAAAAAGAGGCTTAATAATGGAAGAATAGAGTATAGTAAGTAGATCTAAAAGAATAGGAGAATAAAGAAGTTAAGAGAGGAGAGAAGGAATAATAGTTTGGAAAGTTGGGCCCCTGGTCTAAGGTTTTCTGGTGGGCCCCTGGCATCCCAGTCCGACACTGAGGAGTCATTTCAGCAAAAGATTGTTTTCTATAAATGGCAACTGAGTGCAGGGGGTAACTATAGAGGAAGAAGTCCCAGTGATTCTGGCTAGGGCCACACAACATGGATTATCTGCAGGCAGAGAATTCACCTCCCCTGCTGCTCCTCTTCTGTTGCCCTGCATGCATGGCAGATTTCAAAAGCAAAATTTCATGTTTAGTCTGCCTGCACTGGAGCAAGGTAGCAGTGGGGCAGTAGAGAAACGCAGACCAAGAGCCGTGTCATTTGGCCCTAACCTTAGGGGGGCCCAGGATATGTCAAGTGTGCGCTTTCTGATATGCAGTTAGTTCTTAAATGTACCTAAAGTTTATGGCTGGGCCACACAACCCAGATTGAATCCACTGCACTTGATGAAGGGGTTGTACCACGAAACGTTTGCTGAGATCTCACCATGAATAAACAAGAAAATCTATAACACTTTACAGAAGCCTTTGAAGTGAGTGTGCCTTTGTTATAATTTTTTTGGAATAAATTTGGAAGCTTTTGTGCAGCAAAGCTTAACAAAGAGCACCTCCAATCGACATATATATAAATCCGAAAGAATTTCAGCGGGAAAAGAGTTGTTTATGAAACATTGAATACACTGCCCCACTGTTCCTCTTCTCCAATTCTGCTGTGCCCCCAGAGCAGTGGATTTTGACACAAAATGCAAAATCTCACGTTTTGGTGTTAAAATCCTGCACCTAAGCGGAGGTAATGATTCTGGGATAGGTAGCACAGCAAAAGAGGACAACAGATTGTCGGCCAGTGGAGAAAGGCAGGCTGAGAATCTGTTCCTTGCTGCTCCTCTTCTACTGAGCTGCCCTAGTGCGGTCCAAGCCTAAAGGGGCCATAAAATCATGTTGCTGTAAGGCTATGTAACTTCTAGTTATAAAACCGGCTGCGTGAACTTCAAGGGCCAACTACTAGTAACCTTCAATACAGAGCCATAAGAAAGCCAGAACTAAGCATCTTTTCCATCCTGCTGTGTACTCAAAGTATTTGAATCTGCCAGCAAAAGATTCCACTGCCTCCTCCCTGCTAGTACTGGCTACCCCAATGAGAAAGGTACACTGCTCCAGCTGCAATAATCATTAAAGTGTTGGGTTCTTGAGTCAGAACTCCAAGACGACACGTTCATGACTTTGCACACTGGCTTCCAAAAAAAACGTCCTGGCACACTTTCTATTTTTCTTGCAATGTGTCATCATTTCCTTAGGCCAAAGGCTTGGTTATATTTAGGAGGCTAATTGCTAGCTTCATTATCAAACTGGAAGCCATGTTGGCAGGGTGGCATGCATGAGACCAGGTGGGCACATAGACAAACATGTATTCATCAGAACGTGCAGGGCTGGACTGTAGATTTTAGTATTGTTCCACAAAGGAAATGGATTCTCATTTCATTTTACTCCTGCGCTTTTGAGATCTGTAATTAGTAGCAGCGTGGCAGCACTCGGAAAAAGAAGTGGTTTGTGTTACAAGAGCGTGGCTGAGGAGAAACACAGTGTTTGATACTGGAGACCACAAGAAACTGCCTCCCTACATTGCGCCTCTTCTGAAAGCCAGCACTCTAGAAGCAATTTTAACTCGATTCTATAAAACGACACACGGCTGAAGAATTAAAGGATAATTATAGCTAAAGTGCATTCACTTCTATGTGAACTTTGTAATACAAGGTCCTTATGTAATGTATTTGCATTATTTCTTGCTTACACTCGGCTGCCCTTAACAAGCCCTCAAGCCTCATAGCCATTAAATGGCAAATATATACCGTACACATAAACAATGGTTACCACAATGCAATCTTTGTTTGTTTTAGAAAATAAGTGGAAACAATGTCAGACATAAGCGTTTTAAATGTATGCTTGGCTTTACTGAGCAGTGTCCCCTGATTTACCTGGCAGGCTTGTTTACTCAGCAACATAAACCATAATAAAAGGTTACTGCATTCTAAATCCATAACTGGTCAATATTATGTCCTTAAGTTTAATATAGGTCTGTGGATGTTGCGTATATTACACATGGTCTTGCGGACGATGCGGCAGTTAATTTTACCTTAAAAGCCACTTTCACAATTAATTGGAGGAAGTGCTGTTTTGAATAATACAGATGATGTAGTAGAACTAGCAGAGCTGTTTCAAAGTAGTGCAAAGAGTGTGTTTGTTCTGGTTCACCCATTTGGGCTATTGAGGGAAAAAAGTACAAAGGACATATTATGTTGTCTATAGATTTTAGGCATTCATTCAAATGGCAAAAGTAAAACACAGCAGAAACCAAGGTAACTTTGTGCAGGGGACCGCCCGTGTTTTACTCCCCACAAAAAGTTTCAGTGGTATAAATATATGCAACAAATACATAAGTTACCAGATCCTTTGAAAAGTGCACTGATTGCATTTGTATTACATGGCAATTGGTGCCGCTTTGTAGTTGGATCTTCTAGATCAGGGATCCCCAACTGTTGGAATTCGTGAGCAACATTCAGGAGTAAAAGGAGTTGGGGAGCAACATTAGCATGAAAAATGTTCTTGGGGTGCCAAATAAGTGCTGTAATTGGTCATTTGGTAGCCCCTATGTGGATTGACAACCTACATTGAGGCTCTCTTTGGCAGTACACCTGATTTTTATACAACCAAAACCTGCCTCCAAGCCTGGACAGCGTCGGACTGGCCCGGTGGGACACCGGGAAAAAACCCAGTGGGCCCTGACCCTCATGGGCCCCTGCCGGGCCAGACCTCCCTCTCCCAATCCAATTTTTAAATTAAAAAAACACACGACGCCGGGCGCTGGGAGCCTAGCACAAATGCACAGTGGTGTGCAGCAACCGTTGCGCATGCGCAGTGATGAGCGCCGCCGACGCCGTGCAGTGAGGTCAGCGCCCGGTGTCACGCTTGTGTAAGAGGTGAGGGGGTGAGGGGGGCCCTGCACGGCAGTCCCGGTGGGCCCCAGGCCCCCCAATCCAAAGAACCTGAGGACCAACATCCAAGGGGTTGGTGAGAAACATGTTGCTCACAAGCTACTGGCTGGGGATCACTGTTCTAGATGTATCCCTAAGTTTTAAAGGGATCCAGTAACCCAATATTAGATAAAAATGAAAGGCTATTTAACCCTCATTTCTCACCAGCTTTCTTAAACTGATTGAGCTAGCTCCCCACTTGCCGGATTCTACTTCTTGGGCCGAGACCTCGCTCAAAGATCCTCCCCTCTTGGACATGGCTCTTCCACTTTACATCAGGTGTGCCTTATTAATTCTACACTTGGTTTTTTTTGCCTGAATAAACACTGCCCCTATTATTCTCCACATTTGCACGAGGATGCTGGGCATTGTAGTTCAACACTAGATGTAAGGCTGTAGTTTAGACATACCAGATCTATGGAATCCCCCTTAGGGAGCCCCATGCACTGATAGGGACACGTTGCCCCTAATAACTACTGACTGTTCATCTTCACCATAAGGCCTGTTTTATATTTAGTTCCCCATTCATATTGCTGCCATCTGATTACTCTGTACACAGACCAGATTGCTTCCCTAAAGCAAACTTACATACATCTGTGTATCTTTCAGACGGAGCGTGAATCCTGCTAATAATCCTGATGCACTGGAAATACAGCATACAAACCTTTTCTCCATTAACCAATTAGAGGGTAATGTTAATCAATAACCAGTCCAAGCCCAACGAACAGATTGATCTTTCTGGATTTACTGAGTGAGCAGAAAACATAATTTAATTCTGCTGAATCAGAACATTCCAGGGACTGACATAGCCCAACCCAGACCCATTCGGTGCTAAAAAGATTCAGAATGCAAGTTGCGCTATCGATCCCAGTAAAAGCAACTGGTGCTACTGGTTCCTCTTGCAGGGAAAGAGTATGGCCACCAATATTACACCATGGGTGGGGGGGTGTTATTTCTCACATAACATACTAAACTAATGTTTATGACAATATTCTCTAGTTTTGGTTCAGCTCAGAAAGAGAATTTTTACCTCCTGTATTGTTCTGGAACAGGCAGTGTATTAGAATAGCTCAATGACATTTTTCATGTATTATTATAGGGATACTGACACTTTACTGATAACTAGCATCTGAAACATGTATACTCATGTTCTGCTGGGTGTGGTGCTAGGCTGTGACACATAAAATATGTAGCACTTACAGTGAAATGCTTCCTGCTTCATAGTCAGGTAACACGCCTGTCATCCAAAATGCAGAAAGGGGGAAATGAACTATTATACACTAATACATGCACTATGTACAGTGCTGGCATCTTGTATAGGCAGGTTACTGTAGGGTTTTTGTTTTTCAACTTTAGGCTTTATGGTGTAGGGAACGCCTAAATCCTGGACATTTTTACTACAGTAAAACCCCACTTTTAAGATTCTCAAGGAGCAGAGTGAAGCAAATGTAAAATCGTGGGGAAAAAATGAAAGGAGCATACAAGCACAGAACGCTACATAAAAACATAAATTCGGAGTACATAAAATCGAGTTTTACTGTATTACCCCAGGCAGAGGTGCAAGAGCAGGGGTGTAACTATAGAAGAAGCAGACCCTGTGGCTGCAGAGGGGCCTAATTTGTATACAATTTAAATACATTTTGGTAAAAATGTACAACCTGGGGGCCTGAAAAAGAATCTGCTGTGGGGCCCATTAATATCTAGTTACGCCACTGTAACAAATGCAAAAAAAAGAACTTCTGTCAAGTTTGGCTGCACATAAGAGTGATATCAATAAGATCTTTAATTTCAATAGGATGCTGAAAATAAGTGGAATAATGGTCCCCAGGGGCCCAGTACTACTTATGCCTACTTAGCTTGTTTGGTTTGCCTCTTTTGCATCCAGGCTAGCCATTACAAACAGAACATATAAATGCATTCCTTGTACCAAAAGCTACTGGCAGCAGAAAGGTGTAAAAAAAAACGACGGTCAACTAATAATGTGCCGCATCTGGGCCCGATTCCCCCATTGGCTCATTATGTTCAGATCCATAGCTAAAGCCAGTATGTATCCAACCTCACATAAATATGGAATTCCCAGTTCGCATAGCAGGGCAGAAGCTGGCACTGACATGCCACAGAACTTAGTTAAGCCTCACCCTGGACCTCTAGGTGACTGCTTATATATCTCAGTATCGGATCCATTATCTGGAAACCCATTATCCAGAAAGTTCTGAATGAAAGGCCGTCTCCCATAGACTCCATTTTATCCAATTCATTTTTAAAAAAATGTTTTCTTTTTTTCTCTGTAACAATAAAACAGTAGCTTGTACTTGATCCAAACTGAGATATAATTAATCCTTGTTGGAAGCAAAACCAGCCTATTGGGTTTATTTCAGGTTAACGTCATTCTCTAGTAGACTTAGGGCTCTTCCAGGCAAGCGCCTGAAGCTACGCTCCCCTGCGTTCTGGTTGCGTTCTGGTTTTAGGTGTTCAGCCGCAGGGAAGCGCAGCAGTAGACGCCTTCAACTATTATCCAGAATGCTCGGGACATGGAGCTTTCTGGATAATCGATCTTCATGCCCTAAGTACTCTTCCAGACTGCGCTCCCCTGCATTCCGGTTTAGATGCCTTCAATTTTTTTCAATGGAGCTGTACTCACACAAGCACATGTAGGCGCCAAACGCAGGATAAATGCATGTTGCGTCTCAACTTGCATTCAGCCCCAACATGCACCTGTGTGAGTACAGTCCCATTGAAAAAAAATTGAAGGCATCTACTGCTGTGCTCCCCTGCAGCTGAACGCATAAAACCGGAATGTAGGGGAGCGCAGCTTCAGACGCTCGTCTGGAAGAGTACTTAGGGCATGAAGATCAATTATCCAGAAAACTCCATGTCCCGAGCATTCTGCATAATAGTTCCCATACCTATACTGCCAATGATGCACACAAAATGATCAGCCCCTGAAAGAGAATCACAAGGAGATGGAATGGATTTAAAGGGGATTAAAAGCCCTCGACTTTAAAGTTTCTTATTTGAGAATCCACATTTCTAAACAAGACCAAGGAACCCAGGAATTGGGGTCACGTGGAAACCCTCCTGTTATCTAATTTTCCATCAGAAAAGCATATTTAGATCAGACAGCTATTAGGAATAGACAAGCTATTGTGCTTATGTGAGTGCAGCCGTTGTGCAGCTCATCTGTATGTGTTCTGTTATTTCTTGGCTTATTCTAGGGATGTGATGCACCTATTCCATTGTGTAGCTCCCAAAATTATTGAAATTCCATTTCCGGGCAAGCGAGTTAAAGCACTCAATGGCTACCAAATGAGAAAGAGTCTTTATCCGAAATCTGCCTTCTACACACTTTCAGCCACGTTCCGCTCATCTTCCATTACTGCACTGCAATTCCACTGGGACCAAATAAATTGGAGGCAGATTTGGGAGCAGGGATTTGTTTTCATGCTGAGCAGATAGGGTTAACGCTGGACTTGAATGACATGCGCTCAGTAACATGTGCAGGGAGGGTCAGAGGCCAGTTAGCTGAAGGTGTCTGGAGGATTGGGAAACAGGATCTCTGGCACCTACTGCAGTTTTGTGCAGCCAAAGCAGGGACTGGGGCGGGAGAGGTGGGGGAGAGAGTGCAAGACAAAGAGAATAAAGAGAGTGCACTAGAGAGGGATACAACCAGGGTTGTGGGAGAAAGAGATAGAGAATGGGAGGTTAGAGGAAACAATAGTTGCAACAAGTCTAAAAAATGTAAACAATATCTAAAATGCTTAATGTATAGTTAATTCATAAAATGTAGCAGAAGACAATGATTAACAGACCTGGGGGGAACTGAGTTTTAGAAAGAAAAATACTGCTTTCAATTGGAATTACATTCACAAACAACTTTAAAATTGTTGCGCTTTTTTTAATTAATGAAAAGCTGTTTCAAGTTTTTTCTTTTCTATTTCTTCACTCATAACACAAAAGGGTTAGAATGGCTATTAAAGGTAACCATATTATCCTGTGATCTGTTTGCTTGTAATTAGTGGCTGTGTAAATGACTTTCTGGACTCCTGACAGAAACTTGTATCTTTCATCCAGTGCTGCGCTGATGTTTTTTGGATTCTAAGTCATGGGGAAAGCAAAAGAATTGTCAAATGATCTGCAGGAAAAGGTAGTTGAACTCTATGAAACAGGAAAGGGATATAAGAAAATATCAAAGGAATTGAGAATGTCAATCAGCAGTGTTCAAACTAATAAAGAAGTGGAAAATTAGGGGTTCTGTAGAAACCAAATCAAATAAAACTAAAATTATAGCCACAACTGCAAAAAATGTTGTGTGGCTCTTTCAAGATGCACAATAAGGAGGCACCTAAAGAAAGATGCATGGTGGAGTTGCCAGAAGAAAGCCATTACTACATAAATGCCACAAAGTATCCCACTTACAATATGCCAAACAGCACAGAGACAAGCCTCACACCTTCTGGCACAAAGTCATTTGGAGTGATGAGACTAAAATTTTACTTTTTGGCCACAACCATAAACACTACATATGGAGAGGAGTCAACAAGGCCTATGATGAAAGGTACTGTACACCATTCCATTCCTACTGTGAAACATGGTGGTGGATCACTGATGTGTTGGGGATGTGTGAGCTACAAAGGCACAGGAAATTTGGTCAGAATTGATGGCAAAATTAATGCAGTAAGTTATCAAAAAATACTGGAGGAATATTTGCACTCATCAGCCCGGAAGCTGCGCATGGGACGTACTTGGACATTCCAACATGACAATGATCCAAAACACAAGGCTACAGCAAAATAAAATGAAGGTTCTGGAGTGGCCATCTCAGTCTCCTGACCCCAATATCATTGAGCCACTCTGGGGAGACCTCAAACGTGCAGTTCATGCAAGACAGACACCCAAGAATTTGCAGGAACTGGAGGCTTTTTGCCAGGAAGAATGGGCAGCTTTAACTTGTCTCAGAAAATAAAGAGCCTCATCCACAACTACCACAAAAGACTTCAAGCTGTCATTGATGTTAAAGGGGGCAATACACAGTATTAAGAACTGGGGTATATAAACTTTTTATCAGGGTCATTTGGGTAGTTTGTGTAGTGATTATGATTTAAAAAGAGTAAACACAGTTGTTTTACAATAAATGGCTTCAGCCAACCACTAACCATGAGTGAAAGAAAAGCGTTTGTGTTATCATTAATTCTGCCAGGGTATGTAAACTTATGAGCACAACTGTATTTATGGAGTGTATGGGGATAATGTAATAATAGCTGCAGTGTTTACATCAGGTCTATTAACCCATAGCAACCAATCAGCAGGAAGCATTTCCTGGCTATCTCTGCAATCATAACTTTTCTGCCTACACTTCATTTTTCAGTAACAACAAAGAACAAAGGGGGAAGTTAATAAGAAATTATATAATTAATGGTTCCAACAACTGATAGCTTTGCAAACATTATTTGGCAAACATTATTTGGGTCAAAGTCAGGTGCCAGGCAATCGCAGCATGGGAATGTGAACCACTGAACAGCTGCAGGGGAAGTAAATAATAGCTAGCTGGGTAAAATCAACAAACAATTAAAGGTGTTTTTCACCTTTGAGTTTGATGTAGACTGTAGAGCAGGGATCAGGAACCTTGGCTCTCCAGCTGTTAAGGAACTACAAGTCCCAGAATGCAATGAAGGAGTCTGTCATGATTCATAAAGGCAAATGCATTGTGGGACTTGTAGTTCCTTAACAGCTGGAGAGCCAAGGTTCCTGATCCCTGCTGTAGAGAGTGACAATTTGCTATTTTTTTTTTATTATTTTAGGTTTTTGAGATATTTCGTTTTTTTTTTTTACAGCAGTTCCACAGCTTGCAACTATACACTGATTTGAATAAGAAACCAAAATATACATGGGTGAGGGCTTAAATAGAAAGATGAGTAGTAAAAAGTACCAATACCTATAAATATGTAGCTTTATAGACCATTTGTCAGTGACCCCTATTTCAAAACTGGAAAGTTTTAAAAGAAAAAGGCAAATGATAAAAAAAAAATATATAAAAAAAAATGAATATTGAAGACCATTTGAAAAGTTGCTGAGAATTTTTCATCCTATGATATACTAAAAAAATGTACTGAAAGGTAAACCACCCCTTTAAATTATTCTAATACAGGTATAGGATTTATTATTCAGAATGATCTGGATCTGGGGTTTTCCGGATAATGTTTTTTTTCTGTAATCTTCATACCTTAAATCTAACTGAAAATCATGTAAACAGTAAATAAACCAAATAAGCTGGTTTTGCTTCCAATAAGGATTAATTATACCCTAGTTGAGATCAAGTACAAGGCAATGCTTTATTTACAGGGAAAAGGGAATATTTTTTTTTTAAAAGTTTGATTATTTGATCATAATGGAGTCTATGAGAAACAGCCTTTCCGTAATACAAGCTTTCTGGATAATGCCTAATACCTGTATTAGAGAATCAACTTCAATAGAGACCATAGGGGTAATTTAAGGGGGTATGGAAAGAATTTCAGGCATAACTCCATAGAACCAAGAAACAAGCATTGAAGAAGTGCTTGGTAAAACACAGCTGTACAGAGAAATTAATCTTGCAACAGTTGCACATAGGGGAAAAACAGCCTACAGATCTGAAAATCTGATTATGAGGAAAGCTACAGTAGGAATGGGAAGATTATAAACTGACGTGAAATTGATATAAAGGCTTCCAACTGACAAGCAAATGAGCTTTGAGATAGGTAAGATCCAAGGGTGTGAAGGGTTAAGTAACAGATCACTGGGGTCGATGAAATGGTAAAGTGAAACAGGTGGTCCGTCAAGTGCCAACTTCAGGCTAGCTGTACTGTGTTCTTTGTTAAAATACATTGTTTTGTATGACATGAAATCTAAAGTGCAGTGCTTTTGAGTAACTAGGGGTCACTTGTGGGACCCCAAAATCTTCCCATAACTGCTCTAATAACAAAGGATAAAGCAGAGATTTTTCTATAAGTAGTGCTATTGACAATAGCCATGAGAAGGCCCAACTGAACATAGGATTGATCCCTTTCTGAGGCCCACAGGGACAAGGGTGGGACCCACGAGAGGGTGGATTAGTGACGTGATGATGTAGGGGAGGAAAAGTGATGATGGATGAGTAGCACAAGAGAGTGAATTGGGGTCGATTGATGAAATTATTGTGAGAATGGGTGATACACCTCAGCAGAAAGCGGGGGTTGGAAGTTCGCTGGGGGCAAAAAGGTGACTACTTACAGATGAAAAGGAATTATGTTTCTTCTGACTTATAACAGTGACCTTCAAAGGCGATGATGACCTATGCATTTAAAATACACTACTAACAAACCTCTAAAGTAAAACCTGATTATCATATTCCCCTGATCCCAGCTACGTGCCCACTGTGAGCCCTGCAGGAAGATCTGTCATTAAAGAACTCTATCAAGATCCCACAGATCAGCTACGAGCGCCAGGCTGCCAGGCACATCCGGTCGGCACTCATTAACATGCGCTAATTATTCTCAGGGATAATTGCCCGGCACTGTTTCACATTCATTTCGATTCATTTTGAAAAGCAATTATGGATGCAAGGGGAGATAAAACTTCAAAGGAACCGGGATGGCCTCCAAGCTCCTGATTTTCCAAAAAAAACACTTTATCTGCTTAAAACCTTTAGCAAGTTCAACTCCAATGCAGAGGGAATTGTATTTATTTTGTACATTCAATTATATTTGTTTTTCTTTCAATTTGTCACTCCAGGATAAAAACCCAGATCAAAATAAACATAACACCCGGAAAACAGTATTGAAGGGGTCATGAGATTTAAATTGCCCCTGTACCTTCACATTTTATGGCAAAATGATGCTAGTATGGAGGGCAGATTCTTTTCTGCTGTATGTATTCTGGAGAGATCACAACAAGCCCCTGACGTGTGCCTTCTTCATGGTGGTGTATGGGAGGTAATAAAGAACATGTGGCTAGCCTGCCAGGGACACAATGTTGCTAAAGAAAGACTAAAACCACAAAATGATCAAGTATTAACTTCACAGATGTTAAAAAGCAAAGAAAATAAAACATATATATGTTCAGTCCTTTGTACTTCATACAGAAAATAAAAATAAAGGTATAAAGACCCTCAACATAATTTTTGGTGCTCTGCCATTTCCATGGCTAGCATGCGAGGACTTTACAACAATTTTCACTCATTCGAATGTAAAAGCACCAACCCAAATATGAATGTGAGATTTATCACACCTCGACCCTGGAAATAGTTCTAATTCGTATTTCTTCAACCTAAATCCTGCCGAGTTCATGTAGACATCAATGGCAGAGGTCCCTTGAACTATGACGATGTTAATAGCACTGATGAGCCAAATTTTTGCCAAGGTTTGCTACTTTTTGCTAATTTATTCAAGTTTTCATATTGACATTACTCTAAAATTCAACCTTTGATAAATAACCGTCCAAATGATATAATAATCAGTTGCCAAACCAGAAATGGCATGATGTTTCTCTCTCTTTCAGTCCCAGAGAAGTAGGGCCAGCTCAGGATTTGTATCTGGAACTGGCATTGGCCCAACCCTCCACCCCCTCCGTATCTGATTGGTGCATGCACCTACAATATTTACAGGTGTGCCAATCGCATACAGGAGTCCAAAACTGTGTTTGTGGACCAGGAGCATGGCCACTGAAATCCAGGATCAGGCTGATTTTCAATAAGTACAGCTAATGAAAAAGGCAGATCTAGACCCACCTTCCATGCGTCCCTCCTCACAGCTCCTCCATACTGAATGTTATGCGCAAGGAACCTTCCAGGTGCTCATTAAATACCAGTGCCCTGACTATTTGGGGGCATAATGTCCTTCAGGGAAGCAAGGCCTGATGCATTTCAGGCACAATGCCTTTAAGGGTATTACTCTCAAAAAGCATCAGGTCTTGTTGTCCAGCAGCCTGTTGCAATAAATAACCAATTTTATTTAGCTAGAGGGCTGCCTTGTGTAAATAAAGAGTTGGCTTTCAATAAAAATGCTCCATTTAAGCCCAAAATAGTGGTCGCTGACTTTTGGTGGCCTTCGGAGTGGCGATCCTATATATTCACTTTTCCTTCAAAAACAGAATAAAAAAGTACTACATATAGGCTCCACCACTGCTTATGACCCGCATTGCTATTTTATATTTTAAAGGCTTCAGTTCTAAGCATTACACTAACATAGAGGGTCATCCGTTGCCCGACCCTGCTTTAAATTATGCGACAGTCACTCTGCTGAGCATTCTTGATAAACAATTTAAAATCTAGTCCATTTCTGCCAGACAGGCCCATCCAATCGGTGTTGGCCCCACAGGGAGCCAACTGATTAATTAAAGGTAATCTGTAAATTAAACATATGCTAATGCTGTTTGCCTTTAAACACAGACAGAGCGGTTCAGCGCAGTCGTCTGCTTCTTAGGAGTGGCTTTTTGCATAAAATTATATGTTTTGATGGCTGCATTCTTGAAATAAACACCGGTTTGGTTTCGTACTAATCTCAGGAGTATCATAACACTGTGATACAACAGAACGTCGATGGGAACAGAGCCGTATGATTCTACTGAAACGGTGCCAACATAAAGCCAGAGACTCACGTTATTACCAAGGAAAGAACTCCCTTTTGTCAAACATTATTTACAAATGGATGTAACATACAAAATGTAGAAATTGCCATTTTTTTACCCACGATACAGCATTTTTCAGTGAATACCAAGTGTGCTATATCAGGGGTCCCAGGGGCACTCCACCAATGAGGCGAGTTGAGCAAAAAAGCCGCTCCTGGTAACTAACAGCTGAATTTCTGGTTTTCAACATGGAAATTTGGCTCTTCTAGTGCAGAGCGAGCACTTGCGCACTCTGCACTAGTACGGCGCTGAAAATTTGAGCGCCGTGGGGGGGGGGGGTTGGCATCTTGAAGGCCACCTCAGGCGGCAATATCTTCAGGATCGCCTCTGAGGGGTCCCCAACCTTCAGGTCATGACCCACTACCGGGCCGTGGACAAACCTGAACTGGGCCTCTGAGTCGAGTCTGCATTTGACACCCCAAATTTGACGAGGGCACACATAATCTGACACTGGCCCTGAATTTGACAAGTGCAGACGAAATTTGACATTGACCCACCCGAATTAGAAATTGGGCGGGCAGTTGACACCTCCTGGCTTTTTATTTATATAGTGTGCCTCACGAACTGCATTTAAAGATGGAGGGTGATTTTTGCATTTGAGACAGATAAGTCATTTTATACAGTGGCTTCTTTAGAACAGTGATCCCCAACCAGTAGCTCGCGAGGAACATGTTGCTCACCAACCCCTTGGATGCTGCTCTCAGTGGCCTCAAAGCAGGAGCTTATTTCCAGGCTTGTGGACAAGTTTTGGTTGCATAAAAACCAGGTGCACTGCCAAATAGTCTCCTGTAGGCTACCACCAGTCCACATAGTGGCTACAAAATAGGCAATCACAGCCCTTATTTGGCACCCCAGGAACTTTTTGCATGCCTGTGTTGCTCCCCAACTCTTTTTATTTTTGAATGTGGCTCACAGATAATAAAGCATGGGGACCCCTGCTTTAGCATATCCCAGGGTAAGTTCTATGTATAATACTCCCAGAACACAAAGCAAGATAATAAATAAACTACTAACATAAAAATACACTGTAGTATAAATCCAGTGGTAGCGCACTTGTGCCAGTTTCATGTATAGCACCTCCATATTGTGTGTTCTTGGAAATTCATGGGTTTATAGGCAGTACAGATATGGGACCCGGGGCTTTCAGGGATCTTTCCATAATTTGGATCTTAACCTTAAGTCTACTAGAAAATCATGTAAACATTAAATAAACCCAATAGGCTGAGTCTGCTTCCAATAAGGATCATTTATATCTTAGTTTAGAAATACAAGCTACTGTTTTATTAATACAGAGAAAAAAGAAATAATGTTTTAAAATTGGATTATTTGGATAAAATTGAGTTAATGGGAGATGGCCTTTCCGTAATTCGGAGCTTTCTGGATAACGGATCCCATATCTGTACTATGATTTACAGCAAGGGCATTTAACGGCTCGAGAGTGCAAATAGCTTATATAGGTGGAAACCATCTGTTGCTTATATAGAAGAAAAAAAACATTACATTTTGAAAAATCTTCCCACTAGTCATGAGCAAACTTTTTCACCAAAAATTATGCCAACAGATTGTAATGGAAAATTTTTGTTGCACGTCAAAATAAATGGTGGTAGGTACCCCTCTCTATGCACAGTGTTGTAACTACTGGGGTTGGGCAAGGTGTGTGGCTCTACCCTGGAAAGACCTCTGTTCAAGGAAAGAAGATGCTAAGTACAAGTTGGGGGCTGGGTGCACTCTTGCCCAGGGTGCTGTAGGTACATTGATACTTGCAGAGCTGATGCATGGACTGTCCTGGCCTAGTAAAGGATATTGCCAAAACAAATACAATGATTTATGGCAAGGGTATTTAGAGGGCGGCTTGAAAGCAGAAGTCATTTCAACATGGAAGGGAAAATCACACTAAACAGGATTCAGACATACAGTATACACCAAGAAAGACATACAGTGCTTTTTAGTAAAGCTGAGGCCCTTTAATAAAATACCCTTCTAGCAATTTTAATCCATTCTTGCAAAACAGCAGCAATTAGTATTTCAAACCATTTTCTGTGCCTGGGTTCCAATGCTGTTCTTCTTCAACATTATACTGAGTTGAAAGTCAAGGTCTGCTCTCTCTTTCTCTCTCTGTATACTGTTAGTGTGATGCCTCTTTGTCTGCTTGCTGTGTGTATATGTAGTGTCTCTGTACATGCTGTGTGCAAAGTGCTTCCTCTGTCAGACGGCCCAGGGCTCAGCTGTCCTATTCCTGTCCAGCCATAAATCTCACTGCTTAATGCCTGAATCTCCATCTATCTCCCTAAGCCTGCGCTTCCCACATAAACACAATCCACTAATTTACTGGGTTAATGGCTTTCATATAACACATATTCACTGGCTTCATTGCCTAGCAGAATTCATCATGACCCCACATCTGCTCCTGATACCAAAGGAGGAAGGAAGGGGATGCAGACCGTTGAAATTGCATCTCTCCACTGATGCAGAACTACAACCCCAGCAATCAGAGGGTGCAAGCACAACAGCAGTTAGGGAGCTAGGATTAAGTTAGAAAGGGCACTTTGCTCCTGGCACCACCACCAAAGATCTCATTTGCTTCCCCCAAAAGCCAAAATGCTTACTTATTATGGGGCAAGGTAGAAAGTGCAAAATAAAGGTTTCAAGTGCAGCATTTTTCTGCAACTCATGAGACAATGCAATGCAAGCATTTATTGCACCACGATACAAATCCCTGGATCAATGCGTCAGAGACCACCACTTTACTAGAGCAAAAGAACTTTTATTTCAAGCATAATAGTTAAAGCACAGTTGCAATGTTGGTTGTGATGGTTGATTCTGTTAATACCTTTATGAGGGGCTTAGATCATTTCTTGTACAGGTATAGGACATGTTATCCAGAATGCTGAAGACCTGGGGTTTTCCAGATAACGAATCATTCTGTAATTTGGATCTGCAAACGTTAGTCTACTAGAAAATCATGTGAACATTAAATAAACCCAGTAGGCCCTCGGCCCTTCACTTTAAATGTATCTGTTCGCCAGGGCTGCGAAGGATGTGCCCCCTCCATGGCTCTGCACTTTTGTGATGCGTTTCCATGACTCCGCCCCTTTTACATCACTCCCCGACGCTTTTGTTCCCACCCCCCACCACTAGCCGGTAATTTTTTTTTTTTTTTT
>CM044438.1:112160091-112185348 GCA_024363595.1 Xenopus borealis
TATATATATATATATATATATATATATATATATATATATATATATAGTTTATGCAAGTGTGTGTTTATGTATGGATGCTATGTTTCATTTGGAGGAGTTGAACTTGATGGACTTTGCTCTTTTTTCAATTCTAACTTTGTTGCTATGAATCCTACTCAATAGATTCACCTGAATTGAATGTGCAACATAATCTTAATATTCAAATTTGAGGGAATTAAAATTAATCGCATTATTGGTAATTGTGACAGTGCTGGTTGTCAAGAGCTTTACATACAAATTTAGTTTTGATGAACCAGTTTGGGCATCCATGTGCTGAGCTAAATCAGGCTGAAAATTATAGGCTCATAATGCAGGATTATGCAGACCTATTAGAATAAAACCACATCAATGTGGCTGGGCGGGTTCTGCCTGACAGACAGTCAGGAAAGACAGATAGATCTTGTATTTGTTGGGCTACAGCAAAGTCAGGAAGCCAGAAATATAACATAAAAGGCCAGTTTCTTGGAAGCGGCTCTTTCTCTGCCACTCACATTTTCCAGAGTCCCTTCCCAGGATACATTTTGTTTTATCACAGAGAATGCACACATCATGAGAAACAGAGATAAATCAGGATTTCAGAAATTATAGTACATATAATGTGCCATTCCGGCACTATTTTTCTTTACTTTAAAGGACATATACATTATTCTTCATTTTGCATTTAAAGTTCTTCTTTAGTAATAATGTAGGATGCCACAGACATCTGATGCTTTTTTTGATCTCTCGCATGTTTTTAAAGGGATACTGTCATGGGAAAAATGTTTTCTTTTCAAAATGCATCAGTTAATAGTGCTGCTCCAGCAGAATTCTGCATTGGAATCTCAAAAGAGCAAACAGATTTGTTTTATATTTCATTTTGAAATCTGACATGGGGCTAGACATATTGTCAATTTCACAGCTGCCCCAAGTCATATGACTTGTGCTCTGATAAACTTAATTCACTCTTTACTGCTATACTGCAAGTTGGAGTGATATCACCCCCTCCAACTTTCCCCAGCAGCCTAACAACAGAACAGCCAGATAACAGCTCCCTAACACAAGATAACAGCTGCCTGGTAGATCTAAGAACAGCACTCAATAGTAAAAACCCATGTCCCACTGCGTACTATTCAGTTACAATGAGAAGGAAAAACAACAGCCTGCCAGAAAGCAGTTCCCTCCTAAAGTGCTGGCACAAGTCACATGACCAGAGGCAGCTGGGAAATTGACAAAATGTCTAGCCCCATGTCAGATTTCAAAACTGAATATAAAAAAATCTGTTTGCTCTTTTGAGAAATGGATTACAAAGTAGAAGTCTACTGGAGCAGCACTATTAACTAATGTGTTTAAAAAAAAAACGTTTTCCCATGACAGTATCCCTTTAAATCTATGTTATGCAAAAATGGCCAATGAGGAGCAAAACCGATAAATACTTTACTTACATACAGAACAAAACAGGGCTCTACCCTTCAGTGGTTCAACATATAATCAGTCCTTCTTCAAATCAATGCAACAGCCATATGAAAACATGACAGTAAGAAATTACTCTCCTGGGCCCCCCCTTGCATTGTTTTGGCCCTCAGCTTCGGGGCCACTGCTCTAGGGGATCACTAAATCCAAGTTGTGTATCCCAGCACCTTCCTAAAGATTTCTATTCAGCAAGAGAAGATAACTTTGGATCTGAGTGGGCAGCAGGGCTACAATGAAGTACTGTACCTACCTCTTGCTACCGGGGCTAACGACTGTGATGCAATCTGTAACTAGTTCTTGCTTTCTAAGCTGAGGAATAGCAAAGAGCACAACCACAACCCGGTCGCGCCAGATTTTAGGATGAACACTAACAGCCATATAATATACAAAAAATGCTAAAAAAGAGTAAGAAAATCACAATCTGCACTCAGTGAAGCTGTGTGGCCACCTCAGACAGTGATACATCATCCAAATGCGCACCAGTCAATATCTGAATAAATCTACAAGTTGACAGATTGTCAGGGAGTACGTCTCTGGTCAATAATGTGAAGAAGATGAACTGCCATACTGTCTACAGCTCTGATAGCTCATGTATCTACAGCCACAACAGTTAAGAAAGATGAACCAGCGAGGGAAATCGAGAACAGGCTGAGGGAGTGAACTACAGAATTCCTTGGTATCCGTGTGTGGGTCTATTTAAGTGATGTGCGGCTCAGGAAAAAATCAACCCACACTGGACCCTAACCCGCAAAACCTGCAAGTTGTTGCTATTGTAGGACCTAAATCCAACCAATACCCATGTTCTCGCTTTCTGCACAACTACTGTGCTCACCTCTGGGGACAGGGAATATTCGGGAGCAGTAGAGGAGTGTACTTCCCCAGCCACAGTAACCAGCAATGGTTGGACAAATTTCAACCCAAACCCACCCATACAGTGGTCAGCCTTCATCTGCAGTTTCTCAAAACTATCTGCCTAAGCAACCATAGTTTCCATAGCTGACCTGCCTACCACCAGACGTTTCTAAAAACTGGAAGTGATGCCAGTAATGTGGCAGAATACATAGACTGGAAAAAGAGTCACAACTTGGTTGGAGGGCCAAAAGTGATATCACTAACAGCTGATCAGAACGGACCACCGCTTCACAGTCATGCACATCCTAACTGCCTCTGCTGGGAGCCTGCAGATCCCCCATAGGGTCTGTCTCAGTTTATCTACAAGTACCTGATGAAGGACTCGGACTTTCTCATTTGATATGGTCCTCTATATTATCTCCATCACTAGAGCTTACAACTAAAAGTCATAAGCATGTAGAAACAATATTTGGTCAAAAGTTATAAAGGAACAATAAAAATATGGAGTTCTCTATCATGTATACAAATGCACATGGGATGGAGCAGTGTTTGTATAGAAGCATTGCTAGCATCTTAGGAAGTTCATGGATGACAAGCCACAGTTCAAAAACATTTAGACAAAATGATTGGTAAGAGAGCACCAGAGCCAGATGGCTTGGGCTCACAAGTCCTAGAGAGCTGAGTTTAATTACAGCCAAATGTTTAATTGCAACCTTCCTAGACTCTCTCCTTTAGTATGGTGCAATGCATTATGCAAAATAAGTGTATTTTCCCCCCAATCAGTATCCTTACAGCTGGATACTGCCTATAAAAGTCACAGGAGTAGGTGACTAAAGCAGAAAACAAAAAGCTGTGTCAATGCAGGAGGTCCTGAACAGATTGGAAGTCTTAATGGGAGATGGCAATGAATACAGATAATTGGAAGTTTATGCATTTGGGGTTATTATATTCAATTATACAGAGTGGGACTTGGTTAAAAGAAGTCTTAATGGAGCTAAATGTACAAGTACTTGCAAGATAATAGACTTGGCAGTAGCATATGATCTCAATTATAGGGCCACTGACACTGGAAAACCAAAAATGCCCTAAATGCATTTAGACATTCTGTTCACTCTGTCTACTCTTGAACATTCCAGAATCCTTCCTAGAAAGCAAATGGCCTCTAAAATACTTATAGCAGAAATGTTATGGGCAGGATATGACTATGTATTATCAAAGGTGGGAATTTTTAGACAGGTAAAAGATGTCTGAACATATACAGAAGAGATACAACCGATTTTAATATAGGGCACTACAGGTCATTAGGAAAGGCAGTAATTCGGTTATATTCAGCCACTCTCTCAATTTCTCTATTTTAGAAAGAACAACATAAATCTAATATAACCATATAACCTCTATCTTTATGATATCATATTCTCCTAATCTTTACTTATCTATCATTCCTTCTATTTCCCCTTAGCCATTATATAAATCAGAAATAGGGAATGACCATGTAACGGTTGTATGAGCCATTGGCAACTAGGACACAGGGATTTGAATTCAAATCTTTTTGAAAATGTAATCGAACTTCGAATCCTTCATGTGAATTTAGTAAATCTGCTCCTTAATGTCTAACAGCTCTACTTATCTTGTCTCTAGGTTTATTCTAATGGTTTGCAATAATGCTTGACATACAATAGTTTTTAATTCATTATGAGAACATGGAAGAAATATATCAGTAGCTGCATTTACGGCCCCAGATAATGATCCCTCCACCACTGGTAAATTGACCCTATGGTATGAATTAGCTGGTCTCTTACATTAAAGCCAAAATTTCCATGTTAACTGCCTAAATTGTAATGTCCACGTGATATTTATTGCTCCCAAATTTCCTTTGTAAAATATCTAGACCAGGGGTCCCCAACCAGTGGCTCGTGAGCAACGTGTTGATAAACAAAGCAGATGCTTTGAATTCCAGACTTGGAGATAAATTTTGGTTGCATAAAAACCAGGTATACTACCAAACAGAGACTCCTGTAGACTGCCAGTCCACATAGGGGCTAACCAATAGACAATTACAGTAATTATTTGGCACCCACTGAAACTATTTTCATGCTTGTGTTGCTCTCCAACTCTTTTTACTTTTGGATGTGGCTACAATGGGATCATCATCGACTTTACTGTGTTAAACCCATTGGCAAATCTGGTTTGTTCCCAAACCCTACTTGCTTTATAATAAGGGCCACCTTTTTTCAAATTCACAACTATTCTGTGAAAATACTGGCATTTAGCAAATTATCTGGAGACAACAACTACAAATAGGCAAAAACCCTGCTGCTATAATAAACATGCATTTTGGGCCCTTACTAGGCCTCCTCTCCCCCTCCCCCCGGGACTGCAGCTCTGCTTCCGTTACACCATGGGGAACAGAAAAAATAAAATACAAATAAAAATAACTAAATGGGTCACATTTGCAAGTAGAGAAGCAGATTTAATTTCAAAGTAATTTTGTTTGCACAGAGACCTGTATTTCCTCTTTGATGTATGACTTGTGTCTAATTGCCCCCTTGTTAGACAGCAGACAGCAGAAGTCGTATCTTATGAAAGAGTTCAAACAAATAGAATTAGTGCTGAGTACAGACACAATCAATAATTTAAGCAAGATCAATGACCCTCTGTCTGGGAAACACCAGTATTCTATTATTAGCCATGAGGCTACAAACCCAGCCATGAGGTTGGCCAATACATTTATATTCCACCATTGACCCGAGAGACTCTCTTAAGCTGGCCATAAACTATAAGATCCGATCATTTGGCAACATCACCAAACGAGCAGATCTTTCCCCAATATGCCACTAATGGCAGGGCTATATGGGGGGTAATCCGAACGTTCCGCCCTATGGCCGAACAATCGGATTATGACGAGGGCAATGGGCTCCAATGGGTTGGTCGGGGTAAAATCAAACCTTCCCGCTCAATATCATGGCCAGATATCTACTGGTAAGACCCGTTGGAAGCCCCCATACACAGGCATGTCAAAATGTCTAAAAGACAGATATCGGTAGCTTTATCTGCCCGTGTATGGCCACCGTTACCTTCAATCCAGTGTTGAGACACCAAAGAGACTATGTAGTATATATGCTATCAATGAGTATGCAGGATCACTGGCCATCAGAAGTGTTGATGATCACAATTTTATTGAGACCCAATCATCTTAGCTACCGCCTGGCTGTTTTTCATTCAATCTGAATGTTTGATAGTAGGGGAAATGGGAGATGCTGTCTCAGTTATCTCAGAAAGAGTGTAGTGGATGGGCCTGCAAACAAGTCACTATACACCAAGCTCAATTCTGATAGGGCAATAGTTGCCTGACTTTTAAGTTCAATCTCCTTGGACATCCAACCTTTGGCCAGGGCCTCTTATATATATATTAGAATTTAAAGAAACCATTGTTGTATCAACCATTAAGCCATAGTTCCAAAATATCTAGGGAAGCAAAGTGTTTGCCGCCCCACCCCAAAAACTTACACTAGATGACCTTCATGATGAAATTAAGGTCTAGCTTGGGTAGCAGGCCTGATCTCCAATATTCACCCTCTGCCACTGCTCAAGCCACTCCCAGGGGACAGGCCCACAGTTTAGATACAACTGTCATAGAATTACCCAAAAATACTCAGGATAACACAGTACTATGACACAAGGGCCAAGTCTTAAGAATCTCCAACCAGTTCCTGAGTAATAAGTGTCACAGCTGATGCTCACTCATGTGTCTTGCTTTACAGATAATGTGTGAAACTTCATTAAAAAAAACATGTCACACAGGCCGTAGTATAGTCTGTGGTTATACTCTGCTCATCCTCGGCTACAAAAACACAACATAGTCCACTTGGCTCTACTGTATCTCCCAGTACACTGCTCCCAGTAGACCTTACAATTTTTGGTCAAGCTATGGTCAATTTTATCAGGAGCGGGTTAACCTGAATGTATGTTTTTGGAGAATTATTTCCAACTAAAGACACATTGTAATTGAATGATTATCTTTGGGATAATAAAAGGGAAATATCTCTCATCACAAAAAATAAGTATATCCTTGGAACTGTAGCATGAAGTGGAATCTTTTGCATTTGCTCTATAAAGTGGGTCCTTGAACCATCTCGCTGTGCAGATCTGACCCTCCTGTTCCACTAAACTCAATCTCCATCCTGCCCAGCTCCCTGGCTCACTACTGCCTTGATGGGGTGAAGGAAAGGCACATTATAAAAAAAAATGTTTCCCTCACAGTTGCAGAAGAGCCAGCCATTCACCCACAGCCAGATGGGAATTTGCTAATGAGATAAATCAGTTTTGTCAGATTCTAATTGGTTTTCCTCCAGCCGACTCAGAGATTATAAACAATGAGCGAAGCAGTGAAAGGGCCAGTGTGCAGAACAGCTAACTGATGGGGACGAGTGATTCTCTGGGCAGCATACCTTACAGATGGAGCAGTGTGCAGCCAAGGAGGTACTGCAATACACAATGAAGCAGTGCTACCTAATGACACAGTATTTGTATGTAGTGTCTGTCTTTCTTAAAATAGACAGGTAAGTATAGAGTACTGCTGTCAAACTTTTTCCATGTCATGAGGCAATTATCCACTACACCGCTAGTTTGAGGGCCAGTCTATCATAAAAAGATGAAGTCATGCAAAAAAAGTCATTGGAGCCCTTGAGGGTCAGATGAATAGACCTGGTATAGAGCTTTCATTGTGTGCGGAATATTTCTTAACAGCATATTTGCAATGATCTGCATTAGTTATAGTTGCCTCCTGGTCCGTATGTTATTGGGCCTGCAGTTAATAATGCCACTTGATACCAAAGAGATAAGAAGGTTGGATCGTTATTTAAGAAAATATGTCAACTTTAGTATTAATGCAGCTGCCATGTAGCTTATCCACTCCACAGATGTCCCTTTTTGTGATGTCTATGGTGGAGGTAAGAAATATAACTGCTCCCATGAGTTATTTCAAATACAAATATGCTGAAGAGCACACAATGCTCATAATGGGTAATCCTTTGTATTGTATTATTAGTGAACTAGGAAGAATTCATTTGCATAAAAAACAAAGTCAGAGAGCCTCAGCCCCAAGAGCTGATGTCTCTCTATCTTCCCAGGTCGATCAAATTTAGGCATCCTTTTGTCCTGGCTGGTAGGGTCCTGCATCGGGTCGGGTACCCACGGAATACCTGCTAAGTGGTTAAGTTTCAGGCAAAAAGTCCCTGTTGCCCTTTCCATGTGGGAAGTCCACGAGTAACCCAGCTGGATACCCGACAAAGGTGCAGTTTGACCCCGCCCACCCTCCCTTGTGGTTCTGGCATTTTTTGCTTTGAAGATTCGCTGTCAGAGTGGCAGGGGAAAATTGTGATCTGCTGGTCAAGGGTAGCGGGTATGGGTCAGATATAAGAAAATAGTCCCACACAGGACCCAACTGGCTGGTGTACATCTTTCACAATATTGCACCAGCCAAGAGATCGGCAACCCCAGTGTTTTAAACTTTACTTCCCCTTTAAGTTACGATGAGCCTCAACTTCTTATCTCTCTTTGCTACAGGTATGGAACCTGTTTTCCAGGATGCTCAGGACCTGAGGTTTTCCAGATAATGGATCTTTCTGTAATTTGGATCTTTATACTTTAAATCTTTTAATGTAGGCTGGTTTTGCCTCCAATAAAGATCCATTATATCTTAGTTTGGATCAAGTTCAACTTAATGTTTTATTATTATGGAGAAAAAGAATTTTGTTTTTTGTTTTTTTAAATGTGGATTATTTGATTATAATGGAGTCTATGGGAGACAGCATTTTTGTAATTTGGAGCTTTCTGGATAACGGATGCCACACCTGTACTAGATAAAGAGAGACAAAGGTGTATCTTGGGGATTTGTACATATTCTTCCACTTACAATGACATTCTGTGGCTGAATGTGTTTCCTTTGTTACCACAATCATAAAATCAGTTTAAGGACAGATCGTGGAAAATTGTGACTCCTTTTAATAACCTTTAAATCAATGGTTAAAAGGTAAAAATCAATCTTTGAGAACTAAGCTCAGAGCTAATTCCACATCCTGGAGCTGGTTAGTGACCCATGGTCTGTACACTCTCTACTCAAGGGCTTATGCACTGCAGGCTGGATGTGCAACACGGGGTGTGGTGCGCTATGGTGAAAGCGAGGGTGATGCTACTTGCTCATAAACAGAATGCAGTTGACTGCAATTTGCTATCTACATTATTATTAGTAATACTAAAGCAATCCTTCATTAAGTGGCTATAAAAACACAGAACTGGATTCTTCCTAAAATGTCCTCGATGCACTCCTATGAAAGCAGAGCTGATGAAGCCGAGAGAGAATCAAGTTTTCTACATATTTCTTCTTCCATTTGCAGGAAATTTGGGCTTTTACATCATGCTCAACATGTTCAAACAGACCTGCTATCAACAGCCACCCCACTGATTTTGGGCAATTTTCCCCTGATTCCCAATGAAATCAGTAATTGAAATATTGGAGAATTTTAAGAATGGCAACAAATGTGGTGCTGACAGGTACAAACCCAGTGTTCCAAAACAGTAAGGAAATCCAAAAACTGCTACTTTAGCTTCCAGCAAGACAAACCTGGAATTTTAATTTTAAAGGAAAAGGTGGTAAACCTAATTAAATCTAATTAAAGCTGTAGGCTGTGTCTTTTAAATCTTAGTTCCTTTATTGACCAGTTATGGATTTCAATATGGCAGCTCTGGCTCATAAGTGACCCTGGTGAATAAAACCCAACCCAGATAAATTATTCAATTCATATTAATTAGGGTTGCCAAATGGCATGTGTTCCACCCTCCTAGATGGTAAAGAAAGTGGAATCAGTATGATAGATTGTGTATGGCGAAGAACATAAAGCATCAAAGCATCAAGTTTTAAGTATTCATTTATGAAAACACTTTTTTTATTTTATATATATATATATATATATATATATATATAGATATTCAGATATTCAACAATTTTCACCTTGGCCATGGCAGTCAAAAGAAACAGTTTCGTTTTGGGGGTGGCATTAGGCCAAAGATAGAGGTATATATTATATTATATATTATATATTATATTATATTACGGCATATTTGCATGGGGCAATTTTTTATAGAAATATATATATGTATATATTCTTCCTGGGAGCCGAAATGCGTTGATGCACCGGGAAGCTTGATGGCCAATGCCATGAGTGCTTTCACTGGACTAATATATATATATATATATATATATATATATATATATATATATAGTTGTTCCCCATAATTGATACACTCCAGGACTTAATAATGTAGTCAAGCACAGAAATAATTAATTGTCAACGTTTCGGTCCTGTCTGGGACCTTTCTCAAGACATTACATTACAAAGGTCCCAGACAGGACCAAAACGTTGACAATAAATTCTTTGTGTGTTTGGCTACATGATGAAGTCCTGGAGTATGTCAATTATGGGGAACGATAATCTATGATATATGTGACAGCACCCAGGCATGAGCTGAATTTTTACCAGAGTGCGCCACATATGGAACTATATATAAACTTCAAATAGAGCTACTGACTGACGTTTCGGCCCCCTTGAGGCCTTTCTCAAAGTAACAAATACAAATTATAATAAAACAGAATTAAAACAGGCTTTGATTGCCTAGATGCACATTTATACAGATCTCCAATAATTATACAAAAACAAACAATCCAGAAAATAAAATGCAAGAAAATAAAACAAAAACACAAAAATCAGATACAAAGTAACGCTGCTCTCCTAGTAATGTACTTATACTTCCTCCTGCCTAATCTTAAAGGGCACCTATCGCTAAAAAAAAGTTACCCCCAACCAAAGGAGCGGGCTGATAGAGCCCGCATTCCAGTTGGGGGTACCAGTACTTTTTTTTAAATGCCCCCCCCCCCCAGCGCAGGCAAACTCGCGAGCCGCTATGACAGTGGACGTGCATGCACATTAAGAAAAGCTGGCCCCAAACAGTGACCACTTTTCACAATGCGCATGCGCGTGATATCACACGCGCATAAATGTGCATGCGCGTCCACTGCCATGGTGGCTTGCACAAGGAGCTCCCTCCCTTTAGCGATAGGTGCCCTTTAAATAGAACAAATTTTGCTACAAATGTATCAAGAAGGTATCTAAAATAGAGAATAGGCACAAAGTATTTACCAAGTGGTCATCAAATCATTTTTTAGTAATCACCTGACCCTGAGCTATAAAAAAATATTTGCATCGCCCTTTAGTACATAAATCATGTAATGCAAAAAACATATCATTAACCAAATTGCCAGTGACTTAGATGATTAAATGGATCACAAAGCACACGCCCAATGTTAGTTATGTTGTTATTAACTTCTGCCTCTTCCACACAGTCTAATGTGGTTATACTTACTCTAATCATATGGTTATTATGCAGCTGCACTTAAACCCTTGCTGTAATAAACCTATTAATCTGGTTGAAACCATGTAATGATATTTGTTTTGTAACTTATTCCCCAATACATATCCATTTATTTGTCAAACTATTACGCAATATACTACACAAAGTTTCATACGTGTATGTATATATATATATATATATATATATATATATAGTGAATAAAGTACCCCCTATTGTAAAATATAAGGATATTATAAGTTACCGAGGAGTTTCATGACCATATAAGGTCATGGAACTCTGAGGTAACTTCTAATATCCTTATATTTTGCAACTGGGGGTACTTTATTTATTATAATACACAAGTTTCAGTGAGATATGTGAAAGCAATGACATCAGAACTCACCATTAAAACTGATCACATCAGATCTCACCGTTTATAAGGATAGAATTTACATGATATTCACGGTTTTTGTGTATTATATATATATATATATATATATATATATATATATATATATAATGAATAGATTCTAATAAAATCTAAATAAATTGCTGTAATGATATCCAGAGTATCTTCCAGTATCATGGCAGCTGCACAATTCTCAGTGACTTCTTCCTTTTAAGGAGCAGTGACTGAAGGTCTGTGCAGAACTAGAGCTCTGCTATAAGGAGACACAGACAGTGGTATTTTGGTCAGAGGAACAAGGCACCACTAACTTCATCTCAGTAGTTCTATGTCTAGAAACCTTCCGACTGCTACTGTCAAAAAGGGGCCCTTTCACGCTACCATTTTTACCGAGAGATCCCAACCAATAATAGTCCTTAAGTTGGGAACGTATCAACTATGGCCCAACCAGTCATGCCCTCATATGGATGAATTAGAATCAGATTTGCACTAACATTAGTATTAGTCATTAATAGGATATAAATAGCAATAAAAACTACAGTATAGGATCCATGTATTAACTGAATGTGTGTTTATTACATATGGGTTCCTCCATGAAATGTATTTTACAATATGGGCAAGGCTGTTGTTGGTTCTGATTTATAGCAGCCTGCCTTCAGTAGAACTACTGACTTGGTCCTGTTAGTGCCAGTGAGGCTGGAGTGGAAATAGAAAAGGGAATCAGTATTTCCTCTATGCACAAAGACTAGGAATGCACCAAAACCAAGATTCATCGAAATATTATTCAGCAGGATTCAGATTCACCTAAATCCAAGAGCTTGGCCAAAACTGAATCTGAATCCTACATCCTTCAGAAATGTGTACCCCAGTGTGCACTAGTTCAGGCACATGATTGTCAGTTCTTTGGCACAGAACACATAATTTTGCCCACTGGAAGGGATTCAAATTTGATTCGGGACATAATCCTGAAAAGTAGAATTTGGTGCATCCCTAGAAAAGACTGAGCTGCACAGCACATGTGCCAAAAAGGGAGGAGTGGGGGGGGGCATATTAAGGGCAGTGCCAGCTCCAGTGCTAATCACAGACCTGTATGTCACCTCTATTTATACCCCTTGACTGGAGTGGGTTAAGAGGCATAGTTGGGTATCAAGGGGCATGGCATGTGCATGATGTGGGCATGGCCAGGAACCCTCTCTTCAATTCAGGCCTGAATTCACTGATTTTAACTACAATTTCTTAGCCCCAATGCATAGCATTGCACTTGGCTTTAGTTTGACATTTGAAGGGCAATTTATTGGCTGATCTGTCCCAGTGGAGGCAACCCAACCATGGTGGATATTGATCAGAACGCATATTACAAACAAGACTTCCACTCTATCAGGTCTTCATGTCTCAGTTGCTGTATAATAAATATATATATATATATATATATATACACACACACACACACACTTAACATTTCCAGAAAACTGATGTCAGTCCTTCCTTCCCTTTTTTTTATTTAGGCCTTAGTTCTCCTTTAATGTTCAATGCCGGCCAAAGAGGACATTGAAAAATCAGACCCAGTCTTTCATTTTTTAAGGACAGAAGTTGCAACTAATGCAACTTCATGAATATTTCATTTTCAGTGCTGAAAGAATGGATGCTCTTTATCCCCCTAATACAAGTCCCATAATCATCTGCCTGCCTGTCGTGGATATATTTAGATCGGAGAGTTCAGCCCATCTCACACATCGGCCTGTGCTTCCAACTCATCACAACTTCATAGTGTAACATTCTGGGGATTGACACTGGTTTTTATTTTATTTAACAACCTGTAACTTCAGACACTCTAAAGGGGCTGATGGCATTAAAAGGGAACTCTCTCATCCCCAATGGGGCTGTTCATGTTACAATTAACTTTTAATATGCAACTGGTCTTCATTTTTATTAATTATCATTTTTACTTATTTAGCTTCTTGTTCAACTCTCCAGTTTGAAATCTCCGCACCTATCTGGTTGCTAGGGTCTAAGCTACTCTAGTAACCAGGAAGTAGTTTGAACAAGAGATTCAAATATGAATAGGAGAGGGCCTGAAAAGAACGATAAGTAGTAAAAAGTAACATTAACAATAGGTTTTTGGATGCCAGGGTCTGTGACCACTATCTGAAAGCTGGAAAATGTCAGAGCAAGAAAAGTTGCTAAAAATTGGCCATTCTATAACATACTAGAATTAAAGGACATGTCAACCCAAAAAATTACTCTTTCCTAATAAAAGAAAAAATAATTATAAGCAACTTTCCAAAATGAATGTATTAAAAATTGTTGGTGATTTAAGTTATTTGTAAATGTAATTGCTATTGAAAGTAGCATTTACATAATTCAACATTTTAAACAATGTTGCAAAAGCCAGTCTCCTCCAGCAAGACAGGTCTGTTAATTGGTTGGCTTATGTTACATTGTTTCAAAAACCAGAGCCACCAGTACAGAGACTAGAAAGGGACAGACATTGCAATAGCAATACATGTACAAATAACTTAAAAAAACATAGAAAATGTGTAATGAATGTATATTACAAAGTTGCTTAGAATCATGTTTATTAGGCAAAATAATATTTTTGGGGTTGACATGTCCTTTAAGCGTGAAGTACCACTTTAACTGTGAATTTGGTTTTAAAAGGGGAAATATCCCCCCACCGTGGATTTAACTGTTAGCCCCACTGCACAATGTCCCCTTGCACAACCGCATCACCTTCATTGCCCCAAAGTGTGAATATTGGGTCTTTATCCCGGCTCTGCAGATTAGATGCAGGTACAGGGATCACTTGGGTGCAGTTTGGGAGTGAGCACTAGGGCTAAACATTAAGAAATCCATGGAGGGGTTAGTTCCTCATGAAAGGTAAAGTTCAATTTTAAATAATTGTACTTAGCATGTTGAAGTTGGAGCCCACTTTGCATAGTATTTGGGGGAAATTTGGGGGGAATAGGCCTGTGAAGATGCTGTTTGGCTGTTGGTGGGATGCTGGGAGTTACAGTCTGACACCACATGATTTTCATGCAAACACAGGTACAAGTTACACGACCATCCTGGACTTTTCATGCAATTCCTATAGAGAGAAATAGTGAGTTGACCTTTTTTTTTTTATTGTGCGAAAACAAGAGTGAGGCAGAACCACACACTATTGGAGCAATTGTTTCTTTTTTGTGTTTAGGACCTTGCTTTTAAAAACTAAAGTAAAGGCCTTATAGTGACAACAGGTATGGGACCTGTTATCCAGAATGCTTAGGTCCTGGGGTTTTCAAGATAATGAATATATCTGTAATTTGGATCTTCATACCTTAAGTGTACTAGAAAATCATGTAAACATTAACTAAACCCAATAGGCTGCTTTTGTAACCAATAAGGATTAATTGTAGCTTAGTTTGGATCAACTACATGGTACAAGTATGGGATCTGTTATCCAGAATGCTCGGTACCTGGGGGGTTTCCAGATAATGGATCTTTCCATAATTTGGCTCTTCACACCTTAAGTCTACTGGAAAATCATGGAAACATTACATAAGCCCAATAGAATTGTTTTGCTTCCAATAAGAATTAATTATATCTTAGTTTGGATCAAATACAAGCTACTGTTTTATTATAACAGAGAAAAAAAATTGGATTATTTGGATAAAATGGAGTATATGGGAGACTGCCTTTCTGTAACTTTCTGGATATCTGTTTTCTGGATAATGGATCCCATACCTGCATTTATTTATCCCAAATTTCTATTTTTTTAAAGCTCTTTCCTGAAAAGTCAGAATTTTTGCCTAAAAAAAAGTCAGATTTTCAGGCTTATTCCAGCACAGACCTCAGAAACTTCCAAACAATAAAAAGGACCTCACCCACTGACTTATATACAACCTTGGCAGGTCTGAGATGGCCACCATTGGGCTTTAATAAAATTTTTGGAATCGGTTCGGCCAGGCACAAGGATTCAGCCGAATCCTGCTGAAAATGGCTGAATACCAAACTGAATCCTGGATTCGGTGCATCCCTACAAAAAATTCAGATTTTATAGTAATAAAAACTAAAAATTTTCAAGTCTTTGGCAATTGGACTTTAACTAACCCCCCAAATGTTACCAATAGGGTGAATTTGGCCTTTAATTGGATGCAGGCAACCGTGTCTCTGTATCTATTAGTGGAGACTATTTGCTACTCGGCAACATTCTAATGAACTAGGAGAGCAGCTGCTCTGTTTGTACATGTCAGTTATGTGCCTAATGGCCACTGATGGAAACTTCATAAAGTAAGATACCTTCCAGCAACAACTAACTCACATAGTAAAGCATTCACCTGGGCTTTGCTACAGTCACGTTACTGCATCTACTGTACAATACACAATACAGAACAGTACGATGTCATTATTACTATTATTATCCTTAATTAGCATATTATAAAGCAGGAGGAATATATAGAAAATATAACCATATAAATTAGATGCAATGTGGACGTGCAAATTCGGTGATAGTGCACACTGCTCATCATGCAGAATAGCTACCAAGTATCCAGACGCATGCCCACTGCGTTCCTCTAATGACAGGCCTTTAAATCGATCTTATTTATGCCCATACTCCATGTGTTTCTGAAGTGGCAGAGGTTTCTCTGTGCAGTGGCATTTGCATGTACAGGTGTGGGAATCCGTTATCTGGAAACCCATTATTCAGAAAGCTCCAAATTATGGAAAGGACATCTCCCATAGATTCCACTTTATCCAAATTATCCAAGTTTTTAAAAGTTTTCCCTTTTTGCTGTAATAATAAACAACTACCTTGTACCCTTATTGAAAGCAAAACAAGCCTATTAGGTTTATGTAATAATTTTCTGGTAAATTTCTAATTATACATTTTTATAAATATATCAATCCCTGATAAACCTGTAAATTGTGTCCACATCTTTTGCATATTCCTAATTATAGATAATACAAACTGTATATTATGTTCATATGACTGTAAATCCCTCTGTAAATATTATCCAGTTTATTCTTATACATATAAATTATAATTTATACCTTTATCCTGCACTCACTGCTTATTGCACTCCTGGTTAGGCCTAAACTGCATTTCGTTGTCTTGTACTTGTACTTGTGTAATGACAATAAGGGCTCCTACACACGGGCGTTTTTGACCTGCGCTCCCCTGCGTTGCGTTTGGCTGCGTTCAGCCGCAGGGGAGCGCAGGTCTAGACGCACCTCATTTTGCTCAATGAGGTTGTACCCACGAGACGCGTGTAAGCGCCGAACGCAGATTCAGACGCAACATGCTGCATTTTTCCTGCGTTCGGCACTCACATGCGTTCGTGTGAGTACAGCCCCATTGAAAATAATTGAGTGCGTCTATACCTGCGCTCCCCTGCGTTTGAACGCAGCAAAACGCAACGGAGGAGAGCGCAGGTAAAAACGCCCATGTGTAGGAGCCCTAAAGTTTAATCTAATCTATTTGCACCTGGTGGCTGTTCTGGGCTCTCTGCCAAAAGCCTGTTAAGTTAGAAACTTTGTTTCTTTTTCTGGCTGCTCAGTGCAGAGAAAGTCTGGACCTTCCAGTCCAGTAAAAAGTGGGACTGTCCCACTGAAAACGGGACAGTTGGAAAGTATGCCATACCTGTACATGAAAGTTATCTGATCACGGACACTTCCAGAAAATCCGGCTACCCGGGCTGCACTGACTATAGAACTGAAATGCAATCTGTGCCCAATTCATACAGCCCAGCCTCTTGCATTTGCAAGAAGTGGCTCTGAATTTTCAGTTGATCTGGTGACCTAATTGTGCATTGCATGTGGGCAGGCAAACAGTTACATAGGCTGTGCTTCCCTCTGACTGCAACCAAAATTGAACTCCCACCCCCACCCCATCTATCATTATAACAGCATCAAGTTATATGAGTCATGAGTCTCTATCTTCAGCCTTTCCAAGCATAGTGGGCTGCAGAGCCATAAATAAAAGGTTACCAGACATCAGGGGCATCAGACAATCCAGCTTCAAAAACTGCACTGACTCCATATAATGTCAATCTGCAGTCCAGCAACTTGCACTGATTAGAAGTGTCTCTGGTTTTTAAAAGAATTGCCAACCTGATATTAATAGGATCACTTGGCTGTGCAAAGCCAGAGGAATCAAAGCCAAAGGGGTTGTATTTAATCTTAAAGTGATATTGACACACTCCTATGAAAATCAATAGGAACGGGTCAGTATTATAAAGAAAATGTGGGCATACAAACGTCTTTCTTACAGTCACCATCACCACAGTGGTGCCTGTAGTAGCTTGAAAGGTCAATAACAAGGAAATATTGCTAAACCTAAACTAAAATGTTAATTAAATCCCCCATCCTCTGTTTTTAGCCAACAGATCACCAGACATGACAAGGCCTGAATGACAGCTGGCAATCCTGCTGCACAGTTAAATGGTATGGTATCCATTGTACTTGCTTTCCTCCAGTGAGGTCTTCAAGTGCCCCATACATTGCACTGCTGTTCCTCCGATGTGGTCTTCAAGTGCCCCATCCATTGAACTCCCTTTCCTCCAGTGTGGTCTTCAAGTGCCCCATCTATTGCACTGCCTTTCCTCTGGCCCCTTCCGTTGACTTTACTGGGCCCAAGCTGGCCCTTAGTGCATTTATTCTATATTATCCCAACACTAGATAACCTTTCCTTTGCCAACATCCTACTGCAGAGTTCGGAAGGAGGATAGCAACAAGCACGTATGGGCAAGGCCCTCTTCACCCTGCGTCCCATTTTTTATAGAAGGCTTTTTGATTTGCTGTTAAACTACACCTCCCCATTCAGAACAAATTTAGGTCAACGCATAGCAAACATGGGGTTTCTTTAAGTCCAGGCATCCCAGTAAAGCTCTTTTTCATCAAATTATTTGAAACTCTATTAGTGCCAATTTACATATGACTTTAACAAAAGAATTTGGTTATTTTTTTCCATTATATTTTCTTACCCTGGTAACCCAGTGCATATCTCTGTAGACACATCTAATTCCTCTAACTAATAGAGGTTTTCTCTTCCAAGACATTATTATGGGTAAGACAGATTCACACCCAATACCATTACGGTTTTTCTTTCTCATATTTCTTTGCACCCCTGCACAAGGTTAGCCCCCCGCATGCCGCAGACAGTACATAAGGATATTCATGAGCTCACTGATGCCAGGCCTGAGATATGAGCAGAGAAAGAGCCGGATGTGGCAGCTCCAGCCTCTTCTGTCTAATCTCCATTGCCAGGCTGAGAAATCCTTTCCAGGCACAGCTTTCCCTTCCTGCAGATCTTTAAGGGAACAGATTTGCATATTTAGTGGCAGCATTGAAACCCATCAAGACATTGATTCAGATCTGGTATAAATTCTGCAGCTTCATTAGAAAATGAACTTGGCTCCTCAAGCAGCAATTACCAGAAACGCACTGATATCTCAGGCAGGATCTGTCTGCCAGAATATTTCAGCTAGAAATGAAATAAACAAGGATTTTGCTGACTCTTCTTTTCGAGGGGTAATAAGCGGCAACGATGTCAGGGTCTTCTAAGAGTTAAAAGCAGAAAGGATTTGTGCCGCTTGCCTTGGCATTAAGGTTTAACCCTCTCAGTAAGCTGGTCACCTCTCCTGCACTCAAATCAGAATAACAACTACAGAATAACAACTACAAATTCCTTTCAATAACAGTTTATTTCAAATGTTTTTTAAAGGCAGCGATAATTTTGCTTTAGAATTCAGTAATGGAAATATTAATGCCTTAAGTTACATTTCATTTTTTTCTTCTTTATTTACCCAAACTACTATGAAGTTTTACTAGATCAGCTTTCAGTCCTAGGGGGAAATTCACTAAAGGGCAAAGCATCTAACGCTGGCGCTAATTCACCAACGTGACGTAATTTCGGACATTCACTAACATGGACTCTGGCGAATTTTCGCTAGCGAATTAGATAGACTTGCGTAACTTCGCACCCTTACGCAAGGCGAAGTTGCGCACTGACGAAGGATCGTAATTACGCAAATTCACTAAGATCAAAATTTTCCTGAACGTTACCACTTACGCTAGACTTTACTTCACCTGGTCAGACCAGGCGAAGTTCAATACAATAGATAGGAGTTTGGAGAAAAAATGGAAAATTTTCCTAAGTCCCAAAAAAATTCTGGCGTGTTTTACTATTGGAGGGTGATAGTCTGAAAAAGATCGATCATTTTTTTGGGGGGTTACCCTCCTTCCCCCCTACATTTCCTAACATATGGCAACACAACTCAATCCAGTCAGTTATCCCCCGACTGGCAGCTCTGAATGACAGCGGCTGACCTGAAGGCTTGGGATTTATTTGATGAAAACAGCTTATATCAAAGGAAAAAAGAAAACCCTGAAAATAATGGAGTGAAGAGCACTCTGAGAAAGTTTTCCCATGCACAGTTGGGACAGTAAGTATAAGAACAGAATTCATTTCACTCTAGTGAGCCTTAAAGTGGACCCGTCACCCAGACACAAAACTCTGTATAATAAAAGTCCATGAAAACCAAATTTAAAATTTTTATTAAAGCATTCATAGCTGTTTTAAGCTCATTTAAAGATCTCAGCTGTCAATCAAATATTGTCTGCCACTCCTCTATGCCTTAGGCATAGAGGTGGGGCAGATAATTACTTTCACTTTCCATTCAGCACTTCCTAGATGTCACTGCTCCCCACACATTCCCCCAGTTCTCTTAACCATTTAATTGTGTAGCCAGGACATGGGGATAGACATCAGGTCCCCCATTCTGGTGCACAAACAAAATTCTGAGATGATACAAGGCTTGTCTTAATAACAGTGTTCACAAAATGGCTCCTGCCTGCTTGCTATAATTTTGAATTCCCAGACTGAAGGAAACAAGAATAAAATAATTTATATAGTGTAATGAATGTTCATTTTGCTTGACTATTGTGATAAAATATGATTTTGAATATTATTTTGAGGTGACGGGTCCACTTTAAAAGCAAATTCCTAGATTACAAATCATGTGATTGGCGCATTACCCAATTTACAAACGGAATGATAATCAGTTGAGAGAACTAACAGCTCATTAATAACCCGCCCTGTTCTGTGTACGTGACCTACGGCACCTGCCCTGAGACACTTCCCCTTCTACTCAGCACATTGCTGCTCTGATCCCTGACTGTAACATTACGGTACAACAGGGTAGGACATTGCCCTTCCAGCTTGTAGAGAGAGGCCCTGCTCTAACAGTTCAACCGCATGGAGACTGACTATGAAGATTTTCATTCATCCAGGTCATGGTATATCTAATATAAGTAATTCTAAAACAACTGGACTCGTTGCTTTAGTTGTCGTTGTCCAGTTGTTTTAGAATGAATTATATTAGATACACATGGAGACTGATATATTCTGCTGGTGCCAGGCAAAAATACCCTGTGTGGTGCCCATTGTTCTAAATACAATCTGTACCTCTCCAGCTGTTTTTAGCTACAAAATCCAGAATTCACTGAATGCCTTAAAGGAGTTGTTCACCTTCAAACCATTAGTTGTTTTCAAATACATCACCAGAAATTAAAACTTTTTATGTTTTATGTTTACAGGGGAGGGATTTTAGCACTAAAGAGGTTGACGTCTCCGTTCAGTGAAAAGTGTCAATTTATACCTTCTAAAGCAGTTCTGGAAGAGGGGGGTCGCCAACCTCCCCAAAACTTTTCTAAATTGATACATTTAGTTGATACATCTGTTATATTTGTCCCTGCTGAGCAGAATCCCTGGGTTTCATTACAGGCAGCTGTTAGAATTGATACAATAGTTGCTAACACTCCACAGATGCTGCTGAGAAATGTATCAACTAAATGTTGTAAAATTGTATCCGTTTAGAGTCTGCACCTGAATTACTGAGCTGCCAGACTCAAACACCAGAGACACCAACATTCAACTTTAATCTTTTTTGGGAAAAAAAGTAGAAAATAAATAATGGAAAGTAATTGGAAAAAAGTCTTTATTTCTGGGGAACAATTTGAAAACAACTGAACAGAAAAAAGTGTTTGGAAGATGAACAACCCCTTAAGGCAGTGATCCCCAACCAGTAGCTCTCGAGCAACATGTTGCTCTCCAACACCTTGGATGTTGCTCCCAGTGGTCTCAACGCAGGTGCTGATTTTTGAATTACTGGCTTAGAGGCAAGTTTTGGTTGCATAAAAAACAGATGTCCTGCCAAACATTCTCTCCTGTAGGCTGCCAGTCCATATAGGGGCTACCAAAAAGCCAATCAGAGCTCTTATTTGACATCCACATGGACTTTTTCATGCTTGTGTTGCTCTCCAACTCTTTTTTTAAATTTAAATGTGGCTCACGAGCAAAAAAGGTTGGGGACCCCTGCCTTAAGGGTAAGGCCAGACGGGGAGCTTTCGGGGAGATCTGTCGCCTGGCGACTTATAGCCGTGACGTATCTCCCCGAATAGTTTGGTCGCGCTGCGCACCTGCGACACGTAAAGTCGCCTGCGCTTTTAAAATCGTGCCGCTGCGTGTGAATAAGCGCAGGCGACTTTACGTGTCGCGGGTGCGCAGTGCGACCAAACTATTCGGGGAGATACGTCACGGCGATAAGTCGCCAGGCGACAGATCTCCCCGAAAGCTCCCCGTCTGGCCTTACCAAAAAGGTGTTGATGTATGCTTGTATTGAAACAGTAACTGGACAGCCTAGGTCAAAGCTGACCCTTTAAAATATTTATATCCCCACCAGATCCGGACTTATGGCGCATGGACAAAGTTGAAGCACACTAAGTAGTGATGGGTGGATTTCTGCACCAAAAGTCCACCTGTCTCAGCTTTATGTCCTTTTGTGTCCTTAGTGTTCTTTGACTTGTATCCAGGGTCTCTGACCCCACTATCTCACAAATATGTAGAATCCTTCCCTTCCCTGATACAAACTTGAACTACAAAACACACTACCTTCCAGTTATAGCCCATTCCCAGACACCCCATTGCCTATATGTACATACTGTATATATATATATATATATATATATATATATATATACTCGCATATACAGTCTCTTCCCTATTACTATCCTGCCTTATTGTAAAATGGTGAAAATTGGAAATTGATGCCCGTGTCCAAGCTGACGCTGGCGTTAAAGTCAATGGCCACGCCTCAAAAATATTTTGACACCATCAAAATTTTGCCAGCAAATTTTCACAGGAGATTCGCGGAAACATGGAAATTCCCCACAAATTCATGCCAGGCGAATTTATTCATCCATCACTAACTGTAGTCAATATCCTACGATTACACCTCATTTCTAATTTTAACATATGAATTAACCTATAGACATATCTAATGATGAGCAAAATTTTTCGCCAAGTTTGATCATGAAAATTTTGTCCACAGATTAAGAAAATTTGTTTTGCGTCAAAAATTTGTTGCTCATTTTGTTGCAAGTCAAAAATGAAATTTCGCAACATGAAAATGCATTTCGGCACTGTTCACTGTTTCGGGTCAGATTTAACCATAACTAGACATATCCTCTTCCACTTACAACAGCTTGTTTTACTGGACACACAATCTCAAATTTATAGGCCTTCCGCCATCACCATCTTACCTTACTGTACAAATTACCCCACAGTTAAACAACACCTTGCATTCCTATAAACACAATCCCAAATTTATAGCCCTTTCCCATGACACAATCTTGCCTTACTATACACCCCCACCCCCGTACAGATACAGCACCTACCCAGAAATGAGATACCACTGTAGAGCACTAGGCAGTTCCCTTACTCGCAGCTCATATTCACAATTCATAGAAAATACTTTTTGAAAGCTAAGAAACTTGATATTAGCTGCTGGGGAAACACAGTATCAGATATATATCCTGTTCTGTTACTGTGCCCTGGGTATTGGGGCAGGCCAGATTTCTCAGAGGATATTTTGTTTCATATTCACAGTTTTTTTGCCAAACGAGTTGTATATGGTGTTCCTCTGATCCAGGAACACTTGGCCATCGGTATTCACTTATTCATGTGAAGCCCCCAACCTGCACTGAAGTGGGCAAAGGCAGCCAAATTAGATACGGGCAGACCTGCTGAATGAAGGGCCATGCAACACATTCACTACAGACATTCAAACTGACACTTTTCCATGCTTTATACCCTCATCAGTAGTAAATTTATTATGCAGAAATTGGATTAATAACAAAATCATAATTGCATTACACCCAAGAACAATACATTTACTATTATCTAATAACCTTTAATATTACAGTCTGGCTCTTCCCATCTTTAAGTCGGAAATTATGCCCTTTGGCTGCTTGGCTGTTTGTTGGCATTATATACAAGCCTGGACTGGCACATGAGAATAGGCACCAGTAACACAGACAATGGGGCGCAGTGCCCTCAGCAGTCAGCACTCAGGAGAAGTGTCAGCTATTTCAGGACAGTAACATATTGCCTGGTAAACCAGCTCCACTATAATACTATGGTAATAACTTAAAAGTAAGGTTTTTAATGCATATCCATTAAATATGAATTCGTTCACAAACTGTGGGGGGTGGGGGACTTGGTGCAGCTGCAAGGATGGTTTAGTCTGAATGCAATTTAGGGAGGAACGGTGGGTGGGGGGTTATATTGCTCTTCTAGATACAACTGAAAGCTCACCTTTAATTATGTTTATATTCTCAGCCCTACTGACTTAAGCCAACTGATTAACAGAGCTAAAAGAGAACGGACATCTGCTACATTGTTTCATGTGTTGGAACCAAAGAAACACATATAGACAGACTGCAAATACTGCTGTCAGACGCAATTACTTTCAAAAATGCCATTTAAACGATTAAACATGTTGAATGAATGTATAGTTGCTGAGAACTGCAATTTTTTTTTCACAATGCAGTGTTATTGGATGGAAATGCCCTTGAATACTTCTTTGCCACCTAAAAATATGCTCTATGGAAGCAGAGAACAATAAAGAAATGGATCAACTCAGATCAGAAAGGGAAGCAGCTTTGAAACGAGGGAGATCTTCAAATGAAATGTTCAAGAGTCTCTTTATAATGAAAGCAGCCGAGCCCATGGGGGGAACTATAACCTCTGAACTCTAGTAACAAAACAAGTGTCAAACTGATGCCAAGAAAAAGTTAATCTCCTGACTGGGGCACTACTTCTAAACATCACAGAAGCCAAACATAGAAATTAATAATAATTATTATCTGGTACTTATGTTCTTTATGTTTTGCAGCTTCAGTGGGGAGCCAAGGGATCCTACCGGAAATTTGTATCAGACTCTAATGCATACGGTTGCCAAATAAACCAAAGGAACGTTCTGTCACCATAGTGACCTCATAATGAAGGATCAAGGAACTCTCTGAAGATGCACAGGGTACAATGCTAAGTATTATTGATACTCCCATGGCCACCAAAAGACTGAAAGCTCTCTTTATTTGTGGTGCGCACATGTTGCATCCAGTAAAAAAAATTAAATTAAGTTACATTTTTCATATGCAAAAGCTGCCACTTGGGTCAAGTGAAAATGCAGGATTACATGTATATACAGGCTCCTCTGTATATGAGCATGTGTTGCACTGATTCCGTATATGAGCAAGTGTTGCACTGATTCCATATGATCATGTGTTGCACTGATTCAGTATATGAGCATGTGTTGCACTGATTCAGTATATGAGCATGTGTTGCACTGATTATGTATACGAGCATGTGTTGCACTGATTCAGTATATGATCATGTGTTGCACTGATTCAGTATATGAGCATGTGTTGCACTGATTCAGTATATGAGCATGTGTTGCACTGATTCAGTATATGAGCAAGTGTTGCCCTGATTCAGTATATGAGCGAGTGTTGCCCTGATTCAGTATATGAGCGAGTGTTGCCCTGATTCAGTATATGAGCATGTGTTGCACTGATTCTGTATACGAGCATGTGTTGCACTGATTCTGTATATGAGCATGTGTTGCACTGATTCTGTATACGAGCATGTGTTGCACTGATTCTGTATACGAGCATGTGTTGCACTGATTCTGTATACGAGCATGTGTTGCACTGATTCCGTATACGAGCATGTGTTGCACTGATTCAGTATATGAGCATGTGTTGCACTGATTCTGTATACGAGC
>CM044438.1:112188838-112199521 GCA_024363595.1 Xenopus borealis
ATATGAACATGTGTTGCACTGATTCCGTATATGAGCAAGTGTTGCACTGATTCCGTATATCAGCAAGTGTTGCACTGATTCAGTATATGAGCAAGTGTTGCACTGATTTCGTATATGAGCAAGTGTTGCACTGATTCCGTATATGAACATGTGTTGCACTGATTCAGTATATGAGCAACTGTTGCACTGATTCCGTATATGAGCAAGTGTTGCACTGATTCCGTATATGATCAAGTGTTGCACTGATTCCGTATATGAGTAAGTGTTGCACTGATTCCGTTTATGATTATGTGTTGCACTGATTCCGTATATGAGTAAGTGTTGCACTGATTCCGTTTATGATTATGTGTTGCATTAATACTGTATATGGGCAACTGTCAGGGTCAGACTAGACTGGCGGGCACCAAAAAAAACCCAGTGGGCCCCGAGTCTTGTGGGCCCTGCTGGCCCAGGTCTGCACCTACAAATTTGCAAAGTGTGAATGCATGTGCAGAACTGCGGCAGGGGAGGCAGGAGGGGGGCCCTGGGGCAGTAGCCCCAGTCTGACCCTGGCAAGTGTTGCAGGCAACTCTGTATATGGGCATGTGTTTCAGGGATTCTGTATATGGCCATGTTCTGAAGGGATTCTGTATATGGGCATGAGTTTCAGGGATTCTGTATATGGCCATGTTCTGAAAGGATTCTGTATATGGGCATGTGTTTCAGGGATTCAGTATATGTGCGTGTTTTGAATTGATTTTTTATATGGTCATGTGTTTCAGTGATTCTATATATGGGCATGTGTTTCAGTGATTCTATATATGGGCATGTGTTTCAGTGATTCTATATATGGGCATGTGTTTCAGTGATTCTATATATGGGCATGTGTTTCAGTGATTCTATATATGGGCATGTGTTGCAGGATTCTCTCTATATGAAGGCATTGCAGGTTACTGTAGGTATGTATAAATGCTACAAAGACATAGGCTGAATAACCTATGAGCAAAAATGTGAAAGAATAAACTCATTATTTAACATATTGCCTTGAGCATACCATAAAAATACAGTGAAGTCACTGCCAGTTGCATCAAGATTACAGTGTAGTTGAAAGAAATAAGCGTATGAATGAACACAGCAGAACTATTACAGCTTCTCATAGCAAGACTTGCCCAGGATCAAGTGGCTCAAGTACATCCATAAACTGGAAAATCTCTCCAAGGTGCTAAGACTTAAGCTCCCTATAGACGCAACGATCTTTCGCTCCCGAACGACCGATTTTGGTGAAGTCCGACCAATCTGTCAAATTATCGTGCGGTTAGTGGGATACAAACGATCGTTCATCTTACGATTTTTCGTCCGACATTGGTCTGAAGATTGATCGGCCAGGTTAGAAAATCTTTATCGGTCCCCATGCAATCTACCTATGTTTGCAGGGCAAAGCAGGCTGCGATCCTTCAGTTTTGCTGCAATATCGCCTGAAATGGTCTTTTTAGTTGATGGACACATCTGACATTAAATGATCGTTTTGAGACAATCGTGGTCTCAAGATAACCATTGGATCTTTCAAAAATCTTTGCGTCTATGGCCAGCTTTACAATTGGAGAACACTGTGCTCTGCTCTTACTGAGCGGTTGATTACCCAATAGATTGTAAACTCTCACAATCTCGTTCCAGATAATAGATCCTTCCGTAATTTGGATCTTCAAAGGGGTTGTTCACCTTCCAAACACTTTTTCTTTTCAGTTCAGTTGTTTTCAGATTTTTCACCATAAACAAAGACTTTTTTCAATTGCTATCCATCTTTTATTTTTTACAGTTTTCCCAAAATGTAAGTCTGGCAGCTCTCAGTGATCCAGGAACATCTGAACTGTAGGAATGCTACATTTAATTGATACATTTGATCAATACATTTCTCAGTAGTATCTCTTGAATATTAGCAACTATTGTAACAATTATAACAGTTGTATCAACTAAATGTATCATTTTAGAACTAGTGATGCACCAAATCCGAATACCGAACCAAATCTGAATACTAATTTGCATATGCGAATTAGGGGTGGAATGGGGAAAACATATTTTACTTTCTTGTTTTGTAACAAAAACTCATGCAATTTCCCTCCCCACCACTAATTTGCATATGCCGGGCAGAAGGATTTAGGGCAAATACTGGCCAAACCCCGAACCGAATGCTGGATTCAGTGCATCCCTATTTAGAACTGTTAAAGAATCTGTGCCTCCCCCCTTCCCAGAGCTGCTATAGAACGTGAAAAATGACACTTTACACTTCAATATTAGAAAAACAGTCCCAAATAGAAAATAGAAAGTAATTTGAAAAAGTCTTTAATTCAGGTGATCTATCTGAAACCAACTGGACTGAAGTGTGAATAACCAATTTAACTATCTATACTAAAATATAGGGATGCACCGAATCCACTATATCAGCTGCAAAAGATTTGGCTGAATAACTGAATGCGAACCCTAATTTGCATATGTAAATTAGCAAGGGGGAGGGAAAAAGAGTGCCTTCCTTGTTTTGTAACGAAAAGTCACATGATTTTTTGGATTCGGTTCGGCCGAATCCAAATCCTGCTGAAAATGGCCAAATCCTGGCTGAATACCAAACCGAGTCTTGGATTCTTCAAGGGCAGAGAGGTGAAGCTGAACAATGTCAAGACCATCAGCACTTTGTATGCAGGTGACCTAAAGAAAGCAGCACCTTGGTAGAAGTGTGCATCATGGGTGGGAATATTAGGAAAATACTGGGAGAAACATTCTAGGGCTCATTTTTAAAGAAAAGTTCTTTAAAACAAAGCTCTAAATATCAGCACAGACTACATTTATTTACCCAGAATGCAAAGTTTTTTCCTAGAACTTGAACATAATAGCACACGTGCACTTGATTTTGCATGCTGGACCTCCAACACCCTTGACACAAGGTCACAATTGAATGTGAGTTGGACTCTAGGGTGTATGTTGTGTCTCCACCGCACACCTCCTTTCCACTCCTCTGCTGTTGTGGTGCTGGATCACAGCTGACCCAGCCAAATCCTGATGAAGGGAGGTTGAACCCCCCGAAACGTTGATGGTTTGGTAGCATAATAAAAGGGGCACATTCCCCGACTGCAAATACTTGTGTGTGCGGATCCGTTTCTATATCCACACGGTTGGACTCTAGGGTGGCCATACATCATAGAAGCCACAGTGAACAAAGCTTTTTGGATGGCCACCAATTTAAAAAGGGAAAGCCAACAAGGGCTCAGTCCAATTATATAGGCAGTGATTGGAATTTCGCCCACATAATGTAAAAGCACTACATGGCTCAAGAGCAGCATTCAGAGCAAAACCTGAAATGCCCCCCAAATGCCTCTGCTCTGCCCCCATGCCACTTTGATGGAAGTAGTCCTTACAAAACATTCCATGCGTAAAGCTATCCCATACTTTTCAGGACTAGTCAGCCTCAACGAGGAACAAGGGCGGTTGGTTGTCAGAGGATGCTGGGAGGTTTACTTCAAAGCTGGAGAGCCGCAAGTTTAAGTTCAAGTATCCCTTACAAATCATCTAAAAAAGATCTCCACAGGACTTTCTTTGAGGATCATATAGTTTTTGCTTCCTTTGCTGAAACTTTCTCATGTTCAAGGCTGACAGATCACACTTTGATTTTTTTTTTCTTCATTCTTGCAGTTCTATTCAATTTTAAAACTTGCCAATTAGGCCTCTCTCATCTGACCTGCTTTCAGCAGAAGGTTAAATTACCATGGTCCTGGCACAGACTAATGAGAGCAAATATAAAACGCTTAAACCAACAGCTCTTTTCAGCCTTCCCTAACCTTGGCTGTAGGACCCCCTTCAATGCTTTACAAGGCTCCAATGAGCCCCTCTCCATGCTTGTTTATGTGATTTATGGTACTCTACCATGGCACACATACATTGTCCTGAAATATGTAATTACTTACATAAATGGGCAAGTCTTTCTTTAGTAATGTGGGGCCCAGGAACAGACTTTGCAGAGGAATAATATATCCATACTATGGTATCCCAGAATCTTTTCTTCCGTCTGCTACGATTGACACGATTGACCCAGACACTATTATCCACGCTGCTACTATAGGCACCATCCCTCCCTACTATACTGCTATCCCAGTCACACTCCCTTCCCAGAGACTATTATCCACTGTTACTATAGGCACCATCTCTCCCTACTATACTGCTATCCCACAGTCACACTCCCTTCCCAGAGACTATTATACCACTGTTACTATAGGCACCATCTCTTCCTACTATACCTGCTATCCCACAGTCACACTCCCTTCCTGGAGACTATTATCCACTGTTACTATAGGCACCATCTCTCCCTACTATACCTGCTATCCCACAGTCACACTCCCTTCTCAGAGACTATTATCCACTGTTACTATAGACACCATCTCTTCCTACTATACCTGCTATCCCACAGTCACACTCCCTTCCCAGAGACTATTATCCACTGTTACTATAGACACCATCTCTCCCTACTATACCTGCTATCCCACAATCACACTCCCTTCCCAGAGACTATTATACCACTGTTACTATAGGCACCATCTCTCCCTACTATACATGCTAGCCCCAGGGTCGGAATGGGGGGCCCACGGGGCTGCCAGCCAGGGCCCCCCTGACTCCCCTCACCTATTACAGAACCGACGGGCGCACATGTGCTGGCGTCACTGCCATCAAGCCATTTTTATTTTCAAATTAGGCCTGGTAGGGGCCCATGAGGATTGGGGCCCACCTGTTTTTTCCCAGTGTCCCGTCGGTCCAGTCTGACACTGGCTAGCCCACAGCCACAGTCGATTCACAGAGGCAATTAAGCTATCTACAGCGGAGTGTTAGTGAGCTGTAAGGTTTAGGGCACACTGGGCATTTTGGGGAGACTGAGCCACCTGGCGACTAATTGCCTCGACTTTGCGGCAACCAGTCTCCCTGAATGCCTTCCCTCAATCTGCCCGAAGTCGCCCGAAGTTTCCTTGCGAGGCATCTTCGGAAAACAAATCAACGCATGTGATTAGCGCCAGCGATTTTCCATCGAAGCCAGGCGCAGAGTGAGGGAAGGCATTCGGGGAGATTGGTCACCGCAAAGTCGAGGTGATTAGTCGACAGACGACTCAATCTCCAAAAAACACCCAGTGTACCCTAACCCTTACTATAGCTTCTGTAGATGCCAGGTTTAATTGCTCCTCTTTGAGTTCCTCTAAAGACATCTCTGTTTATGGATAAAGCCTTTTAAAAAAAAAACATAGCAAAACAAGAAAAAAACATAAGACAGAGACTACATTTTGGCTTCCCAAACCAAATCAAAAATTAATAGTAAAAACTCAAGAGGCAACCCAGACCATATCAGACTCTCAAGGGATTCCCTGAGGAATTTTGAAACCACCAAAACTATTAAAAGCACTCAGCAATATGATGCAATGCTCTCAGCAAGTCCGACTGTAGGATTCATATTCTGTACAAGCTGTTACTCAACAAAATACTGTGAGATACTGCATGCGCCCACAGTAGCATCACACTAGTTATATATATATAGTGCAGTCCCTGGAGCACACTTCCCCCTAAGGAATGCATCAAGCCATCAGTGCATTTTGTCTAATAGGCAATATATAAGATAAGATAATGTGCTCAGAATGGCATAATGCTGTGACTATGACAGCAGATACAAGTAACTGCAGCATTTACAGCTACTGTAGAAATAACGCTGCCCTATTAGCCAGCAGATTAATGCTGCAATGACTTAAGTGCCACAGACAGTCATTTTCTGCTACAAGTGTGATAATATGGTTGGTTGAATCCTGGTGCATAAATTTAATGTGTCACCTCAAGACTATTTTATTTTTTTATCCAAAAATACCTAATTCTTTACCCAAATTATCTCGGTAGCAGATAAATATCAGTTCTTGCCTTGGTTCTGAAAACACATCGGGAAAATAATCACTTTAGTGGAAGAGAATAGGAAACAGCCATAGGGCATATTGCTGAGAATAAAGAATGCACAGATATGGAAAATAAATATTACTGGAACTGAAAGATGTACAGATACTGCGCTCACATACTGCCCCGGGGGGGAGGGGTGATGGATATTTACACACATGGTAATGGGAAGGGAAGATACAATGACATAGGACATAAATATTGCTGGCAAGGAAAGAAAATTATAACAGAAATATGGATTAATAGTAGACCATTACGGGAAGGGAGGGAGAATATGAACAGTTCTAGAGGACTGACCCAGTAGGAAGCAGAGCAGTTAGGGCCAAGCAATTTAAATAAGAAGTACCTATAATACTCTGCACCTACAAATTACGGAAAGATTAGTTAACTGGAAAGCCAAAGGTCCCGAGCATTCTGGAAATCAGGACCCATACCTGTACTGGTATAGTGTAAAAAAAAACCTCAAGTGTGAAGAATAAACTAGTGCTTGGAAGAACGAATATATAGAACTAAGACATGTCCAGTTAATAAAGGGGGTATATATTTTATAGAGAAGAAGGGAAGCGTGCATATTCTTGGGAAACAATATGGACTAAGTGAATATTTCAGGTAAGAAAGGAGGTACTGTCAGGGCACATTTCTATTACTTGGGTCATAATAAGGAAACAACATATATTACTAGGAAGCATGCAAATCAAGACATAACATATATATCATGGGAAGTACAGTTCCATCCAACATATAGATATGAATTGGAAGAAATTCCCAATTTATTGCCGGGTGTATTCTGATTCTCACCAGAGGTAAAAGGGGTGATTTTTCTCCTTATTATGGAGACGGAAGGGGGTATTTAGTATTTAGATGGTTAGGGAGCCTTCTCTAAGTGAAAATGATGGGGCAAAAGACATTGTGGAGCAAAACTATGGGGTATATTTATCAAAGAGTGAAGTTAAGGGGCAAATTCACTAAGATGTGCAAATTCGCTAATGTTGGCCTCGCTAGCGTTCGCCGCATTTCGCCAGCACTACGCAAATTCACTAAAGTGCGAATTTACGCTCAGGTTGGCGGTTAGCAAAAGGTAGCGTAGTTGCGCTAGTGTTACTTTGATAGGCAGAGCGCTGTTATGCTAGTGAAGCCTAATTTGCATACGGCGGGAACTTTAACGTATAATAGAAGTGTATGTTACAGCCACTACATTCCACTACACAAGCCCAGGAAACTTTTAATAAATTAAATAAAGCTGTCCTATTGTATCTAGCGTAAGTGCTAACGTAGAGGAAAATGCTCATCTTAGTGAATTTGCGAATTTACAATCCTTCTTCAGTACGCAACTTCGCCTGGCGTAAAGGTGCGAAGTTGCGCAAGTCTATCTACTTCGCTAGCGAAAATTCGCCAGAGTCCCTGTTAGTGAATTTGCGAAGTTGCGAAATGACATCATGCTGGCGAATTAGCGCTAGCGTTAGACGCTTCGCGCTTTAGTGATTTTGCCCCTAAGAGTGAAGTTCCGCAACTAGAGGGAAATTCAGCAGCTCTCCATTCATTTCTATGGTATTTTTAAAGGCGTATTTATCAAAGAGTGAACTTTCACTTCACCCATTGATAAATAGGCCTTTCAAAATCGAAATGAATGGAGAGTGGTGGAATTTCCCTCTAGTGGCGAAACTTCACTCTTTGATAAATTTACCCCTATAAGGCTTGCTCATATGGCAAGTAATGGAGCAAGACCCGGATTAATGCTGATCGGTACCGTGGTACAGGACACGCTCTGACATAGCAGACCCCCTGGTCCACTGGCGGGATCCCCGAAAGGACTATCAAGGGGTGAGTCCCTAAAAGCCCCTGGATACCCCATTCCACAGCCCCACATCCATAAAGCCAACTGACCCACTACAGCCCCACATCCCAAGACAGAATGGCTGGAGGGGAGCTACATGCCCAAATTATAAGCCACCCAAGGGAGACTGCAGGCAAAGCAGCCAGAAGTACAGCAGGATAACAGGGGGCCTGAGAGACACAGCACTGCCATACACCCACACTGATTCCTATGCAGCTGCACACAGAAGGAAACACCAGGCAACCATAATAGAAGGGGAGCACACACAGTATTGCCTGCCCAGCACAGCCTACACTGTCCTTAGGGACATGACAGGCATAGTATACTGACCAAATTTAGAGGGGCCCAGTGAGAGCTCCGTGTACCAAAGCCTACAATATCCTTGGAGATCCTAACCCAACACTTACAGCTCTACGAAATATGTTGGCGCTATAGAAATACATGTTAATAATAACTAACCCAGTACCTACTACAGCAGTACTATCCCCTGCACTATGGGAGGCAACAAAAGACTGACGTGGCATCTAAACTTGAGCAATTTGCCAGATAAACCTCCCAAAATGGCTCCATGAATGCAATAATGGACTGCAGAACATCTCTTTCCACCAAACTAAAAGAAGTTAAGACTGACCTCTAGCTACTCCGGGCTGACCTCCAGAATATACATGAGAGAGTACGTGAGATTGAAAATCGAGTCTGGAGGACACCTGCACCCAAATTCCCACAGCAATATCGTGCCTGGAAACTAAACTCACAGAAAAATGGCTGAGGGACTCCATCCCCACAGCCTGCTTTTCGTCCTTCTATGCGGTTAATTGAGCCCACCACATACCAGACAGGAGCACCCCTCCAGGAGCAGCTCCCAGACCCTTCTTGGTCCCGCTGTTGAACTTCAGGGACCGGGACACAATACTACAGATTACCAGATAAGGTCAAGACATCATGGTGGAAGGGAAAAAGGTGTCCATCTTCCTGGACTACTCAGCAGAACTTCAGAGGCAACAGAGCACATTCATGGCAGTTAATTATCACCTGCAAGAAGCCAATCTGAAATATGGTATGCTTTACCCTGCCAAACTGATGATTCAAGCCAGAAACAGAGTCATGTTCTTCACCTCTGCTCAAGAGGTAAGCGAGTGGCTGGACGCAAGGGACGCCCCATCCCCCAGAGCCAGCCTTAACCACCCCAACTAAGACAACAATGAAACAGACACTGCGGCAGGTGAGACCAATTCTATTTACATATTTACCTGATATTGTCTCATGCTACAGATTAAAACATAAGAGCTGAGACCCCATGACGTGCCCACATACAATCAGTACACAGAGAAATACAGATGAACCCATTGAATCCTTGCTCATACAGAAGCTGTGACTACAGAGGTAATGAATATGGAGTCACTATAACAAACTACTTTTCCCTGTACCCCTGGAATCCCTGAGAAATAGGTGCTATACCACCAAAGGGACACCCAACGGCAGGACTGTACACACTACCAGGAGACTCCAACAAGACATTTGGATCAACTAAATTAGTAAGGCTACTCCTCCCACTAGTAAGGGATGAAAACCCAACATGCCGGGTCATACCAGAACTAGAATTAGACCAGGGGGACATTGCATGCCATGAACAGAGCAAATTTGGTGCTATGTTGCGCTGTGCACCCCTATTTCACCACACCAAATGCAATGGGCTCCCTCCACTAATATACTTTGCTACTAGAGTCAGATCTGCTGCTACAGCGAAATTTACAATCCACCTGATCTGATTATGATAATCTAGCAATAGCTTCCCTTCAATCTAGGTACCTTAGAGGCTCAGACTTTACCCCTGTTTCATCTACTTTAAAAGTTACTTGCTTTCGGGTAACCACACCCCCAGTTACAATGTTTTGGGAACAATAACTGCCAAGTGTCTGGGTCAGGTTGGGAGGGATGGGTTTTATGGGATGTTATTGTCATGTTGTTTGTTTTTGGTTGCTATGATTCGTGTTTAGGTATCTTAAAAATAGTATTATGATGTATACTTTAAACCAACTCACCCCTACAATAGAACTCACAAATGCTTAACATGGGGGGCCCACTGCTTCTTTCCTGGAACATCAGGAGCCTGAACTCTAAACTGACTATATCTAAAAAAAATGCCCCTAATGTCCTTCTCCTACAGGAAACATCTAGTGGGCCTAGGATAAATGGAACTGAAGAAGCCGTGGGTCTAACACGCATATCACGCCACGTCTCTACTCATGCCAGGGGTACCTCCATTCTGGTCCGCAAAGGTGTGCAATTAGAACTGTTAGATATCATTACTGATCCCTATGGACTATATATATGTACATATGGGGTGTACAATATCCAATCAATTGATGTTTGGGGGATCACTCACAGAATGGTGCTGGAGAAATCCAGATACAAGCAAATTCTCTTGCTTCTCGACTACCTATAACACCTTGTCCCATATTGACCTCGCCCTGGCTTCAACAGAACAGTTACCCTGGGCGACCTCGGTGGAGTACCTACCTAGAGCCGTGTCTGATCACTTCCCCTACACCTTATCCCAGGACCTAGAGAACATCATTGGCGTCTTCTCCAATTTGGTTACCACAACCTAGCATTAACGAAGCAAACGAGGCAGCCCTCATAGAATTCTGAAACCTCAATCCTGGAACTACAACCCTGGGGACCGTGTGGGAAGCAGGTAAAGCCAATGAGGGGAACATTTAGCACAGTAAGCAAAGGAGCTAGGAACAAATTTACTCAGGAACTAGAAGGGAAACAGAGAACACTGATTGAGGCAGAGGAGAACTATTTAAAAAATGTAGGGCCAGATACAGTGAGTGAGGACAGGAAGGAATAATAGTTTGGAAAGTTGGGCCCCTGGTCTAAGGTTTTCTGGTGGGCCCCTG
>CM044438.1:112201262-112222171 GCA_024363595.1 Xenopus borealis
GGGGGGGGGGGTGTATTTTATATGTATATTTCTAGAAATTCCTAATTATAGGGAAACCTTTTTCTTTAACTTATTGTTGGGTTTCCCTGTTCTTTAGACCATGGGAACAGAATAATCCAACCTATTATGTTGCTCGGCATTTGTAAATAGGAAATGCACAATAGCTAATTGGAAAAGGCAGACACTGCTGATTAATATTATGAGACAATACTTTACAGGGAGAAGGAATGGAGGGACACAAGTTATTAGCAGGCAGAGGACTGGCTGGAAGGAAGCACAGAAATAGAACATTATTGACTGTCAGAAATGAAGCCTGCACATATTAATAGGAGCAGACAGACAGTGCATCTGCTAGCTCCTACGAGGACATACTAACATGCCAATCCCTGGGAATGAGATGTACCAATGAATGCCAAATGGGCACCGCAGCCTTATGGCTGATCATTGCATAAGGCTGGATGGAGCTGGATGGAGGTACATGCATGTGGATGAGACTTGACTGAATAAGAGACGCTGCCTAAAAGAGGAACAAGAGGTTTAAATTATTGGACAAAACCACAAACAAATGAAGGGATGTTAAAAGCTGTAGTTCGGCAACATCGGGTACAGCAAAGGCTGCGTTTGAATACTCAAGTAGCAGAGCAAGCAACTAAAAGTAGAAACCGACATTGGATCTCCATCCAAAAACTCTTTTGGCATAACAAAAGAAAAATGTTATTCTAAGCAACTTTCCAATATACATTCATTCGACATTTTCAATTCCATTTCATTTCACTATGCAAAAGAAAAAATAGTTTTTGGTGGAAATCCCCTTAAAAGAGCAAAAGTCCAACTCTCTCTACCTGGAGAGTAAAAGGCAAAGCAATAGCCACTAGAAGGAAGAAAGGGAAAGTGTGGTTCATGTATTGATATTTATTTGCCTAGAATATACAGACGTTAGACTACATCCCGCAGATCTTAGAAGGCACAGGCTGTGCAGCGCAGATGTGTCGGTATCAATGGCTATAACAATATCCATTCGTTTTCATGCTAATTGATTAGCCAGATGTGCCTCTGCATTACTGAAGCAGGATATTTACGGCCTTTGTGGCTTTTCCCTAGTCTTGCAAGGAACCTTCAGGGCCCACATAAAACAATGTTTTATTTTTCCTTAGAGATTATGTTAAAAGACTGCTTGGCTTCTTATGCTGGCATTACACAGGCCAACTTTGATTGCTTAAATGGTCTGGACTGGCCACAAATGGAGCTAAAACAATAGCAAATGACATTGTGGATGGATCACATATTTATCAGACAGGTTTGAGTAGCCCCAAAAGCCCAGAGTGGCCGAATCAGGCAAAGGACCATTTATTTGGAAAACTCACCAGCAAGTGTATCATCAGCTTAAGGCTAAGGCCAGACGGGGAGATTCGGGGGCATTTTGTCGCCTGGCGACTTATCGCCGCGAGGCAATTTGGAGCGATTTCAAAAATCGCGCCGCTGCGTGTGAATAGGCGCCGGCGTTTTCAAGTAACGCCGGTGCGCCTCAGGACTTGGCTATTCGGGGAGGTTCGGGGGTTACAAGTCGCGGCGATAAGTCGCCAGGCGACAAAATGCCCCCGAATCTCCCCGTCTGCCCTAGCCCTTAGTGTACAGCTAAACCAGAATTGTTTCCAACATGTTTACAACCACAGTTACTCCTGTAGAATTTGATTTTGGGGCTAACAGACTCACATACAAATGTTACCCGCTCTTCATTTAAGAGACCAATTAAGTAAAGCTAAACTAAAGTCATAGGGTATGGTTACTGGATATCGGGAAAACTTCTGATAAATATAAATTTGTTACAACTGACTTTAATTATGTACAATTAATACAGAATTTTCTAAGAATTTGGATAGCAAAGGTTTCCCCCATTGCTTTATGTTCATCCCTTGCCGTACATTAGATGTTCAAGACCTAATGGGCTGCCAATGTCTCACAACTTTCTTGCTACATCTGATACAAACTGTGACAGGCCCTGCCAAAGATGGTTCCTATTTTGCATATGCATATTAGGGGGTAAAGCCTCAGATACTTTGTGCTCTCCCCATTTTATTTTGAGTTTGAGTGAGCTCATGTTTAAACAGTCTTTGCATTGGTGAAAGTGCCCAGACCTTCTGGTGACTATCCAACCAGAGCAGAAGGGCAGCAGTTTGTCCAATACTATTTTAAAGGAGAACTAAACCCTAAAAATGAATATGGCTAAAAATGCCATATTTTATATATTGATCTTATTGCACCAGCCTTAAGTTTCAGCTTGTCAATAGCAGCAATGATCCAGGACTTCAAACCTGTCACAGGGGGTCACCATCTTGGGAAGTGTCTGTGACACTCACATGCTCAGTGGGCTCTGAGCAGCTGTTGAAAAGCTAAGCTTAGGGATTGTCGCAAATTATCCGGCAGAAAATTATGTTGGCCAGTAATATAAACTGTTGCTGCAGGGCTGATTATTAAATTCTGATGCTAATTGCACTGGTTTCTGTGCTGCCATGTGGTAATTATCCCTATTAATTACTAATCAGCCTTATATTGTGACTATATTTCTATTCTATGTGTACTGTATATTGTGAGTGGGTCCCTAAGCTCAGTAAGTGACAGCAGCACAGAGCATGTGAATCAGTGAATCAGAATCAGAAAAGAAGATGGGGAGCTACTGGGGCATCTACTGGGGAGACACAGATCTTCACTGCTAAAGAGCTGTGGTTTAGTGATGTGCAGGTCGGGTTTTATCCAACCTGAAACCAACCGTAACCATCCTCCACCCAAGCCCGACTTCCCTTTATATACCGCGGGTCGGCACAAAAGAGTCAAGGCAAGCAGGTGCCCGGCTATAAAAAAAGGAACCCGGAGGTTAGAAGCCGGCAGTATAAGGTGGTGGGCGGGGAAAGAAGGAGGAAGAGCTTAACTTGGACCCACAGGCCACCCGCAAAGGAGGGTGCAAGGTCGTCCCGAACCCGCACATAACTACTGTGGTTTCCTTGGGTTGCTACAGAAGCCAAAACATAATGTACAATATTTCCAGTCCACTTCTTTAGTTGTTTTAGTTCTCCTTTAAACTGTTGCTGCACCATCTTGACCCAGAACTAATGCCTGCTGCCCTACAACCCACTTTCATTTACTGGAGACCATTATCCTATAGTTATAGGTGGTTTTATTGAGTTTTCCATACTCTTGTCCCCTATAGCTGCAGTTCTGCAGGACCCAAGGCAATTGCCCTTGTTTGACCCAGTCTCTTTATTGGAGTGATTTATTCTTCTAATGGTATGGGGGGAGCCTTGCACTGGTTCCTGGGGGGATAGTAATAACACAGCACCTCCCTGGGAAGGAGCAGCTCTGTCAATAGTTCAGTGTTCATGGCTACAACTAAAGCAGACAGGCCCTGCACATTAATAAGGAGCAGATTGATCCACTGCATGATAATGAAGACATCCAGACTGAGAAATATATAATGGGGCAGGCAGACACTCCTTCTCATAGTAGTGAGTGAAGAAACATATTAGCCATGTTGGCAGGGCTATATTAACTCAGTTCTTTGCACCAAGAGGAGAAGTAGGGGTGAATAGCGCACATATATAGATGTATATATAGAAAAATAAACTATTGCATATATTATTAAAATACTGTATACAGCGTATGTCAGCCACCAACCAACTTTCAATGAATCTTACTTATGTCTCTGAATGAGGGGCCTGGTATTAACATGATACCAGTTTGCCCTTCTCCAGATATTCTTCAAACCCAAACATTCCTACAGAGCCAGTGTTAAGTTACTAGGAGTTAGGGTGCAAGCCTCCATTATCATCATTATCATGACGGCAAAACTAAAGAACAGAATCCGCAGGCCAAAAAAAATAAAACCACACAGCCGTCTCCACCCTCCCCACCCTAAGCCTTAATCAAGAATAATACTCTAGGTATGAAGGCCGCCCATTGCAGCTAAACCTATAGCATTCCCCTGATTTTTCCTGCAAATGACATCTGTGAAAGCAGAAAATCTCCTAGCAGCTCATATGTCTTCAATAAAGGTGAAAAGCAGCCACACTGAGAAAGGGAGGAGTGGGGCAAGTCCCTTCTGGACAGGGGCCAAGCTAAAGAAAAGCCGGCCCTGAATGGATGTTCCATTAGCCAGGAGAATGAAGAATAAGGAATTACAAGTGTCCAGGGCATATTATATAGATCAGCACAAGCAGACTCACATTATAATCCAATAAAAGCACCGGCATAGGCTGTGGCCAAGTCTGAATAACTGGCTATAAACTGGCTATAAACCCAAGCACATACAGACCAGAGTTTTGATTGGATGTTAAAATGTATTAGAAGAATAAACCACATTTAAAGGCACACACGCACACACAGGGATAGGGGCATGATGAATCAAAACAGCTGAACAAAGAAGCCTTTGCCTTTATCAAGGACCAGAGTTGGACTGTGACAGGGCATTGTCAGCCCTTTGTGGCCCCACTTCTCTTGAACCTGTGTACTCCACTGAATGCTCCATACATGCAAGCACATTAGCATACTAAACACCAGTGATGTGCGTCCAAGCTTTAAAAAAGGGGGGGAGGTCGCAGAGGCCAGGGTGTACATAAGAAAGAAGGTGGAGCACACATGTTAAAAAGGCAGCGTCGGACTGGGCCCTGCCGGCCCAGATCCGTGACTTGCAGGCCCATGGGGAGGCTAGCCAGGGCCCCCCTTCAGACCCCAGGACCCCACAGCTGCAGCTACGTTCCACTGAGTGTGTGCACAACGCGTGCTTCCGAGAGAGTGCGCTTGTGCGCAAGCACACACACGAGGTTTACCAGGTGACAGGCATGCGCACAAGCGCACTCTCTCGGCAGAGCGGCAGCATGGTAGAGTGCACGCCACTGCAGCTGTGGGGTCCGGGGGTTTGAAGGGGGGGGCCCTGGCTAGCAGTGTAAAAATACCTTGGCGAGTAAGTGGACATGGGCTTGGCATGCAGTGAAAGGCTTTTTTTTAATAACTGAAGGTATTCATGTTTACCCCCATGTTCCACACTTAGGGGGTTATATAATAAAAGGCACTAGGTTTGCCCAGGAGCAGTAGCTACCAATAAGTAGAGTTTACTGGTCACCTGTTTAAATGCAAAGATTCTGTTGGTTGTTATGGGAAACTGCTCCTGGGCAAACATAGTATCTTTTTTGCATATGGGGGTTAAAGCTCAAACCAGAAAAATGAGAGGTACTAACTCTGACTCATGGAGCCATGGGAGGAGCTATGCAAATTAAGAAAATAAGAAGCGCTGCGTTAATGGCACATGGGAATGGGTTTTTTGATCCCTTTAAGGGTGGTGACACCACTATAAGATCTGCCAAACGAGCGGATCTTTCCTCAATATGCCCACCATAGGCAGGGCTATATCAGGGTAATCCGAATCCCTAGGGCCGAATGATCCAGTGGCAGAACTACTGGGGGAGCAGGGGGTGAGATTGGGCCAGGGCCCGCACTCCCTCATGGTCCCCCAGCAGCTTGCGCATCGCTGATTCCAGCTGGAAAAACGCATACGGGGGGGTTCCCAGCTGCACATCATGCACCCGGGAGCGTCCTCCTCTAGTTACTTTACTTGAAAATTGAACCTTCCCAATCGATACCGTGGCCAGATATTGATCAGGAATACCCATCAGAAGCCTCTATACAAAGCCAGATAAGCTGCCGAATTGGTCTGATATCAGCAGATTTATCTGTCTGTGTATGGCCACCTTTAGATTTGGGGAGATTTAGTGCCCAGCGACATATCGCTTCTTCTACATGTGACTAATCTCACCGCCTCATGAGGAAACTTCGGGTGACTTCGGAAAACGAAGAGTTTGGAGCGCTATCCCGCCAGCAATTTAGATTCTAGCCAGCGGGAAGGCTTTTCGGGGAGATTAGTCGCCCGAAGAAGAAATGATTTGTCACTGTGCGAATAATGCACTGGCATTCATTGATAGCCCCAAGGATGGTGCACATGGTATTCAGTGAAAAGCAGGTAGATGCACACACATAGGGGCGTCTGGAAATTGCACCAGCTATGATGCAAAAGAAGTAGCAGCAGAAAAATCTAAATGCACACAATGGCAACGAGCAGAGAAATGTAAGTACACCAGCCAAAAGGGGGAAGGGGGGGTACACCAACATTCACAAACCCTGGCAAAAAGGAGACACACACAAAGACATGTAAGCACAATGCCAGCAGGGAGCACACATATATATATATATATATATATATATATATATATATATATATATATACAGCAGGCATTACAAGGGTGAACAAGCACACACATTGTAGTAGAAGTAGGAATGGGCAAACACACTGACTGCAGGGAAATGGATGTAAGGAGGCCCAATACTGGCAGCTAGAAAAAATGCGCACGCCAGTTGGAAAGAGGAAGCACACAGACACTGTTGCAGTGGGAATATAAATAAATAATCAGGCATTTTAGCAGGACTGGGGCGCACATACATCGGTATTAGGGTGGCGCGCCCAAACACTGGCAGGAGGGTGGGTATGAGAACACAGAGAGTTGGCACGGGACGATGCACACAAACATACTACAGGTATGGGATCTGTTATCAAGAATGCTCGGGACCTGGGGTTTTCTGCATAACAGATCTTTCCATCATTTGGATCTTCATGCCTTAAGTCTAGTAGAAAATCATGTTAATATTAAATAAACCCAATAGGCTGGTTCTGCTGCTTCCAAAAAGGATGAATTGTATCTTAGTTTGGATCAAGTACAAGCTACTGTTTTATTACTACAGAGAAAAGGGTAATCATTTTTAAAAATTTGGATTGTTTGGATCAAATGGGAGATTGCCCTTCTGTAATTTGGAGCTTTCCAGATAATGGGTTTCTGGATAAAGGATCTTGTGCCTTTGCTACTAATTACACATAGGAAAGTTCACTCTCGCTGCCAACAGTAAAGTGCAAAGCCTACACAAGATACACATCTTGCAGCAGGGAGGAGCATATGCTGACTGCTGTCTGTGACATGCAATAACACAAAGCAGAGCAAAACACACACAATACACACTGGCCACACATGCAAGGACGAAAGGTTCAGGTTAGGACCTAGGGTATCAGTTGCTTCATAACTACAACTCCCAGCATCCACTGGCAGCTGTTGGTGGATGCTGGTAGGGTTGCAGGTTGGGTATTGCTGAACATGATGCAGGGGGGGCCTTGGCATGAATGGGTGCAGAGACTGGCACACCCAAGCACCACATATATATATATACATTGGTTCCAGGAGAGCACAGTGAAGCAGCAAGGAGATGCCCACTTGCTAATAGACAAGGATTACACTGAGTGTAGTGGTGCCCAGTTCAAGGAGAATTAATCAGCAGCAGCAGATCATGCGCCTTATCAGCGCTGCGCTAAAATCACAGCACGGGAGAGCCTGGCACTGACCTTTCACTTGGTTCTCATAGTCAGCGATGATCTCCTTGTCCTTCTTAAACCTGGACATGATTGGTGGCTCCTGTGCGCTCCCTCTGCTCCTCACTTGTCTGAGTCCCGGCAGGGATTCCCCTTCATCGGGATGATCAGATCACCTGCACAGCAGCCTCGCCCTGAGCCGGGCACACACGGGGCACCGCATTGCTCTGCCAGCTCCTCACACTGCTCCGCGCACAGCAGATTGTTTTCCTTTTTCTCCTTCTTTCCTTTCTTGCTGCAGCAGGGCTGAACTGTGGCGCAGCGTCACCCTGGCTCCTCCCAGCTCCTATTACACGAGCTACACTGGAGCCTCTGCTGCTGCTGCTGCTGCCGGACTCCTTCACTTGCGACTCCCACTGCAGCCGTGCCCTTATTCCTCCTCAGCCACATCTCTCCTGGCACCGGCTCCTTCTCGCAATCGCAGACACACCATGTGTAGTATTGGGCTCAGTAAGTAACCCGTCTCATGAACTGCCAACAGGGCTGATCCCACATTGCTCATTAGCAATAGCACTGCAACAACTCCCAGCTCAATAGCAATATCATTTCAACAACTCCCAGCTCAATAGCAATCGCACTGCATCAGCTCTCAGCTCAATAGCAATCTCACTGCAACAACGGCCTGCTCATTAGCAACATCACTGCAACAACTCCCAGCTGAATAGCAATCTCACTGCAACAACGGCCTGCTCATTAGCAACATCACTGCAACAACTCCCAGCTCAATAGCAATCTCACTGCAACAACTCCCAGCTCAATAGCAATATCACTGCAACAACTCCCAGCTCAATAGCAATATCACTGCAACAAATTTGTGCTCAATTGCAATATCACTGCAACAACTCCCTGGTCAATAGCAATATCAGTTCAACAGCTCCCTGCCCAGTTGCAATATTACTACAACAACTCCCTGCTCAATAGCAATATCACTGCAACAATTCCCTGCCCAATTGCAATATCACTGCAAGAGCTCCCAGCTAGCTCAGTTGTTATATCACTGCAACAAATCCCCGCCCAATTGCAATATCAGGGCAACAAGTCCCTGCTCAATGGCAATATTACTGCAACAACTCCCTTCTCAATAGCAATATCACTGCAACAACTCCCTGCTCAAAAGCAATATCATTGCAACAACTCCCTGCGCAATTGCAATATCACTTTGGTACAGGACCATAACAATACTGTATAAGCCTGACAGCTATTTTATTGAACAGCAGTTTTCAGGATCACACAGCAACAACGTACGGCTGCTGGGAATTGTTGTGCAACCGTACATGAAGATAATTGGCATAAAGAACACACAATGTTAGAGAACCCCAAAACTTTTGACAGATATGTTTTGCAGCATATACTGAAATTGCCCCATAATTTAGGGCCTTGCTGTGGCATTTACACTGAGTTGCAGCAGTCACAGTTTCTGCCCAAATACTTTTTCTAGTTTAGACCAGGTATAATAACTGTCTCTCACCCAAACCATCCATGTATGCATTTTCTGTATGCAAGCAAGTTTTAGTGAGTTAAAAAAACAGCGAATAAACCCCTGAATTCTGTTTGTGCGCCATTAACCCAAGGCAAAAAGAGAGTGATTTAATACTAATTTATATTATCTCCATTCAGCCCAACAGAACTACAAGTGATTTGTTTTAATTCAGTGTTCAATGGGCCCTTTAAAGGAATAAGGCCTGGTGCCCACACCCAGCATCCTACTGATGAGAATATACTATGAGATGTAGTTCAACAACGTCAGCTGCCATATGTACAGATATTATAAGACCAAATTAATACTCTGGATCAGAATCACCCCCCCCCCCCCCCATGTGTACTGATTCAAACACAGGGGAGCTTTTTGGGCAGAGGTATCCATGGTAACAGACACACCATAGAGACGTTGTGTTAAGTCATGGTTGTTGCACATCCAAACCAAAAAGAAGATAAAGGACAAGAGGGCTGTCCAAGAGCCGTGTGCTAAACAGGCCATGCAGCGGGGGCCCCTCCAGAAGTGGACACTGTAGTGGATTTGCGTTTGCGTGAACAGCCGTTGGCCCCAAGGGGGAGCAGGCCCAGGTGCATTCACACTCCTGTTAGTTCCCCCACTTGTGGTAAGGCCCCTGGCTGTGTATAAGAAGATCAGGCCATATACAATGACCTTAACACCAGCTGCTGGAGAAAGTCTGTATTCTATATAAGAACCAAAGAGCTACACTGCTTGCAGAGGCTTTCTGTTGCAGGCCTATTGTCTATACAAAAACAAAGCTGAAGTCACAGAGCAGAATGTGGTGTCTGACCAAAGGCCATGAACTATGTAGACACCCTACTGAGTCTCTGATATCTTACACCAGGCTCATACACAATGTTGGCTGGTTAGAAAGTGATACCCATCCATCTATCAGTTCTGGCTGTCCATATGTATGCATTAAAATATGAGAGTTTGCAAGTATTCCCACTAGCTCTGGGCTCAAAACAAGTTAGATACCAACCATACAAGTCAACACATGTAATGAATGCAAGATGTGTTCCCCTCAAATGCTTATTTCTTCACCCTTTTTAGGCAGCCGTATGACCAGTACCCCATTTCAGCCCCTCACTGATACCTCAGCACATCTGCTTGTTTTGGGTTCAGAAATGGCTTTCAGGATGTTGACAGTGCCAAGGGTATTGCATTAAACAGGATTGCAGCACCGAGCCATGTGGTTACTAACTTCATTTCCAGCTCAGGAGCCCAACAGTGAGAGCATTACGTCATGTGAAAGACGGTGGAAGACCCTGCGTGGGGTCCGAAGCCAATTCTCTTTTGTTAAGCAGCTTCTTTGCCTGCCCTCGCCCTCCTATTGCTAGGTTTCTTCTTTCTCTGCTCCTTTTCATTCATTCCAAGAGGCCAGGATGCATTGCTATGCAGCAGAACAGCTTTAATTCAGCATTTGTTTCCTGCCCACAAGCACCGTAGGCTTTCTTCCTTTTACTCACACAAAACTAAATTCCATGATCCATTGCCTTCCGTGGCTAGCAGAGTCGAGGGTTTCATTGCTCTGGGTTGGAGGCCATTCTTAGATGTGTTTTGTCTAGTGAGGACATTCATGCACCTGACCCAGATCCAAGTGCTGCAATTCAGAGGAAGCCAAGGCAGTAGTGGTCCAACCGTCGTATTACCAGATCTTGACTATTAGAACCAGCTTAGTAAGATCTAAAAACAAGTGTACAGATATTTTGTCTAAGCGTCCTAGATACAGTTCGTTGTGCATTAATATTCTCTATGTCACTGCACTTTTCTGCCCTGTCTCCAAATTATGGAAATGGGGGTGTATCTAATTATTACATAGAACCAGATGCTGTTTGGGGGGTTCCAGAGGGCCCAGTTTTATGTGCACTTTTCATACACAAGATGTGGGGAATGGAAGGGCATTAAAGGAGAACTATATACCCAAAATGAATACTTGACCAACAGATAATTGGCTCGTGTGACCTAACATGTAAAGTTTGTTTAGCGTGTTTGTGTGCACCGTGAATCGTACGATCCCAGGGGGCTGTCCTTCTTTTTTAAAATGGCAATGTTCTATTTATGATTAACCAATGGCACATACTACTAAAAAAGTTTATTTACATGAAGCAGGGTTTTACATATGAGCTGTTTTCTGCAATATATTTCTGTAGAGACCTACATAGTTTGAGGGGTATAGTTAAAAAAATTCTAGAGGTGTTATAGGAATCACTTGCTATATTTTGTATTTCATTGCCACGGACTGTTTAATACATCAGCCACCCATTAGGATCCACCTGCAACTGAGCTTTATATGATATTGCCCAAGGCAAGTCCTAGCTTTTAGGGATTAAACATACAAACGCAGGATACCCTTCAACCATCCACACTGGGGTCACCAAGTAAACTCTACAGCCAACATTTTACTTAGAGCAGTGGTCCCCAACCTTTTTAGCCAGAAGCCAGAATTGGACCAGGGGGGTCGACTGCCTGTACGGCATCAAATTCGGGTGGGCCAGTGTCAAATTTTTTGTGCCACGTGTCAAATTCAGGCATGCCAGTGTCAAACACTTTGACAAATGCAGACTTGGCTCAGAGGCCCAGCTCAGGTATTTTTGCGGGCCAGTGGTTGGGGACCCCTGACTTAGAGGACAAATTGACCCTTGACTCCTAGAACCAGCCCAACCCATTCCTCGCCCATTCTATGTAATTTTTCAAAAATACACTAAAAATAGGTTTAATGACACTTTGATGGTGCAGCAGCCTGAGCTGAAACTGGGCAGATTGGATGAGGGGGGCAAATTACACCCGGAACCCCAGTTTTTGGTAATGGCACTGTTATTCTTTCTCCTCTGTGCAGCTGTGGGCAGTTGTAGCACTAGTTAGTAAATGCAGTCCAGACAGGACTGGACTGAGAATCAAAATAGGCCCTGGCATTTCAGGTACACAGAGGCCCAATCAGCCCACATAGAGGCCCAAACAGTCCCCACCAGCCCACTAAATACTGACTTTCTATGGGACCTTATAGCAGCCCCTCTGGCATTTTCCCTAACCCACAGATTGCCAGTCCGGGCCTGAGCCCAGACAATATTATGTCAGGCGTTGCCAGTGCACCTGGGACTGATTTCCTAAATTTGTTTCTTAGCAGCAGTTTGACCCTCCGCCCCTTCTGCTCATGGCCGTAACCCCCCTCTCCCTCCTCTGCTCCTCATTGATATGCCTTCAGGGCACAAACAGGTCCTGGGAAGCTGTGACTCTGCAGCAATAAGCACAGAGCAGCTCTATTGTCTGTTCAGCAGCATTAATTCATAGTGGGTGTTACGCTCCCCCCTCCAAGAACAGGCATTCATAGAAAAGGCTCCCATTAGACAGGCCTGAAGTAGCCAGGGACGTATTCTGTGTATAAGGGAGAGGAGGGCTGGGGTTAGGCAAATGATCTACAGAGGAGTGTAGGCATTTATGTAGCGGGGCCTTAGCATAACAGACTATGCAGCCTTATTATTTAAAATAGGATTGTTCCCTCTGCGATCCCCCAGCTGAACTCCTAACATTGTCTGACAGTTTTTAGCCATTAGTGAGTGCTGGGGCTTCAGCTGAAGGGCAGTAAATGAGGCCCCAGTAAAACACAACAGCCCCAAGTTTTTACAGTTTCTCACATTTATCGAAAATTATTTGCCATTCATCGATCATACGTTGAAATGATTTCTTCCAGGGTTTTACAAAAATTGTATAATCATTTCAGCAGACCAAAGAAAACATAAAAGCAGGTTCTACTATATTGTGGCATACCTCTGAATATTTTGGAAATAGGAAGAGGGATAAAAAGATTAGCAATTTATTTGGACCACGCCCAATTTTGTGGCCATACCCTGTAATGATCTTGTTCAGTTTTTACACATTTCTGTGGTTGTATGTGTTATTACAGTTTTGCTAATGAAGGTGAGTTGCCCTTTAAGCTGAAAGTCACAGTTTCCCCAAGAGACCTGCTTATCTTAAATAGTTACATTTGTTTCTATTACAAAAATATCTAAGTGTACCTACCACATATTCTGGGCTCTCTGCCAAAAAGCCTATTAAGTTAGAAGCTTTGTATCGTTTTTTGTCTGTTCAGTACAGGAGGTCAAAGAAAAAGTCGGGACATGTCAGTAACAATGTCAATGAGTTGTCAAAATCAGGACTGACCACCGAAAAACAGGACATTTGGGAGGTATGATGTGGTTAAAGAACAAGTAAATGTTTTTTTTTTCTATCTCTAAATTTGCTCTAAACAGCCCCTCAAATTAATGTACCTTAGTCCCTGCTGCAAGTCTGCTCTGGTTTCTGTGTTATCAGCAGCTTGTTTCACCTTCTTCCTGGTGCAGAGTGAAGCCCCGCCCCTTAGCTTTCTGAGCTGACCTTATATTTTGGACTAGTCCAGGATATCATTTGCATAATGTGGCATAGCAGAGAGCAGTGTGTGTAGCAGAAAAGTAAATGTTTTTCTTTTTCTTTCTGTAAATTTGCTCTAAACAGCCCCCCAGATTAATGTACCTTAGTCCCTGCTGCAAGTCTGCTCTGGTTTCTGTGTTATCAGCAGCTTCTTTCCCTTCTTCCTGGTGCAGAGTGAAGCCCAGCCCCTTAGCTTACTGAGCAGTGCATTTTGCTGCTGTTCCACAATAGAGAGGAAGAGGGAGCCAGTGTTTCATTAGTAAGCTAGTTTCCCCAAGCAAAAGCTGCTACACACACTGCTCTCTGCTATGCCACATTATGCAAATGATATCCTGGACTAGTCCAAAATATAAGGTCAGCTCAGAAAGCTAAGGGGCGGGGCTTCACTCTGCACCAGGAAGAAGGTGAAACAAGCTGCTGATAACACAGAAACCAGAGCAGACTTGCAGCAGGGACTAAGGTACATTAATTTGAGGGGCTGTTTAGAGCAAATTTAGAGATAGAAAAAAAAAACATTTACTTGTTCTTTAAGCCTTAACACCACCTTCCACTACAATATCTGCTACCTTTTAACCACAACTTCCAGCACAGTATGCTGGGTATTGTAGTGTCACTACTCCTGGAAGCCTAACTATATCTAATAGAAAAAGTTATTTTATGTCACTTATTTCTGAGAAAGGAGCCCCAATGTGGCTGGAGGCCCATGTACAAAATTCCACCTCCCCCTGTCCTTATGCTGACACTATTAAGAGGGCATTTTATGGTGCATTTTTTTGTAGCTCCTCAATTTAAACTTGTGATTTATTGGGAATTGATCAGATTACCTTTCAGCAGGATGGAGGATACATGGCAGCCACAGCACCGAGACAAATTGCTTAGCCTTGGCTATGGAATGGTTAGTGCATTACTAGAGAGGGCTCCGTCTCCAGCCAACCGTACAGAATGAACATTCAGCTGCTGGCGATCGGCTCCCTCTGTCCTACATTCCCATCATTTCACGTTTTCTACAAATAAAGGAGATTTCAAATTTACAGTTCCCAGACTGTTTTGTTTATTGCCTATGCTGTGGGAAGAAGTTGGGCTGGAGCTGGAGACATGGGGGGTGTTATGAGGGGTGCAATCTAAATGGCAAAAAAATTAGATTCTGATATTTCATGTAGCCCTCCAGTTGTTGTACTACAACTCCCAGATTCACCCATAATCCTTTGGCTGTTTTATATACATAGATACATAACAATTATTAGAAATTAAGTCCTTTATGCATTTAATAACATTATGTGGGGACAGTGACAAAGACCCGAAGGGCAGCTACCTACAGGTGTTTTTACTTCTGACATTAGGTGGTTGCTAAATGCAATTTTGTTATTTATAACATTTCTCTTCCCTTTCGTGGGTACAAAAAGGGGCGTCATCGGGGAGTATGGGTTAAACTGCAGTCAGGGACTTAATGTCAGAGGGGGGCCATGTTGATAGAATACAATTTGAGGGGGTACAAAAAGCAGGGGTGGAGCTTGGGTGGAACATAAGTGGAGCGTGACTTGCTTCTTGGCTTTTTGGCTAAGATCAAGTGTAGTATCTGTTCTTAGTTTATCTTCTGGGAACATGCACCCCTCTGATGTAACAGGGAATCACTTAATTGTCGCCATGGGCCGGGAGCAGTACAGTAACTAGAGGGGGGTGGGCCCTGGCACGGGACCTGCCGCTGGGCCCCCCACCCCCCTCTGTACGCAATTTTCAGGATAGAATCAGTGATAATCTGTCCGGAATCAGCAGCCCGAGAGCTGTCGGGGGGCCCTAAGGGGGTGCGAGCCCTGGTCCAACTGCACCTTCTGCTCCCCTGGTAGTTACACCACTGGCCGGGAGGCTTTGCATTGATGCCAAAGCTTTATTTGCGCCCCAGGCATTGCACACCCTGGGGTGTCTGAACTCATATGCAAACTTTAGCAAAGGCACTTTATGCAACCTTGTGCTCTTCTTCCCCAGCCTTATGGCACCAGTGGTGAAGCAATGTTTTAAAATTTGGCTGCAAGGCTGGGGCTATACATAGCCACTTTTATTAATATTATTAATTTATTTATTCATCTCCACGTCTGTCACACAGTTTTTCTATGTTTTCATTTCTCCTTGGATGTGGTACCCTTCGGGCCTTTTCTAGGGGGGAGATGTGTGGCCTTTTGGCTCTATATCCCCCTGAATCATGGCTCAGAGTGGGTGCAAAAACTTTGGTCCTCTTCGGATATCATTGTTGTCTTTTCCCCTTAAAGCCATGGGGCTGTAGGGGATCAGAAAGTGTGGCTCCCTAGCCTTGTGGCGAATGAGTCCAAAGACCCTTGCCCCCCTTCTGTGCCTTGTGTACGGGGTGGGGGGTCGGGGAGAATGGAACTCCACCCAGCTTTGGTGAAGGGGAGTCCAAAAAATCCTTTTTTAATCTTGTGCTTTTTGGTCAATTGTGTGCCTTTTGGCCTAAGGCTGACCCAAGGGTTGCACTTTGTGTTTTTTGCACGTTTTACTGTGCGACACTGGGCTTCAAACAAAGAAAGAAAAAAAAAGTGGAGCATGAATGTTGTGGGACAGAAGAGTGGTTTTTAATGCATGTGGTATTCTTTTCCAATAGGGTTTCTTGTACTTGTTGGTAGGGAAGTCTTGCCAGGGGCCCAGGTGACAATAAATTAATAATTGTACCCTGATAACTTAATAGTATGTGGCTCTGTGATTCCTGGTTATAAGCCTTGGTTATAAGCCCACATAATAGACTAAAATAACACTTGTGCTATTGTGGAAAACTTGAAAGCCCATTGAGTTTCCATTCAATCGCTTGGCGTAATTACCTTACTTTTTTTTACTATGGAAGTGAGTCAAGCTGGCCAAGTTTTCAGGATATTTCACTGATGATACAATTTGCAGATGTAAAGCTGATTGGGCAGATTGCTACACTTAAGGGCCTCTACAGTTCCAGACTACCCAGTGATCACAATATAAAGGGCAATGCCAACATAAATTTGGACAAATTAGAGAATATTAGGGCAGAACTACACGGATGATTGCGGTCCGTTTTCTGCGCATCCGATGCTGGGAGCTGCGTCTTCATCCGACAGTCATGTTGCATCAGATCAACCCTACGACACCATCCGACTTTCTATTACTTGCCTTGTTTTTGTTGCATGCGACTTAACAAGACAATAATCATTTGTCCCTGTGTAAGGCCCCTAATGACCATCCTTTAAATGTTCAATTCATATATGGTCACAGTAAATCAAATATGCTATCCATGAACATCAACTGGGGCCAGTAACAGGCTGCCGAAAGGAAATGGCTAACAAAAGAATAAGCCTAAAAACATCTTCCTAATTTGTTGAACTGGTGTTAATATACATCACCCCTCTGTTCCAATTCCGTGTTGTTTATCAGGTTCAAATGTTTAGCTGCTTTGCAACTCATTTCTCTGCTAACTCCCTGCGCGGTCAGAGATGGTGATGGGACTACAATCACATTATTCTGCATTCTGGGCCTGTGTGCCACAGGCAGGGTTAATGAGAATGTCAGGCCTTCATGCAGGAGGTATATAAAAAAGAGAAATAATATTTTGAAGCACATGAGATTTTTTTCTTCTGCTTCAGAGCATTCTTTGGCAGCCTGGGATTTTCAGAGCAAGAGAGAGTGACACTGGTTATATAGAAAGGTCTCTGTGCTGGTGTCAACATTTAAAGGGGAAGAGTAACTAAAGCACATATGTCTACTGAAATGAATCAGGTGATATATCTCAAGCCAATAGCAGAGCAGGCTGTGCTGTTTTGTTTTCTAATACTGTTGTATCTTTTTAAAAGGGACACTCCATCATGCCTCCTCCAAAAAAAAGCAAAAGATTTTATTTTAGCGGACGTGGATGATCTCAGTATTGAGCCATGTGACACTTTTGGGTTTGTCTATGACATACAATTATTTTTGCCACCGCACTCCCGCAATTTACTCACACTGCTTGACGTGGTGCTGGACTCCCGTAGACCCGGCAAGGTCCCTTAGCAACAATAGTATTGAAGAAATCGGATCCGCACTCACATACTCTTGCAGTTGGGGGGATTCCCCTTTTATTTCACCAAAGAATCTTTGGTGAAATAAAAGGGGAATCCCCCCAACTGCAAGAGTATGTGAGTGCGGATCCGATTTCTTCAATACTTTTGTCTATGACATACCATAGCAACAGCTGGCACATGTTACTATATGGAACTAGGTTTGCCACCTGGCCGGTATATTACCGGAATGGCCGGTAAAAATAATGGTTGATCCCAATGCTATTAATAGGGAACAAAGATAAATATATAGGAAGGCTGGTATTTTGTTCTGTAAAAGGTGGCAACCCTATATGGAACAGATCACTATACCTGTAATTATGCCCTTCACAATATTATCAGAACGTCTTCTTGTGCACAAAGCAATGTCCTTTGCGCCTGATACTGGATTCTGTATGTATTGCACCTCACTCCATGGTGAAAGTAAATGGGGCCCTGATGTGTTGGAACAGAAATCCATGGTGGATCTCTGGTTAATAAACATTCCTTTCATAATCTGGGACGACTCTTTCATCATGACGTCCTTAATCTACATGCAGTAGCAGCTGGAATAATGGTGGCATTGTGGCATCCAAAGGTTGGCCACATCTTATTATCACATTCCAGAAGATGCATTCGCTGAATTATATAACATAGGCTTTACAGTGGGGAGTCCTTAGCACCTACTCCATGACCTCTGCCCTAACAAATTCATAGAACATATTTCTCTGCTATTGCTGCAGCAGTAACTATGTGGCAATGGTTGATTCCCACTCTATAATCATACACACCCATTTACGCCATTTTGCTGGAGTTATCTTTCAGTAAAAAGTGAATGTTTCAAGCCGGACAGGCCTGTTGTGATGTATATAACATATACCTAGTAAAACCAGGACTGCTGTTCAGGGCCCCCCTCCAGACCCCCCTACTAAGATGCTGCAGGAGCTGCACTGAGCTGCGCGCATGGAACCACACAGCGCTTGTGCGGACGGAGCCACACATTGCATGCGCACACGGAGCTGCGCCTCAATTTTTCTTTTTCAGCCAGATCAGGAGAGGGGGGTCTGGCCTGTCCGACCCTGCCTGCGAGCAAGATTTGCAATGCCTCCCTCATTCTCCTTAAGAATTACGTGGGACATAATACTGTTTAATTACTAGGGATGCCCCAAATCCACTATTTTGGATTCAGCCGAACCCCCAAATCCTTCACAAAAGATTCAGCTGAACCATCCCTATTAGTTACCCTTCCTCTGCATACTCCTACTGTTCTGACCCACTTGCACCCTTTGGATTAGGCTCTGGGTGCTACCACACAAGGTTTCCCTCAGCAACACAGGCAGGTTTTAATGAAAAGTAGAGGAGGCTAAAGGTGGCCATATAACATATATCTATATATTTATATATCAACTAGCCAATGCAGTCCTCAATTGCGGGGAAAATCAAACCTGGCCAATCGATATCTGGCCAATTTTTGGCAAGTTAATGGTCTGTTAGCAAGCCAGATGGGCAGATAAGCTGCCAAATCAGTGTAAAGGACCCAAATTGGCATCTTAAATTTGCCTTTGTATGGACACCTTGAGTCTCCCTAAACTAAGAGCAATCAACAAGAATAATAGAGGCATTACACATCCGGGCACTGCAATAATCATGTGTTATTGAGTTATTATCCATGAAATGTACACAAAAACAATTTTCACACATAGGACGGAAATATTTTGACCGCACCCCTTTTTGTGGCCACACCCCCTAATTACCATGTTCATTTTACAAAATTTGGCAGGTTATGAAAGTTTGAAACTATTTCTCCTCATCTAAACTGTTACAATTACTTTTTCTTATCTCAAAATTGTTACAAGGTATCTTATTTGCACCTGTTAGGTGTTCTGGGCTCTCTGCCTAAAGCCAATTAAGTTAGAAACTTTGTATCTTTTTCTGGCTGTTCAGTGCAGAGAAAATAGGGACTTTCCAGTACAAATGAGGGACTGCAGGTTGAGCTGTCAAAAGAGGGACTGTCCCTCAGAAAAAGGGACAGTTGGGAGGTCTGATACTACCATGTGTTCTTAGGCATTATATATAGAATTGGCACTATATTTATCTTGCCATGTGTTCTGGGTTATTATACATACACTTAACCCTGGGATACTATGAAGGAATTTATGTAGAAAATAGGGCCCATTTACAACAACAACCGCAGCTGAGATTGCACAAAAATGGTTTCATATTTTTTTAAACAATTCATTAACAGTACATTTGCCCTTATAAATGTTCTTGCACCAGGGTTTCAGTCCTGCCTCCAGGGTCCAATTGCTGGTTGCATCAATAGTCGCAGCGCACTCCCACCTAAAGAACATTATTTTGATGGCAAGCACTGGAAATGACGCTATCCCAATTAGATCTGCAGTGTAACCATTATTGCATTTGACATGAGAGCAGTTTTGGCAGATGCAACACTCCACATAGCTGCAATTATGCTTGAGATATAAGGAAATTGCTTGGGAATAAAACATTAAATTGCACTTCGCATGCTGCACCTGTGTCTGTGAAAGCCCTTACATCTCTAAAAAGCCAATCTAAACATAAAAATCACCCCTTACCTATGCTCATCAATGCTATATAAGGTCCGTATGTGGTTACTTCTAAATGTTCCATGATATGTCCTGTATCCCATATTGTAATAATAATCATTAGTCCCACGTGTATCCCTTATTAACCCCTTGTCAACAGAACACTACAAATCGATCCTGAGCATAGAGTGATGTTAGTTACAAGTTCTGTTGGGGGTCGCTCTATGTTGCAGCAGCAGTTGTTATTGTCTCTATGGAAGGAATTACCAGAGAGCTGGAGCAGCAGGAAAGCGTTTTTAGCCTTTGGTTGGCATGGGAATCACAAGAGGCTTCATACTCCTTAGCTTTGTCAGATCTCACCTTTAGGTATCACATACAATGTATACGCTTGGTGTGATAGTAGCAAACAGTGATACTGCCAAGTTCATCTTGTTGTCTCTCTCTTCCAGGAACCTTCTAGGGCAGGGCTGTCCAACTGGCAGCCCGCCGCCTTCTGTGGCCCCCTCTAACTGCTCAGCTTGCTTACCATGTGTAAACTATAAATGGTATCACTACAGAGATTAACTGACCCCTGCATTGTTTAAACCTCATATACAGACTAATGCCCTGTATTATTCACACCTATGATCCCACTGCATTGTTCTCACTTGTAACACCCCTAAAGCCCTGTACTGTTCACACCTGAGACCCAGACTGAAACTGCCCACATTGTTCACCTGTTCACACTTTATACAAAATGCTAGTGGGGCACCAGCACTGTGTCACTGTATGTAGTACATCTTAGAGTGGTCTTGGTGGGTTTCCCTGTCTCCTGCTCTATTCTGCCTTCCCTATGCTCCTTGTGTGTGCCCTGCTCAGCCTTTGTGTACACTGCTCTGCATGTGTGTTCCATACTCTGCCTGTGTGTGCCCTGCTCTGCCTGTGTGTGCCCTGCTCTG
>CM044438.1:112248012-112361281 GCA_024363595.1 Xenopus borealis
AAAAAAAAAAAAAAAAAAACATTGGTGGCCAGGGTCTCCATTAAAAAAAAAATTTGGCATGAAGTTTTCTTCCTCCTAGGCGACACCAGCCTCTGATGTTTTCAGTGGAGAGAGCCAACGGAATATGCCCAAACGCCCCGATTGCCAATGTGAGCCTGATCATTATGTCAGCATGGGGAGCTGTCAACTAAAAGCTATAATATAATTGTACTATAGACCAGACTATATAGTCATGTTGGTGAGGGTATCGGTGTTTCCCTGAGTAATTAAGGGCAAAGCTTGGGGTTTCCAAACTTGGTTTACAGGCAATTTTAAGACTGTGCTTGGGGAAATCCAAAAGGGGATTAAGACCAGTGGTAAAGGAAGTCTGGAAGGACCCCACGTAGACCTCTTTACTTACCCCTCACGGCAGCCATATTCTTTTTCGGGAATCTTTGTGACTGGCGTATGTGCAGTTGGAGCAATTTCCCAGCTCCGGGCAACTGCACATGCGCCGAAACTTACGGGAATTGCTGAAGAGCCAGAAGAAGAGGGGTAAGTAAATATCTATGGGCATTTCCCCGGGGAGGAAGTTTGGTTGGATAGAGGGGGGTCTACATGGGGTTTGGGGGTAGGGATTTAAAAAAAAAAAAAAAATAGGTTTAGTTCTGTAATACAGGTATGGGTCCTACTATCCAGAATGCTCTGGACCTGGGGGTTTTCAGGTAACAGATCTATCTGTAATTTGGATCACTATACCTTGAGTCTACTAGAAAATCATTTAAACATAAAAAAATAAGGATTCATTAAATCGTAGTTGGGATCAAGTAAAAGGTACTGATGCATTATCAGAGAAAAAGGAAATAATTTTTTAAAAATTGTTTTGATTAAATTGAGCCTATGGGAAACGGCCTTACCGTAATTCGGAGCTTTCAAAGCCCATGCCTGTACTAATGTGGAACATATTAAAAGTAAGAGCCAAACTGTTCCTTAAGTTCCTATAGTTTTTGAGATGTCTAATAATTTTAAGGAAATATAAACCCTAAAAACAAATGGATGCGAGACGAGACTTTTCTCACCAACCTAATTTTGTACCAACTGTGTCCGGTCATCTGAATTGAACAGCAGGCGGCGCTGTTTGTTTGAGATTCATTATTTTAGAAGTGTAAAAACTGATGAAATGGTCAAAAGTAGAAAACAAAATAATGAATGCATAATGTCCTTTATTTCCTTTATTACTTTGTTCCCAGCCTGGGCAGCTAGATCAGTGGTTCTCAACCTGGGGGTCGCGACCCCTTTGGGGGTCAAACGACCCTTTCACAGGGGTCGCTTAAGGGGTTAAAGGAGCAGGTTCATCTCTCTCCCCACTAGCCCTGGGCCAAGGTTGTAGCTCTCTGGGTGTTGGTGCTGGGAGTTGTAGTTAAGTAACCTGTGTAGGGAAGCCAGTCGCAGTACTACTTTCTATATTTATGGCTCCTGTACTTTCCTAACAATCCGCTCTCGGCTGACAACGAATATATTTTAATATTTTGGTTTTTGGGGGTCACCACAACATGAGGAACTGGGTCGCAGCATTAGGAAGGTTGAGAACCACTGAATCTTTCAGGAAGGATTCGGGGGTTCCGCCGAATCCAAAATAGTGGTTTTGGTGCATCCCTACTCCTAAGATGGCGGTGTCCAGAGCCACCATGTGGGTAGCGGCACTGGCGCAATGACATTAGCGCGTCAACTTGGACGCGATGCGCGGCGTCACGAGCCTGTGCCCTTTTTGGTACCAAATTGCATTATAAAAGGGCGCCCGGGATGCCAGTATAGCGCCCGATTATAGGACCTGTTTGCGACGTTCCTGGGAGCTGTTATTCTATTTGTTTCTTGACCCTGCCTGGACTTTATTCTGAACTCTTGCTGCCTGCCTATAGAACTATTGCCTGGACTTTGACCTTGATTATTGCCTGATCTTTGCCTGTACCTTGTTTTGGACTTTAACCCCTTGCTTCCTCCTTGGTCCCGACTACTCTCCCTTGGGAGCCGATAGGCCCCCTGACAACATCTCAATAAATGTAGCGCTCCACGTGGAAAGGAAAGTGACATGTTCCTCTGCACCCACAATAATAGACTTACTGTATATGACCCTAATGTGGAATACATAAAAAAATAACTTGTTATATAAGTGTGCCCTCCTTACTTTGTATTCAGCCAGATAATTCATGCCCTGTGGCCCAACTGCACAGAAGTTGTTATTTAACACAGTGGTGTATAAATCCCATTGAACTGACTCTGTGCCTATTTCTGCAGGGTGTGAGTGAATGGCTGGGCAGTTTCTTCCTTGCTGGAGACAATAACAAACAGGCAGTGAACAGAACTGGGAGCAACATCCAGTCGTTACTGAGAAAGCACCAGAGCCCAGAAAGGTGATCTATAATATATACTGTGTTGTTTTCATGATTTAATGGAGAATTATGAAGTTCTGCTGAATGTAGGGTTGCCACCCAGCCGGTATTTTACCAGCCTATCCGGTAAATACCTCCAAGGGCCAGTATTACACATTTACAATGTAGTTGCCGTTAATTTGTTATACCCTTAACAAAAGCCCTCGGCCCTTCACTTTACACGTCTCTTTTCACTGATGCTTTGGTGGCTCCGCCCCTTTAGTGACACAGCCCGCCCCTTTTATGATGAATTTCCTGTCCCTTTTGCATCACTGCCTGACCCTTTTGTTCCCGCCCCCCACCACTAGCCGGTAATTTATTTATTTATTTTTTTAAATGTGGCAACCTAGCTGAATGTGTGGCACTGCATTTTCAGAAGAGCTGCAGCTTCCAAAATCACTGCCCGTGTGACTCATGGTTTAACAGTAATGTCAGTGATGCATGAATCTTTGTTCTAGTACAGTTATGTGACCTATTATCCAGAATGCTCGGGACCTGGGGTTTGCCGGATAACAGATCTGGATCTTCGTACTTAAAGGAAAACTATACCCCGAAATTTTTTTTTTGAGCAACAGATAGTTTCTATCAAATCAAGTGACATATTAAAGAATCTTATCAAACTGGAATATATATTTAAGTAAATATTGCCCTTTTACATCTCTTGCCTTGAACCACCATTTCATGATGGTCTGTGTGCTGCCTCAGAGATCACCTGACCAGAAATATTTCAACTCTAACTGTAAAGGGAAGAAGTGTTGAAGCCAAAGACACAACTCTGTCTGTTAATTGGCTCATGTGACCTAACTTTATAGTTTGTTTGGTATGTTTGTGTGCACCGTTGAATCCTAGGATCCCAGGAGGCTGTCCTTATTTTTTAAAATGGCTATTTTCTATTTAGGATTACCCAATGGCACATGCTACTAAAAAAGTGTATAATGAAAATGGTTTATTTACATGAAGCGGGGTTTTACATTTGAGTTGTTTTATGCAATATCTGTTTATAGAAACCTACATTGTTCGGGGGGTACAGTTTTCCTTTAAATCTACTAGGAAATCATGTAAACATTAAATAAACCCAATAGGCTGGTTTTGCCTCCAATAAGGATTGATTATATCTTAGTTGGGATCAAGTACAAGCTACTGTTTTATTATTACAGAGAAAAAGGAAATCTTTTTTAAAAAATTGGATTATTTCATTTTAATGGAGTCTATGGGAGACGGCAATTCCCTAATTCGGAGCTTTCAGGATAACAGGTTTCCGGATAAGGGATCCAATACCTGTACAGAAATACAATATATAAAATACAGCATTTATTGTCATGTTCACATTCGAGCTTCATTTCAATTTTTAAAAGTTTCCTTCTGAAAGAGTAGGGACCATACCTTGAATATATTCTTGAGTGGTTCTGAACCCCAGAAACACGTATTTTTGACTTTCAATTCTTACTAGCAATTTAGTTTGGGGAGAGTGTTTTTAAATGGACAGCAGTCCAGGGAATTAATGGAATTGTCTCTCTTATCTCTTCTTTTATACAATGTCAGACTGTTCTTTTTGTCATTCCTTTTCAGTGCCCCACTGGGTCTCCGTATAGATGCAGTTCACTGGGATATTTCCAGTCTGCCCTTAAGAGACGGATCAGTGGATGTCATTGTTACCGACATGCCGTTTGGCAAGAGGTGAGTGTTGCTGAATAAAGCAACAATACAGTCACCTGTTACTGCAAACCTACATAGTGCTGAATTACATCATGGCAAAGGAATTAAAGGGCATGTAAAGGCAAAAAAAAATAAAATCCAATTTTTATTTTAAAATGTCTACCATGCAGTGAAATTCTCCCTTCATGTACTGCTGTGGATAGGAATTGTCAGACGGTCCCTAACTGCTGTGCAGGGAAACAATCATACTTATGAACAGCAGGGGGAGCCCCTGCCTTACTTCCCAGCCATGCAGAACTCCAGCAGCTTTGTTTCCCTGTAGAGAAGTCGGCGACTGTGTAGAGATTTGTGTTGGATTTTATTTTTGCCTTTATATCCCTTTTAATTTTTCCAACTCCAGCTGCAGGGACAAAGATCATGGAGCCAGATTTAAACAGATGAACTGGGATTCTATTTAGAGCATTATTTTGCTGCAGCCACTGGTTCTGCAGAGTTGGAGAAAGTCTGTATTAAACAATACAAAAACTATAAAATCCACATTAGATTACATGACAACACAGGACCCAGTACAGTCTATATATTCTGATTATTAATCAGTCTTGCTGTATCAGCTTCTGGCAGATATTATTTGACTTGTGCTGTTTTGATCATTTATGATGATCCCTAAGCTTAGCCCAGACCACACTGAGCATGTGCACAGTCTTGGTCTAGCAAAGACATATAACAAAGTTACAAGATGACAGCCCCCTGTGGCCAACTTTGAAAGCATAAATCATTTGTTTGATTAGGCTTGTGGTGCAGTAAGTTCATGTTTAAGTTTAGTATACAAAATACAGCATTTCTACCCTTATTCTATTTTACACTTTCCTTGTCCTTTAATAGAATTTTAAATTGTACACCAGGAATGTCCAGACAGCCAAAGGATGCTGGGACAGAGGCCACAGATCACTCATGTATTAGACATGTTAATGTCCTGGTCAGAAATTGTTTTCATCTAAATCAAAATATTTTTTTGATTATTTCATAACAGGTGCACAGTTTACTCCAGGTCCAGATACCCACAACAAGGAAATGTTGCCTGTTGGATTGGTTGCTATGGGTTACTAGACCTGGAGCAGGTTTTGCATTAAATCTGATGCTTTCACTTTGCCCTTATGAAAGATTCCATCCAGGTGACCAAGTGTTGCACTGTACTTTCTCCTTTTGTATTCAGAATTGGATCGAAGAAAAAGAACTGGGACCTGTACCCGGCCTGCCTTCGAGAGATGAGCCGTGTGTGCAGAGTGGGGACAGGCAGAGCTGCACTGCTTACACATGACAAGAAGTGCTTCATTAAGGTATCTGTGACTTGGATTTAAAGGGGAACTAGAGCAGGACTCACGTCAGGAGCTTAGTGGATGCAGGGGCCCTGGATTGCTGTAAAAGGGGTGGGCTAGGGGGAACAAGGTGTGGGTGGACATGGGGCAAAATTTCATCAGATTTGGGTGGATTAGGGCATGGCTGTTCAGCTGCATGGGGCCCCATTGCTTCATGGGTAAACACATATAGTGTTAAATAGGAATTCCCCATATGTTAAGGCTGATTGCTATATAAATATTCCTTTGCACAGGGACAACAGTTTGGTGCCCTTTCTATATATATATTTATATATATGCTCTGTTTTAGGCCTTGGCCAAAGCCGGACATCTGTGGAGAAAAGTGCACACAGTCTGGGTGAACATAGGGGGGCTTCATGCAGGTGTTTACCTTCTGAAACGAACCTCATATGACAGCACTAAAGAAACGCACGAGGGATGCCGCCAGGCTGAGCCTGACCCTTGCCCCTTGGAGGAGTGAACAACTGTCCTGAAGTCATTAACAGGCTTTTATATCTTACTCAGGTGTTCAAGTGGATTTCTGACTTTTTCGGAGGCGGCCCTGATGTCTGACATTCAAACCTTAAAGGGATACTGTCAGGGGAAAACATGTTTTTTTCAAAACACATCAGTTAATAGTGCTGCTCCAGCAGAATTCTGAACTGTTATCCATTTCTCAAAAAAATCTGACATGGGGCTAGACATATTGTCAGCTTCCCAGCTGCCCCTGTCCATGTGATTTGTGCTCTGATATACGTCAGTCACTCTTTACTGCTGTACTTAGGGTTGCCACCTTTTCCAGAAAAAAATACCGGCCTTCCCATATATTTATCTTTTTTCCCTATTAATAAAATTGGGATCAACCATTGTTTTTACGGGCCAGGCCGCTAAAATACCGGCCAGGTGGCAACCCTAGCTGTACTGCAAGTTGGAGTGATCTTATCCCCCCCTCCCCTCCAGCAGCCTAACAACTGAACAATGAGAAGGTAACCAGATAACAGCTCCCTAACACAAGATAACAGCTCCCTGGTAGATCTAAGAACAGCTTTCAAAAGTAAAAGCCAAGTCCCAATGAGACTGATTCAATGTCATTAAAGGGGTGGTTCACCTTCAAGTTAACTTTTGGTATATTGTAGAAGGGCCAATTCTACGAAATTTTTCAATTGGTCTTCATTATTTATTTTTCATTGTTTTTTTAATTATTTGCAATTTTCTTATTTTTTTTTGCAGCTTTCAAATGGGGGTCACTGACACCATCTAAAAACAAATGCTCTGTAAGGCTACAAATGTATTGTTATTGTTACTTTTTATAACTTATTATTCTATTCAGCCCATCTCCTATTCATATTCCAGTCTCTTATTCAAATCAATGCAGGGTTGCTAAGGTAATTTGTACCCTAGAAACCAAATTGCCGACACTGCAAAATAGAGAGCTGCTGAATAAAAAGCTAAATAACTATAAAACCACAAACAATAAAAAATGAAAACCAATTGCAAATTGTCTCAGAATATCACTCTCTACACTATACTAAAAGTTAATTCAAAGGTGAACAACCCCTTTAAGTGGGAGAAATAGCCTGCCAGAAAGTAGTTTCATCCTAAGGTGCTGGGACAGGTCACATGACTGGGGCAGCTGGGAAACTGCCAATATGTCTAGCCCCATGTCAGATTTCAAAATTGAATATTAAAAAAAAAATCTGTTTGCTCTTTTGAGAAATGGATTTCAGTTCCAAATTCTGCAGGAACAACACCATTAACGGATCTGTTTTGAAAAAAAAAACATGTTTTCCCATGACAGTAACCCTTTAAGTTCTAGTTTCTTACTTTGGTTTAGTTCAGTCTGTAAGTCTGAGTTTACATTTTTAAAGACTAAATACAGTTTTGCATCATACTGGCAATAGTGCATTAGTGAATCCTTTTACAATACTTTTGTTTCTATAAATTGCCTCCGTTTAGCCCTACCGTTTTGTGATCACTTTATGGCACTGTTCTGTTGGTAGACGGGGAATGATTGAAGAGAGGCAAATGGCACTGCATGTCGTATACAGATCTCTCACAGCAGTTCATCTACAGATATATGCAGAGATGAATTGTTCAGTATCCATGAAAAAGCCTGCTGAAGCCATGCTATAACAACGTTTTTCTCTTTAAGAGTTTTGGTAGAGAAGGTGATTCTCTTGGTATTTATTGATAATCTTTTGTTTCGTTGTTTAAATAAATGTAACCAGTTATTTACAAAGCATCCTAAGTCTGTCTTCTTTTATTCTACTGCCAGCGACTCTTATTTCAGGCTGACGTCCTTTTTGTATATTTCTTGCTGCCATAGTCTTCCAGCCAAGCCAGAACCAAACAGAGTATAACTGGCATAGAGAACGACTTCTGATTTTACAAGCGCATTTGTCTCACTATATATCTCACTGTCCATACCAGGCAAATTGTCATTTTTTTTTTATTGCAGCAGGAGTATAGAAACCAACCACTAGGTGGCGAAACTTGATCGATCACCAAGCCTGCTAGCACATACAGTTGTGCACATAAGTTTACATACCCTGGTGATTTGGCCTAATAACATGCACACAACTTGTCACAAAAGGGTTAGAATGGCTATTAAAGGGCAAGGAAAGGAAAATAAATAAAATCCCATTTTTACTTTCTTTAATGAAAAAGAAATCTATCTCCAATATACTTTAATTGAAAAATGTGTAACGTTTTTATAAGAAAGCTGACTGTATGCAGTGAAATTCTCCTTTCATTTACTGCTGTGGATAGGAATTGTCAGACGGTCCCTAACTTCTGGCAGGGAAACTATCATACTTATGAACAGTAGGGGGAGACCCTGCCTTACTTACCAGCCATGCAGTACTCAAGCAGCTTTGTTTTTGATCATTTATGACGATCCCTAAGAAGCCCAAACCACACTGAGCATGTGTATGTAGTCTTGGTCTTGCAAAGATGTATAACAAAGTTACAAGATGACAGCCCCCTGTGGCCAACTTTGAAAGCATAAATCATTTGTTTGATTAGGCTTGTGGTGCAGTAAGTTCATGTTTATGTTTAGTATACAAAATACAGCATTTATAGCCTTATTATATTTTACACTTTCCTTGCCCTTTAAAGGTAACCATCTTCACCTGTGATCTGTTTGCTTGTAATTAGTGGGTTTGTATAAAAGGTCAATGACTTTCTGGACTCCTGACAGACCCTTGCATCTTTCATCCAGTGCTGCACTCATGTTTTTTGGATTCTAAGTCATGGGGAAAGCAAAAGAATTGTCAAAGGATCTGCGGGAAAAGGTAGTTGAACTCTATAAAACAGGAAAGGTATATAAGAAAATATCACATACCCCCTATTTTGTACAAAATATCAAAGGAATTGAGAATGTGAATCAGCAGTGTTCAAACTCTAATAAAGAAGTGGAAAATTATGGGTTGTGTTGAAACAAAAACAAATAAAACTAAAATTTCATCCACAACTGCCAGAAAAAAAAAGTTTGGCATGCATGTAAAACTCACAAATAACTTCAGGTGAAATACAGGACTGTGATTAAAGGTTCACCATCCCTACTGTGAAACAAGGTGGTGGATCGCTGATGTTTGGGGGATGTGTGAGCTACAAAGGCACAGGGAATTTGGTCAGAATTGATGGCAAAATGAATGCAGTAAGTTATCAAAAAACACTGGAGGAATATTTGCCCTCATCAGCCCGGAAGCTGCGCATGGGACGTACTTGGACATTCCAACATGACAATGATCCAAAACACAAGGCCAAGTCGACCTGTCATTGGCTACAGCAAAATAAACTGAAGATTCTGGAGTGGCCTCAGTCTCCTGACCCCAATATCATTGAGCCACTCTGGGGAGACCTCAAACGTGCAGTTCATACAAGACAGCCCAAGAATTTACCCAGGGAACTGAAGGCTTTTTGCCAGGAAGAATGGGCAGCTTTACCTTTGTCTGAGAAGATAAAGAGCCTCATCCACAACTACCGCAGAAGACTTCAAGCTGTCATTCATGTTAAAGGGGGCAATACATGGTATTAAGAACTGGGGTATATAAACTTTTGATCAGGGTCATTTGGGTAGTTTGTGTAGTGATTATGATTTAAAAAGAGTAAACACAGTTGTCTGACAATGAATGGCTTCAGCCAACTACTAACCATGAGTGAAAGAAAAGTTTTTATGTTATCATTCATATTGTCTGAAAATTGGTTAAGAAACCATAAATTCTGCCAGGGTATGGAAACTTATGAGCACAACTGTAGGATCCAGCATGCAGGTCGGGACCATTCAAGCAATTTTCTTTTAAAAGGCTTACATTCCCTTTAAAGTATTTTTGTGCACAGTGTTCCGGGGGCCCTTAAAATGTAGTCGATAAACATCCCTAAACTTGCTAAGGGATTTTCCATTTGTAGTAATGGTGCTGACATCTGGTCTGGCTCTGGGAGAAGTCAATCAATTCATCAAGTCAAAGAGATGACTGGTAACATCAACTTACCAGTGAATTGTTTTACCTCTCCGGAACTTATATATCTCCATAAGACAATCAATGGTATTCACAATTTGCAATTTAAAACCAGACAAGAGTCCAATCTTCCAGTTTGCGGCGCTGACTTAAAGGAACATGCACATTCTGTGAGTCTTCTGTTGGACAAAATGTGTTTCACTGTTGAGTCCAGGCCCAGACTGGCAATCTGTTGGTTCAGGAAAATACCAGAAGAGCTGCTGTAGGCAGGCCCGGACTGGCAATCTGTGGGTTAAGGCAAATGCCAGATGGGCTGCTATAAGGTGCCACAGAAAGTCAGTATTTAGTGGACTGGTGGGGACTGTTTGGGCCTCTATGTGGGCTGATTGGGCCTCTGTGTACCTGAATGCCAGGGCCTATTTTGATTCTCAGTCCAGTCCTGGCTATAGGATTCCATAGACTTGGGGTCCCCAACATATTTTTACTCGTGAGCCACATTCAAATGAAAAAGTGTTTTGGAGCAACACAAGCATGAAAAGAGTTCCGGGGGGGGGGGCAAATGAAGGCTATAATTGACTATTCGGTTGCCTATATGGTTTGGCTAGAGGAGGCTCTGTTTGGCTGTATACCTGGTTGTTATGCACTCAAAACTTGCCTTCAAGCCAAGAATTGAAAAGTAAGCACCTAATTTGAGGCCACTGAGAACATCATCCAAGGGGTTGGTTAACAACATGTTGCTCATGAACCACTGGTTGGGGACCACTACCATGGACAGTGAGGGTGTTGGGTCTCTGCATATTGAAATGCTAGGGTCTTTTTGAATCCCAGTCCTGCCCATGTTGTCTGTACTCCTCTGCGATGGAGGCAGTCCCAACTACAAGGACTCCAGTTTGCCTAGATCTAGATACACACCCAATCACCTGGTTGGCTTTCACACTGGACTCAATTAGGGTTGCCACCTTTTCTGGAAAAAAATACTGGCCTTCCTATATAATTGTTTTTTTCCCCTATTAATAACACTGGGAGGAACCATAATGTTTACCAGATAGGCCGGTAAATTAAGCGTGCCTACTGTCATTCCCAGTGTTCAGAGTGTGAGTGTTTCCTGCACACAATTGTTTAGGGGGGAGCATGCAGCACTTGACACTGGGGGCAACAGGAGCCTTGAAATCACTGCGTGATCAGGGGGTGGAGATAGCTTCAGGGTCCCCCTGGGTCAACAGGCGCAGCAGTGCTTGATTTGGAATAGAAGGCAAAAAGGGCTGAGTGGTAACTATACAGAGGTGTAAGGAGCGTGTTTTGACACAAGTGCCTTTAATGAAAGTGGTTTTCTGCACATGTGAGCATGGGACATTTGTAGAATCACAACTGCAGTCATAAATGAGCACTCCTAGCGGGTACGGGTCGCCGGATGAACACGTATCTCGGCACGGTAAGCTGCAGTCGGTGCCAAATATCCTCATTGGGCCTTCTACTACAGTTCCCAGCAGCCTTAGTGAGCCAAGCCAGGGGCTTTGGAGACGTATGCAGCTCTGGAGAAAATTGAGCCACAGGCTAAAATGTGTTTATGAAATATTAATGGAATTCTATGTTTGGGATATAAGGAGAGGATATACAAGTGCTGCTGCTGTAAGTTGAGGCAAGGTGAAAGGAGTAGATATATGTTACTGGGGGTGTTGGGCACCTGCCAGTGAGTCTAGTGGATAATTGTTACTCTGAGCTGACGCTCCTCTGTTTGGAATCTTTATATTAACTGTTACTATGATGTAGGGAGTGATTATTTTCAGACAATTTACAGTTGTTTTTTATGAGCTTTAAAGGGGAACCAAACCCTTTAAAGCCAAAACCAAAGCCGGCAGGCAAGCAGTTCATGGAAATTAGTCGCTTGAGGAAGAGGCTATTTGTCGCCAGATTACTAATCTCCCCCAAATAGCACTGTGTGTCTCTACCCTTAGAAGGTGGAAAATGAAACTAAGGTAGAGACAAATGGTACTATTTGGGGGAGATTAGTCATCTGGCAACAAATCGATTCTTCTTCGGGGAGATTAGTCGCCCCGAACAAGAAACGATTTGTCGCAAGAATCTAAATTGCCGGCAGGATGGCACTCAGATCACTTCCGAAGTCGCCCAAAGTTTCCTTGTGATGCAATTTCAGGCGACTTCAGAAAATGAAACACTCCGAGTGCCATCCTGCTGGCAATTTAGATTTTAGCCGGTGGGGAGGTTAGTTGCCTGAGGAAGAGGCGATTTGTCACCAGGCGACTAATCTCCCCCAAATATTACTGTGTCTCTCTACCCTTACACATATGGAAAGTAATTGTAAAAAGTCTTTATTTCTGGTGAACAATCTGAAACCAACTGAACTGAAAAAGGTGTTTAATGGTGAACAACCCCTTTAAAGGAGAAGAAAAGGAAAAATCACCAGGGGTGTGCCAAACTGAATTCCCAGTGATTCTAGGGGCTTAATTGCTAACCCTGGTCTGGTGATCATCTTCTCCAAAATGTGTTTTCAGTTGACCCCAGTCAGGCTTGGGTGAGCACATGTGCAGTACAGAGATCTGTGCACCACAACAGAACTAGTTCAGGGCATAGCTGGAAGAATTAAAGGAACAGTAGCACCAAAAAATGAAAGTGATTTAAAGGATTGACAATATAATGTACTTCTGTGCTGCACTGGTAAAACGTGTGTGTTTGCTTCAGAAACAACTACTATAGTTTATATAAACAAGCTGCCATTCAAGCACAGGATACACAGTAGATAACAGTTAAGTTATGAAGAATCCCATTGTATACTACAGAGCTTATCTGTTATCTGCTGTGTATCCTGTGCCTTTTCTCCTTTTTCAGCTTTGAATGGCTGCCCCCATGGTTCCACAGCAGCCTGATAATATAAACTATAGTAGAGTTTCTGAAGCAATCACACCAGCTTTACCAGTGCACTGTGCATGGCATTAGTACATTATATTTGCATTACTTTAAAGTGACACTGTCATGGGAAAAACATTTTTATTCCCTAAAATGCATCAGTTAATAGAGCTGCTCCAGTAGATCCATTTCTCAAAAGAGCAAACAGATTTTTTTATATTCAGTTTTGAAATCTGACATGGGGGTAGACATATTGTCAATTTCCCTGCTGCCCCTGGTCATGTGACTTGTGCCAGCACTTTAGGTGGGAACTGCTTTCTGGCAGGCTGTTGTTTTTCCTTCTCAATGTAACTAAATAGTACGCAGTGGGACATGGGTTTTTACTACTGAGTGCTGTTCTTAGATCTACCAGGCAGCTGTTATCTTGTGTTAGGGAGCTGATATCTGGTTACCTTCCCATTGTTCTGTTGTTAGGCTGCTGGGGGTGAAAAGGGGAGGGGGTGATATCACTCCAACTTGCAGTACAGCAGTAAAGAAAGATTGAAGTTTATCAGAACACAAATCACATGACTTGGAGCAGCTGAGAAATTGACAATATGTCTATCCCCATGTCAGATTTCAAAATGAAATATAAAAAATCTGTTTGCTCTTTTGAGAAATGAGTTTCAGTGCAGAATTCTGCTGGAGCAGCACTATTAACTAATGTGTTTTGGAAAAAAAAACATTTTCCCATGACAGTATCCCTTTAAATTTTTTGCTGTTATTGTACCTTTATGAAGATGGTGGCACGGCACTCATCAACATTATCACAGCCCGGCGCTTCACTCACATAGGCTCTGAGAATTTACAGTAGTTTGTTACTAATGCAAATATCAAGTTTATTGTGCTACTAATAAATCAGTCACACTGGATTATGAGAAAATTGTGCTTTTCACTCTGTATCGTATAACCAACACAATGTTCTTAACCTAAATACTTCTCTTTATTGCTGCAATATAGGATAACCTGCAGTACTTCCTTGTGTAAATGATAAGCATGTTAACAGGCTTCATTCTGCCCTTATGGCCTGTAGTCAGGGTCTGAGACCAACACCTTTTAGGGATCGTAATGGAGGATATATCACAAAACTATCAGTCACAGGAATAGATAAAGCAGTGAGTGGAATTAGGGGAGGGGATATTAATTTAATATTACTTCATCTAGAGATAAAATTGTTTTTCTTTCTTAAACCCCTAGGAAGCCCCTAGGTCTCAATTGTGATTTTGATGTAAGGTGTTCCTTCAGGTGATTTATGTCATTTCTGTGTAGTTGATACCTAATTTATTCTCACTTTATTCTATGTCACCACTTTATTAATGAAAATGTATTAAAAAAACAACTCATGAATCCACTTACTCCACAGTATCTTCACGAATATGATTGGTTTCATGTGTTTCCCAATTGGTTGATGTAAGTTTCTCATGATTGGTCTCAACCCCTTTAAAAGACATGTACAGGGGAGTGCCCATTAGCCAATGAGTAAGTACCCTGATAGGCATGAAATGCGTTGGGCCTCTTCCTTGTGTCCTAATAAATAATTTTGTACTTTTAATTTAACTTTGAGAAACCTCACTTCCTACTTCAATGTTTCTGTTGACAGTTACCCCAAAGGTTCTTAATCAAGATTGGGGGGGTGGTTTAGTTCTCCTTTCACACTACAATTTAGATGCACAGTATCATGAATCATTTCTGTTGGAATTACCAGTCAGACACCTGTTTTATCTCTTCCTCTTTCTTAAAACGTAGGGCACATCTGGATATTCGACAAGCTGAAACAGATGTGGGTCTCATGGTCAACAAGAAGGAGATATATGTGCCCAGTCCAAATGTAAATGGGCAGCCCCCTCTTGTAAATATCTCATTTTTTTGATGTGGTTGTGGCCAAGACAGTATGCAGTACAGTGTACTCAACCTCTGTGACTTTGATGTTGTTTTTATGGCAATTTTTGCATGAGAAATAGTGATGGGCGAATCGCTTCGCCGAAAAATTTGCAAATTTCAAGCGAAATTCATGAATTGTGAAAAATTTGCGCAGCGAGTCACATCACTATTTCGACGCACGCTGCTTCTTTTTTGACGTGTGTCGCTTTTGGCGCATCGCGTCGTTTTTGGCGCGCGTCGCTTTTTTTTTTCATTTGGCGCATGTCTATTTTTTTTTTTTTTAAGCCAGCAAACTTTCGGGAACCGTGAGAATGCGCAGCGAATTTGCTAATGAGAAACATTAAAGGAATAGTAACATCAAAAATTAAAGTGTTTTGATGCCCTGCACTAGTAAAACTGGGGCGTTTGCTTCAGAAACACAACTATAGGTTAAGTAAACAAGCTGCTGTGTAGCCATGGGGGAAGCCATTCAAGCACAGGATACACAGTAGATAGAGACATTATGAAGAATCCCATTGTATACTACAGAGTTTCTGTTATCTGCTGTGTATCCTGTGCCTTTTCTTCATTTTCAGCTTTGAATGGCTGCCCCCATGGCTACACAGAAGCTTGTTTATATAAACTAAGGGTAAGGGCACACGGCAAGATTCGGGGATATTTAGTCGACTGCCAACTAATCACCTCTTCTTTTGGGCGACAATCTCCCCAAAATGCCTTAAAGGGCAAGGAAAGGCAAAGAAATAAAATCCCATTTTTACTTTCTTTAATGACAAAGAAATCTATCTCCAATATCCTTTAATTAAAAAATGTGTACCGTTTTTATAAGAAACCGGACTGTATGCATGTATGCTGTATTTTGTATACTAAACATAAACATGAACTTACTGCACCACAAGCCTAATCAAACAAATGATTTATGCTTTCAAAGTTGGCCACAGGGGGCTGTCATCTTGTAACTTTGTTATACATCTTTGCAAGACTAGACTACATACCCACTTCTTAGGGATCGTCATAAATGATCAAAAAACAAAACTGCTGGAGTTCTGCATGGCTGGTACGTAAGGCAGGGGCTCCCCCTGCTGTTCATAAGTATGATTGTTTCCCTGCCAGAAATTAGGGACTGTCTGACAATTCCTATCCCCAGCACTAAATGAAGGGAGAATTTCACTGCATACAGTCCGGTTTCTTATAAAAACAGTACACATATTTTAATTAAAGTACATTGGAGATAGATTTCTTTGTCATTAAAGAAAGTAAAAATGGGATTTTATTTCTTTGCCTTTCCTTGCCCTTTAATAGAAAAAAGAGGAAATGTAATTTTAGCTTAAATATTGAAGTAGGGATTGGTTTGAAGGAACAGTGCGCAATTGAACTTTAGTGTGCCGTTTCGTGAACAAAAATGTATATTAAAGTGATCCTGACACTAAAGTTTTACTTTTCAAAATATTAATCCACATTAAGGGGCCGATTTACTAAATTCACGTGAATAGATTGAAGTTCGATCGAATTCAAATGATCGAATAATTTATTCAAATGATCGTTATTCGATCGCTATTCAATCGTCGAATGATCGAAGATCGAACAAAAGGGTAGCCTAAAACTATTCCATTAGCATTCGAAAATCGAATGCTAATCGAATATGGAGGAAAAACGAATATTTTTTGGGGAATAATAGTAAATTTGCCCCTAAAAGTTACCTATAAGTCAGGTTGGTCATTTTGCTGATAGTTCTGCTTTTGTAAGTAATTGTTAGTTGAAGTTCCTAAGCCTGACTGTTTTGCCAACCTTACTGTCCCTTCTTAAAATAAAGGTGAACCACCCCTTTAATGTTGTCCTTAAAAACTGTTTACTAATGGATGTCAGCAACAGAACTACCATTTAAAAGCTAAAATTTGTACTTTTGGCTTTTATGAGGCACTGTCTCAGAGCACATATCAGCCAATGAATGTACAGAGCTGTGCTTTTAAATCCCATAATTCTTCCTGCTAAACATAGAATCTGATTCTTTCTCTGTTAGGTGTTCAATGAGTGACACAGAACCAGTGACTCAAGGAAAAAGATGAAAGAAAAATATAGATATCTCAGGATATACCTGTAACAGAGTAGGCATGAAATACACCACTCTGTGACTGCATTCAGCAATGACTATTATCCAAGCCTGCAAACACAAAGCTCAGTGTGAGCTCAGTAAATAAGTTATGTATTTGACATGCATTGCGGATCACCCCTTATTTCTCTAAACTAAAGCTGCCCACAGAGTTTGTGACCATTGGCTGCTTTTGCCACTTTTCTGGTGAATCAGATCTGGACCCAGGTAGATCCATCAGTAGTTCTTACACATTGGCACTTTCCATTCAGTGACTGTCCAAGCCCTAATCAGATACCTGCCTGTGTTTGGGCACCACACATGGCCAATAAGTTATTGATTGGGGTGGAAAAGATATCAGCCAATATCAGCTGCCCGTGGCCAGTTTAAAGTGGACCCGTCACCCAGACACAAAAATCTTTATAATAAAAGTCCTTTTCAAATTAAAAATGAAATCCAATTTAAAATTTTTATTAAACCATTAATAGCTGTTTTAAGCTCATTTAAAAATCTCAGCTGTCAATCAAATATTGTCTGCCCCTCCTCTATGCCTTAGGCATAGAGGCGGGGCAGACAATTACTTTCACTTTCCATTCAGCACTTCCTAGATGCCACTGCTCCCCACACATTCCCCCAGTTCTCTTAACCATTTAATTGTGTAGCCAGGACATGGGGATAGACATCAGGTCCCCCATTCTGGTGCACAAACAAGATTCTGAGATGATACAAGGCTTGCCTTAATAACAGTGTGAATATGAATGATAACATAAAAACTTTTCTTTCACTCATGGTTAGTGGTTGGCAACTGTGTTTACTCTTTTTAAATCATAATCACTACATTGCTTAGAATTGGCCACTCTATAACATAGTACAGTACATTTTAAGTTAAATTTAAAAATTTAAGTGAAGAGTTAAATGAACCACCCCTGATATATGTTTTCTTTCTTTAAGCTAAATCTGATACAAACAGGAAGAGGTGGGATCAAGACTGCATCCCACAATAATAGGCAGTGGTTACACAGACTACATTTATTTTATAGAATATTATATACCCTCATGACACAAAGACAACATATGACTAATAAAGGTGAGGAATTTGGATTCAAGCAACTTTGCAATATACATCAATTAAAAAATATGCAGACTTTTCATGATTTTTTAATGGTTCTGACAGTTCCCTAAACCTGCTCTCCTGCTGATCTGTCTGACTACTTTGTTGAGCTGGCTGACTACTGTTACTGTGTATCAACAATCAGCTGTCTTTTGCCTGCATCCTCCAAACCCCACAATTCCCTTCACATTAGTGATGTGTGGGTCGGGATTTCCCCCACCTGACCCTAGCCTGCACTACCTTAGCCCATGCCTGCCCGCATCCGACTTCTGGACTGCTTTTATAAACCCCCAGTGAGCAGGCGCATCGTCTATAAAAGACAAACCTGGAAGTCGGAAGCTGGCATTTTCACCTGGGAAGAAGAGTGCGAGGTCGTGTGGGTATCGGGCCGGCCCACACCTTACTACTGCACATGTGATTTCTATAAGGAAAGGGACATCACAGTGCAGTGCATTGTGGGTAATGTAGTTCCTGCATGCTGTCTGTAAGCCGTGGAGCAGTTGTTACAATTTGTAACATCAGTGTTTAGTCCCTCCTTCCTTGCCAGGATTTCAAATGATGCAGACCTGCCTAAACGAAATGGCGCAGATATGCAATATATTTATAATGAGACTTACCCTGAGGAACTAGATCAAGTCACAAAAAAACTTGACTAACAACAAAACTGCTGGACTGGATGGTCTTGCACTGACTTTTCACTGACATATCTCCTAATCTAACACAGGCCCACAAAGCCATGTTTATGCCTTTGCACAAAAACAATAGTAGAGCGCTTACACCCCTGTACTTATACCTTTTGTGGTACCAGATGCTTCACTGGGAGACTTATGCCTGCCATTGATACATAGGGGAAAATACCAGTGGCACACTGAATTTTGAAAAAAGTGCAAAGTTTATGGATTTTTCCATAAACCTTGCACTTTTTTCAAAATTCAGTGTGCCACTGGTATTTTTCCCCATGTTTATGCCTTTAGACATACCCCAAGATTTTACCATGGCCCACATCATACTTTTACCAAAACCATGCAGCAACCAATGTTGCTTCTTACTGATCCATCTCACTACTAAAGCAGATTGAAAAGTGTTGGGCAAAGTGTTTTCAGAAATCTTAAAGTAACTTTACCTAAGATCAAAGTTGGACTGGTCTGGAGGGATTAAAAAAAAATAAAAACTCGGTGGGCCTTGGCCCTTATGGAACCTAGGCCCACTCCTGTGGAACTGCAGGTGCCCCCCCCACTCCCAATCCCACCCACAAGTGGTACATGCAGAGGGAGGTGGCAGGTTTGATTCTTGGATGGCCTTGCGATTGGGGTGGGGGGCCCTGAGGCGGCAGCCCCTGACACTGCCCAAAATCATTTCTCCAATAAACCAGGTTACAGGAGCATTTCCCTTGGGGGGCAGTTAGGCTGGAGGGAGGGGAGTCTATGTGGGGTGGGGGGTACGGGTTTTTTTTGCTAAAGTATTGAATTCTCCTTTAATCAATTAAGCAAGGAATTTAATGTATTACATGGCAATGCTTCTCTCTGTGGTAGGTAGTGCAACATATTGTCTTGATAAATACAGCAGGAGTTTCTGAAGCCCGTCTGTCATAGGAATTACTTGTTTAAAGGACAAGGAAAGTCTAAAATGGAATAAGGCTAGAAAAGCTGTATTTTGTATACTAAATATAAACATGAACTTACTGCACCACAAGCCTAATGGAGCTGTTGAAGTAAGGCCAGAGCTCCCCCTGCTGTTCATAAGTATGATTGTTTCCCTGCACAGCAGTTAGGGACTGTCTGACAATTCCTATAAACATCAGTAAACGAAGGGAGAATTTCACTGCATACAGTCAGGTTTCTTATAAAAATGATACACATTTTTTTAATTAAAGTATATTGAAGACAGATTTCTTTTTCATTAAAGAAATTAAAAATGGGATTTTATCTTTTTGCCTTTCCTTGTCCTTGAACAATAACCACAGGTATGTAGTACACAACAAAGTGTTTGGGGCAGTTAAATGTAAATTTTCCCAGATTCAGCAGCCTGGTATTGCAGATCACTGCCTGCATGAATGGAGGGTCATGCAATTGTTGATATTCCAGTCCAATGTGCAGTATAATTACTATCTGTTGCTGGGGCTCTGGGGTTGGGCATTGTGCTCTGCCAGAACTAGTATCTCAGGAACCTGATCGAGGCATATGTAATAATCTAATATGATAAAGAACACGGTTTAATACATGCTACCATCATGCATGAGGAGTCTAATGGGTAATTTTATGTTTTGCTCCAATATGATTTTAATATCTACAGTCTCCTGAAGAATACAGGTTTCTCCTAAGAAGGCCAAAAAACCTTCAGAATGAATGCTTTTAATATATATACATGTGTGTATTTATGACAGATATAAGGAAGAAGAAGGAACACCGTTCTCTATGCTTGGCTGAAATAACCCTATATGTATTTCTACCCTTAGCTCGTGGCTTCTCAGTGCCTCTTACAAGCTAGAGAGGGGGTGGCTTCTACTCAGGGTTATGCATTGACACTTAGGGGCAGATTTACTAAGGGTCGAGGGTTAAAAAAACCCCCGAATTCGACCATCGAATTTTAAGGGAATTAGAATCCTTCGAATTCGAATATCGAATTCAAAGGATTTTGCCGCAATTCGATCGATCAAACGAACGACCGAATAGTAAATATTCGATCGAACAATAAAATCGTTCGAATCAATCGATCTGAGCCATTCCATCAAATTTTTTTATTCGATCAAATATAGTTTAATCCAATTCAGTAGGTTTAATCTGGCAAACCAGGCAGTCGAATAAAAAATTAAAGGGCTAGTTATTCGACTGTCGAATATTCAAATAGAATTTTATTCTAATTATTCGATTCGATCGAATGTTCAAAATTCGATGATCGAAGTGGTTTATCAAAAATATTCGAAAATTCGAATTCGAATCTTTTTGAAAATTCGATCAAATTTCGAATCATTCATGTGAATTTGATAAATCTGCCCGTTAATACTAATAAGCTTAGGGGGTGATGTAATTAAAGTCGCAAAGAGAAAAACTATTTGCACCAATAAGAATAAAAAGGCACACCTCACAATGTAAAATTGTTCCTTAAACTGTTATTGCATTGCGAATTTGTATTGCGCATTGTGAAGTTGTCATAATTTTTTGAAATACTGACCTTTTCAGTAAGAAGTTTTATTACATTTACTGCATATTGACACAAACTATAAAATTTGCACAGTTTTCCTCTGTCGGAAGTGGTCGCTAAATTTGTTTGCACAAAGGCATAACTTTTCAGATTGCTAAATGTTTTCCAATACCAACTTTTATAACATTCCACCGCTAGTGTCATGATATGGGCCATTTTATCTGTCATACAGATACAGTCGTATGGTAGAATGCCTATAGAGACAGAGGCCATTGGGAGTTTTTAGGTCTTCTCCTAAATAAGGCTGGTCGCATGCCTAAGGTCTATATTTCAGACCAAATGTTTGTCTGTTAGACAATAGCAGAGCGGAGTTTCTGCACATGCGCAGTTGGAGTAAATTTCCATAACCGAACAACTGAACATACGCAGTCCAATTCTGCATCTTATCTGCCCATGTATGGGGGCTTCTGATGGGTCTTTCGGATTGATACCTTGCCACGATATCAATCAGGAAGGTTTGATTTTTCCATTGACTAACTGTTGGAGCCCATTGTTCCTGGTTGTAATCCAATTGTTCCGCCCTAGGGCCGAATGTTTGGATTACCGAGATATAGCCCTGCTGTTAATGGGCATATTGGGGGAAAGATCAGCTCATTTGGCAGTGTCGCCAACTGAGCAGATCTTACAGTGTATAGCCAGCTTAAGGCACAGCCACTCCTGATACATCTGACCCAGCATGGCTCTAGTCTGGTGGATTAGAAGCCCTTCTGACACTGACTGGAACATCCATATGGCCTCTCCAGTCCTAAGGTCAGCTTTATTGATGGAGCTCATATATGAAGAATAGTTGATTTCCATATATAAATATGTTCCTTACAGGTGAGATAAAAACACAGTTTTGGGGGTGATTCTAAGCATCTCTCCAACCTGCCTCCATGATTCATGGGATTACCCTTTAGCTTCACTGGGGTTATATTTGGATCTGTAACCTTAGGGGTAACCTGTTATACCTCTCACAAGACTATGTTGGGTCAGCCTACAAGGGCTCTATTCCTTAGTTACTGTAGTTTCTCTGGTTTCCAGGGAGAGTATCCTCTGAATATGGGGATTTGTACCAGTGTTTCCACTGTTAGTTGAGTCTCCCTCAGCACAGGACCTTACATGGTATAAGGCAGTGCCGGTTTTAAGCACATTGGACCAATTTGGCCCAATTGGGCCCCGCACTTATGGGGGCCCCGCTCCAGTGCAAGCTCTGATACCTATTCCCTTAATTCCCCAGTAACCCTGCCTACCCCTAATCCAGATTGGCCCAGCCCACTCAAACTCGATTGGCGCAGGCCACAGCTGAACCTGATTGACCCAGCCCGCCCCAAACTCAATTGGCCCAAATAAGTGAAATACATTAATGTTGTATATATAATCCATGGTGCTGCACACACACAGTTCTAGGGGGCCCCGCCAAAATGGTTCCAATTGAGCCCCGCACTTGGTACGGCCGGCCCTGGTGTAAGGAATTCTAACCCAATGTATATCTCAGGTGCCCTTGTCCCTGTTCTTGAAGGATCTGTTTTCTGTTAGAACAGTAATGGCTCCTAGACATTCAGATATGTAGATATTTATGGCATATGTCTCTTGTGCCTCATTGTATGCCCTTCACTGCTTTTAATATTCTAAACAGGTCATTCCTACAATGGGTCTGTTTTGGGTTCTTACTCCTACCAAGTGTTTCTTACAGGTGCCTTGCAATCTGCACTGAAACTAGGCATACATGTGATGGATGCTTTCTGGTGAGTAGCAGACTATTTCATCTTGCTGAATTCACCATGTGCAGGGGTGTCTTCGTCGCTTTCTCTTCTGGAAGGGGGAAGTGGTTGTTATTGAACTCACTTGTTCCTCACTCTGACAGTAGGCTAACACATCTCTCTCTCTCTTTATGTAGTATGGAGTCTATACTATATGGCTGTCCTTAGCCTTGTAAACTTATTCTGGGGTTTCACCTGGTGTCTCTATATTAATTTATAGAGGCTGCATGATTGTGGGCTATCTAGTCAGTGTTCTTTCATTCCTGATTACAGATTCTTGTTAAAGCCTATTCCTTCCCATTAGGAAAATTATATCTTGCTACATTCCGATGAGTACTGACATGTAGTTCGACAAGGGAAAAGTGAAGGGTGTGTCATACTTACCGTGATCTTCCTTTCCTGGATGAACTCCATCTCAGTACGGCCCACCCTTTTCCGATAATTTGAGAAGCTTGTTACAAAGACGCTGGTAGGTGGTGGATGGTTTGGGAAGGGTTCTTCTGATGGGAACAGGGGGGAGGGGCTATCCCAAATAGTACTGACATGGAGTTCATCCAGGAAAGGAAGATCACGGTAAGTATGACACAATCTTCCCTTACCTCTGTTATTCAACTTGGCACTGTACCACTGATGTATACCCTGAACATTCTGCAAGATTTCCATGGTGTCCAAATTGACTCAGCTGATGACATTGTACTGTTTGTCACCAATTCATATACAGTTATTCCATACAATAGAAACATTAAGTAACTTTCCGGATTCTGTGCCAATATGGATAAATCAGAGGTGCTATGGTTGGGCACTCCCCACAGTCGGATCTGCACCCAGATACTACTTATTAATGATACAAAGGAAGCAGCTGCTATGTTTCCCTAGACTAGCTCTCATCTCAAATACTTAGGGGTGAAAATCCTAGCAGGCATTGATAGATTAGACACACTTAAAATATCAGATAATAGATAAAGTTTCCTTTCAAAATGATCAGCTTCCCAAGATATCTTTCTGTCCTGAGATTCCACAGCATTGACAAACCAACACACTTCCCTCTATCACAATAGTGGCCTGGCAGACTAAAGGAAATAAACTATTTCAGAACTGTCAGCTTGAAAAGGACATGGAAGGTCCAAAACGTTGCATTATGGGATAATAAAGGCGGTTTTATTTTTATTACACAATGGGAGTGCTGCTACTTTTCTATTTTGGGACAGAAGTTATTTTTGCGTTCACCCTTTAGAAGAAAATCCATAACGTGTGCATGAGGGCTGTTGTTTTGTGTAGGAAGTGATGTCATACCAAGCTAATATGGCAGATGATATCCCAAATAAACAGAGCACTTCTGGAGCTGTTTACTTGGGTATCGTAAAGCATTGTGCAGAATAAATAATGTTCTAGCTTACACTTTTCTGGCTAATCTATCAACTGCTTTGGTAGATTTCCTTCTCCTTTAAGACCATTCAGAGTTGTGGACTAACACACAACCCCACAACATAACCATGAGAGCACAAATGATTGTATAAAATGCATCTACTATGGGTCCTCGCACAGTGGCGTAACTACTCCCTGGTGGGCCCTGGTACAGGATGGGCACCTGGCCCCCCCTGTCGAGCCCTTACCTCTATAAATTCCATGCTGGAGTGTTGATGGCATGTGTGCTGTAAACTTTCCCCCTAGATAACTGCCTGCCATAACTATTATCGTGGCTCTGATGGGCCCCAGGGGGGTGGGGGCCCTGGTGCAATTGCACCCTCTGCACCCCTGGTAGTTACGCCACTGTCCTTGCATTCCAGATACGTAGTCATGGATGAAAATAAGTGAAATCCCAGCAGTGCAGTTTAGAGTCATTTAAAGGAGAACCCCTACAAAGGTTTTAATATCCCTGTGAAAACCTATGCCACTTGCCAAACCACCTATGTGGTAATACCTGATTAAGTGTCCTTGTGGGTATGCACAGGCCGCCATCAGGGGGGGACAGGGGGGACAAGTGTCCTGGGCCTGGGGCTGAAGGGGGGCCCGGCAGCCCTGCAATCTTCAAAGAGCCCCTTATGAGCGCAGTAGCGAGCGCTCCCGAAGTCCTGCGGCAGAATGCAGAAGTGCCGAACGTCCTGCGAAGTCCTGAAGAGGCGGAAAGACCCGAAGTCAAGAAAGGAGCCGACACTTAAGTCCTGAAGTGGCGAAAATACCCGAAGTCACTAAAACATCTATAATTGACGTCCTGAAGCCACGAGTTCAATTCTACTGACACCAATGTGGGTTTGTTTTTTTTTTTAATCCTCTGGCCACCAATTTTTTATTTTAATCAAAATCCTCATGTTAGAAATTGCAAATAGCCTATCTAACAACTGTAGGCCCCTGCACCAATTTTAAAAAATATATATATTTTTTTTTTGGGACCCCAATTTTTTTAACTTGTATGAGGGGCCCTGGCGGCAAATTTTTTTTAACTTATAAGGGAGCCTTGGGGGGGTTACGTTTTTAGCGCTTATGTCTGTGTGGTCTTTTAACTTTGATGTGGAGTGGGTGGGGATTAGGGGCGGGGCTTGGGTGCTAAGGCGAGCGGGGCCCAGGGGGCTCCAAAAATTTTGTTGTGCGGGGCCCCGTGATTTCTAATGGCGGCCCTGGGTATGCATACGTAGGCCAGACAACCAGGCCAGTATGGGTACGTATAGGTGAACATAAAGGGTACATTAGAAACTTTGACCCTAAAAAACCTAATGAATCTCTTCCGGCTAAACATTTTTTTTGAAGCTAAACATAATGTTTCACAAGTAAGATGGCGAGTGCTTGATAAAGTGGAACCTCTTTCGAGGGGAGGAGATAGAGTTAAAATATTGTTACAGAAAGAGAATAAATGCATTAGGCTGTTAGATACAATGCAACCTAAAGGGTTCAATGATAAACTCAGCTTTAATAAATGAACTTTAAATGTATCCTTGTTCTATGCAGGTTTCAGCAATAGAAAATGAAACTTCAAAAGTAAGTAGTAAATTTCTTGAAGTTTATTAGTAAGCTACATGTTTGCTCCTGATTTTTCAGTTGTTAGATAGGCTATTTGCAATTTCTAACATGAGGATTTTGATTTTAAATTAAAATTCACAGGTATTTTAGAGGACTGTATGTGAATGGACATTATCTGATATGGGTTGGACTTTTTTTTCAAGGCCAAGTGGTCGAAAAGGACAATTGTTCAAGAACCCCATATTCTGGATGCTAGATTGACAAGATGTGTTTGAGCCGTCAATCAAAAGAAAACACATGGTAGTTGGAGGGAGGTGCGGTTTATTGGATTATTTCTGTGTGTTACGTATGGTATGGATTCACTTGAGACTAGTTCCCGAAACATGATGTGATACTACACCAAATAAAGGTGATGGCAGAACCAAGCAGTGGGTGAAGCTATTTCCCTGATCCTCGGCTCTGCTATTTCTACATTTATCATTTAAAGGAGAACTAACCCCCCAATAATAAAAAAAACCCCTACCCACTACTCTACATGCTCCCCCTGCCCGCCCCCTCATAGGTTATTACTCCTGAAAGTGGCGTGGACCTCATGAATGCCATCTACCAGTTCGTCTGTATTTTATGGGTCCTCTTCCTTCCCTTTGGCAATTTCTGGCACTTTTGGAGGATGCCCAGTTGCTACGTACTGGACAACTGCTCCAACTGTGCATGCGCCCATACAGCGGTCACTTCCCAAATAATATCGAAGAGCCGGAATATCGAGGAGCCCATGAGCTCCACTGTACTTACTCTGCACCTATACGTGAGTAATGAATTAGGTAATCGCCTATACAAGGAGGGGGCTATGACTAGGTAGAGGGTAGGGTTTTATAATTGGGGGGTTTAGTTCTCCTTTAACACACTTTCTTTAAAACACACCTACCCAGCCACAGACTGGTGACACAAGCAGTTTTTGCCTTGGAGTTTACTTTGCAACAGAATGTGTTTGGGGTCCCGTGAAACAAATTAAAAAATGTGCTGGCCAATCAATTAGAGAGCAAGCAAAGATGGACAATTACATATTGAAGTCGGGACCAAGGAGGAAGCTGTATACAAAATGTCCAATACACAGTATCCAAAAGTTTGTGTTCCCATCAAGGAAAAAGATCAGGACAGGCAGCGAATAACAAATTCAGGAGTCAAAGCAAGAAGGTCAGGATCCAGGAATTGGTCAATAAGTAATTATAGCGCACCCAGGAACGCTTAGGACTAGAACCTATATTCAGGTATTCAACCTGGTCTCTGGCATCCTTTTTATTTAGCATTTTTGTGCCAATACATGGTGTGTTGATGTCACCTGCCACCGCATCACTATACCACTCAATGTTGTCACTACCCCTCCATGGGCGCTGCCATCTTGAAACTGAAGCAGAATGCTATCCAACAGAGCGCTCCTGACAGTGGCTAGCTTTATTCCCTCTAGTTTCAGTGGAGCTGTAGATGACATTTTGGGATCCCTCATTTAGAAACCCGTTATCCAGAAAGTGGCAAATAACTCCCATAGAGTCCATTTAAGCAAATAATGCTAATATTTAAATTACTTTTTGTTTTACTAAAATAGTAGCTTTACTTGATGGTACCATATTGGTGGCCAAACAATCCTAATGGGTTTATTTCTTGTTTAAATGATTTTTAAGAGATGTATGGATTCCAGATTCTGGAAATTATATTTATCCCATCTGCTGGCCCTTTAAAAGGAAACATTTTCAGAGTTTCAGTTTAATTTGTATTCATGAAATTCAGGGGGATGAGCACTGTTGGGTTTTTTTATTTTCGAACTTGTTTTCAGTAGCCAACAACTTGGGGAATTCCCAGCTGGCTGACAAGATTCTCACTGGGTGTGGATCCTTAAGAGAGTGGCTTATGGGTGCAAATAGAATAAAGTGTGATATTCTAAACAATTATAATGCAGCAATCACAGGCCTCCAGGCAACTGGACTGAAACATGAGAATTGAGTAAGTTCAAGGTTTAGTGTAACAAAGTGAGTAGTGTTGCAGTTAAAAATGAAAGCCCCTGGGACAAGAGGTTTATTCCGTGATGCAATTCAATAAAGTGAATCTCAGGCTGTACATTCAGCTTTCGGTGCTTCTCTGTTAGTGAAGAATATTTTATATGTGCACTGAGCCTAGAGGGTAATATTGGAAATCACAGGTCCCTATAAGAGGAGGCTGAACTGAGCATCCCACTGATAAAGGTCGAATCCTGAACGGAATTCTTGATTCAGTGCATTCTTTAGAAAATAGAAACACAGGTTTCATGTTGATACTGATAGTTACCCTAGCAACCAGGGAACTGTTATATAAAAGATCAGTGGTGGAGGGCTTAAAAGTAAAGGCATAGAAAATAATTGCAATAACACCAAAACCTCGCAGTCAATCTGTTTTTTTAGTTGCCAGGGTCAGCAACCCCTAACGACTTTGGCCACTCCATTTATGGGCCAGGGAAGTGAAGCCAAGACAAAGCCGAATGGGACTGCAAGCTGAATGAGAGACAAAGCCAGATGGGAGACGAATGTGAGCCAAAGCAAAGCCAAAACCGCATGGAATCCCTGGCCAGTGTTTTTTTTTTTTATGTTTATAGGGGAAGAGTCCTGACCACCAATGTTTTTGGCCGCCAATGTCACACATTTATGTGTGGGCTGCTTTTAAGTCCTAGTCCAACCCTGCCGACCCAGACTGGCAATCTATGAGTTCTGGCAAATGCCAGAGGGGCTGCTATAAGGTGCCATAGAAAGTCAGTATTTAGTGGGTTGGTGGTGGTCTGTTTGGGCCTCTTTAAGGGGCGGATTAGGCCTCTGTTTATCTGAAATGCCAGGGCCTATTTTGATTCAGTCCAGACCTGACCTGCAAGCTAATCTAAAAAAAGAAATTTTGGTACTACACACTTGTTTTCATGGGTGGACCATAGACAAGATTGGGTTTGTATTTATTTATAGACACTTGAAGTGATGTCACACACAGCTGTCTGCATGACATCAATTGCACAAGATGGGGTGCACTTATGTCCGGTGCCTAGGGTGACAATGTATGCTGATCTAATACTTGCCCAATGGATCTGAATCTGATCAGTTTTTGGCCAGATATCTGTTGGGTACTGGTCTGGATTCAGAAGAGGCCATGGCATTTCAAAAAACAGCCCCCAACTAGCCTAATAAATTGTTAGTGCTTATGACATTTTACAGCAGCCCCTCTGGCATCTGCCAGAACCATCAGATTGACAGTCTGGGCCTGAAATTTGGGCAGGACTTTAGGAGGGCCCATTATACAGACCAATAAGCTGCAGGACCAGAACTTTGGGTAGGTAGCGGAATCATGTGTCTATGGTGCAATGGTGATGAGAGGTGCTAGGGCCCTGCTACATTCTCTAACTGGGCCTTGTTTGTTCAGCACTGCACTGGGGAGCAGGTAGGTCATATAATGAGTGGGCTAACAGCAAGGGCCACAGGCTTGACAGTACTACAGATAATGTGGTTTTGTTTTGGCTTGCAGATGCCATGTGTACACTAACTGTGAGCCGGCGGCATGCCTGTGTGATTCTTTCAATGTGAAGTGAATAGCATCTCCCAATACTGTGGCAGCAGACTTGTGCATTTCCATTCGTTTCCTGAAAAACTGGTTGTGCGACACAGACACACACAAACGCATGCTCAGGCTCATAGGGATGTGAGGAAGTTAATATATAAGCCAGGTCAGCATGCTCGTCACTTAGGAGCAGCAGTCTGTGGAATTAGAACTTAGACTTTCACCAAGGCTGGGGGCAGGATTTAAAATAAAAGAGTGCCCCCTGGAATATTCAAATGGCGCTACAAGGGCAGACTTGCAACTCAACACCACAACAAACTCTGATTGTGTAATTGAGGAACAGCTTGTTAACGTCATGAATATTTTCCTAATTCATGACTAACTGCAGCAGGGAGAAACCAGTCTTGCTGTGTGCGACTTATAAGGAATCCAGCGTCCAGCTGTTCAGTAAGGATCCTTCTTCTGAGTGTTGGCTAAATCCTTGGCAGAAAACATCATTGAAGGTACTGTACACTTTCCTGTAATATTAATTTTTAAAAACCATTAGGCGGGGGTGCAATGAGGCTGTGACCACAAAATACATATAGACAAATACAAGAGATCCTCTGCACTCAACCCATTATCAATATATTTAAGACATTGAGACATTCTGTGCATATAGCTACTAAAAAATGCCTTACCCTTTAAACAACAGGGATTGTTTGTCCATATATTGCAATATATTTAAGCTGGCCAACTATGTCAAAGTCATCCCATATCTGGCCAGTCCTACGCTCAATTTTCATCTAATTCATTAAAGCGCAAGGAAAGGAAAATAAATAAAATCCCATTTTTACTTTCTTTAATGAAAAAGAAATCTATCTCCATTATACTTTATTTGAAAAATGTGTAACGTTTTTATAAGAAACCTGATTGTATGCAGTGAAATTCTCCCTTCATTTACTGCTGTGGATAGGAATTGTCAGACGGTCCCTAACTTCTGGCAGGGAAACAATCATACTTATGAACAGTAGGGGGAGCCCCTGCCTTACTTACCAGCCATGCAGAACTCAAGCAGCTTTGTTTTTGATCATTTATGACGATCCCCAAGAAGCCCAGATCACACTGAGCATGTGTATGCAGTCTAGTCTTGCAAAGATGTATAACAAAGTTACAAGATGACAGCCCCCTGTTCCTTACTTTGAAAGCATAAATCATTTGTTTGATTAGGCTTGTGGTGCAGTAAGTTCATGTTTATGTTTAGTATACAAAATACAGCATTTCTAGCCTTATTCTATTTTACACTTTCCTTGCCCTTTAAGAATTCTATTGCTTCATTATACATTTTACATATATTTTTAGTAATGTTATATGTACCTAGATACACTCTGTAACTGTATATCAAGGGCACAAAGTGTGTCCAACTGCCAGCTGTAACCCAGTGTACAAAACAGTAACTGGCCTTTTATAGAGAGATAAAGGGGTCATTTATGTTTCTAGAATGGCCTATTATTATATTCAGTCTTCGGTTTTTAAAAAGGGGTTGCTTTTCTTTATAAAAGGGTCATTCGCCATGGCGGGTACAGGGTGCAAAGTTCAATTTTGGACCCTGATTGCCATGATTTTTGTTACTCGTAATTCAGCATTCCTTCGATATTATTATTATTAGTATTATTGTGGTTGCACGGGGAGTTGCTCCAGCCACAATCCACCCAATGGGTGATAATGAAAGCAATAGTGAGCAAGTTGCAGTAACATTTTGAGAGTGGAGATTGTGTTGCTCCTCACTTGGAGCTGAAATGTTGTTTGCGTTTGTTCCTTTTGGACATGTCTCCCGTCCCTATTGATGCAACTCACTGTGGGAACCCTGCAGTTGCCCCCAATGTTCAGGGTGTTCAGTTAATAGTGCTGCTCCAGTAGACTTCTGCACTGAAATCCATTTCTCAAAAGAGCAAACAGATTTTTTATATTCAGTTTTGAAATCTGACATGGGGCTAGACTAGGGTTGCCACCTTTTCCTGAAAAAAATACCGGCCTTCCTATATATTTATCTTTTTTTCCTATTAATAAAACTGGGATAAACCATCAAAAATACAGCGCAGGCCGGTAAAATACCGGCCAGGTGGCAACCCTAGGCTAGACATTTTGTCAATTTCCCAGTGGCCTCTGGTCATGTGACTTGTGCCAGCATATTAGGAGGAGATTTCTGGCAGGCTGTTGTTTTCCTTCTTAATGTAACTGAATGGAACGCAGTGGGAGATGGGTTTTTACTATTGAGTGTTGTTCTTAGATACAGTAACGTAACTAGCATTGGGTGGGCCCTGGCACAGGACGTGCAGCCCCCCTCCCCTCCGTACGCGATTTTCCGGTGGGAATTAGCAGCGCATGAGCTGCTGGGGGCACTCAGGGGCTGCTGCTCCCCTGGTAGTTACACCACTGTTTAGATCTACCAGGCAGCTGTTATCTTGTGTTAGGGAGCTGTTATCTGTTCTGTTGTTAGGCTGCTGGGGGGGTAATATCACTCTAACTTGCAGTACAGCAGTAAAGAGTGATTGAATTTTAACAAGTCACATGATTTGGGGCAGCTGGGAAATTGACAATATGTCTACCCCATGTCAGAATATAAAAAATCAGTTTGCTCTTTTGAGAATTGGATTTCAGTGCAGAATTCTGCTGGAGCAGCACTATTAACTGATGCATTTAGAAAAAAACGTTTTTCCCATGACAGTATCCCTTTTACTTTAAATGTGATAGATACTGTTTAGAGACCGTTGAGAGAGCTGTTTATTTACTCTTTTTAACCCCTATAGGAAAGAAAATGGCAGGATTCCAGCACAACAGTGCCTCCCCTAGTATCTTTGATATACCAGCCAAAATAATGGATGAGTTCTGTAGCTGTATGGACTGTTTGAGTGACTGGGAATGGATGCGTTTTGGTAAGATCACCCTCTAAGCTGCAAAGTCATGCATTATATTCAGAATATTTACAGAGCTGGGTATATAAATATGTATAGTGTGCTGCACACTGGAAGACCGAAATGTCCAGTAATAAACCTTTCTTTTTGTGCATTTATATTTTTGCTTTGCCTGCTGACATTTGTCTGGTGTATTGTTTTGTACTCAGGTTTAGTTGCTACACATGTTGTACACCCTTTGGTCTATTAACTTTGAACTGATAAAAGTAAAGAGGGCCCTGATAATGTTAAGAGCTTACAATCTTACAAACAAGACAATATGGACAAAAATATGTGGGCACCTGCATGAAATATCATCCCGCAACTAAAGGTGTTAAAGGGATACTGTCATAGGAATTTTTTTTAATGCATCACTTCATATTGCTGCTACAGCAGAATTCTGCATTGAAATCCTTTTCTCAAAAGAACAAACATTTTTTTATATTTCATTTTGAAATATGACATGGGGCTAGACATATTGTCAGTTTCCCAGCTGCCCCATGTCATGTTTCTTGTGCTCTGATAAACGTCAATCACTCTTTACTACTGTACTGCAAGTTGGAGTCATATCACCCCTTCCCTCCCCACGCCCCTCCAGCAGCCTAACAACAGAACAATGGGAAGGTAAGCTCCCTAACTCAAGATAACAACTGCCTGGTAGATCTAAGAACAGCACTCAATAGTAAAAAAAAAAAAATGTCCCACTGTGACTCCTTCAGTTACACTGAGAAGGAAAAACAACAGCCTGCCAGAAAGCAGTTCCCTCCTAAAGTGCTGGCACAAGTCACATGACCACGGGCAGCTGGGAAACTGACAAAATGTCTAGCCCCATCTCAGATTTCAAAATTGAATATAAAAAAATCTGTTTGCTCTTTTGAGAAATGGATTTCAGTGCAGAAGTCTGCTGGAGCAGCACTATTAACTGATTGAATATTGAAAAAAAAACATGTTTTCCCACAGTATCCCTTTAATATAAATTGGGTATTTGCTGTTACTCTCCTCTACTCTTTCCACTAGATTTTAGAAGATTGTTGGTGGAATGTTGCTGCCATTAATATGATAGAGAAAAGGCACTGATGTTGGGGATCAGTCCTGGTTTGTAGCTAGTATTCCATACCTCCCAACTGTGCTGTTTTCTAAGGGACAATCCCACAGCTCATCATCTCAAAATCTTATTTATGTGCCAGAAGGGGGGATCTGATACCCCTGCCCTTGCACTGGCTACACAATTAGAGTAGAGGGGACAAATCTCCTCTTCTTCGGAGCAACAATCTCCCCTAACTGCCTTCCATGGGGAACTTCGGGCAACGTTGGGAAAACGAAGAGCTCAGAGTGCCATCCCGCAGGGGAGACGTACATAATACAGTGACACTTCTGGCATATTTATCTTAATTCCACATTCATCTTAATTCCACATAGCATCTTCTGTGATCGATGACCAAACAGTTCTGCGGAGAATACGATCGTTCGAGAGGACAGGGGTTAGTGTAACCGGGGAGCTTATGTGGTCTTGGGGACAAAAGTTGCCGACTCTGCAAGAACTAGTTGATCGTCTCCAGAACTTGGAACTGTATAGAGCCTTGGGGATTCTACAGCAATGTGAGTTAAGGTCCAGCTGGACTTCTCTTCCTCTAAATATCTAGCAGCCATACATTTACATATTGTACCTCTATCAATTCTCTAGCATAGGACATGATTTGCAATTACTGGCATTTGTGGTTTATAAATGGTTTTATAAGTGACCTGTTTGCATTGGAGGGACTTCATTGTGGAACAGTTTCTACCTATGGCCATATCCACTTACAGAACCAGTGTCAAACTTGCCATCCAAAGGCCAACAATATGCCTAGATCTGGCCCTGGTCACTTCTTATTTTATCCCCAATACACAAAAAACAGAGAGAAAGTTCAGAAAGTAAAGAACATAACGAATACAGGGTTTCCTTTTTTTACCTTTCTAAATGTCTTCCTCTTGAAAAGAGGAATGGGCTATAGGAAGACACCGTGCAACAAGAAGGCCAAATAAAATAAATGGAAACCTGGAGGGTAATGTGGAATTATTCTGAAGATAATTCTTATTTGCATTTTAGGGGCACCAGAATCGGTAATATCCTCTAAACCCCAAGAGAGAAGAAAATCAGAACAGCCAGATTACAAAAAAGATAAGAAGCTGCCAGAACATCCATCCTCTTCACCATCAGGTATGCAGCTGTTCCTCTCCTTCCAAATGCGGTGTCTGACTGTACCTCCTAGGGTCCACCAGAGAACTTGATATAGAGGGCCAAGTCTCTCAAGAATTAGCTGTTGACAGTGCTGTTTAAAAGTAACCGTAAGCTTATGGTGGAAACAAGAATGGTGTCATCCATTACTGGGGCCCTCTGCTATTCTTGGAGGCTAGTCAAATCTATAAAACCGATAACAGAACAATTGGGAGCCCTACCTCCCTAAATCCCTAAATCGCATTCTGCTTGTTTACAGAACTTCCTGCTCCTCCATTGCCTGGCCCACCTTCTCCTCCATCAAAGCTGCTGCAATCACTGTCCATCCAATCAGAATGTAGTTTAGAGCCCAATTCTCCGGAGGAGGTAAGTCATTGTCGGTTGTGCTATGTTTCCTTAATAGGTACTTACCTAAATCTTACAATCATTCCAATGTGACCTACTTCCTACTGTCATAAGCTCTTCGTATACCATAACTGTGTCAATAATACCACCTTCCGAGCAGATCATCATTAGAGCAGTTTGTCTCCCCTTTCTTCCCATGCCCAGCACTAAAGGTGGCCATAGATGTTAAGATCTTTTTGTTACCGTAAGACTAAGCACATCAAATGCTAAGCATATAAAAGAATTAATTAAATGTACAATTTGCCCAATGAAAAAGACCATTTCAAGCGATATAGTGTAGTTGAAGCTAGGGAAACTGTGGCTAGCAGCCTGCTTGGCCCAGCAAACAATTGAACAATGGATAATTCCATTGTGACTGATGAAAATTTTCTAACTTGCCTGACCGATGTCAGGAGAAAAATCTTTAGATGCGCAATCATTCGGTGCCCACTAACCTCACAATAATTTGACGGATTTGTCGGATCACACTAAAATCTGTCTTAAAGAATGTCGTTTAAGAACCAGTAACAAAAAAAAGGAAAGTGTCCTAAAGTACTGAAAATATAATGTTCTGTTGTGCTGCACTGGTTCAACTGGTGTGTTTGCTTCAGAAACTCTATAATAGTTTATATAAACAAGCTGCTGTGTAGCCAGGGGGGCAGCCATTCAAAGCTGAAAAAAGGAGAAAAGGCACAGGATACACAGCAGATAACAGCTAAGCTCTGTAGTATACAATGGGATTCTTCTGAACTTATCTGATATCTACTGTGTTTCCTGTGCTTGAATGACTGGCCCCATGGCTACACAGCAGCTTGTTTATATAAACTATAGTTGTTTTTCTGAAGTAAACACACATGTTTTGCCAATGCGGCGCAACAGTACATTATATTGTTTTTCATTTTTTGGTGTTACTCTTCCTTTAAGGAGATAAAAATCTTAACGTCTATGGCATCTTAACTCTCCCACACAAGAGGCCTATTAAACTGGTTTCTCGAGTTATTGGTACCATGCTTTCTGCAACAGAAACCTTGCGTTCCATTCCACAACTGTTGTACCTCAGATCTGTGGTCTGCACCAAGTCACCACCCTCTGTTTTTTTATCCACCATCCAGCTTGCCAATCAAATAAAGCTATAGTGCAGTAAATTATACAGGAACAATAGATACAATCACAGACAGACTGCCTTCCACCCACACATCACAGTTTGAGATATAGATAGTGCTGCACTACTGGCATTCCATTTAATGTTTCTTCCTTGATCTTTTTAAAGGAGAAGGAAAAGCTAGGAGAACTTGGGGGTGCCAAATGTTAGGCACCCCCAAGTGTTTGTATTGACTTAACTGTAAACCTATTGGCAGAAATCTGCCTTGGGCTTATAACAGTGAGCCCAAAGCAAAGCACCACGGATCGTTCTACTTCCGTCTTCCTCCTTCGCGCATGTGCAGTAGAGCGAAGAGCTGAACTTTAACTTCAAAGTCAGCTATTTTGTTCTACCGCGCATGGGATTTTCCTGGGAAATTTGAAGAATGAAGAAGACTGAAGTGGATTTCTCCGTAGTGCTCACTGGTATAACCCCGGGCGGGTGCAGTTTTCTGCTGATAGAAGCAGTTACAGGTAATCACTTGGGGGTGCCTAACATTTGGCACCCCCAAGTGCTCCTAGCCTTTCCTTCTACTTTAAGGGAAAATATACCTCCCTTTTTTACATGAGCTCATTCAGTTGGGTATATATAGAAAATGTGTATAAACATAAATGTACAGTGTATATAGACAGCATTCTGGCCTGATGCCCTGACTTATACACTATTAACCTCTTTTTGTGCTTTTCCACTGCATGGGGCATTGTGCAAACGGTGGTGCTTGATTCTAAAGGAGTGGGGATGGAAGCACATCCTTCCCTAGAGCAGTGATTTTCAACCTTGTGCCTCCAGCTGTTAAGGAACTACAAGTCCCACAATGCAATTAAGGAGTCTGACAGCCACAGTCAGGCAAATGCATTGTGGGACTTGTAGTTTCTTAACAGCTGGAGGCACAAGGTTGAAAATCACTGCCCTAGAGCAACTATCTTGTGTGTCCCTCAAACATGCAATTTAGGGAGTGGAAGTAGGGTTGCCACCTTTTCTTCAAAAAAATACCGGCCTTCCTATATATTTATAATTTTTTCCTATTAATAACATTTGGATCAACTATCAAAAATACCGGCCAGGCCGGTAAAATACCGGCCAGATGGCAACCCTAAGTGGAAGTAGGTGCTGTTCTTTTGCCATGGAACGTCAGATTTTTAATCCAGAGTTCTGTGCAGAGAGCAACAACCCTGGTGGGTGCATCAGGGGCGTAACTACAGAGGTAGCAGACCCTGCGGCTGCAGGGGGGCCAAGTGTCATAGGGGCCCCATGAGGTCTTAATTCGTATACAATTTCAATAAATATTGGTAAAACATGTCAACCTCTAGACATTTTGGGAGCCTAAATAATGATTTGCTGTGTGGCCCAGTAATGTGTAGTTATGCCACTGGGGTGCATGTATTATTACATAAGCAATAAGGGGCATGCTCTTGGTATATTAATTGGTTGGGGACCCTGCAGCTATTATGCCAATGGCTGTAATCAATTGTATAGTAATTTGTGCCATTGATGGGTACCTTCAGATCCAGCTGTATGCCACTTATAGCCAGTCTAAGTCCCATAGCTTTATATACACCAGCATCTCTTTTTGGAGAATATAGCACTGTAACGTTATTTGTCTTTGCTTCACAAAAGTTATCTTACTGTTATTTTCAAATGCTCATAAAAGGAACAAAATGAACTGAGCTGAGAATTTTTTTTTTTTTTGCTGCCATAATAACCTGCTGTTTCCTATCCTTGCTATGAGATTTGGCATTACTTGCTTTAAAGGGGTTGTTCACCTTTGAGATAACTTTTAGTATGATGTAGAGAGCGACATTCTGAGACAATTTGCAATTTGTTTTAATTTTTTATTATTTAAGGCTTTTGAGTTATTTAGCTTTTTATTCAGCAGCTCTTCAATTTGCATTTTAAGCAGTCTTGTTACTAGGGCCCAAATTACCCTAGCAACCATGCATTGATTTGAATAAGAGACTGGAATGTGAATAGGGGAGAGTCTGAATAGAAGGATCCGCAATAAAAAGTAGCAATAACAATACATTTGGAGCCGTACAGAGCATTTGTTTTTTTTAGAAGGGGACGGCGACACCCATTTCAAAGTTGCAAAGAATCAGAAGAAAAGACAAATAACTATAAAACTATAAAAAATAAATAATGAAAACCAATTGAAAAGTTGCTTAGAATTGGCCATTCTATAACATAATAAAAGTTACCGTAAAGGTGAACCACCCCTTTAAGTGACTTCTATTGAAAATAATGATGGTGATGGTACACTAATAAAATGTTGATTTTTACTTGACGGCACATAACTTCAGTCCCAGACGGCTAAAAAGAACTATTGAGAAACAGTGGAAGATGACAGAATGGCGCTGATGGGAATATACCCCTGGGCAGTGCATTTTTCAGCAATGATAGCAATTGTAATCACATGGGGGGGGGATGTCTGACAAATAGACACCCCTAGTGATCTTCACTTTTTTTTAGGACAGAAGACAGAAAGTCCTAAAGTATTCTGGGATATTTGCACTTAAAGCATATATAAACCTTAAAAAATGGTGAATATAAAATGTGCTTCTAAACACTTTTGCATTATATATTTTATTTGTTTTAACGTGATTGAGCTGTTTATTGCCTGCAGATACCTGTATAATGAATCTTGTAATAACAGCACCAACTACTGGTCAGGTAACTGTATAGTTGGAGAGAGAGATAAAATACAGAAAGCTGTTCTATGTTGCTGCGCTCTGGAAAGATTATCTGAGGCTTCTGATCTCTTAACTAAGCAGAGCAACATCGGAACAGTTCCTTGTTTTCTACTGAACATCTCTCTCTCTCCCATCACTCCAACCATACAGTTAAAGAGACATACAGTTAAAGAGGGGGATCATCTGTCCCAAAATGATTTCATACATGATATACTGCACTGTTACAGATTTCTCATTTCCTTCGTATGGATCTCTTACAGCCAGATTAAGTACTTTCTGTCACAGTTAAACAAGTTTATGAAACAGACTGATGCAGTTCACATCATCTTTAAAGGGCAAGGAAAGTGTAAAATAGAATAAGGCTAGAAATGCTGTATTTTGTATACTAAACATAAACATGAACTTACTGCACCACAAGCCTAATCAAACAAATGATTTATGCTTTTAAAGTTGGGAACAGGGGGTTGTCATCTTGTAACTTTGTTATACATCTTTGCAAGACTAGACTACATACACATGCTCAGTGTGGTCTGGGCTTCTTAGGGATCGTCATAAATGATCAAAAAACAAAGCTGCTGGAGTTATGCATGGCTGGTAAGTAAGGCAGGGGCTCCCCCTGCTGTTCATAAGTATGATTGTTTCCCTGCCAGAAGTTAAGGACTGTCTGACAATTCCTATCCCCAGCACTAAATGAAGGGAGAAGTTCACTGCATACAGTCAGGTTTCTTATAAAAACAGTACACATTTTTTAATTAAAGTACATTTGAGATAGATTTCTTTGTCATTAAAGAAAGTAAAAATGGGATTTTATTTCTTTGCCTTTCCTTGCCCTTTAAGCTGCTCTTCATCAAAAAACAACAGGTGTATTTTATTTTTCATTTTTTTTAGATTCTTACCATCCCACAGCAAGAGGGGAGTTCTTTTACAAAAGGTCCGCGTAAAATATGGACACAGAAGGATTTGGACGATGCTACTGACAGTTTCTGCAGCAGCAAAATCGTGCATGAGGGAGAATTTGCCGACATCTTCATGGGATACAAGGAAGGCAAACATTATGCAATAAAAAGGCTAAAAATGGTAAAGTACATTACTCCACATATATTAAAGGGATACTGTCATGGGAAAAAAATGCATCAGTTAATAGTGCAGCTTCAGAAATCTGCATTGAAATCCATTTCTCAGAAGAACAAACCGATTTTTTTATATTTCATTTTGAGATCTGACATGGGGCTAGACATATTGTCAATTTCCCAGCTGCCCCAAGTCATGTGACTTGTGCTCTGATAAACTTCAATCACTCTTTACTGCTGTACTGCAAGTTGGAGTGACATCACCCACTCCCCCCCCCCCCCCCCCCCCGGCAGCCTAACAACAGAACAATGGGATGGTAACAGATAACAGCTCCCTAACACAAGATAACAACTGCCTGGTAGATCTAAGAACAGCATTCAATAGTAAAATCCATGTCCCACTGCATTCCATCCAGTTACATTGAGAAGGGAAAACAACAGCCTGCCAGAAAGCAGGTAAACCCTAAAACTCAAGCAGGTATTAATACCTTCATAGTTGATTTTGTGCATTCCGTGATGCAATAAGGGGTTTAATGTTTGTGGTTTTCTCTGCTAGGTGGAGGGTGAAGAGCAAAAATGGATGTCTTCATTCTTTCAGACGGAGGCTCAAATCAGTTTCCGGTAAGTGTATGATTGCCACCTGCCCGGTATTTTACCGGCCTGGCCGGTATTTTTGATGGTTGATGCAATTTTATTAATAGGAAAAATAGGCGAATATATAGGAAGGTCGGTATTTTTTTCAAGAAAAGGTGGCAACCCTAGGTAAGTGCCATTTAAAAAATGCTATGTTGAATGAATGTTTTGCTATCACCATTCTCAAATGCTGTTGTATGGAAGCAGGTGAAAGCAAATCACTTCCCTCACAGCTGTAAAATGCAAATATAGAAACAGGAAGGGGACTGCAAAACAACGGGACAAGTCACCATTCCAGCATAGCTTTTGTATTTCTGCAGATATCTAGAGGGAATACAGTTAGGGTTGCCACCTTTTCTTGAAGAAAATACTGGCCTTCCTATATGTTTATCTTTTTTTCCTATTAATAACATTGGGATCAACCATCAAAAATACTGGCCAGGCCGGTAAAATACCTAAATACAGTATATTATGAGATTGATGGCAGCAGGGGTGAATGTTACTCAGACTTGTATAGCTGCCTGCCAGCACAAGGGAACTATATGCTATACATACTGTAAGGGTCCTATATCACGCATTGGCCTATAGCACATGTGGAGAGAACTGTAGTGGTCAAAACACTGTCGGACTGGCCCACTGGGTTACCAGTTAAACTCCCACTGAGCCTATTTCATGGGCATTCCGTGTTTCTTTACGGGGAAGAAATGCTTAATAATGGATGAATACAGTAAGTAGATATAAAAGACTAGTAGGGGAAAGTAATATAAGTCGGTAACGCAAAAACTATTCGCAATGTGAAAAGTTAAGCCTTTTTTTTTGTAAAATACCTTTTGCGAACCTGGAAACTATTTAGCGACCACTTCTGCCAGTGGAAGGCTGTTTGCGAATTTTATAGTTTGCGCTAATGCGCTGTCAATGTAATAAAACTTCCAAAAGATTACGACACCTTCAAGCACTTCTTAAAGGGCAAGGAAAGTGTAAAATAGAATAAGGCTAGAAATGGTGTATTTTGTATACTAAACATAAACATGAACTTACTGCACCACAAGCCTAATCAAACAAATGATTTATGCTTTCAAAGTTGGCCACAGGGGGCTGTCATCTTGTAACTTTGTTATACATCTTTGCAAGACTAGACAACATACACATGCTCAGTGTGGTCTGGGCTTCTTAGGGATCATCATAAATGATCAAAAAACAAAGCTGCTTGAGTTCTGCATGGCTGGTAAGTAAGGCAGGGGCTCCCCCTGCTGTTCATAAGTATGATTGACTTTACTTCTACTTTGACTGTGGAAGTTAGGGACCATCTGACAATTCCTATCCACAGCACTAAATGAAGGGAGAAATTTACTGCATACTGTCAGGTTTCTTATAAAAACGGTACCCATGTATTAATTAAAGTATATTGGAGATAGATTTCTTTTTCATTAAAGAAAGTAAAAATGGGATTTTATTTCTTTGTCTTTCCTTGCCCTTTAAGAATGCGTAATTACAATTTGCAATGCGCAATAACGATTCACAGTGCAATAAATTAAGGAACAATATTACATTGTTTTTATTTTTAATCTTATTGGTGTGCAATGTTTTGACTTTAATTACATTCCCCGGTACGTGAATAAAAAGGTTGAGTGAGGAGAAGAAAAATAGAAAGTGGGCCCACAGTTTAAGGTTTTCTGGTGGGCCCCTGGCATCCCAGTCCGACACTGGAATATCCTGTTCCACCATGCCTGCTTGGTTTGGAGTTTCTACAAAATTATTCCCACTTGCTAGTGCAAGTGTCTGCCATAGGCCAGGGCTGAACCATTATTTCTAGGACCCTGTAAACCAATATTTACTGTATGTCACACTCCAGAGGATGGTGGCCCTGGCCATAGGCAGGTTATTTTCCGTCATTTATGGGAAGTGGCAGCATACGGAAGGGTGCAGGCCCAGGCCAAGTAGTACAGGTATGGGATCCCTTATGCAGAAACCCGTTATCCAGAAAGCCCAGAATTTGGGAAAGGCCTTCTGTCAGAGACTGAGTTTATTCAAATAATCCCATATTTCTAAAAATATTTCCTTTCTCTTTAATAATAAAACAGTAGCTTGTACATGATCCAACCTAAGAGATAATTAATCCTTATTCGAAGCAAAACCAGCCTATTGGGTTTATTTAATGTTTATATGATTTTCTAGTAGATTTAAGATGTGAAGATCCAAATTATGGAAAGATCCCAGGTCCCAATAATTCTGGATAACAGGTGTCATACCTGTATTGGTATCCAGGCCACCAGCCCTGTAAGGGTTTTTTGAAAGCTGCCTAAGAGCAACTTACTGAAATACTGTAAAATAAAACTAATAATGCAACTTATGGAGATGACTTGCCTATAACACATTAACTAATTGGTGCTTGCCAATGGCCACAGGTGCTGTCATGCAAATATTCTGCTGCTGCTTGGTTTCTGTGTGGAGGGTGATTGTTCCTGCCTTGTAAACCAATTCATGATGAATGGATCTTTAGATCTTGCATTACAACAGGTAAGAAAACCTACATTCTCTTTTACTAACAAAATGCATCACTGCTCTTTTTTTGGGCATGGTTTGTCCAATTTGTCATATAATTACCTTCCAGGATGTAGATGCATCCCTTTCAAGAACAGAATTGTATCATGTATTTCCTCATAATACAGAATAACCAGGATTATCCTGTTAAATATAAACAGTGCTTAGAGATCAGTTACTCAGGTAGTCCACACGTTACATATGTGATTATTAGAAATGATGTTCAGAAAAGGAAATTACTTAATAAGTGATTCATACATTAAACACTGCAACTGTTTGCTAGAGAACTCAAGTCAAGTGACTGTTGGCTAATAATTCCGGTTATTTGCAAATCATTAAATTAGTGTTTACACAAGGGAGGCTGCAACTGTAGCAGCACCTTAGTATGTGATTGTCCCCCTCAATGAAGCATTTGAAATGTGAACCAAAACTAATTTATTCTTAGTTAAAATGAGGCAAATAATGAGTAATGTTCCAAATAATCGATTAAAAAACATCTAATTATTGACGTGTTTGGATCTGTCGCTATAAAAAGGGAGATCACAGTTTGTGTCCTATATAACACATTAAAGGACAAGGAAAGTGTAAAATAGAATAAGGCTAGAATTGCTGTGTTTTGTATACTAAACATAAACATGAACTTACTGCACCACAAGCCTAATCAAACACATGATTTATGCTTTCAAAGTTGGCCACAGGGGGCTGTCATCTTGTAACTTTGTTATACATCTTTGTCTGACACTGGCACTGCACATGCTCAGTGTGGTCTGCTTGAGTTCTGCATGGCTGGTAAGTAAGGTAGGGGCTCCCCCTGCTGTTCATAAGTGATTGTTTCCCTGCCAGAAGCACTAAATGAAGGGAGAATTTCACTGCATACAGTCAGGTTTCTTATAAAAATGGTACACATTTTAAAATTAAAGTATATTGGAGATAGATTTCTTTTTCATTAAAGAAAGTAAAAATGGGATTTTATTTCTTTGCCTTTCCTTGCCCTTTAACAAATAGATATCCTAAGATTTTGTGATATCTGTGCCACCTCAGGTAGAATCCTGCAGCGGGTCGGGTACCCGCAAAAATCCTGCGGTAAACTGCGGGTTGCTTGTAGAAGTTCCGGGTGTCGATATAGAAGCAGGTCGGTGGTTCTGCGGGTTAAGGGTTGGGCCGCGGATCTTCTCCATAGCGATTTTTACTCTTTTTTTCTGAGTACATCTACTTCCAATGATGTCACTTCCGGTTTACAATGACGGCACTTCTTGATTCTTGATGGTCAGTGGGTCGCAGGTCCGAGTTGCGGATAAGGTATTTGTGGGTCGGGTCGCGGGTCCAATCGGGTAAGAATGTGGGTCTGGGTTGCGGATTGCAGCTTGCGGGTATGGGTCGGGAATGGGTCCCAAAAAATGGACCCACGCAGGACTCTAGCCTCAGGGGTTTACGTTATCGCTATCATTCAAACATGGGATAAGTATTTATTCCCTTTCAAAAGATCAAGCATCAGACCTACAAACCCTTAACATCACAGAATGATTGAAGTTATCAGGGTGATGATGTATGTTAAATGGGGCCTTATACTGTATGTGATAGTCAGGCCCAGACTGGCAATGTTTGGGTTCTGGCAAACATTATAAGGTCCCATAGAAAGTCAGTATTTAGTGGGCTGATAGGGGCTGTTTGGGCCTCTATGTGGGTTGATTTTGCCTCTGTGTACCTGAAATGCCAGGGCCTATTTTAATGCTCAGTCCGGACCTGGTGTGAGTTCATTACTCATGGCTATAATAAAATTATTTGATGGATTTGTTGTCGCAAACTGTGTTATTTAGACAACGCCAATATTTTTCTGGGTGTGTGTTTCTCTGCATTGTCCTTAAAGGAAAATTAAATGTTTTTCTTTTTCTTTCTGTAAATTTGCTCTAAACAGCCCCCCAGATTAATGTACCCTAGTCCCTGCTGCAAGTCTGCTCTGGTTTCTGTGTTATCAGCAGCTTGTTTCCCCTTCTTCCTGGTGCAGAGTGAAGCCCACCCCCTTAGTTTACTGAGCAGTCCATTTGCTGATGTTCCACAATAGAGAGGAAGAGGGAGCCAGTGTGTGCATTAGTAAGCTAGTTTCCCCAAGCATAAGGTGCTAAACACACTGGTCTCTGCTATGTCATAGTATGCAAATGATCTCCAAGACTAGTCTGAGAGATAAGGTCAGCTCAGTAAGCTAAGGGGCGGGGCTTCACTCTGCACCAGGAAGAAGGGGAAACAAGCTGCTGATAACACAGAAACCAGAGCAGACTTGCAGCAGGGACTAAGGTACATTAATCTGGGGGGCTGTTTAGAGCAAATTTACAGATAGAAAAAAAAAAGGTTTACTTGTTCTTTAAAAGGGCATGTAAAGGCAAAAAAATGAAATCCCATTTTTACTTTCTTTAATAAAAAAGAATCCTTTCTCCAACATGCCTTAATTAAAAAATGTGTACCATTTTTAGAATAAACCTGACTGTATGCAGTGAAATTCTCCCTTCATTTACTGCAGTGGATAGGAATTGTCAGATGGTCCCTAACTGCTGTGCAGGGAAACAATCATACTAATGAACAGCAGGGGGAGCCCCTGAATTACTTCCCAGCCATGCAGAACTCAAGCAGCTTTGTTTGTTTCCCTGCTTTGATAATTTATGAAGATCACTAAGCAGCCCAGATCACACTGAGCATGTGCACAGTCTTGGTCTTGCAAAGTTGTATAACAAAGTTACAAGATGACAGCCCCCTGTGGCCAACTTTGAAAGCATAAATCATTTGTTTGATTAGGCTTGTGGTGCAGTAAGTTCATGTTTAGTATACAAAATGCAGCATTTCTAAGCAGTATTCTATTTTAGACTTTCCTTGTCCTTTAAGACTTGTCAGGCCATAAGGGAACTGTGTAACATCATCAGAATTCATGGGATCGTTCTCTTTTGAAGAAGTAGAAACCCCAAAATAAACCCATGCAAATACCACACATTGTCACTGCCTGTATTAAACAAGGCTGCAAGACTGTGCCTCCTTCCAATTAGTAGCATTTTCTTTATGACCTCTGCTCTGGTGTTTGACCTTTAGTGTAATTCAATAGTCACAAATAGCAAAGAAGATTTCAAGCAGACAATTACTGAAGATTAAACAGAAATGCATTTCTTTATAAACTATTCTATAGAAAACATCCCACCATAATTGCAAAACTTGTGCTGACCTTGGAGTATTCTGCACAAAATAATGGGTCTCCCCTATGCCTTACAGAATGGAAATCTTATCCTGAGCTGGGAGAGGAGGCTACAAGTTGCATTGGGATTCCTTAAAGCTGTTCAGCACTTGCACAATAATGATATACTCCACGGAAACATTAAGAGGTACTGTACTTACCTTAGCTAATTTAGTACCCAAATGCTAGAAAAAAAAAACACAATACGGGTATTGGAGTTTTCTGGAATACAGGTTTCCAGATAACGGATTCCATACCTGTATTTAATGTATTGTGGAGGCATATAACCATAAAGTAATCTAATACTGAAAATACTACATGAGTGGTTGCTTTGAGGAAAGTTGAATGGAAGGAATTGCTAATAGACCTGTGCATTGTGATACTCTACATGTATTGAGAAATAGGCACCGTAGTTTATCCTCTTGGGCATCTAACTACATAGTAAAGCTGGCCATACACGGGCAGATAAAGCTGCCGATATCAGTCGTTTAGACCAATTTGACAGCTTATCTTCCGACAGGCCTTCCCGACCGATATCTGGACACGATATCGATCAGGAAGGTCCGATTTTTTTCCAACCGACCCGTCAGAAGTCCATTGCACTTCTCGTAATCCGATCGTTTTGCCATAGGGCTGAACGTTTGGATTACCCCGATATAGTCCTGCCAGTTAGTGGCATATCTGGGAAAGATTTGCTCATTTGGTGATGTCGCCAAATGAGCAGATCTTTGCATCTATGGCCAGTAAGGTTGCCACCCAGCCGGTATTTTACCGGCCTAGCCGGTAAAACACCAGCCAAGCCCGGGGCCGGTATTACAAATTTACCGGCAATGTAGCTGCCGGTAAATTTGTAATACCCCTTAAAAATGGCCCTTGCCTTGCCTAAATCCAATGAGAAACTTACCTTTCTCGTGTCTTCAGCCGATCGCTTGCGTGGCTCCGACCCCTTTGACGTCACAACACGACCCCTTTGACGTCACTGCACGCCCCCTTTTGGCCCCGCCGGCCGGTAAGGACATTTCTAAAAGGTGGCAACCCTAATGGCCAGCATAACAGTAAGTTAGGTTGAAAAAATACACAAGTCCATCAAGTTCAACCTTTTATCTCTATTTGAACTTTCCTAACTGATAGTTGATCCAGAGGAAGGCAAAAACCCAATTTAAAGCCTCAGAGGGGGGAAAATTCCTTCCTTCCTTCTTTTTAACGAAATGAAAACACCAACTCAGTTTAAACTTTAAAATAGCAACGCTATTATTAAGAAATGACTTACCAATTCTCTGCAATCCTCTTCTGAAACGGCAACATGTTCCATTGTGCGGCGCTTGATTTCTCCTCCCTGCCTTCTATAGGAGATAGCCAGGGAGGAGAAATCGAGTGCCACAAGATGGATCGTTGCCCCGTCGCCGTTTCAGAAGAGGAGTGCATGCAGAGAATCGGTAAATAATTTCTTAATAAAAGCTTTGCGAATTTATAGTTTAAACTGTGTTGTGTTGGTGTTTTTATTTCATTAAAAAAAAAAAAATATCTAATGTATCAGCCTGTACAACAGGGAGAGTATTCCACAGCTTCATAACTACACAACTTCACAACTAGGTGAATAGTTTCTTGAGATAGTTTTCTGGGAAATGTAGTTTATGTCCAGTGTTGGACTGATATATCAGGGCCCAACCTAGGGTTGCCACCTGGCCGGTATTTTTGATGGTTGATCCCAATGTTATTAATAGGAAAAAAAGGTAACTATATAGGCCAGTAGTCTTTTCAAGAAAAGGTGGCAACCCTAGGCCCACCAGAAAACCTTAGCTCGTGGCCTCACTTTCCTACAACTATTATAGCTCCTCTCCTCACTCAACCTCTGTTATCTCTACATACTATGCTCTATTTTTCCATTATTAAGCCCTTTAAAGAAATAGGGAATGACCATGAAATAGATCAAATGGCTAGAAGCAAGACTGACACCTCTGCCCACCAGCAGTTTTCCTGGTATATTGGTCCGACACTGTTTATTAACATTCACATTTTTCAGTGTTTGCTGTTGTTCTTTATAATTCCCTTTGTTGTACTGCAGCTATCCAGCCTGTAATCACTTCCCATTCAATGATGTAGCATTTTGGAGAGGGGCACATCAGGTAGCTAGACCCTAAATGACAATATTACTTCTCTCTTTAGGGCAAAACCAAAATTGTTAGCCAATATCCCTTTAAAATACAGATTTCTTTAGAGCACAGGTCTGCTTCTGATTGCTTCTTATCAGTGTTGGACTGGCCCACAGGGATACCAGGAAAACTCCCGGTGGGCTCAGGTGTCAGTGGGCCTTTGGTTTCTAACAATTTGGCCTATTTCATGTTCATTCCCTATTTCTTTATGTGGAAAAAGAGGCATAATAATGGAAGAATAGAGTATACTAAGTAGATAGGAGAATAAAGAGGTTAAGTGAGGAAAGAAGGAAAAATAGTTTGGAAAGTTGGACCTCTGGGCTAAGGTTTTCTGGTGGGCCCATGGTATAAGGTTTTCTGGTGGGCCCTTGGCAGCCCAGTCCGACACTGCTTCTTATTGTACTTTAATATCTTCACAGCTCCAACATTTTACTAGATGAAAATTTACTTCCAAAACTGGGCCATTCTGGGCTTCGGTACTGTCCGGACAAACACACGGTCTACACGCAAGCAAAGAGCAAAGACCTGCAGATCCACCAGCCGTATTTGCCCTACAGTTTCTTTCGGCACGGGCAGCTGACCGTACAAACGGACATCTTCTCTTGCGGTGTTGTAAGTAGCTGCTTTGATTTGTAGTGCTGGACGGCAATAACTTGAAAAATAATGGAAACAAATACTTGGTTCAGGTCAATTCAGTGGTTCAGTTGGTTGCAAAAATAAATAAATAAATAAATAAACAAACCCTTTTGTTGCAGACAAGGATATATATTTGTATTTATTTGGTAGAGGTAATACCAATAGCATGAATGACATGTAAATGCCGGTCTTCTCTCTAGTCTAGTACAAGGAACCATTGCAGGTGTGAAAAATATAACGTGTGACATAAGCTTTAGCTTTTTATATTGTTTCTCCAGCTGGCTGTTACAAGCTTTCTACTCTCAGACTCTTCTTGGGTTTATAATGATAATTCTATAAATGGACATTATTAGCAGGTATAACATTCCTTGGCTTTTTTTTCTCAGTGGCCTTTTTTACTTTTAGCTATATCATGTTCCTTCTAATAAAAAAAGCTTAGATCAGTTTGAGCTATTTAATCTTTTTCTCCTAGGTTCTTGCTGAAATACTGACTGGTCAGAAGGCTTGTGACAGATCCAGAAATCCTGTATATTTGGTAAGGACAGGGGTTTTCTCACATGAAGATGTATCCTACAGTATCAGTGACCCTAAAACTGGTTATTTTTTTTAAAAACAAATCCGTACATCTTATTAAATGAATGCAGGCATTGTATTTTTTGTATTTTAAAGGACAAGGAAAGTGTAAAATAGAATAAGGCTAGAATTGCTGTATTTTGTATACTAAACATAAACATGAACTTACTGCACCACAAGCCTAATCAAACAAATGATTTATGCTTTCAAAGTTGGCCACAGGGGGCTGTCATCTTGTAACTTTGTTATACATCTTTGTCTGACACTGGCACTGCACATGCTCAGTGTGGTCTGCTTGAGTTCTGCATGGCTGGTAAGTAAGGCAGGGGCTCCCCCTGCTGTTCATAAGTGATTGTTTCCCTGCCAGAAGCACTAAATGAAGGGAGAATTTCACTGCATACAGTCAGATTTCTTATAAAAACGGTACACATTTTTTAATTAAAGTATATTGGAGATAGATTTCTTTTTCATTAAAGAAAGTAAAAATGGGATTTTATTTCTTTGCCTTTCCTTGCCCTTTAATGCACCGCTAATTATCCGGTTTATATAAAACGACCTATTGTATTGTTTCCTTTCCAGGTTTTTTCCTGCAGGGGGTTCTTTATTAAAATCTGAATTTTTCTGATTTTAATTTAAGAAAGCCTGACCAAACTAGAATCCATATGATCTTATTTATTATTTTAAAAAGCACAATTTAATTGAATCAAGGAAAAACTCAATAAAAGCGGGCGGAAATCCAAATCATTTGGGGATTTTTTTCCCTGGATAGCTTGATTTTTTTTATGGCTTTTTGCAGAAAAGTCAGACCTTTCCAGATTTTTGCCCAAAATAGTCAGACTTATGAGCGAATGCCAGCACAGACTATAGAAACTTCCAAATAGGATAGGGACCTCTCCCATTGACTTATCTACAACCTCTGCAAGTCTGAGATGGTGGATTTTCTGATTCAGGATTTTTGAATCCTCCAAAAAAAATGTAGTTTTTTTTTCTGCTAAAAATCAGATTTTATTAGGAATGCACCGAATCCAGGATTCAGTTTGGTATTCGCCCATTTTCAGCAGGATTCTGATTCAGCAGAATCCTTGTGCCTGGCAGAACCAAATCCGAATCCTTTAAAATCATGTGACTTTGTCACAAAACAAGGAAGTAAAAAAATGTTTTTCATGTACGGCACTCTTTTACCTTCCCCCTTGCTAATTTGCATGTGCAAATTTGGGTGCGGATTCAGCTCGGTATTCAGACGAATCTTTCACAGTGGATTTGGGGGTTCGGCCGAATCCAAAATAGTGGATTTGGTGCATCCCTATATTTTATAGTAAAAGAAACTCGGTTTTTCGCACATTAATAAATAACCCCCTCAGTATCTAATTAATTAGTTGGTAGGGCATTTAAGAACCATACGAAATATTCAAGTGGGCCCTGCAAGTAAAATGTTCTCAGAAATCCTCACTAGTGAAGTGCTAACCGTACACAGGAAAGTGTGCAAAGTCATCAAGTCATATTTTTTGTCTTGGAGAACCTTTACTGAAGACATTAATTACATATAAAAAATAACATCAGGGCTTTGCGTTCTCTAAATAAAAACTTATTTTTTTGGTTTTTTTTTGCAGAAAGATTTATTTCTTGAAGAAATGGAGAGAGCAAAAGAACATTTGGATTTGAATGGGAAACAGGAAGATCACAAGTCTCCAGAGAGTCTTTGTTCACATTGGATTAGCTCTAAATATATTGATTCAAGAACTGGGTTGCTGCCAAATAATGCCGCCTTCCATTTTACTTTTGCTGCTTGTTTATGTCTAACAAAGAAAAATCCTTTATTAGCAGAGGTAAGAATGACATATGTTTCTTCTTTAAACCTAAACCTGTTTACTTGATCATAAGCAACATTCACAGAAAGTTCGTATGGCAGCAATGTCCTTGTACAGTTTATTATTATCAGTGCCCCCCTGTCATCTGAAGCTTCCTAAAAACTTTTCAATGTGCAGACAGTTTTGTATCATACACACCTAGAAAGCAACACACTCAACTTTATATCTTCATTAATCTTCATGACATTCTCCTCAACCTTTTTTTACTTCATGGGATCTGGTGGCCAACATTTTCAAAAGCCTTTAGTGGCCCATTACTATTTCCAAAACAACAATTGTGAAGTAACTTGAAATACAAAAGCCTGTGCACGCCTGATCTAACATGGAAACTCCTATATTGGTTCCTTCACAGATTTACACATTGGTGGAAAAAGCTGAGCAGTGTTCCAGAGATTGCCAGGATCTCTCTTTAAATGTCCCAAGGGAGAGCGATTTTGATGAATCCTTTTGAGCCAACGGAAGGAGCAATATTCAAGCTGCCCTCTAGTTCCTCACAAGGGTCCTGTAAGGGTACCTGGCGAATTGTGCGCTCTTCCTGTTGGGCGCAGGCGCACTGGCGTCAACTTGCGCGCGCGCGTCCATACGGGCGCGCGCGTCAAAGCGTCAGCGCGCGTCAAAGCGTCAGCGTGCGTCGAAGCGTCAGCGCGCGTCAAGACGTCAGCGTGCGTCCTTACGGGCGGACGTAGGCGTCGGCGTGCGTCTTGACGCTGGCGTCCGTTTTGGCGCCAATCTGGGCCTATTTAAGGAGATTCCGGAGCTGTGATCTTTGCCCGATTATAGGTTATCCCTTGTGGTTCCTGGGTGCGTTGTTACTGCCATTTCTGAAGACTTCTGTGTATGACCATTGCCTTGTTCCTGGACTCCTGAACCTTTGCCGATTGGACTGACTTCTTTGCCTGGACTTGACCTTGATTTTCGCTTAACCCTTGCCTGTACCTCGCTGTTGGACTTTCGTTCCCTCCTTGGTCCGCATCCCCTCCTGAGCCTGCAGACCTTACAGGTCCTGTTCTATGGAGAATCAAAAACAAATGAACTGTTATCCCAAAACAACAAATAGAGATGTTAATAGAACCCAATGTGAATCTGATGAATCCACACCATATGTTTTACTGACTGGCAGCTGGCATCGTGTTGGAGCAGCATCATCTGTATCTGACCATCAGCCAACACAATCAGAAGCTTTGGAGCAGACCGGAGCTGTTGCTGGAAACTTGCAGTTCTCATGGCAGAAAAACAAAGAATATGCTGGCCTGGCCCCTTTATCTGCAGGTAAATGGAGGTGTAGGCACAAGTATATGTAGCATGCAGGAAACTACCAGCAGGGAACCAATAGGGTAATGCATAAAAATGTTAAGGCCAGTATTTTTTGCCAAGGCTAGAGAAAGACTTAATTGCCGGTGAGAGATGATATTTGTAGAGGGGGCAGGATTAGAGATGAGCAAACATTTAGGGGACCTTTGGGATTACTTACAACAAGACATCTAAGGCAATTATCTAAGAGCATTACTGTCAAGCACAAGTGCTATTTAAAGGAACAGTAACACCAAATAGTTAAAGTGTCTTAAAGTAATGAAAATATAAGGTATCTTGTCGGCGCTATACAAATAAATGATGATGATGATGATAAGGTACTGTTGCCCTGTGCTGTTAAGCCTTGTGGCACATGGGAAGTCATCAAGCGAAAAATCTTTACTGCTGGGGGTGACTAATCTCCCTGAAATGCCTTCCCACCGGCTTTGTTTTCAGAAGTCGACTTGCAAGAAAACTTTGGGCGTTTTCAGAAAACAAAGCGAAGCAAATGCCATCCCACCAGTGATTCACATTCTTGCTGGTAGGAAGGTATTTTGGGGAGATTAATTGCCCACAGTAGCTGAGATTTATCTTTTGGAGACCTTTGGTCTTCTGTGTGGGAAGACCAGATGGGGAAAGAAGACTAACTGGCACACAGGTTAGGCAAGCAGGTACGACCTTGCTGTGTTTATTGCAGCATGCAACGTTTCGGGGTTACCCCCTTTATCAAGCATAGACATACAAACTGCACCAAACAATTTATAGGTTACAAATATCACATGATCAAAAAGTGGGCGTGTGAACAAGTGCAATTACTACACAATAATTATACAAAGTATTAAAGTCCATATAAGTTATTATATATAATAACTTATATGGACTTTAATACTTTGTATAATTATTGTGTAGTAATTGCACTTGTTCACACGCCCACTTTTTGATCATGTGATATTTGTAACCTATAAATTGTTTGGTGCAGTTTGTATGTCTATGCTTTATAAAGGGGGTAACCCCGAAACGTTGCATGCTGCAATAAACACAGCAAGGTCGTACCTGCTTGCCTAACCTGTGTGCCAGTTAGTCTTCTTTGCTATTGGAATCTTGGGATGCCGTCTCCCCATCTTTACTGAGCACCAGGGTCATCATTCATCAATTAGGGTGTGCGAGTACTCAAATTGACTTTCCTAAGACCAGATGGGGGTCAGCTGGTTGATGAGAAGAAACAAAAAGCTCAGATTCTGAATGAATACTTTTCATCTACACAAATGAGGAACCAGCTAACGAAGGTTTCCTTATTAATAGTCCCAATTCTAATAATACATCTAATGATGCATGGTTCACACATGATGAAATTCAAAAGAGACTAGAACATGTTAAGATAAACAAAGGTCCAGGGCCAGATGGGATTCGTCCCAGGGTACTTAACGAGCTTAGCTCTGCGATTGCCAAACCTCTATACTTATTTTCAGGATTCATTGAGGTCTGGCATGGTGCCGAGAGACTGGTGAATTGCTAATGTGGTGCCGCTATTCAAAAAGGGATCCCATTCTCTGCCTCAAAACTATAGGCTAGTTAGTCTGACGTCGGTGGTAGGAAAGCTTTTGAAGGATTAATAAAGGATAGGATACTGGCTTACTTCATAGCAAATAAGTTTGTGCCAGCATGGGTTTATGAGTAACAGATCTTTCCAGACTAACTTAATTTCTTTTTATGAGAAGCTAAGCAGGGACCTCGATTCTGGGATGGCTGTGGATGTTATTTACTTAGACTTTGCTAAAGCATTTTATACAGTGCCACACAGAAGGTTACTGGTTAAATTAAGGAAAGTACGGTGTCTATTTTTTGCAGATGAAACTAAATTGTGCAGAACTATAGGTTCCATGCAGGATGCTGCCACTTTGCAGAGGGATTTGTCTAAGTTGGGAGACTGGGCAGCAAACTGGAAAATGCAGTTCAATGTTGATAAATGCAAGGTTATGCACTTTGACAAAAATAATATAAATGCAAGTTATACACTAAATGGCAGTGTGTTGGGAGTTTCCTTAAGTGAGAAGGATCTTGGGGTTTTTCTAGATAACAAGTTGTCTAATTCTGGGCAGTGTCATTCTGTAGCTACTAAAGCAAATAAACTTCTGTCACAATAAAGGGCATAAACTCAAGGGATGAAAACATAATTATACCTCTTTATAGATCCCTAGTAAGACCTCATCTGGAGTATGCAGTGCAGTTTTGGACTCCAGTCCTTAGGAGGGATATAAATGAGCTGGAGAGAGTGCAGAGACTAAGTGCAACTAAACTGGTTAGAGGGATGGAAGACTTAAATTATGAGGGGAGACTGTCAAGGTTGAGGTTGTTTTCTCTGGAAAAAAGGCACTTGCGAAGGGACATTATTACACTTTACAAATACATTAGAGGACATTATAGACAAATATCAGGGGACCTTTTTAGCCATAAAGAGGATCACCAGAGGCCACCCCTTCAGACTAGAAGAAAAGGACTTTCATTTGAAGCAGTGTAGGTGGTTCTTCACAGTGAGGACAGTGAGGTTGTGGAATGCACTGCCGGGTGATGTTGTGATGCTGATTCTGTTGATGCTTTTAAGAGGGACTTGGATGATTTTTTGGACAAACATAATATCAAAGGCTATTTTGATAGTAAACTCTACAGTTATTATAGTTATGGGCATATATGGTTGAAAAGGTTGTGAAAGTGTGTGTGGGGGGGTGTGTATGCTGGATTTTAATTTGGAGGGGTTAAACTTGATGGACCTAGTCTTTTTTCAACCCAATTTAACTATGTAACTATGTAACTATGTAACTATGTGTGCCACCAAACTAAAACTGGTGTTTTTGCTTCAGGAACTAAGCTGCTGTGTAGACATGGGGGCAGTCATTGAATGCTGAAAAGGGGATAAATGGCATAGGATACATGGCATATAAATTGTGTAGTATAAAATGGGATTCTTCAGCACTTATCTGCTATCTATCTGTTTGAATTGCTGCCCCCATGGCTACACAGCAGCTTGTTTATATAAACTATAGTAGTACTTATCTGTTATCTACTGTGTATCCTGTGCTTGAATGGCTGCCCCCATGGCTACACAGCAGCTTGTTTATATAAACTATAGTAGCATTTCTGAAGCAAACACACCAGTTATACCAGTGCAGGACAACAGTACATTATATTGTCATTGCTTTAAAAAACTGTAATTTCTTGATGTTACTGTTGCTTTAATGAATGAATCCATAAACCACTTTATCTGGATGCAGAGCTTTATGCAATGCATGCTTCTGTCCCTGTCAGTTAATCCTGAGCTAGCTGTGCTTATTTCGCTCTAGCCCATGCTTCCACTTATTTATTGTTTGTTTACTGTAATATCCAACAGGCAGTAGTTCCCTACCTTAGGGGATAATAGTGAATAAAGAGAAGGAGAAGCTCCTGCAAAACTTTGATCTTTACCAGGAGAACAAGTAGAACAAGTTAGACAGTGGCTCCCTTTTTGATTCTACTTGATATCAACCAGAGAAACAATCTCTCCAGGAAACTCCCAAATCTGGACTTCACAACAAATTCTACCTCTGTATAAGAACCACTAATATCTCTACACTCAGTGGAAAATTAAAGTAACTGAAGGGAAACTCCAGAAGATAGTCTGGATATTCACCATAAAAACAAATTTACTATAACACCTATAACAAGGACTCGCTGTGACTGTGTTTTTCGGGAAGTGGTGAAACCTGTTACAAGTGTAACTAATTTCTAAGAATGAAGGAAATGTAATTACGTAATAACATTGTATACGTCGAGATTTCAGTTTATTTGATACAATAAAAACATTACGCAGTGGCACCATTACAATGAATGAAAAAAAAAGCAGTACGATGGTTTTGTTGTGGTTAGGGCTATGTCACACATACAGTAATGACACACTCAAAGGCAAAGTAACACTAGGGGGCAGATTTATCATGGGTCAAATTGAAAATTAAAATTTTAGAAATTTTTAATGGTCACATTTGACTAGGGATTTATTGACATTTTATAAAAAAATTTTGAATTAGATTTTAAAGATTTATCATACTCTGGCCCATTAAGAACTAGTGATGGGCGAATCTCCTGCGATTCGCTTCGCCTAGAGATTCGCGAATTTCTCTAGAAATCGTCAAAAAATTTGCGAAACGAGTCGCGGGACGATTTTGTCGCGCGTCGCGTCAACTTTGTCGCGTCGCGTCGTTTCCGGCGCGCGTCGTTTTTGTCGCGTCGCGTCAAAAATGACGCGCGACTGACGCTCGACTCGTTTTTCGAATTTCGCTGGTGATTCGCGAATTTATTCGCCAGCGGCGAATCGCGGGAATTCGCCGCGAATTCGACCTAGGCGAATAAATTCGCCCATCACTATTAAGAACTTGAATTCAGCTATTCGCCACCTAAAACCTGCTGAATTGCTGGGGAATTCAACCCCGCGGCGCTAAACCCCAGGGTTACAGGCACCATCTTTTACTCCACAACGTCTTCTTCCTTCTTCACTTGGCACTTGGCGGCTCATGCGCACTAGGATGCATTTGCCGGTTTGTACGACTGCTCATGAACTACTTTGTGAACTTCGGGCACATGCACTGGCAAATGTATCCTACTGCGCATGCGCTGCCAAAAGAAGGCGTTGTAGAGGAAGATGGAGCCTGTGACCCTGCACAAAGGGACCTGCACTTTGGGGTCATATACAAGTTAGGGGCAATAGCCTGGAGGGGTAGGCGGGGGGAGGAAGGCCGGGGGGGAGGGGTTTATTGTCTGCAGGGTTGAATTCTCCTTTAAGTCAATTGGAGAGGTCCAGGCATAAATTTGGAGTTGTTTGCAGCCTTCCTGACAGTCAAGCTTTTTTAAAGAAAAAAACAGAATCAAGTTTTTTAAATTTAAAGCAAATTAGATTCAAGTGTTCGGGTTGATCTAATTCATCGAGTTGTTAAAATGTGATCTTTTTAATAAATTTCGATTGGTCGAATTTCAAATTTAAGGGAGTTTAGGGGGGAGCTTTTTTTAAAAAAAACTTTCACATGAATTCGAAATTCTACCTTTGATAAATGTGCTTCTAAACCCATGGCCAACACACTGCTTCTGGGGGTGGGCACGGAAGGGGCTGATTATTGGGCCGTGGTTATCCTCAGGCTGAGAGTCCACCATGTCCACCTGATACAGAAAAGTATGTAATATGCTTTTGTAAAATACACATACGGTATATCACGTGATTTCATAGTAAAGTTAATTCTATAAGCTTGGATTGTTGTGTGAAACATTTCTTGACTCCCATCTGCTTTACCGCCGCCTGCCACCATCATGGGACCATGCAGGGCTGCCATCCACGGCAAAACAGTGCAACACCTGTCGAAATCCCAAACCTCTGAAATCCTGAAGAGCCGAAGCCCAGAAGAGCCCCAAAAGCCTGATAATGAGGCTAAATAGAAGGTGGGGAGGTGTCATGTTGCAGAGATTTTGGGGAAAACATGAATTGGTGCAAAGGTATATGGCAGAATAGAATGAATTATGGGTAATTTAAAAATAAAGCAAACATTATCCTGGCTGATATATATGTCCATATATGCTTATGGTCCTATCTACATTGAAAATCCCTATCGGTAATTACATAACGTTTGAAGTGACCCGGGGTGTCCAAATAGTGTACAGCATAAACAACCAAAGACGCATTACAGGACTTAACCCCCAGGTGACTAATATCATCCGCTTACAATGTAAAAATAAAGTTCCATTTATTCAATTGTGCAAAGACGTGAAGGTGTGATTTGATGTCCTAAAGGAATCACACACAATACACAAGCTAGTTTGCACAGTTGCTCACGCTGTTTTCACTTCCAATTTTGGATTACGAGGTAGTAGACAGATTTTGAGTTTTATAATTTATAACAGTTATATGGGGCCCCTTAAACTAAATCTGCAGTGACATTATTTTTATGGGTTTTGGTGTTATTTGGCTGGTATATTATGATGTAGACCAGTGGTCCCAGATGTTGCTCCCAGTGGACTCAAAGCAGATTTTTTTTTTTTTAATTCCAGGCTTGGAGGTAAGTTATGGTTGCATGAAAACAGGTGCACTGCCAAATAGAGCTTCAATGTAGGTTGACAATCCACATAGGGGCTACCAAATGGCCAGTCACAGCATTTATTTGGCACCCCAAGAAGATTTTTCATGCTAGTGTTGCTCCCCAAATCCGTTACTTCTAAATATTGCTCATGGGTTGAAAAGGTTGGGGATCCCTGATATAGACTAATAAATTGTACTTTATTTTTACATTGTAAGTTAATGTTATTACAGTTTCCTGGAGGTTAAGTCCTTTAATTAAAGGCAGACATACACAGGCAGATAAAGCTGCTGATATCTGTCCTTTAGACCAATTCAGCATCTTATCTGCCTGTGTATGGTGGGCTTCCAATGGGACTTCCTGATCGGTATCTAGCCACGATATTGATCAGAAAGGTTTAATTTTTCTGCCGACTGGCCCATCGGAGCCCATTATTCCTCCTTTTTAATCTGATTGTTCGGCCCTAGGGCCGAATGTTCAGATTACCCCGATAAAGCCCTGCAGTTAGTGGACATATCGGGGAAAGATCTGCTTGTTTGGCGATGTTGCTAAATGAGCGGATTTTAGAGTGTATGGCCAGCGGATAATCAGCCTTACTGCATGAATATGCATTTTCACATATATCCTCACACAATGCAGTGCAGACTCTGGAGCGGGCTGAGGCGATCAGTTTGGCTGTTTTATGCCATGGCAGGAATTTGCTGAACATTTTTGAAGACTGAAAGAAACAGATTCTCTTTGCAACCCAGCTCCCTTTATCTGCACTGAAAAGAGCAGCTTCCACTTGAATGCAGACATACCCAATGGTTGGCCATGAAAATGAGAAAGCAGGCATTTTCCAGCAGACCTCTGCTTCGTGTTCTTGGGGCAAATTTACTAAAATTTCCTCGAATCTATTCAAAATTAGATAAGCATTTGACTATCGAATGCTTATTGAATAGTTCTAGGCTATCTTTTTGCTCGATATTCGATTTCTCGATGAAATTGTATGATCTAATACCGATCGTTCGATTTCACCAAAAAATCGTACTTTTTCCCTCGAGCCACCGATCGTACGAATGGTATTAGAGCAAGTCTTTGCCAAAGAAGCCTATGGGGGGATTCCCATAGGCTTCTTTTGGTATTCGGTAGGTTAAATCTGGCGAAGTAGGCATTCGAAGAAATTTTAAATCTATTCAATAATTTGAATATTTGGTATTCGATGATCGAAGATGGCAAATGTGCATATTCGATCCTCCAAAAAAATCGTACGATCGGTATTCGATCGAATTCGATCGAAGTTCGATCTCTTCACGCGAATTTCGTAAATCTGCCCCCTAAGTGTATAAAGCCTTGTCCTTAAGCCTGGTAAGCGGTTCTTATCTACCTCTAATTTCCTAATGTTTTGTGAGCAATTGATCAGGCTGGTTTTGTCATGAACTTGTTGTGGCTGGATGCAGCGACAGGCAAAGCTACCAATTCTAGAACCAGCAGCGATTCAAAGCTCCAAGAGAACAGAGAGGGCAGGCAACAGGTACCCAGAAAGTCACTAACCAGGTAAAGGCAGAAAATGTCAGGATTCACAGACATCCAAAGGTTCAGAAGTAGGTAGCAAGAATCATAATCACGGTCCAAACCAGGAAAATCAAAACCAAAAGGCTAAGCAGAAATGCAAGTCAAAGTGTGACTGTGTGCCTATGGGAACCCAGACGCTGTGGTGTTTATGTAAATATTCATGTTAACAAAATCCACTGGCAACATGGCAAAATCCTAGTGCAATACCATAGGTTCCCAGGAGCAGCCAGAAACACAGCAGCTGTCTTTTGCTGTAAGAGAACAGGTCCAGACTGAGAATAAAAATAGGCCCTGATATTTCAGGTACACAAAGGCCCAATCAGTCCACAAAGAGGCCCAGACAGCCCCAACCAGCCCACTAAATACTGACTTTCTATGGGACCTTATAGCAGCCCATCTGGCATTTGCCCTAACCCACAGATTGCCAGTCCAGGCCTGTAAGAGAACAAAGGTTCATTGACTCTCGTATAGTCCATAGGACCATGTTTATCAGTAAATATGATATAAAACCTGCTTTGGTTTAACCCAAAGAAGGACACGTTACACTGAAATAGCCAATAAAGGAAATCTGGTATATTCCAGTAATGCTGTAATGTTTTTTTAGCACTCTCATAAACTTCTTATCTTTTGCAATATGATGGGCAAACAGTAGTTTCACACACCAGTTAATGATTAAGTGACGTGTTCACCCCTACTTCAGACACGCAATCCCTTTAGGTGTCAGTTGATGAAACGACTAAAAAGGAACACTTTACTTTGCCAACCTTCCTGCGGTTTGTCCATCTTCCTGTCTGCAGAGGTTTCGTGAATGCTTGTGAATGTACACAGGCATCTTTGATTGTGAATGCATATTACTATATACAAAGTTAGTTCTGTGACATAAAGCTTTCTGGAACCTAATCAAGAGTAGCACCATGGTGGTGGCCCCTCAAAGGTTATACCTGAGCACACTATGATAGAACAGTCCACCCAGTGTCATTCTTAAGGTGTAGCCGTGAATAGGAGTAGCTGCAGACAGCCATGGGGTTAAGAAGAAGATTGGGCAGACCCACAGTGATTGCAGAGTCACATTATTATTGACTGCTACATATAAGTGTCCTGCAGTGGATAGCTTCTCCCAGAACCCTCAACCTCTTAGGATTAAGTTGAGTCTAATGGGATTGGGTGCCGACAGCTAGTTGATGCGGTCCTTGATCACAGGGAAAATCAAACCTGCCCAATTGATTTCTGCCTAATTTTTTGGCTAGATATCATTTGGGGAGGCCTGTCGGAAGGCCCATACATGGGCAGATAAGCTTCCATATTCGTCTAAAGGACCCAAATCGGTAGCTTAAATCTGCTCATGTATAGCCAACATAAGACAGCCAGAAGATCCAGTAATCTCAATAAGGCTTGCAGACTATGAGCTCACTGCATGATCGATAAAGCAGCCAATCAAGGTGCAAGAGGTTTCTATATTGAAATCATGGGCCTTCAATGTGTACTGAACAGTAGGCCTAACCCTTATCCGATGGGCTCATGGTGGATGCATTCAGTGATAGGTTATCATACGGTCACTCATACTGAGGACATGGAAAGAGGCAGGGTGGTGGCAGAACTGGGGCATGCTCCTTGTGTGTGTCATACTCTGCCTGCCCTATACTCCCTGTGTGTGCCTTACTCTGCCTGCCTTTTGCTCCCTGTGTGTGTGCCATACTCTGCCTGCCCTATTCTGCCTGTTTGTGCCATACTCTTCCTGCCCTATGCTCCCTGTGTGTGTGTGTGTGTGTCATACTATGCCTGTCCTATGCTCCCTGTGTGTGTGTCATACTCTGCCTGCCCTAGGCTCTCTGTGTGTGCCATACTCTGCCTGCCCTATGCTCCCTGTGTGTGAAATAATCTTCCCGCAGGATGTGAACCTGGTGGGGGTTTGTTAGCATTTGGAAATACATGTTAGGGGGTCCCCAAGGTGTTTAATCATGTGTTGGAGGTGCAGTTTTATAGGGGAGGATGTGGCATATGGATTAGACACAAACTCTCCTTAGTAGACGGCTATGTTGTCCGTGGAGCTCACCGTTTATTGGTACCAGAGACCTTGTGATAAAAGCTCATACAACTTGCACATGAGAGGCATCAAGGAATTATACATACAAAACAAAGACTGCGAGAACTGTACTGGTGACCAGCAATGGATGCTGATATGGTAACTGCCATTTATTCTTGTGTTACTTGTCAGAATCACGACAAAACAGCTATCACACATACACCACCACTTCAGCCAGTACCATTCCCTGATTCAGCATGGGAAAAACTTGCTATTGATATTGTGGGTCCTTTTGCAGATGCTCCTATAGACTGTAGATTTGCTATAACCTTGATAGACTATTACAGTAAATGGCCAGAAATTGCATTTGTTTCTCATATAACATCAGTTACAGTAATAACATTTCTGTCTACAGTCTTCAGCAGAGAAGGAAATCCAAAGGAGTTAATATCAGACAATGGACCACAGTTTGTCTCATATGAGTTTGAAATCTTTCTGAGGGAGAGGAATATTGTACATAGGAAATCTTCAGTGTATTACCCACAAGCAAATGGAGAAATCGAGCGATTCAACCGTAGTCTGAAAGAAACACTACAGACAGCAAACCTTACTGGGAAATCTTGGCAAGTATTTACAACAGATTTCCTGCATAACTACAGAGCAACGTGCCATGCAACAACCCAATCATCTCCTGCTGAATTATTACATGGCAGACAGATGCGCACTAAGTTACATGTTGCAGACGTCAAACTTCCACCAAAGACTATTCATACAAACTCATCTACTGCTAACATTGTCAAACATCAACAAGCCAAATGCAAGGCTTCTACTGACAGAAAACGTGGGGCAAGAGAAGTGCACTTTCAGCCTGGATCTTTAGTTGGAATTAGGAAACCAAAACTACTGAAACAATGAAAATCTAAATTTACTACATCACTTAAAGGGGAATTCAACCCCTCCTGTGCTAACCCCCACCCCCCGTAGGCCCCCCTCCTTCCCCCCGGCCTACCTCTCCCCTACTTATGCCTCTGTGCAGTTCCCTTCCAGCCAGGTTCCTGGGCACCATCTTCTCCAGTGACGTCATCTTCCTTCTTCCTTACTGAACTGCATCATTCCAGCCCTACAACTAAAGATCTTCACCCGGAGCCCAGAGCTGATAACCAGCAGGAATCTTCATGTCTTGTATTTCTGTATGATGAGGATTCTGACAAAGCTGGTGACACAGTGAAAATTTGTGCAGTAAGTTAAACAATATATGCCTTGACAAATGTATGAGCCTGCTTCCACAGAAGCAGGCATAATTGTACCTCAAAGGGGAACTATTGCAAAAATTTAAATTTTACATAAGCTTCATCATACTGAAATAAGAAACAGAAGAACCAATTAAAATATAATCGATTTAAATATTCTTCATAGTTTCTGAAATAATCAAGTTTATCTTCAATATTCGTCTCTCAGCATCTGTTTCTCTTCATTCTGTCTTCATGCAGGAGTTGGGTGTCAGATATTAATTGACAGTTAGATTCAATATATCTTATAGGGGAGGCCTCCTTTCCTAGCAGATATTTTACTTACCCCTTGTCCCGATCAGTGGCCCAAACCCCATACAGGAATGATCAGAAGGGCCACTGGGTTAATATTTAAGGTAACTAGGAGGGAGTAAACTGGCAACGATGCTTGCAGACAGAGAGTTTAATAGCAACAAAAGTAAAAGGATAACTTAAAGGCTCAGGAGATCAAAGTAAAACAGAAGTCCATGAACAGGCAAACTTTAGCCAAATAGGAAAACAAAAATCATGATCATCAGCATGTGGGAGAGTCCTGGAACAGGGTCAGGCTGGATCATAGGAACATAGTCATGCAGGAACATGGAACGGGTGTCCAGCAGGTTTGGAGACCTATGAACTGGCAGGGGGGAAAGTCAGCTCATGCCTTAGGAACGATAACATAACATTTAAAAAAAAAGAAATCCGTTAGAATACGACAAAAAAAAACACCAAGACAAATTAAAATGTAAAATTGCAAAGCCTTTATTTAGAAATAACTTACCGAAACTCCACTTCCTGCCCTCTTCAGAAAAGGCGACATGGCGACCATCCATAGTGTAGCAGAACAGAACACTACTTCCTGCTTTGCAGCTCACTTGGTTTCCACTGAGGCACATGGGTCATAACTGTTGCTTTTGAATCTGAGCTGAATGCTGAGGATCAATTGCAAACTCACTGAACAGTTATGTCCCATGTGGCCCCCCTTCAAGTCACTGACTAACTCAGATTTAGAGAGCTGAAAAGCAGGAAGTTGTGTTTTGTTATGTTACACATCCAATCACTCCAGCCTTTATACATTACACTTTTGGCTAACTAACTATATTAGAATTTTTATTTTTATTTTGCACAGCCTATCTATTTATCCAGTTTTTATTTTTACCCTGAACTGTTCCTTTAAGCTCAAAGCGGCAGCTTGAGCTCTAACACAACACTTAGGGGCCGATGTACTAAATTCACGTGAATAGATCGAAGTTCGATCGAATTCGATCGAATTTCGATCGTAGGATCTATTCGATTGGTTGAATATGCAAAGTTTGGCATATTCGATCATCGAATAGTGAATGGTCAAATGATCGAATATTTTCGAATAGATTCGAATGAACGAATATTCGTTCATTTGATCATTCGATCAGCGAAGGATTTAAATTTTAAAGTTTATTCGATTGCCTACTTTGCAGATTGGACCTATCGAATTGCAATAGAAGCCTATGGGAGCACTCCTGATCGAATAGGATTCGAACGATCGAAGTCTTCGATCGTTCGAATCGTACAAATTATTTGAATGATCGAATGATTTATTCGACTGATCGAATAAATTATTCGACTTAGCAAATAAATTTGTATTCGATTGTCGAATGATCGAATATCGAATAAAAGGTAGCCTAAAACTATTTGACGATCGAATGCTAATCGAATATCGAATTTGGTCGAGCTAATTATGGGGAATAATATTAAATTTGCCCTTATGGGGCAGATTTACTAAATTCACATGAATGATTCTAAATTCGATCGAATTTACAGAAATTTTTGGGTACTTCAACCATCGAATTTTAAAAAATTCGATCGATTCAAATGATTTGAGTAAAAATCTATTCGATCATTCAATGGTCGAAGTACTTGCCCTTTAAAAAAAAAATTTGATTGCCTAGTTCACTTATTGAATAGCTGTTAAACCCTATGGGAAGCTCGAATTTAACCATTAAATTGATTTTTTTTTTTGGTCGATTATTCGAATTGGGTTGAAATCCTTCGAATTCGATATTCGAATTCAAAGGATTTCAATTGGACCAAAATTTGATGGTCGAATTCGAGGGTTTTTTAACCCTCGAATTCGACCATTGATAAATCTGCCCCTTAGAGTGGTTGTTCACCATTGAATTAATGTTTGGTATGATGTAGAGGGTGGTATTTAGAAACATTTTGCAGTTGGTCTTTTTTATTATTTTTGATTTTTGAAGTATTTAGCTTTTTGTTCAGTAGCTCTCCAGTTTTCAATTTCAGCAGCTGTCTGGGTTCTAGGACCCAAATTACCATATCAACCAGGCAGTGGTGTAAAGACTAGAATATGAATAGGAGAGGGGCTGAATAGAAATATAAGTAATACAAATGACAATAACAATAAAATTGTAGTCTCTCCAAGCAATAGTTTGTGGGCTTTTGGGGTCAGTTTCCAACTCAAAGCTTGAAAGAGTCAGAAGGCAAATCATTTTAACAAAGAAGGTCAATTGAAAGTTGCTAAGAGCTGGACATTCTGTAAAATTAAAGTAAACTTGAGGTTGATCCATCCCTTTAACAGAATGGTGTTTGGCCACTCAAAGCAGACCCATTCTGATAAACTGACTAATTCATCAACCCAATAAAGGTTTTAATTAATGAAAGCACTTATTCTTATTTAGTGATGGGTGGATTTGCGCGATTCGCAGCGGGTGAATGAATTCCGACGTCTCATTTTGTACGCGCGTGTCTATTTTTAGACGCGCGTCTAAAACAAGTTGACTACACATACTTGAATCCAGTTGGTCAGACTGACTACACATACTAGTAGGGCAAAGTCCTAGCATTCGCTTATTTGTTTTTCCTTCAGTCTTTCAGTTTTTCCCAGTTTTTTTTCCCGGTTTTTTAGTGGTAACCCTTTTCTCTAGAACAAAGGGGTTCAGGCCCCCCTTTTGTGATCCAGAGTAGACAATATTGTGAGTGCTTCAACCATCGTTTTTAACCTTGTAGGTTGGGTGCAAAGCAGTCAGGAAACCCTTCCCAGGGGTTACATAGACATAAAGGAAAAGAATACAGCTGCAGCACCTCTTTGTTGCAAAAGGTGAAAACTTGAGTTTATTAGGTCAACTAACTAACTTACTCTCATTCTTTCTTAAGCCTGGTGATACAATGTAAAACTAATTAACCCTCTTTAAGTGGGAGTTTACCACACCAGAACCCACCCATTAACACGCATAAATCAATTAGTACATGTGTATCTTAAGCTGGCCATCGAACTTCCCCATCTCCCGACCTGCCACTAACCTTCAGATTAAATAAAGTAGCAAAAGCACAGATCAGCCGATATTCTGCCCCTGAAAGGGATCGTACAAAAGTTGTCGATTAAAAACCTAGTGACGGTCTCCCACTGAAAATCGTACGATCTGCAATAGACGCAAAGATATGATCGCCAGCCGACAGAAATTTTCTAACCTGGCCGATCGACCAAACGACCGATCGGCATGGCACGACAAATGTCGGAACACTCCAAACACGATCCGAAAATCGTACGAATCGTGGATTCATACGATCGGATCGTTGCGTCTATGGCCAGCTTTAGTCCATTATAGTCCACTACTTCGTCTTTTAGAAATGTGATAGTCCGTTATTCATTGTAGATAGACATAGGGGCAAATTTACTATTATTCACCCAAAATCCTAGGAATTTATTCGAATATCGAATGCTTATCGAATAGTTTTAGGTTATCATTTTGCTCGATATTCGACTTCTTGATGAATTCGTACGATCGGAAACTGATCGTTCGATTCCACGAAAAAATCGTGAAATTTCCTTTGAGCCTACTAAAAATGCGAACGCTTCGATTGTACAAATGGTATTCAAGCAAGACTTAGCCAAAGAAGCCTATGGGGGGTTCCCGTAGGCTTCTATTGCAATTCGGTAGGTTCAATCTGGCGAAGTAGGCAATCGAAGGTTTTTAAAATTTTGATTCCTTTGATCATCGAATGATCGAATATCCAATCATTCGATCTATTCGATAATTCGGTATAAGAGGCCAAATTTGTATATTCGAATATCCGATAAAATTGTACGATCATAATTCGATCATATTCGATCGAATTACGATATATTCAAGTGAATTTTGTAAATTTGCCCCATAGTGTATACCCAGGACTGGATTACCCACTTGGTGCCCTAGGCAGCTGCGTAGGGCCCTCCTAGCTCTAGGGGCCCTAGTCCAGGCCCCCCTAGTTGCGCTCCATAGAGACTTGCAGCACTCCCATATAATGATAAAACCACCTTTATTGCAGCATTATTAATGGCACAGCAACATTTCGGACCTCCTGGTCCTTTCTCAAGCTGACAAATTTGGAACTACAAATTTGTAACAGTCTTAAATACCCTCATTGTGCATGCCCTCTAGTGGTTACAATTATGTACAAGAATGCTTTATTTAAAATAACATAGTAACAAACTACCATTGTATCAGTTTCCTAATTGAGATTAAACTTATAACAAAGTATCATTATATTGGGACTGGGACTGCTGCCTTGTGAGGGAGGAGGAGGGGGAAGGCCAGGCTGGCATTCTGTTTTGTAGCCATTTGAAAGTGATCTGGGCATCTGGACTCTGGGGGTAAAATTGAAAAGGGTCTGTGGGGCTGCTGGGAGTCGGATAGTGTTGTGTTATTAAACTGTTGCAGGGAGGGGGCAGACAGAACTGAGAAAAACAAATTTGGGGGCAAAGTAATTTGTAAAGGGTCTGTGGGAGTGAGACTCTGATTGGCTTGTGAGGGGGAGGAGGGGGCAGGCTGTGCTGCAGCCATTTGAAAGTAACTTAGTGTGATCTGGGGGTAAAAATAATTCAGTTTTTGACCCACATGGGAACATCCGGTGACAATATATTCAGAGGACAAGAACATTACTGATAAAACCAAGACACCAAGATGCAATGCAAAGCATATATTTATTAATTATAGAAATAAAATACATCTACATTGATGCCAATAAAACAAGCACTGAGTTCGCTTGTGACCATCTTAATTATTCATAGAGATTTAAAGAGCAGGCTGGGAGTGCAGCTGGGAGTAGCAGTCGTTGCTTTGCATCATGGGGTTTTAGTCATTTCTTTCTTCTTATTCAGCTCCATCTTGCATGTCTACAAATGACCAATTAAAAAGTTGAGGACATTCTATAACATGTTAAAAAGTTAAGGGAGCAGGATAAGCCTACCTTGAGATGGAGTGATGGAGAATAACGAAAGAAAGATATCCTGGAGAGCAGCTTTATGCTTTTGGAATTGCTCTTCTGCCATTTGCAAGTTGATCTGCAGTGGGAATGTGGTCTAGATTAGATAGAAACGGAGGTAGGCTTAATATAAAATCACACTGTCATTGCTATACATCAAGTAAAGCTGCCCACGTTGGTTATTGTTGGCCATTGTATCCACCTCCTCCCACCACTGGACTGTACTAGAAGGTGTTTGTCTTCCATGAAGACAATCGCATCTACAAATTCTGGACACTTTTGCATTATTTGCTAATAAATAATAATAAATAAATACTACAAAGAGCACTGTATTCCTGACATACATCAGTACAAATTCATTTGCTGTTTGATGCTTTATTAATTTCATGATAGTGCTGTTCTGTCTGAACAGGGGCCAGATAGAATGGAAAGCGCTTGATTTACTGATGTTCCGAATCCATTACTTTGGAGCTCATCAGAATCTGTCATCAAGTATTCGGTTGAATTCTGAACCAATATCTAATTTGCACATACAAAGCAGTTAAGGAAGGGTTCAGACAAGCCCAGGCACACAATTTTTCTTGTTCTCGTGATGGGAAGTAACTTGATTTTAAGGATTCAGATTTGATTCATCCAAACCCTGTTTAAAAAAAGGCCAAATCCCGAAGCAAATCCTGGATTTGATACATCCATAGTGTCTCCTGATGCTTGTCTGCTCAGAACTATTGCTTAGTGTGATCCAGAAAAAAAATTGCTTAAGTGCTCAAATAAGCAAACTTTCATGAATTTCCACAGGTTGGTGTATGTACCCCTTACTTACCTATAAGGTGTAGTTTTTTTAAAGCTCAGCATAGGGGTGTGTGGGTAACAAAAACTATGGCTGGCCTTTTTAGCTCAACCTGAACCAGCTGGTAATGTTTTAGAAGGGGGTTTCAGAGGGGTTTCCCTTTGAAAATGGGACCAAAGTCTTGAACATAATGGGTTTCATGACTTGTGTCCCATTTTACCTTGTTTTTTGTCAGAGAGCTCAATGCGGCAGGTATGGCAATACCAAAAGCTTAACCCAAACCAGCACCCACAACCTCACTTTTTTACTTTAACTACCCAACCTGGACTGAGAATTAAAATAGACCCTGGCATTTCAGGTACACAGAGGCCCAATCAGCAAACACAGAGTCCAAGACAGCTCCACCAGCCCACTAAATACTGACTTTCTGTGGCACCTTACAGCAGCCACTCTGGTATTTGCCAGAACCTACAGATTGCCAGTCCAGGCCTTCCTTCAATTATCACTAGTATTTATTAAAGGAACCATAACACCAAAAAATGAAAGTGTTTTAAAGTAATGAAAATATCATATAGTGTTGCCCTGCACTGTTAAAATTGGTGTGCTTCAGAAAAACTACTATAGTTCATATAAACAAGCTGCTGAGTAGCTATATGGCACAGGATAAGTAATGGATAACATATAACATTATGTTCTTCAGAGCTTATCTGCTATCAGCTGTGTAACTTGAGCCTTTTCTCCTCTGACTAGTTGTCCCCATGGCTACACAACAGCTTATTTATATAAAAAATAGTAGTGTGCAGGGCAAAATTGCATTTTATTTTTATTACGTTAAAACAATAAACATTTTTGATGTTACTGTTCCTTTAAACCTCAGAAGAAATATCCTTTGGTGCTTCTCAACAAACCGCACGCCCGATGCCGGAGTGCAAAATTCCAAGTACAACAAAAATTGGTTGGAGAGCACAACTTCTTGCTTACAGTGTCTTCATTTTATTTTGCAGAAAATCCTGCAGGATTTTCTGCAAAATAAAATGGAAACACTGTAAAGGTGGCCATACACGAAGAGATCCGCTCGTTTGGCGATGTTGCCAAACGAGCGGATCTCTCCCCGATATGCCCACCTTGAGGTGGGCGATATCGGGCTGATCCGATCGTGGGCCCTAGGGCCCAACGTTCGGATCAGTAAGGGCGGTCGGATCGCGGGACCGCATCAACGAACAGATGAGGCCGCGATCCGACGGGATTTTTAATCCTGCCCGATCGACATCTGGCCGACTTTCGGCCAGATATCGATCGGGAAAGCCCGTTGGAGGGCCCCCCACACGGGCAGATAAACTGCCGACACAGTCTGTCGGCAGCTTTTATCTGCCCGTGTATGGCCACCTTAAGCAAGAAGTTGTGCTCTCCAACCAATTTTTGTGGTCCTTTAAAACTCACATTTTTCTGGTTGAGTTTTAAGGGGAAACATCTAGGGGAAATAAAAGAAAAACGAGCATTTGTTATGGTCCAAAGCTGTAAAAAATCCAAATCTGAAAATACTCCAGTTAAGATCGGTCATGTAGAAGTCATGGCTGTTACAATTGGAACATGTTTTTTGGTCACATTTTTTGCTTAAATAAAAATGAGAAAAGGACGTATTTTAATAAATACCCCCCTATAAGTCTGTGCATCTGTCCTCTGGCAAAAAAAGGAATTTCCTAGCAGCAGAACAACAGATACAAACCCTGAATTCCTTCTCTTCATCAGGCATCGCATCCACTGCATTATTATCCCAAGAGTCCAAAGTCTCCCTGCGATGCTCATTATTGTTAGGCAGCTTTTTGGGGGGTCTTTTAACCTAGAAAAGGTAATTCAAAGCAAAGCTGCCTACATCAAAGACGAAATATAAAAATATGGTAAACATCTGTAATATTCAGTGAATGAATAATGTGAAATACAGGAGAATCAATGCAAATACATTGTGGATAAAGGAGATAGAAAGCAGCTGTGTGTGGAAAGTTATAAATAGTTTTTTGTTCATCGCAGAAAGTGACAATGCATAATTTAATATTTACCAAAGATTTGTGCATATCTGCCGGGCTGAGGAAACTGCTTCCAGCTCTAACAGGCTCAGGCCAGAGGAGACAGACTGATACGACCCCACAGACAATGACTTGGCTCCACATTCTCAGTGTGTTTCGCAGATGTGCCACTTGGAAGATAGAAAATATCCTGCACAGAATTCAGCAGAGCTGCAAAATGCAATCCATGTATGGGATCTGTTATCCACAACGCTGCCCCAGGGTATATTTTATTTTCTCAACAATTTGTATAGAGAGCAGTGAAGAATTTCTATACTATGCATGCCCTTGCCTAGGGCAGAACAGAGGTAGCTGGGGCATGGGAAGAGTATGACAGCACAACATTGAGAAGAAAAGTACCCAGGGTGCATGTTGGACAAGGAGACGTGCCAACTTGGGGGTAAATTTATCAAAGAGTGAAGTTCCGCCACTAGAGTGAAATTCCCCAGCTCTCAGTTCATTTCTATGGGATTTTGAAAGGCGTATTTATCAATGGGTGAAGTGAAGTTTCACCCTTTGATACATGCACCTTCAAAAATCCCATAGAAATGAATGGAGAGTGGCGGAATTTCCCTCTAGTGGCGGAACTTCACTCTTAACTTCACTCTTTGATGAATCTACCCCTAGGAGTCTGATGTGACTAGAATAAGTGATGGCACAATGCTCCAGTTTATAGAAAGCCCCATTACAAAAAGACCCTGCTTTCCAGACAACAGATACCATAAAGGGGAACTATTGTGAAAATGAAAATTTAAAATAAGCTTCCTCATAATGAAGTAAGAAAATCTCTAAATACAATCAATTAAAAATTCAGCATTTCAAGTTTATCTTCACTATTCCTCTCTCAGCGTCTGTTTCTCTTCATTCTGTCTTCATGCAGAAGTTGGGTGTCAGATATTCATTGACAGTTACATACAATATCTCTTATAGGGAGGCTCCTTTCCTAGCAAGATATATTAGAGCTCACTCAAATAACTGATTCCTGTACAAACAAAATCTAACAAAATAACTGCCTTTTGCACAAATCCTGCATTTAGAGACACGAGTGAGCTCTAATACATCTTCTAGGCAAAAGGAATTCCCCCTATAAGATATATTGGATCTTGCTCTCAATGATTATCTGACACCCAACTGCTGCATGAAGAGAAACAGATGCTGAGAGAGGAATAGGGAAGATAAACTTGATTATTTCAGAAATGGCATAGAATTTTAAATTGATTGTATGTGGAACATTTCTAATTTCAGTATACTGAAGCTTATATTAAGTTTTCATTGTCACGATCGTTCCCCTATAAGGTTGTCAGGAAGGGACCGGTCTTCCAAACTCATGGACCCTCATATGCCTGTGTGGCATTCTGGGAGTTGTAGTTTACAAACCCCTAGATATCAAGTTTAATATCGAAGACTGAAAATGAAGACAGTTATGTCAAAAAAACACAAAATGTAAAGAATATCTACTTACCTGCAAGATCTTTTTAGAATAACAAAGCCCTACATGGCTCCCAACATATTTATAGAAGAAATCCGTGTTTATCTCTGTAAATATTAGTCTTGTTTACTGTGAATGTTATGTTAATACAGAATGGTTCTGAATCTCCTGAGAAACATAGAATGCCATTCCTTGTCCAAGGTATCAAGCTCACTAGTCCTTAGTTGCCCGTAGACAACACTGGAATGTTTATTCACAGTCTGACAGCTCTGACCCATAGATAATGCAAGCCCTGCTACCAGTACTGATAAACCTATAGGAGAAAATAGTACCCAGGTTATTATTTCATATTGAGTTCTTCTGAGGATCAGATAAATTCTATTATTGGAAAGTAAGTCAAACAGTTTCTGTGGCATTGATTCCCCGCAGATGGAATTATTAGCAATTGGCCGCTCTTATCATGTAGCTACGTATACATTACAGATGAAAAGCAAATATTCGAAGGGCGACGTCATTGTATTTAGAGCAATCTAACAGAAAATATCTAAAATGCAGGGGAAAAACACAGCTGTGCTGATAAAACAGAAAATTTCATTTCACTAAAAGAAAAGAATATTGTTCAATCCTGTGTACTTACTAGGTAGGTGATCAAGATAAAAAAAAAAATAAGAAAAGTGTTGCTTTTACTCAGTGTATGTGCAACTACAAGTCTCAGATGGATGCAGCTAACTATAGCCTGGTGGTAAAACAAGTGAGTACACTCCCCCTAGTGTCTCTGTAGCAATGATGTAGGAAAAGTCACCATAAGAATGTAGTTCAGAGTTCACACACTTGTGTACCACCCACCTATGGGCTCAATGCAGGTTACCTTGAAGAATTTATTGTGTTTTTTATTAGAGAGAAGCAAGTTATTGTCAAGGGGGCAGCTCCCTGCGAAGAGTAGTCAGGACCAAGGAGGAAGCTGAAGGGTTAAAAGTCCAAAATTGTGGTACAAAGGTGTTCAGGCAAAATCGTAATCAAAAGTCCAGGCAAAGGTTCAAAGGCAGGCAGAAAACAGCAAAGTTGAAGTCCAGGCAAAGTCAAAGTTCAGGAATCAATACAGGAAGAATTTAGGAGAACCCAGGAACAAAGTTAGCAATTCCTATACTTGGGCAATGAACCCGGGTCCATGGCGTCCTTTTGAATTTGGCTCCAAAAACGTGTGCCGTGACGTCACTGTGCAGCGCATCTGTTGCGGCGCAGTGACCTCACCGCGCCGGCACCCACGTGGCGGCTCTGGGTGCCACTATTTTGGGAGCGACACAGAAGGGAGAACATGCTCCACCCAGAACTCCTGGTAAGACTCTGGGCGGCGTTATAGTGTTGTATTTTACATTGTGCCATTGTTTTTACTGTACTGCTTTTCTAAACAAGGTGATCATGAGTTGGCATATTTTCTGGAAACACAACAGACTACCATTTGCATAAAAGGAGCCAGACTGAGGCACCAGAATATCAACCCAACCACCCTTGCTGGAGATGGTAGGCCATAAGGTAAAATTTGCCATTTCCAGGTGTGTCTTCTGTGCATAACAACAGTGTAAAGCTCCCCCTCCCTCCAACAGGCTTCCCTTGATCAATGTCCATTGGCCAGGTTTAAAAATCCTGATGCGTTCTCAGCCTGACCTCCTGTATTCGGATCTCTGCATATATGGCCACATTGAGAGAGTAGAACTCTGGCATATATGTAACATAGTAAGTTAGGTTGGAAAAAAAAAAGATACACTTCCATCAAGTTCAACCTTTTAACTTTTTTTTTTTAAACCTGCCTAACTGCTAGTTGATCCAGAGGAAGGCAAAAAAAACCATCTGAAGCCTCTCTAATTTGCCTCAGAGGGGGAAAAAATCCTTCCTGACTCCAACATGGCAATCAGACTAGTCCCTGGATCAACTTGTACTATAAAATATCTTCTATAATCCTGTATTCCCTCACTCTAAAAAGCCATCCAACCCATTTTTAAAGGAGAATGAAACCCATACTTTAAAAAACCCATACCCCCTCCCCCTGCCTACTTGCTACCCCGGGCAAATGGCCCTAACTTTTTTTTTTTTTTAAGGAAAGGTTGAATTCTCCTTTAAAACTAATGTATCAGCCAGTACAGCTGATTCAGGGAGAGAATTCCACATCTTCCCAGCTCTCACTGTAAAATACTCTCACTTCCGAATATTTAGGTGGAACCTCTTTTCTTCTAATTCAAATGGGTGACCTTGTGTCAGCTGGCAAAACCTACTGGTGAATATGATCCCCTTATATATTTATACATAGTTATCATATCACCCCTTAAGCGCCTCTTCTCCAGCGTGAACATCCCCAATTTGCCCAGTCTTTCCTCATAGCCAAGATTTTCCATACCTTTTACCAGCTTAGTTGCCCTTCTCTGTACCCTCTCTAATACAATAATGTCCTGTTTGAGTGAGGGAGACCAAAACTGTACGGCATATTCTAGATGTGGCCTTACCAGTGCTCTATAAAGTGGAAGAATGACCCCCTCCTCCCGTGACTCTATGCCCCTTTTAATACAGCTCAAGACCTTATTGGCCCTTGATGCTGCTGCCTGGCACTGCTTGCTACAGCCAAGTGTATCATCTACAACAGTGGTCCTCAAACTTGGCCCTCCGGCTGTTAAGGAACTACAAGTCCCACAATGCATTTGCCTGACTGTGGCTGTCAGACTCCATCATTGCATTGTGGGACTTGTAGTTCCTTAACAGCTGGAGGGCCAAGTTTGAGGACCACTGATCTACAAGGACTCCAAGGTCCTTTCCCATAATGGATTTGCCTAGTGCAGTCCCATTAAGGGTACAAATGAGTTGCATATTTTTACATCCCAGGTGCATGACTTTACATTTATCAACATTGAATCTCATTTGCCACTTAGCTGCCCAGATTGCCAGATTGTCAAGATCCTGTTGCAAGGATGCCACATACTGGATGGAATTAATTGGGCTGGATAGTTTTGTGTCATCTGCACACCAATTTTTTGCCCTGCATAGTGAATGCAGCATTTTGAGCATTCCAAAAGATAAACATAAGTGGCGTTGCAATTTATAAATTGTTTAAAGGGATTCTGTCTTGATTTTTATGTTTGAGTTTTTATTTCTAAATTACACAGCAAATAATTCACTCTACCATGTAAAAAAATTTTTTGCCTGGTCATGTGCTTTCAGAAAAAGACAGCACTTTAGAATGGAACTGCTTTCTGGCAGGCTGCTGTTTCTCCTACTCTTTTCTTTTCTATTGAGTGCTGTTCTTAGATCTACCAGACAGCTATCTTGTATCAGTGAGTGGTTATCTGGTTACCTTACCATTGTTCTGTTGTTAGGCTGCTGGGGGGGTGGTGATATCACTCCATCTTGCAATACAACAGTAAAGAGTGACTGAAGTTTATCAGACCACAAGTCACATGACTGCGGGCAGCTGGAAAACTGACAATATAGCCCCATGTCAGATTTCAAAACTAAATATAAAAAAATCTGTTTGCTCTTTTGAGAATTAGATTTCAGTGCAGAATTCTACTGTAACAGAACTATTAACTCATGCATTTTGGGAAAAAAAACATGTTTTCCCATGACAGTATACCTTTAATGGTATATTTATTGTGTGTGACCGAGGACGAGAACAATTGTGTTTTCTGGACACACGTGAGGTATTGTGAAGCCCCACATCTGAACATCTAATGTGTGTTGAGCCAGTTTTAGTGCTAGGTCTCTGGTACACAGTTCGGAGCTAATGTATTCCCTAAAGTGCATGTGCATCTGGTTACTGCTTTAAACCCATGATCAAGGATATTATCCAGTGATGGATCTGTCCTTAGAATATTTAGATTTCTGTTCAGAATTCTTTTGATGGCATGAAATTTGGAACTGTAGCACGTTACAAAACAGGTTGGCAAATGGGTTCTACTGTTTCACATGGACATCTGGGCCCTGATCAAGTGTTTCATTTTTCGGTGGCGGGTGATTGTTAAGGGATTTATCCAAATGTGTTTCCACATTCACTCTGTCTCTAAATCACTGTTTCTGATTTCTGCTTAAGGAATACACTGTCATCTGTACATAAGAGTCATAACCTCATAAATTGTCCAACTGGAATAGCTCTGATGATGTGCTTAATAGAAAATAGTTGTGTTTAAAGGAGAATTCAATCCTTCCTTAAAGGACAAGGAAAGCCAAAAAATGAAAACCCATTTTTACATTCTTTAATGTATATACTTAAAAAAAAGTCTACAATTTTATAAGAAACCTGACTGTATGCAGTGAAATTCTCCCTTCATTACTTCTGTGGATAGGAATTGTCAGACAGTCCCTAACTGCTCTGCAGAGAATCTATCATACTTATGAGCAGCAGGGGGAGCCTCCACCTTACTTTACAGTCATGCAGAACTCCAGCAGCTTTGTTTGCCTGTAGAGCTGATGGCGACTGTGTATGGATTTGTATTGGATTTTATTTTTACTTTTACATCCCCTTTACGGTTTCAACTCCAGCTGCAGGGACACAGATTATGGAGTCAGATTTAAACAGATAAACTGGGATTCTATTTGGAGGATTATTTTGCTGCAGCCACTGGGTCTGCAGAGTTGGAGAAAGTTTCTATTAAACAATACAAAAACTATAAAATCCACATTAGATTACATGACAACACGGGACCCAGTGCAGTCTGTATATTCTGATTATTAATCAGTCTTGCTGTATCAGCTTCTGGCAGATATTATTTGACTTGTGCTGTTTTGATCATTTATGACAATCCCTAAGCCGCCCAGATCACACTGAGCATGTGTATGTAGTCTAGTCTTGCAAAGATGTATAACAAAGTCACAGGACGACAGCACCGTGGCCAACTTTGAAAGCATAAATCATTTGTTTGATTAGGCTTGTGGTGCAGTAAGGTCATGTTTATGTTTAGTATACAAAATACAGCATTTCCAGCCTTATTCTATTTTACACTTTCCTTGTCCTTTAGAAAAAAACGTCCCCCAGTAGACACCGCTCCCCCCAGCCTACTTGATACCCCGAGCAAATGCCCCTAACTTTTTACTCACCCCTCGCGACAGATTCAGGTGTCTGAGTTCATGGCAGCCATAATTTATAAGTAATCTTCGTACCTTCTTTCAAAGATTCCTGTGCATTTTGGCGCATGTGCAGTTGTCCACAACCGTGAATTTGCTCCAACTGTACAGGCCATCAATGCACAAAGATTACCGAAGAGTAGAAGTTGGCGCCCATAAACTCTGACACAGGAATCTGCCGTGAGGGATGAGTAAAAAGTGAGGGGTATTTGCCTGGGGTAGCAGTAGGCTGGGGGGAACGGGGGGAGGGTTTTTTTTTAAAGTATGGGTTTAGTTCTCCTTTCAGCAAAAAGTCAGTAGCATCCAGTATAAAAGACTGCAACTGTACTGTATAGGTACTGTACTTCTGTAAATGACATGTAATGGCTGATAAGCCTATGTGAAGAGAAATGCTAGTACTGTATATAAAGAGGTGACATCTAAAGAAGCCCATGAGAAGTGGCTTTTCCATTTGAGGGTGGGCAGATTGTCTTTAATATGCTGACTGTCCCTGATATAACTAGGTAGCCAGAGAACAAGGGGCTGTAAGTGTCAATCAATTGTGCTAAAGGTTCTCCCAAAAGCCAATTCCAGTTATTATTATCTTATAGGGGGACGTACCTTTGGCAAATTACATTAGCTTGGTATTGTGGGACGTTGTAATTTTAAGAAGTCCTCCGGTCTATCAATTAAGATTAGAGGTGTTTGCCTCATACACTAGGTTGTACAATTTGTTCTGAACATTTTTGGTGGGATTAGATTGCAAACAGAAATCACGGGGGCCCTGTAAATCAATTTTTGGGGGCCCACCCACCCTGACCCCCAAGTCCCACCCACTACATATCAAAGTTAAAATACCACACAGACATCAGTGCTAAAAAAGTAACCCTCCCTCGCACAAGTTATAAAAAGCTATTGATGGTAAGGGCACCCCTTACAAGTTAAAAAAAATTTGGGGCCCCATAAAATATTTTTTTTTTAAAATTGGTGGCAGGGGCCTATAGAGTATTAACATAAAACATTGGTGGGCAGGGGATAAAAAAAAAAAAAAAAAAAACCCACATTGGTGTCAGTAGAATTGAGAGTCGGCTCTTTTCGTGACATTGGGTATTTTTCCTGCTTCAGGACTTCAGTGTCAGCTCCTTCGTGATTTTCTGCCGCTTCAAGACTTCGCACATTCAGCACTCACTGGCTCGGCGCTCGTAAGGGGGGGGCCCGGCTCTTGGAAAAAAGCGGCAGTGCCGGGCCCCCCTTCAGCCCCGGGACACTAGCAAACCCCATACAAACAGATCAACCAATCCTCTTACATTTCTCTCAGAAGGCCAATCCCACAGTATGAGAACCTCTGATTTTTTACCAATTGAGCAATGGTTTGCCAATGTCTTAAGAAACAAACACAAACTAGAGTAAAAACCATATTATTTAATTTGTGGAATTATGTGGATAAACCTTTATTTCTGCATGAGACTGCAACAATATTTTCTTGAAAAAAAGTAAACCTATGTTTTTAGGGAAGGGGAATTTCTAATGCAGGTGGTAGTGCAGTAATTGGAACAAAATGTGTGAGCATCGGATACTGTAGCTCTTACACTGCATAAAAACCTTGCCTGTTACAGAGGGAGAAACTGGTAGGACAATCTCCCAAACTGCCTGTTTTCAGGTTACCTTCAAACTAGCACAGGTAGGTGCAGAAGGGGATAGTCCTACCTACACTGCGAAATGGTCTGCCTTAAACATAGGCAATGATATTTGGGAAGGTAGCTCAGATTGACTGAGTTGGTCATTGATTTCATGTGATTTCCGTGAATAAAGGAAGAAACACTTCCTGCTGATAATTTAAGTTGCCGAGACCAGTATAAAGACCAGTATAGAATACAAATGACAATTATATCCATATGCTGATAAAGCACAGTCCCATGTGGCACACGAGAGGTTAAAAACCATGTGCAAACTGTCCAGGTAGAATGAACCCTTTGGATACCAAAGTAACTTAAAGGACTTGAGTTGGGCACAACTAAAATGGACACATTTTTATTTCTGCTGAAGGGTCACTGGTCATTTAACTGTCCATCAGTCACGGTGGAAACAGCTCCTTGTCCCTTGTTTACATCACTAATACAGGCCCACTGTCCATCCACAGACTCCTTCCATAATGTCACCTGTACAGCACGGGAGAAAAGAGAAGCAGGTTACAGCAGGTCTTCATTATTTTGGGGGGGGGGGGGTAATTCATTTTAAAGGGAAGTTGCCAGTTGAACAGAATCCTAAATAAATGGCAAAACATCAAATTTCAAAGATAGACTTATAGAATACACAAAAGCCATGAATATCTTTATAAAACATTAGTGATGTCATCATTTGTAAACAGCTGAGTAGTGATGTCATTTTTGTCACGACTAAAAATGGTGTATTATAATAAATGTTGGAAACTATGAGGATATTAGAAGTAACCTCGGAGTTCCATGACTTGTATAAAAGCACTCGGCCAAACTCCTCTGTGACTTATAATATCCTTATATTTTACAAGAGGAGGTATGTTATTCGCTATATATTCAATGGGGAGATCCCAGCACCAAAGCATGTGAAGTCTTTGATTTTAGTACACACAAAACATACCTTGTTATCACCCCCAGACACAGCCAGGATATTAGCAGTGATGGACCAGCTCACATGCCAAACTACATCATTAAACTTGTGCAGCAGTTTCGGAGTCCAACAGTTGCTGGCAGCATCATCACTAGTCCAGATATATACACGGCCATCCTGCAAAGGGAAGGAAGGCTTCCAGTCAATGCAAAATATTTTAAAGTGGGTCTATAGTAAAGAGGAAATGGTCACCATAAAACAAACGTATGACAGAGAGGTGAAAACACATTTTTAAAAAATGGAGACTTTTTTTTAAAAAGCGTCATTTGATGAAAGTGTCAGAATGCCTTGAGCCATTGAGCACAATTGGAGCAAATGCATGTTTGGTCATTCCGATGTAGACAATCTAATGAAAAGGGCACAGATAATTCCTCTGCATAATGGGCTCCTAGTATCAAAACAGCTATTACAAAAGGGTGAAGCTGGGGGAGGGGTTTGGTAATCTAATCATCTACGTTGCAAGGACCAAACATGGAGTAGCATCAATCTTCCTGTTTGCCCTGTTTAGTTCAAGGAATAAAACATTAGGGAAAAAATGTATGCTCTGCACAAACGTTGCAGAACATTGCAATTTGAACAATTGTTCATTTAAACAAGGAGGTATATGGGTATATAAATAGGGATCAAATGTATTTATGACCGTCTACTTACATATACAATGAAAGCCTTTAATATAATACAGGTCTGATGCTGCCAACGGATTGTGTAAGGCTAGACATACAGATCATCTGTACTAAAAGCATTTTTAGGTGTTGGTGGGACTGGCCTATCAAGTGCTTTAATGGCCACTGTGGATCACTTTCATATGAGAAGACATGAAATTACCCACTGGGGCAGCTGTGTTTGTGAAGATGATGTGTGGTGAGTAGTGATGATCTGAACACTGCAACAAGTAGCAGTGATGGAAAGGTGTTGTGTGACATAGCTCTGAGTTTCAGTTTGGAGTGAGGAAAGCAAATAATTCAAATACCAATTACAATTTGGTATTTTAAGAAGCAAGTAATTATGCAATTTAGATAGTAACATAGTAAGTTAGGTTGAATAAAGTCAAGTCCACCAAGTTCAACCTTAAACTCTATTTTAAACTGCCTAATTGCTAGTTGATGGCTATAAAGGAGAAGGAAAGTTGTTTCACACTTGAGGGTGCCAAATGTTAGGCACCGCTAAGTGAGAAGGATCTTGGGGTTTTTATAGATAACAAGTTGTCTGTTATGGGCAGTGTCATTCTGTAGCTACTAAAGCAAATAAAGTTCTGTCCTGCATAAAAAGGGCATAAACTCAAGGGATGAAAACATAATTATGCATCTTTATAGATCCCTAGTAAGGCCTCATCTGGAGTATGCAGTGCAGTTTTGGACTCCAGTCCTTAGGAGGGATGTAAATGAGCTGGAGAGAGTGCAGAGACTAAGTGCAACTAAACTGGTTAGAGGGATGGAAGACTTAAATTATGAGGGAGACTGTCCAGGTTGGGGTTGTTTTCTCTGGAAAAAAGGCTCTTGCGAGGGGACATGATTACACTTTACAAATACATTAGAGGACATTATAGACAAATATCAGGGGAGCTTTTTACCCATAAAGAGGATCATCAGAGGCCTCCCCTTCACACTAGAAGAAAAGGACTTTCATTTGAAGCAGTGTAGGTGGTTCTTCACAGTGAGGACAGTGAGGTTGTGGAATGCACTGCCGGGTGATGTTGTGATGGCTCATTCTGTTGATGCTTTTAAGAGGGGCTTGGATGATTTTTTGGACAGACATAATATCAAAGGCTATTTTGATACTAAACTCTACAGTTAGTATAGCTATGGGCATATATGATTTGTGTGTGAAACAGTGGAGATGTGTGTGTGTATATGCTGGGTTTTAATTTGAAACTTGAAAATTTGAACTTGATGGACTCTGTCTTTTTTCAACCAAATTTAACTATGTAACTATGAAAGTATTTACCTGAAACCCAAGGCTGGTGCTCCTATCATTAGAAAACTACACTGGCCCAGGGTTCTTCCAGCAAGTGATCCTCTTCCAGTTTTTCTTTCTTTCTTTAAATATCCCAGGGCAAATGCATGTGCAGCAGAATGACATAGCCGGCTTTTTAACTAAAGTTCAGGTTTTCTCTCTAATGTGCATGTGCAGCCATGAGAAGCAAGAAGAAGCCAGAAGAGGATCTCTCCGTGGTGCTCACTGGTATAACCCCGGGCCAGTGCAGTTTTCTGATGATAGGAGCACTGGCCAGGGTTTCAGATAAGTAAATAGTTTCACTTGGGGGTGGCCAACATTTGGCACCCCCAAGTGTGAAACGACTTTCCTTCTCTTTTAAAGGACCAGCAACACCAAAAAATGAAATACTTTTAAAGTAATATTGCAGTGTTGCCCTGCACTGGTAAAACTGCAGTGTTTGCTTCAAACACACTACTATTGTTTATATAAATAAGCTGCTGTGCAGCCATGGGGGCAGCCATGGGGGCAGCCATTCAAAGGAGAAAAGGCTCAAGTTACACAGGAGATAGCAGATAAGCTCTGTAGAACATGTTCTCGGTTATCCATTACTTATCCTGTGCCATATAGCCGTTTTTCAATTTCCGCCATTGCTACTTAGCAGCTTGTTTATATGAACTATAGTAGTGTTTCTGAAGCAACCACATCAGTTTTAACAGTGCAGGGCAACACTACATGCTATTTTCTTTACTTTCATTTTTTGGTGTTACTGTTCCTTTAATGGCAACAAAGTTTCTTCTCACCTGAGAGCAACTAGCAATGGTGCTAGTTGGTAAACCAATGGAGGGAGCCCAGGCCACATCCCGCACCCAATCACTGTGAGCTTCCAGCTTCTGATCCTCTTTCCACTGGCCATCTTCCTCCCTAAGGTCAGAGCATAAAAATGGCAGCTTTTCAGATGTAACTAAATTGGTTGGAGAGGAAAGTCATAAAACAAACAACACAAAGCATTGTGTATTCTAAAGCATGCACAGTGGCACAATATATAGCACTACAGTGTGATGCTGCCAATTTACCTCCAGATTTTCACCAAGTTATCACATCCGCCAGACACAAATCTCTTGATGTAATTGGGCTTCTGACTGGAGGGCTGATCAACAAGGCTTCCAGGGATAACAGAAGGGGCCCAGCTCACTGCGTTACAACCAATCTGAGTACAGAATAGAAAGAAAAACATGGAGTTACAACAAGTCCAAATGAAAAGCCAGGTTAGCTTTTCTGCTATTCAGCGATTCTACAACTGGATATAAAGCAGCCACACCACAGACAGCTGTGAAAGCAATGCCACAAAGTTACAGTAGAAGTTTCATATAAGTTGTATATAGTAATATGTTAAACAGGCAGCAGTAGTACTCACTGTGTGTGCATTGCTGATCTTCTTCACTTCCCAGGGCCCGTCTCCGGTGTAGGTGAGAATAGAGATCGCTCCATCCGAACTGCCACATGCCAGCACCAGCCCGAAGTCATGGGGAGCCCAGCAAACAGAATTTACTATATAGCAAGGTTAAAAACACTGAATAGCACCGGGAATAGTTGGAAGGATACATTTTATAGAACCATAAATTAAATTTTTTTTCAAGGGGTGGTTCACCTTTAAGTTAACTTTTGGTATGTTATAGAACGGCGAAAAATTAGCAACTTTTCAACTGGTCTTTATTATTTATTAGTTTTTAAATTATTTGCTGCCTTCCAGCTTTCAAATGGGGGTCACTGACGCCATCTAAAAACAAATGCTTTGTAAGATTACACATGAATGGTTATTGCTACTTTATTACTCATCTTTTTACTCAGATCCTCTCCTATGCATATCCCAGTCTCTTATTCAAATCAATGCATGGTTGCTAGGGTCATTTGGACCCTAGCAACCTGACTGCTGAAACTACAAACTGGAAAACTGCTGATTAAAAAGCTAAGTAACTCAAAAACCCCAAATTATAAAAAATGAAAGCCAGTTGAAAATTGTCTCAAGATATCCCGCTCTACATCATACTAAAAGTTAACTTAGAGGTGCACAACTCCTTTAATCTATTCAAACACAGCAAATTACCTGAAGAGTCGTGCCCTGTGTATTCATACGTCTTCTCCCAAGTCCCATTTTCCTCTTTCCAGATGATTACTTTCCGGTCGTATGAGCAGGAGGCCAAGATGTTCCCATACATGGGATGGGCCCATGCAACCTGCCAGACTGGACCCTCATGCCTGAAACCCAGACAAGACCCCAGTATGAGAACTGTGCACAGCCTCATGTCTCTTATGTAGCAGGAGATATACACTCACTCTTAGTCATCCTCAAACAGGCACACAGAGGTTTGGGAAAGCTGCCATTCATTTTTAATTTAAAAAAAATCCAGGTCATTAATAAACAAGTTGAAAAGCAATGCATCCAGTACAGAGCCCTGTGGTACCCCACTAACAACACTGGTCCAATTAGGTTATCTTGTGTTAGGGAGCTGCTATCCGGTTACCTTCACAGTGTTCTGCTGATGGGCTGCTGGGGTGGGGGGGGGGGATGTCACTCCAACTTGCAGTGTAGCAGTAAAGAGTGACTGAAGTTTATCAGAGCACAAGTCACATGACTGGGGGCAGTTGGGAAACTGACAATATGTATAGCCTCATCAGATTTCAAAATTAAATATAAGCAAATCTGTTTATTCTTAAGAAAAAGGAATTTCAGTGCAGAATTCTGCTGGAGCAGCCCACTTAATTAATGCATTTTGTAAAAAAAAAAAAACATTTTCCCCATGACAGTATCCTTCTAAATGCCACAATCACCTTCTACATAAGTTGATTTCTTTTCATTTCTAAAGAACAGAGACCTTAGATGACCATTTCCAAAGCTGAAGGCAACAAGCAAACCAGCTCTGTAATCATATAATGTACATTAACTGCAACTGTCTATTCCCTGTCCCTATCCTGCTATAACGAACAGCAAAAACAGGGGCATTTGAAACGTCAGAAGGGCAGTGAGAGGAACAAGAAAAGCCCTTTCCATCACTCACCCGCGCAGGTCAGCTATCAGAATCTGGCCTCCATTCTTCACATCAAAGATCTTCACAGATCGATCAGAGGAACAAGTAGCGAGACGTGTGCCATAATAATCCATCTGGGCATCATGCTGCAAGATATTTAAATGAAAGTAAGCATCCAGCTGGTTTTAGAGAAAATAACACCAGTGACATCCAGATATTTTTAGACACCCATTCAATAACCACATTCAGGCCCAGATCACTAACTGCCTACTAGCTGTCTCCACCTGGATGAACTAACACCACCTCAAGCTCAACCTGGCCAAAACTGAGCTCATGTTGTCCCCACCAAAACCTAGCCCTTCTCTTCCTTTCACCATTATTACTCTTGACAACCCTGTTAAAGGACAAGTCCTTATAGGACATAGCCAGGGAGGAAAAATCGAGCACCGCACAATGGATCGTTGCCCTGTCGCCTTTTCTGTATTTCATAATAAAGGCTTTGCAATTTTAAAGTTTAATTTGTCGGTTTTTTTTCAATGTATACCAACAAATTTTTGAAAATGTTGATATTACTGGTCCTTTAACTCAACATGATGCTTGAGGGGGGGGGGGTCATCTTCGACCAGTCTCTCGCCTTCTCTAGTCATATTAATAATACTGTTAAAACTAGCCACTTCTTCCTCCACAATATAGTAAAGATATGCCCCTTTCCTTTACAAACAACAGCCAAAACACTAGCCCATACCCTTATCCCATCCTGTTTAGACTTTTGCAATCTCCTACTAACAGATTTTACTTCACTCCCATCTCTCTCTCCTCTAATCAATCTTCCCTTGTCTCATTGTACGTTCCTGGCAGTTTGTTCCTCTCAGAGACAGCTTCTTTTTACATCATACACTGCAAACTCTCTTCTTAAAACTTCTTAAGTCTTACCATTTCGCATTTCATCCCTAAATTCCTGTCTACCTTTTGGAGCAGTAGAACATTAGTCTAGACCTGGTAACTTCTGGAATTTTTTTTTACCTTGTACACTTCCCCCTCCAATTTGTGCCTGTATGTTAGTCACACACCCACTTAGACTGTAAGCTCTATGGGGCAGGAACCTCCATCCAACTATTTCTCTTACTACATAACACTTAATCTGTGTGTCCTTATATGAGCTCTATGTACTGTATATATTTGTTTTTATTATTATTATGTGACTTGTCTTCAACATGTATACTTTCTTCCTGCTAATGTTTGGTTACCATACGAATACCAAATGTAACAAACACAAGCAAAAAGATACGTATGCTGTAGTTAGTTTAGAATTTATTCCCTTTTATTATTAACATTTATTTATATAGCGCCAGCATATTTCGCATCCCTGATTTCCTTTAAATCATTCATTAAATATTAGTTTATTCAGTAAATTATTCTTTGTTTTATTTAATCCAGTGTACAGGTTTTATGTTAAACATTTAGAAGCCACAACCGCAGTGTTGTTTTGGGCTGCACAGCTGAAAAACTGGATAACACACTGCATACACAGCAAAAACTAACATTTACACACAGATGACAAAGCCCCCCCCCCCCCCCAATAGAAGAATGCCTAATTGCAGAGTCAATTAATTCAAAGAGAGAAAGGATTTGGAACTTACAATCATATCCTCATGGGAAGTGTCCACTGTGTTTATTACGGAAACCTGCAATTAGAGGAGAAGAGTTAATAAAATTGCAATTGGGAAAATGCAGCCTCACAATACAAGCCAGCTCATACTGAGCTCTTAATGGGGATGTACTGCTCTGCAGAGTAACGACAGGGGGAATCCCCCATCTTACTTCACAGAACTCAAGTAGCTTTGTTTGTTTCCCTGTAGAGATTTGTATCTACAGACCCAGTGCAGACAGATGGAACCTGATGTGGCTTTCCATGGGACAGCATGGCTCACATCCTGGGAAGATTCAGTGAAAATCTTATAATACAATGACCATTGGCCAGCAGTGCAGACTGGGAGCTCAGCTGAGGAGATGCCTGCAAAGTGCACAATCGGCAAATCTCTTGCTGGAGTTCAAGAAAACATGAACACCCTGAGGACAAGCTTAGGAGCTGAAGCGGTTGTTCACCTTTAAATTAACTTTCATTGTGATATAGAGAGTGCTGCTATGAAAGATTGCAATTTGTATTTATGTTTTATTATATGTGTGTTTTTTTTTTTTAACTATTTAGCTTTTAGTTTAGCAGCTCTCCACATTTTGATGTCAGCAGCTATCTGGTTGCTATGGTCCAAATTTACCTAGCAACCAGGCACTGGTTTCTAGTCTTTGAACCATTAAACATTTGAAGATTTGTTACTGCTCCATAATCTACCACTTTTTTAGCTATCTTAAACTGATTTGCCCTGAAGGAAAAAGCACAGGCTTTAAAAAGAACCAATTAATGAAAAAATATATTTTCTTCACTAAAATTAATAAGGATAACGTGCCAAACTGGTGGAAAAACACTATATTAATGAAGCAAATCTACACCCCACGTGTAACCTTTTCATTAGCAAAGTAAACAACAGGCTTCCCACTTGTTAAACTGGCCATAGACGTAACAATTACGATCTTTCTTGGAAACGATCTTTCCAAGAAAGATCGTTCATTTCAACACACACGTGTAGAGCTGAATCGTCAAATATACAGGTAGAAACAATAGAATTCTACTTGTATCTGACGATTCAGCACTAACAATGGCCGATGTTCAGGGAGCTTTCAAAGGCATCCGATCAAAATTTTCCGTCCAGCCCGATCAACCAGCCGACCGATATCTTAATCTTCTGACGATATCGGTCGGCTCATTTCCCACCATACACGCCCCGAATATCGTACGAAAATTCGTTTGGTACAATATTATCTGTGTGTCTATGGCCACCTTTAGAATGAAGGCATGGACTGCAGTGCTAGGAAATGAAACCACGAAACCATGATTAGCATTTCAAATGCCTTATGTTGCAGTGTCATCTGGGCAAAATGTTCCTATTTAGACTCAAGAAAAACAGCATTTAAAGTAGAATTCAACCTGTTAGATAAAAAAACATGTAACCCCCCACCACGCTGCACGTAGACACCCCTCCTCCTACCACAAGCCTATTTACCCCCCCGTGGAAATGCCCCAAACTTTTTACTTAGCCCTCGGCGCATATTCTGTCCTTGGGGTTCACAGGCGCCACTTTCTTTCTCTGTCAATCTTCAGAAGGAGACCGGCGTTTTCAGGGTATGCGCAGTTGGAGAAATTTTTTGGCCCTGAACAACTGCGCATGCGCCAAAAGTTACGAAAATTCCTGTAACGTTTGGCGCATGCGCCGAATCTCTGCTCTGCTTCCGAAGATTGACAGAGAAAGAAGAGGTTGCCAATAAATAATGCACAAAAGCCATGACTATCTTGTAAATGATATCCTTATAAACAGTGAGTGCAGATGTCATTGTTTATAAACAGTGAGTAGTGATGTAATTTCACATGACTCACTGAAACTTGTATATTACAATAAATAAATTACCCCCTGTTGCAAAATATGAGGATATTATTAGTTACCTCAAAGTTCCATGACCTGCATATGGTCATGAAACTCCTCGGTAACTTATAATATCCTTATAATTTACAAGAGGGGCCAATTTATTCACTTTATAATCACTGGGGGGGTACCTAACATTTGATTAGATTACGTTTCCTTTATCTTCTACCCATTTGAGCTCATCATACTGCAGAAACTGGTTCTACTGAAGGACAAAGTCTACCAATGAATGAGTTCAGCATCAGCAAATAAAAAAAAAAAAAAAGATCTCCAGGAAAAGCTTGGTTAGGAATTTAGTTGCATGGAAACATATATTTTGTATGACCTCTGGTATTCATATGTTCCTTGCTATAAAACACAGATTGATGTACAAAACCAAAACACCAGGGTTGAATGACACCGTGGGAAGACCAGAGCGGGCTTCTGACATGTTATTTTTAGTAGTTCATAGCTGCAACATATACTGCAGTGTTGTCTGATACAAGGGAGAATATATAGAGGACCCTGCTCATAAGAGCTGCATAAGTCACAACATTGCAGAAATAATACATAAATCAGGAACATGCAGTACGGCTGAACTACAACACCCAAAATTCCCTCTGTGGGTGTAACAGGTGGAGGCTGGACATACTGATGTATATAGACTATAGACTTGCACTCTCTGCCACACCCAGTCATGAGTAAAGCAGACACTTTTGCTCTCTGACAACTTACATTGCATATTGAGAATCTAATCATAAAAGGGTTGTAAACCTTTAAATGAATTAGTATGATATAGACAGGGATATTCTGAGACAATATGCAATTTGTTAATATCTGTGGTTTTTGAGTTATTCAGCTTTTTCATTCAGTGGCTCTCCAGTTTGCAATTTCAGCCATCTGGTTGCTAGGATCCTAATTAACCTAGTAACCATGCACTGGTTTGAATAAAAGCCTGGGATATAAATAGGAGAGGTCTGGGGAATATAATGTAGCAATAAAAATACATTTGAAAACTTACAGAGTATGTGTTTGGGTTCAGCGACCCCCATTTGAAAGCTGGAAGAAGGCAAATAATTCAAATAATATTAAAAAGAAAAAATGAAGTCCAAATGAAAAGTTGCTCAGAACCAGCCATTCCATAACATACTAAAAGTTAACTTAATGGAGAACTACCCCTTTAATGACGACGGGCTGCTCAGGGAGCTGAAAGGCATGAAGCACTATGGGAACAACCAGACCAACCCGAGAGTAAGCCATTCGCTAACAAACTCCTGCCTGTTAGGCGCTACTCACCATTTTCTTGGGTCTTGCGAGGTTCCTTAGTTACAGAATCACTCAGACGTGGCAACTCCAGGCGCCTTTCCGCAAAATCTGGCTCACTACAGCTTCCGGGTGTACAGCGCTACTTCCGCTCCGGCTGCAACAACTAACAGTTCCGGGTAGAGGGCTCTTTAGTTCTTAATCATAGTTTTGTGCCTGATGGTTTTTGGCGGGTAGTTTTAGGGCGTTTTAATAATAATCCTGTACGTGAAAAGCAATGCTTCAAGTTGAAATGCGTTGTTAGAAAGTTCAGAAAGAAGATCAATGTAATGTATATAAATAAGCCAGCATTAGTGTGCAAGTTGAATACATTACCTGTTTACCATTGTCTATACCTTATGAAGAATTATATATGCCTGGGACTGGGAGTGCGAAAAAGCAGGCAATTAGGAACACAAATATAAGTCTACTTCTAAAGCAAAGTTACCAATGCCAGATGATGTACACTATATTATATAAGTCATACCCATACCTCCCAACATTCTGGATGTAAAAAGAGGGACAAAAATTGTTTTTGCCCACAGTACGGCAAAAAAGTGACCACGCCCATTTGTGAGGCCGCACCCCCTAATTACCATGTTTATTTTACTGAATTTGACAGGTTATGAAAGTTTGAAAATATTTCTCCTTATCTAAACTGTTACAATTACTTATTTTCTTATCTCAAAAGTGTTACAAAGTATCTTATTTGCACCTGTTAGCTGTTCTGGACTCTCTGCCAAAAGCCAATTAAGTTAAAATCTTTGCTTCTTTTTCTGGCTGTTCAGTGCAGAGAAAAGAGGGACTTTCCAGTACAAATGAGGGACAGCGGGTTGAGCTCTCAAAAGAGGGACTGTCCCTCCAAAAAAGGGACAGTTGGGAGGTATGCATACCTCCCAACATTTTGGAAGTAAAAAGTGGGACAAAAACATTTTCCGCAAATAGCGCACTCATTTTTTTTGACGACTCCCATCTTTGTGGCCACACCTCCTTATTACCATGGTCATTTTACTAAATTCGTCGGGTTATGAAAATATTTCTCCTGTTACAATTACTTATTTTCTTATCTCAAAATTGTTATGTATTTTATTTGCACCTGTTAGCTGTTCTGGGTTCTCTGCCAAAAGTCAATTAAGTTAGAAACTTAGTTTCTTTTTCTGTCTGTTCAGTGCAGAGAAAAGAGGGACTTTCCAGTACAAATGAGGGACTGGGGGTTGAGCTGTCAAAAGAGGGACTGTCCCTCTGAAAAAGGGACAGTTGGGAGGTATGTATAAGTGAATGTATTTGCTTCCCCTTTAGCTTGTCTTGATAAAAAAATAAATAAAAACAAAGCATCCTGGGGTAATCTCCTAGGGTTGCCAACATTTATTAAAAATAACGGCCTTCCTATATACTTCGCTGTTTTTTCTATTGCCACCCAGCTAGGGTTGCCACCTTTTCTTGAAAAAAATACCGGCCTTCCTATATATTTATATTTTTTTCCTATTAATAACATTGGGATCAACCATAAAAAATACAGGCCAGGTGGCAACCCTACACCCAGCCGGTATTTCACTGGCCTAGTCGGTATTTTACTGGCCTAGCCGGAAAAACACTGTCCAAGTCCGGTGCCAGTATTGCAAATTTACCGGCAATGTTGCTGCTGGTAAATCTGTAATACCCCTATTAAAGGCCCCTCCCAACTAGGGTTGCCACCTGGCTGGTATTTTACCGGCCTGGCCGGTATTTTTGATGGTTGATCCCAATGTTATTAATAGGGAAAAATCTTAGATATATAAGAAGGCCGGTATTTTTTTCTAAAAAAGGTGGCAACCCTACTCCCAACCCACTAAAAACGTATCTTTTCCAGCGTCATGGCGTGGTTCTGCACCTTTTACGTCACGACATGTCCTTTTACATCATGACATGACCCTTTTGTCCCGCCCACCACCCCCCACTGTCGGTAAAAAACTATTTCAAAGGTGGCAATCCTAGGTGCCACTAGGGTTGCCACCCGGCTGTTTTTTTACCGGCCTGACCAGTATTTTGGATGGCTGATCCCAATGTTATTAATAGGAAAAAAGCCAAATATATAGGAAGGTGGTAACCCTAGGTGCCACCCGGCTAGGGTTGCCACCCAGCCGGTAAAACACCAGCCAAGGCCGGGGCCGGTATTACAAATTTACCGTCAATGTAGCTGCCGGTAAATGTGTAATACCCCTTAAAAAAAGGCCCTTGCCTTGCCTGAAATCCTATTAAAACTTACCTTTCTCACGTCTTCAGGTGATCGCTCGACGTGGCTCCGCCCCCTTTTGTGTCACGTCACGCCCCTTTTTGGCCCCGCCACCACCTGCCGGTATTAAATTTTGTAAAAGGTGGCAACCATACACCCCGCCAATATTTTACCAGCAAAATACCTGCCAAGGCTGGTATTACAAATTTACCGGCAATGTAGCATACCTCCCAACTGTCCCTTTTTTTGGAGGGACAGTCCCTCTTTTGACAGCTCAACCTGCAGTCCCTCATTTGTACTGTAAAGTCCCTCTTTTCTTTGCACTGAACAGCCAGAAAAAGAAAAAAAGTTTCTAACTTAATTAGCTTTTGGCAGAGAGCCCACAACAGCTAACAGGTGATACTTTGTAAAACTTTTGAGATAATAATTGTAACAGGAGAAATATTTACAAACTTTCGAAACCTGCCAAATTTTGTAAAATGAACATAGTAATTAGGGGGTGTGGCCACAAAAAAGGGGGCATGGTAAAAATTTAGCCACGCTACTAAAAAAAATTTGTCACTCTTTTTACTTCCAAAATGTTGGGAGGTATGATGTATCTGCCAGTAAATCTGTAATACCCCTATTAAAGGCCCTTGGCCCGCCCCCAATCTGCTGAAAACGAACAGTTTTTTTGGGGGTTGGGCCAATTGCGCGTCATGACTCCTCTCCTCTGATGTCACAACACACCCCCTTTGACATCATGGCACGCCTCCTTTCTTCCCGCCCCCACCACTACCAGTAAAAAAATTTTCAAAGGTGGCAACCCTACACACAAGTCATCCTAGACGTGCATCTCCAGGGCTAATAGCTTTTTTTGAATTTGATGCCATACCTCTCAACATTTTGGAAATAAAAAGAGAGAAAACATTTTTGGTGAAAACATTGTGGCCACACCCATTTGTATGGCCACACTCCCTAATTACCATGTGCATTTTACAAAATCTGGCAGGTTATGAAAGTTTGAACATATTTCTGTGGTTTTTTTTTCAGTTATTACAGTTTTTCTAATGAAGGTAAATTGCCATTTAAAGGGCAAGGAAAGTGTAAAATAGAATAAGGCTAGAATTGCTGTATTTTGTATACTAAACATAAACATGAACTTACTGCACCACAAGCCTAATGAAACAAATGATTTATGCTTTCAAAGTTGGCCACAGGGGGCTGTCATCTTGTAATTTTGTTATACATCTTTGTCTGACACTGGCACTGCACATGCTCAGTGTGGTCTGCTTGAGTTCTGCATGGCTGGTAAGTAAGGCAGGGGCTCCCCCTGCTGTTCATAAGTGATTGTTTCCCTGCTAGAAACACTAAATGAAGGGAGAATTTTACTGCATACAGTCAGGTTTCTTATAAAAACGGTACACATTTTAAAATTAAAGTATATTGGAGATAGATTTCTTTTTAATTAAAGAAAGTGGGATTTTATTTCTTTGCCTTTCCTTGCCCTTTAAGGGAGTGTAACTTTTCCCAAGGGACCTGTTATCTTATATTGTTACAATTACTTATTTGCTTATCTAGAATTTGTTACAAAGTATCTTATCTTCTGCTGTGGCTGTTCTGGGCTCTCTGCCAAAAACCAGTTAAGTTAGAAACGTTGTTCCTTTTTCTGGCTGTTCAGTGCAGAGAAAAACGGGACTTTCCAGTACAAATGAGGGACTGCAGGTTGAGTTGAGAGGGACTGTCCCTCTCAAAACGGTTGGGAGGTATGCCATGCCACCCCTCAAATTCTAACGCCCTAGGCCCAGGCCTGAACATTTGGAAAAAAATTTGATGTGATATATGGGAAAACATTACTTAAAATAAGGGAAATACACCCATTGAAATGCATTATGAATTGCCTATGGAGCAAAGATGTGGGGGCGCTGGGCAGGTACCCGATCAAAAGTTTTCTGCCTACCCCTAGTCACAGTGGCTCGCTCCCCTGCTGCTCTCATCCTCCTCATCCCCTCCATCTAGCACTCCCCCTCCCTCCCCTTGTTACACTGGCTTCTTCGTATGGAGCATGCACGGAGCTGCAAGCGTGTGCGTGCGCACACACAGGGCGGGGGGATCTGACCGGCCCGGGTGCCTAGGGCGCCTTGTTGGCACGGCTCAGCCCTGACAAGGAATACTTGGGAAGGAGGAAACACATGGTGAGACAGTCAGTGCTCTGACAGAAAATAGTTTAGACTAGGGGTAAAATGCAAGTACCAGAATTTACAAACTGTATCTTCAGGCTCCTCTCTGGCAAATAATGACCCCAGCTCATTATTAAAGGGCTGTAGGGATGTAACTGTAGGACTGTAACTGGGTTTTCCAGTATGAACGCCTGGCTAACCCAAAAAGAACATTTTACATAATGAAAGTAGGGTTGCCACCTTTTCTAGAAAAAAATACCTGCCTTCCTATGTATTTATGTTTTTTCCCTATTAATAACATTGGGATCAAGCACCAAAAATACCTGCCAGGCCGGTAAAATACTGGTCAGGTGGCAACCCTAAATGAAAGTAAATGCCATTCTCAGAAGATCTCCAATTCAAAACATTAAGGGGCAGATTTATCAAGGGTCGAATTGATGCGAAGTGAAAGTTCGAATCAAATTTAAAAAATTTGAATAAATTTTGGGCTTATTCGAATATTCAACATTGATTGCCATATTGAACCTACCAAATTGCTATAGAATCCTATGGGAAGCTCCCATACAGTGGTGTAACTAAATGTTATTGGGCCCCACAGCACATTAATTTTAGGGCCCCCAACATATCCAGAGATTGTCCTTTTTTACCAATATATGTTGAAATAGCTCATTAATTAGGGCCTCATAGGGCCTCCTATACCTCCTAGGCCCCCCTGCAGCCACAGGGTCTGCTTCCTCTGTAGTTACACCACTGCTCCCATAGGATTCTTCAAAGTTTTTTTTGATCGAATAAAAAAAATTAGATCGATTGCTTAAAATAGTTCGGATCGATCAATTCGAACGATTTTATTGATCAATCAAATTTTTTATATTCGATCGTTCAATAAATCGAAATGCGTTAAAACCCCTCAAATTCGGAATTGGCGGGATTTTAATTTGTCTCAAATTCGAGGGTCGAATTCGAGGGCTTTTAATCCTCAAAATTCGACCCTTAGTAAGTCTGTCCCTAAGAAATTTAATAATACTGATATAAACAGCAGCATCTGTCTGTCCACTTCATGCAGGTTCCAACTACACATATCAATGTTTCAGTTTCTTTTTCTCCAATCAAGCATTGTTTAATTGATAACATATAGTCAGTACCAGCAGTGCATGGATACCAAAGGATAGACTGATGTTTAATTAGTAATTCTATTTAAAAATAACTTTGCATTTCTTTCATTTTGCAAAATTCTACATTTTAATAAAATGAATTGGTGAAACAAATGCCCATTGCCCGGGGTAGCTACATGTTACTAGCTTCTAAAGATTTGTCTGTCATATCCATTGGTTTTTCTATTGTTGCTGTGCACCAACAGAAATTTAAGTTCAGTGATATCAGTGAGGCCCTCTTCTGATCTGGTGTGGTTAGTAGTATAGACCGCTAATGAAGGCATGAGATCCTGTCTCATGATCAAGGCATGCTAAAGGTAGCCATTCACGCACAGTTTGTTATGTGTATGATATTTAATGTAAGTATTAGGGGAGACTAGGCAACCAATGTTGGCAAAAGACCATGAATGGCAAGAGACAAATATCAGCAAAGCACTTGGATGTTGGTTGTCTCGACGATCGGCCAAGATGTAGAATTTTGATTGGGCTTCTTTGAAGGCACCCGAACATAAGCCAGGGTTTACTGCTGATTCACCATATAAAGGTAGAATTTTATTGTTACCTGTATATCTGATGATTCAGCTCTCAACATTATGTAAATGTTATGGGAAGGAACCGTCAACTAGCTAGGCTGTAATTTGCAACCCAGTGGGTGCTATATAGTCTGGGGCATAGTACATGAAAATAGAATTCTAGCAGCAAAGTTCGTTTTCTTTTTTACTTGTCATAGGCCAGGTACATGTCAGATCATAGTCAGTTCATATTTTGCTTAACCCAGGTTTTATTTCAAGATTTATGGCAACAAATGACTTGATGGTGGAACTTCAGAAAGACTCCACAAAGCTGGACGAGGAAAGTGAAGGAAAGTGGTAAAGATGTTACTGAAACTGCTAGAGCAGTGATCCCCAACCAGTAGCTTGCGAGCAACATGTTGCTCTCCAACCCCTTGGATGTTGCTCCCAGTGGCCTCAAAGCAGGTGCTGATTTTTGAATTACTGGCTTAGAGGCAAGTTTTGGTTGTATAAAAACCAGATGTCCTGCCAAACATTCTCTCCTGTAGGCTGCCAGTCCATATAGGGGTTACCAAAAAGCCAATCAGAGCTCTTATTTGACATCCACACTTTTTCATGCTTGTGTTGCTCTCCAACTCTTTTTTAAATTTAAATGTGGCTCACGAGCAAAAAAGGTTGGGGACCCCAGTGCTAGAGGTTAAGAATGGGGAGGTGCAGAACCTGGCAGTGAAATGGTAAGAGAAGCCATAAAGTACCTGTGTTACCTGTTTATCTGTTCATCAGCTCTGTCAATCCTGTAATCATCAAGGTGGCCACATACATTAAGATATTTCTCTCCCTAACAACCAATTTTAGTGTGATCCAACAAATCTGTCAAATTATTGTGAGGTTAGTGGGCACCGAACATTCGTGCATCTAACAGTTTTTCTCCCAACATCAGTCAGAAAATCGATCGGGCAGATTTGAAAATTTTCATCATTCACAGTAAAATGTACTAATTGTCCAACTGTTTGCAGGGCCAAGCAGGCAGCTTTCTGTAGTTTCCTGGCTTCAACTAGATGATATTGGTTGAAATGGTCTTTTCTGTTGATGGACAAATCATTTCAGGATAAGCTTTGTCTTACAAGATTTAAAAAAAAATCTTAACATCTATGGCCACCTAGTCTTGAAATCGTAGCCCTTCAACTTCAGTCTAATTTGTTCTACGTAGTGACAGCAACCCATGAATATCTTACATTTATAATTTAGGCCACCAAGCCTTTTTTTTTGTTTCCCCCTGTGTTTTAGACTAAAAAAAAAATTGAGAGAAGCATTTATATATGCTTTGCTTCTCAGATTATGTAAAGGTATTGCCAATATAACTTATTGTTTGAACTTCTCGAAGCTGCCATTGTTCAGTGCCTTTGTTGAGATGGCCTTTTCAATCTTATTCCAAAACAAAGAGTCAACAGTAAGCATAGACTAGTATCCAAGCTGTGCCAGAAAACCCAATTAGAATTTCAATTTATCAGAGTGATCCGGCCTCTGGAAAAGGTTCTGGACAAGGCTTGTGACACCTCACCGTACACCAGGAAGTGAAGGTGAGGGCACTCTCTTGTATGGGGCACCTCAATTGTCACCTCGGGGACCAACTAGGAAAAGATTTGCAGCCCACTCTCCAAATAATCCTAGAAATACTACTAAATGAGATCACCCGTCTCACTGCTGTGAAGGTACTTATTGTGATTGCAGGGCCCCCAGTAAAGATTGACCTGAGGCCACTACTGAAGAATATTTTGCCTATTCTGGCCTCTTTCTTGAGGAAAAACCAGAGAGCTCTTTGACTGGGGACTCTTTCTGTCGTTGGTGTAAAATTACAGTGATCGCTTGAAGCCAGGAATGGTAGATCCTTTAGGGCTAGTCCAGACGGGGAGATTCGGGGGCGATCCGTCGACGGGCGACTTTTCGCCGCGACGGATCACCCCCGAATCTCCCCGAATAGGTAGGCATTGGCGCTGCTTCAAAGCGCCGGCGCGTGTTCACACGCGGCGGCGCGATTTTCAAAAGCGGCGAAAAGTCGCCCGCCGACGGATCGCCCCCGAATCTCCCCGTCTGGACTTAGCCTTACTCTGAGAACTGCCTGCCCTGCTAGCTGAATCAGACATGCATGTGGCACAAGTCACTATGGACTTTCTCTCCACTCTGGTGACTGCTTACCCAGCAGCACTATCTAAACTGGGTCCCAGTAACCTTCCTCAGTTCTTCCAGTTGGTTCACTCCTCCTTCCTCCAAAGTAGTGCTCTCATCTCCATTTTGTCTTTCCTGCATGCTTTAGTTCTAAGCCATACTCCCCATCTGAGTTTTTCAGAACTTGTCAAACAATTGACTGGGCCCATATAGTCTACAGGGCCTGTACTCCACAAACAAGCCTACCACTCTGATGCAAAATGTGTGGCTGCCTTAGCAAGTCCCTTTCCAAAGGAATCCAGTGATTCCATAACAGTTCATAGAGGATGCCAAGAGCACCAACGTGGGATTCCTGTGAAAGTATTAGCCTCTTGGGCTCAAGCAGAGCTTGGACATGAAAGGAGCTTAGGATGACAGCAGCGTGAACTGAAGAGTGTTATTCTGGAGGCATCTGCCTCCCTCAGTGAGGAAGTCAAATCTGCAGCATCTTATGTTTTGGGGAATGCCAGTGTTGGGAGCCCTGCAGCCCTTTTTGCTGCATGAGATTGGCAGGTAGCCTAAAAGACAATTCACTCAAGGAAGCCAGGGCCACCATCAGTGGGGAGACAAGTGTCCCAGGCCCAAAGGGAGGCCTGCAGAGGTGTCCACAACAAATTTTTCAAGGGAGAACAGACACTTTGCAGACTCTCCTCTATTCACCGATCCAAGAGGCTACAGTGTGACACCTCCTTCCGTGCTGCGTTCCAATCTCCCCCTCACTGAGTCCTCCCTCACTGAGTCCTCCCTCCTTAGCCCTCAGCCCCTCCCTCCTTAGCCTTCTTCCCCACCTCAACTATTGCAGCACCCAGGGTCGGACTGGGGAGCCGGGGCCCATGTTTTTTTTTTTTTTAAATATTCTCTGGGGTCCCAAATTTTTTTTTAACTCATAAGGGGGGCCCTGGTGCCAATGTTTTTTTTTTTAATTATTCTCTGGGGCCCCAATTTTTTTTTTCACTTGTAAGATGGGCCCAATTTTTTCTTCAAAAACATTAATGGGGGCCCTGGTGCCAATTTTTTTTAACTTATAGGGGGGCCCTGTTAACCAATAATTTATTTCAAATTGTTAGGGGGCCCAATTAAAAACTTTATGGGGCCCTGGTGCCACAGCTTTTTATTTAACTTATAAAAGGGGCCACTGACCATCAATAACCTGTGTGTGGGAGGGAGATTACCTTTTTTAGCGCTGATGTCTGTGTTGGAGTGGGTGGGATTCTGGGTAGGCAGGGCCCAGGGGGCCCCCTAAATTGTAGTTGCACGGGGCCCCGTGATTTCTAATGGCGGCCCTGAAGGAAGCACTTGTCTCTCTTGCAAGTGAAGAGTGTGGAAACTACTGCTCCAGCACTGTGAATCTAAAGAAGAGGGCACCAGAAATATAGTGGCAGAATGCCTGGGAAAGCTTATTCTGGTGAATCCCTCACAGCTCCTATCCAGGCTCAGGTAATGCACATGTGCTCAGTCTGGGATGGGCTCTTAATGAGATGGTCTCCTAGAGTATCAGTAGGTGTTTATTGTATTTTATATTCTATTTATACATTCAAACACTGCACTTGCCAGTAAACGGTTTACTCAATTTATACTCAATTACAGGTAATTACTCCCGGGACATATGTCACTGCATCCTGAAAATTTAAAAGGGATTCTGTCGTGATTTTTATTAAATAGTTTTTATTTCTAAATTACACTGCAAATAATTCACTCTACAATACAAAATTTAATTCCTGAACCAGCAAGTTTTTTTTTTAGTTGTAATATCGGTGTGTAGGTGCATCTCAGGTCATTTTGCCTGGTCATGTGATTTCAGAAAGAGCATGAAACTGCTTTCTGGCAGGCTGTTTTTCCTACTCAATGTAACTATGTGTCACAGTGGGACCTGGATTTTACTCCAGACCCCCTGGCCCCCTTACTGCAATGCCACGCATGCACTCACAGCAGCGAGATGCGTGTGCAGTGCCGCACTGGGCCGGTGGGACATCAGGAAAATCCCGTGGGCCCATGGCCCTTGTGGGCCCTGCTAGCCCAGATCCACATTTGCAGGCCCACGGTGCTGCTAGCCAGGGCCCCCTTCCGACCCCTGGACCCCGCAGCTGCTGCGATGCTCCATTGAGTGTGCGCGCGCACGTCCCCCGCCGTGCTACTGCTCTGCCGAGAGCGTGCACTTATGCGAACGCGTGCACACGCACCACATATTGGGCGTCTGTTCGGGATTCGCCCTTCTTAAGCAGGATTCGGACAATTCTTGATCATGGCTGAACCGAATCCCACTTTGCATATGTAAATTTGGTGATGGATGGGAAATTACAGGACTGTCAAAAAACAAGGAAGCCAAAAAATTTTCGCCCCACCTGTCCAGACCCTAATTTGTATATGCAAATTAGGATTCAGTTCGGTATTTGGCAGAATCTTTCATGAAGTATTCAGCCGAATCCCAAAAGGTGGATTGTGCATCCTGTGTTTCTACAGATGGATTCCCAGGCAGGTTAACTAGTTGTTAATGCAGGGTTCCTGCATCCATCACCACTCCAATATGATGGATGTCACAAACACACAAATACACATGCTGTACTTTACTTTTCAGTTTATTACAAAGAGCAACATCAGAGACAGGGAGTTTATTCGTTTTCCTCGCTGCGAAGTCTGGCATTGGGGTTTGTGACTTTGATGGCGAGCTGTGCGGCTCTTTCCACAATTGTCTTGCGGTTTTTAGAGGAGACATTGTGGGCAATTTCTGCACAGAAAGATCTGTAAGGGGGAAAAATGGCTTTTAGTGTGTTTCTGCAATCATGAATTTATGTAGTACCAGCAAGTTCCACAAGCACTTTAAAATAAATGGAACACAAGCCTTACAATAATAATTATAAACAGACAGTGGTTACAGTATAAAAAGTTGGGATTGAAGGCACCCTCATAAGGCGTTGCAATAGACTCCTGAACAATAGTTTAAAGAAGGAAAGCTACAGAGGCAGTTTATTGCCAATAGATTAGCCACAATGGTGCAAGCTATAACTGTAGAAGGCTTTACCATATAGGAGTAAACAGTTCTAGAACCACTTTTGTTTAGGATAGCAGCTATCATATTAGCTTGGGGGTGACATCACTTCCTGCCCTAGTCTCTCCCTGCTCACTCATAGCTCTGGGCTCAGATTACAGCACGGAGGGGGGAGGATCAAACTGAGCATGCTCAAGCTCTAGCCCTGGAGATTTAAGATGAAAACAGGAAGACTGATACAGAAGCCCATGTGACACAATAGAAGGAAAGAAATGCTGTGTTTCTTTTGATAGAGGACTCAGAGCAGCAATACTTTGAGGGTTTACTGGTGTATTTATATAGACCTTTCTGATAAAGCTTAGTTATTTTTAGCCTTCCCTTCTTTAATTTACATTTAAGCTATATATCCCAATAACACGAGATCATAAGTCTTAATATATGTGTTGGATGGCCACATTTCTAAATCTTGGTACACACACGGTCTGCTTTAAAAAAAAAATACATGGCTGTACCTGCTCAGCATCAAATGTACATAAAGTCATGTACAGAAGAACTCCTTGGGTGATTACCAAAGCAGACCTTAAAGGTGGCCATACACAGGCCGATATAAGCTGCAGACTGACCAAACTGGCAGCTTATTGGCCAGTGTATGGAGCCCTCCCTGACAGCTTCCCTGATATCAGGCCGATGTTGACCTGGTTTAAAAATCCCATCTGATTGAGGACCGCACTGGTTTGACGCTGTCCTCAGTCTGATCACCTGTATTCTTGGTGTTATGATAGGTTCACTGGCCCTAGGGCCCAAAATTGGATCAGTTCGGTATTGCCTACCTCAAGGCAGGGATACTGGAGAGAGATCTGCTCATTTGGAGACCTTAAGAGCCTTATTTGGCTAGTCTTGCAGCCAAATATTGGGCAGGACTATTTTGGCTCAAGTAATTTAGTGTCCTCTTTTTCAGCAGTTAGATCTCAGCCTAATGCAAGAAATATTCTTTGAGAAAAATGATAAGCCTAAACAGTATTACTGGCCAAGGGGTCTTCCACACAATTTAACAAATACGTCAGCTCCTGAGCATTTAGGGGTCTATCATGCTGCATAAAAAGTGGAGTGAAACATTACTGGTGAAAATTTTAATGATATTGTATTGTATGAATCAAGTTTTTCTTAAAAAAAAAAAAAAAAAAAAAAAAAAACCCTTGAATGTCAGGAAGGCTATAAACAACTCGAAATGGATAAACGGACCTCTACTATTGACTTGTACAAGAACTCGGAAGGTTTTCGGTTGTGAATGCTCAAATTTTGACTGTTTTCATGGCTGAGATGTGATAAATCTCACATTGGAATTTACATTCAAATAGGGGGATTAAAATTAGAATATGTGAGTTATTAAACATGAAAATTAGAATTTACAATTTGACCCTTGATAAATCTGCCCCTGAATTTGGCCATTTTCCAGTTCTACAATTTACTTCCCTGGGCACTGGCCTGTGGTACTTTCCTTTAGAGCTTTCCATATTTAGCCTCCCAACTAACCCTTGCACTGTTTCAAGCTGGGTGCTTTGTAGTACTATAAGATCTAAATTCTGTTCGGATTTGTCGTCTACTCAGGGTAGTGTGTGGATACCTGGGATAAAAGAAGAATATAGAAGTACAGGAAAGCCCAGAATGTGAGCCAGCTGGGAAAATACCTGTTATTTAGGTCAATGGTCTCCAACCTTTTGTGCCCCAGGGACCGATGTAAAGCCCTAATTTTTTTCAAAAACCGGAGGGGGCATCAACAGCTATATCCCCTGAACAATTTAGGTCTCTTTAAAAATATATTGCATAAACCAATTCATGTGTAATAACCTGATTCATGTAAATAACCCATTTTCATAATAATACACTTTTTTAGTAGCATGTGCCATTGGGTAATCATAAATAGAAAATATCCATTGTAAAAAATAAGGACAGCCTCCTCGGATCGTATGATTCAACGGTGCACACAAACATACCAAACAAACTGTAGTTAGGTCACATGAGCCAATTAACAGACAGAGTTGTGTCTTTTGCTTCAACACTTCTTCCTGTTACAGTTAGAGTTGAAATATTTCTGGTCAGGTGATCTCTGAGGCAACACACAGACCATCACCAAATGGTGGTTCAAGGCAAGAGATGTAAAAGGGCAATATTTACTTATATATATTCCAGTTTGGTAAGATTATTTAATATGCCATGATATAAACTACCTGTTGCTCAAGTATTCATTTGGGGTATAGTTTTCCTTTAAAGGACCAGTAACATCAAAAAAATTAATTGTTTTAAAGTAATAAAAATATAATGCAGTGTTGCCCTGCACTGGTAAAACGGCAGTGGTTGCTTCAGAAGCAGTATTGTTTATTTAAATAAGCTGCTGTGTAGCCATGGGGGCAGCCATTCAAATGAGAAGGCTCAAGCTACACAGCAGATAACATTATGTTCTACAGAGCTTATATGCTATCGGTTATCCATTACTTATCCTGTGCCAAATAGCCATTTTTCAATTTCTGCCATTGTTACACAGCTTGTTTATATGAACTATAGTAGTGTTTCTGAAGCAAACAGATCAGGTTTAACAGCGCAGGGCAACACTACATAATATTTTCTTTACTTTAAAACAAATTTTTTGGTGTTACTGTTCCTTTAATTTGTGTCAGCAGTGTCAAAGTTACATTTTGTCCATGGCCCACAGACAACTGAATAACAGTCTTCCATCAAGCATTTCTACCTTTCATTTCACCTTTAAATTAACTTTTTGCATGTTATAGAATGGACAATTCTAAGCAACTTTTCTGTTGGTCTTCGTTATTTTTTTTTTACAGTTGAATTATTTGCCTTCTACGGACTCTTTCCAGCTTTAAAATGGGGGTCACTCACCCCATCCATAAAACAAATGCTCTGTAAGACTAGGCATTTATTGTTAGTGCTACTTTTTATTACTCTTATTTCTGTTAAGGCCCTCTCCTATTCATATTCCAGTCTCTTGTTCAAATCAGTGCATGTTGCCAAGGTAATTTGGATCCTAGCAACCAGATTGCTGAAATTGCAAACTGGAAAGCTGCTGAATAAAAAGCTTACGCAAAAACCATAAATAATAAAACATGAAAACCAATTGCACCTTCAAGTAAACAACCCCTTTAATTGATCCAAGGGCTTGAGTGTGCCAATTATAAACACTGATTATATTTCAAGTATATATGATTAATACTTCTAATAAAGGTGTAACAAAATGTACTTACTTGTTGCTCATCATGAGAACCTCCAATTCTTTAATATTGTGCACCAAAAACTTCTTAAATCCTGTGGGCAACATGTGTTTGGTCTTTTTGTTGCTACCATAACCAATGTTAGGCATCAGGATCTGTCCCTTAAACCTTCTGCGGGCTCGGTTATCAATACCTCTGGGTTTGCGCCAGTTACGCTGTAAGAGGAGAGCAAACAATCAGAGGAAGAATGAATAAATGTTCATAAACAACATACTATGGAAGTATTCACACAAACCGAAATCTTGACATATCGATCCGACTGGTGGCGGATGAACTTCTTTGTCCGCTTCTTCACGATCTTGGGCTTGGTGAGAGGTCTGAGGGCCGCCATGGTTCCTAAAAAGAAATAAGGAATGGCTGGCTGTAAAACTGGAAGTTGCATGCAGTATTTATCAGACTCAGCGGGGCAGGTTTATTGAAGGGCAAAGTGGCCGTAGCAAAAATTCACCAGAAAGCTCATCTGCAGGGCCATCGCTAATTCCCTAACAGGTGTAGAGACAATTCTCTAGCAAAAGAGTTCATCGCTAGTGAAGTTTCATGCCCCATCACCTGGCGAATTTTCTCTCAAGTGAACGTTTGTTACCCCTTTCACCAGTTTCCATAGCCACCTTAGAACTGGCGAACTGATAAGATGAAGCTACATCCTCCTCAATCTTATGTCAGTGACTTCATGGTTTTGGAGTGGAATTCTATCCCTGAATCAGTGGTACAGGCTGATACATTAGATAGCTTTAAGAAGGGGTTGAATGGTGTTTAGCAAGTGAGGGAATACAGGGTTATGGAAGCTCCTAGTACAAGTTGATCCAGGAACTAGTCCCATTGCCATTTTGGAGTCAGGAAGACCCCCCCCCCCGGCAAATTGGAGAAGCTTCAGATGGGATCAACTAGCAGGCAGCTTAATAAAGTTAAAACTTTGAACTTGAACGTGTGTCTTTTTTCCTAACTTACTATTAGGGATGCACCGAATCCAGGATTCGGCCTTTTTCAGCAGGATTCGGATTCAGCCGAATCCTTCTGCCTGGCCGAACCGAATCCCAATTTGCATATGCAAATTAGGGCCAGGGAGGGAAATCACGTGACTTTTTGGCACTAAAGTAAAAAATGTTTTCCCCTTCCCACCCATAATTTGTGTATGCAAATTATGGTTCAGATTCGGTTTGGTATACGCCTGAATCTTTCAGGAAGGATGCGGGGGTTCGGCCGAATCCAAAATAGTGGATTTGGTGCATCCCTACTTACTATGTTATGTAGATTGTATGCCAGAAACACACACCTGGCGAGGCAATTTGGAGTGATTTTAAAAATCGCGCCGCTCCGTGTGGACACGCGCCGGCACTTTGAAGCCTCGCCAGTGCCTAGCTATTTGGGGAGATTCAGGGGCGATCCGTCGTGGCGAGAAGTCGCCAGGCGACGGATCGCCCCCGAATCTCCCCGTCTGGACTTACCCTTAAACAGAGGTGTTCAAATGAAGTTTAGACAGCAATCCGATTATCAAAGAAAACTAGCTATAACCATTTCTCCCATTACATTCAGCCGCCACAAAAAAAAAAGCAATGGGTAGCCATAGCAAAACAGTTCTAAATGACAAAAATATCTCTATTTTCCCAAACCAATGCAGATAGGCCATGTGTGGGATACAAGTGAACAGTATTTATAATGCTGTATTGTATTTTCATGATTTCTGGATGAAGCCTTTATTTGCCAAGGATTGCAAATGTGCTTAAATAACAAGTGTCATTGCCAGATGGCAAAGGGTTTCTTGCAAAGATCTCACTATCCGTTGTGGATTACAGACAACCATGCACAGTAACTAAGTCAGGGGTGTCCAAACTTTTGGCTTCGAGGGCCACATTGGAAAAACAAAAACTGTCTGGGGGCCACAAATGAAATACAAAAAACACTTGATTTGTAAAAGTAAAGAACTACAATACCAGTTGTATAACCAGATGGAGCTATACACTGGAATATGGGACACCTGGATATTAAATAGTAATAATAATATAATAATAAGTCTAACTGGGCAATGGGCATAGTCCCCCCTCCTCCTATATCCTTTGCAACATGACGTTTTCTCGGGAACTGAGCGTTTCAAGCTGGGCCGCATTCATATCCATCCTGGGCCGCATTTGGCCCTGGGGCCGCAGTTTAGACACCCCTGACCTAAGTGTATAGCAAACTAACAGTATATATCTATGGAATAACCTGGCCAAAGCCCTTTGCAAAGCAGTCCATCTAAGTTCCACATATTAACACATGTACCAGACTACCTTCCTCTAACCAGTACACAACACTGACCAAGGAATGGGTAAATCATCTGGAATGATCTTCCTCCTTCGGTACATGCTGAATGAGCAACGCTGCTCCCCAGCAAAGAACCCGGAGGTTGAGGTATAACACTGCTGTGTCTTCTGCTGCCAAGTTATTACTGAAGACTAACCCAAAAATGCACATCTATTTCTGACCAGTAGTGACTTGCTTAAGCTGCTATACAGACACTGCTAAATGTAGTTTAACTAAAACAGCATGAGATTTAGTTGCATGCACACAAACCACCCACATACATACGTAGTACAGGGAGTCCTCGTGTTACACACAACTCACACTTATAGACAGGCTATTGCAGTAACACTGTGGTTTGCTGGACATCAGCATTTAGCTTTAATAAACCACCTGTCCCAATACCCTCTGGAGTGTGTTGTCTAAAAAGGTAACAATAAATACTATGTTAAAGGGCAAGGAAAGGCAAAGAAATAAAATCCCATTTTTACTTTCTTTAATGAAAAAGAAATCTATCTCCAATGTACTTTAATTTTAAAATGTGTACCGTTTTTATAAGAAACCTGACTGTATGCAGTGAAATTCTCCCTTCATTTTGTGCTTCTGGCAGGGAAACAATCACTTATGAACAGCAGGGGGAGCCCCTGCCTTACTTACCAGCCATGCAGAACTCAAGCAGACCATACTGAGCATGTGCAGTGCCAGTGTCAGACAAAGATGTATAACAAAGTTACAAGATGACAGCCCCCTGTGGCCAACTTTGAAAGCAAAAATCATTTGTTTGATTAGGCTTGTGGTGCAGTAAGTTCATGTTTATGTTTAGTATACAAAATACAGCATTTCTAGCCTTATTCTATTTTACACTTTCCTTGCCCTTTAAGACCAGTAACAAACAAATGAAATTGTTGTAAAGTAATAAAAATATAATGCAGTGTTGTCCTGTATGCTTCAGAAACACTACTATTGTTTATATAAATAATCTACTGTGTATCAAAGGGGGGCAGCCATTCAAAGAAGAAAAGGCTCAGGTTACACAGTAGATAAGTATTGTGGATCATAAGTGTATTAGTTATCCACTATTTAAACTCTGCCATTTAGCCTTTTTTTTAAATCCCTGCTACACAGCAGCTTGTTTATATGAACTATAGTAGTGTTTCTGGAACAAACACCCCTTTTACCAGGGCAACAGTACAGGATATTGTCATTACTTTAACACACTTTTTTTAGGCGTTACCGTTCCTTTAATAAGTAAATGCATACGTTTCAGCTTACATACTATTTCAACTTAAAAACAAACCTATAGACCCCATCTCATATGTAACCCGGGGTCTGCCTGCAGTCACTTCAGCCTACCCACTAAGCTGCACACTGTGCTTAAAGGAGGGCCCCCACTAAACCCGCCCCCCGTATCAGATAATATAAAGTGCTTTTGGGTACACTACCTGCTCAAATTATAAATGGCAGGCTGAACAGTTGTTATTAAAATAATCTCACATTAAAGGGATACCGTCATGGAATTTTTTTTTTCTAAATACATCAGTTAATAGTGCTGATCCAGCAGAGCTGTACACTGAAATCCATTTCTCTAAAGAACAAACAGATTTTTTTTAACATTTCATTTTGAAATCTGACATGGGGCTAGACATATTGTCAATTTCCCAGCAGCCCCAAGTTATTGGACATGTACGCTGATAAACTTCAGTCACTCTTTCCTGCTGTACTGCAAGTTGGAGCAATATCACCCTCTTCTCCCCCTGCAGCCTAACAGAACAATGGGAAGGTAACCAGATAACTCCCTAACACAAGATAACAGCTGCCTGGTAGATCTAAGAACACACAATAGTAAAATCCCATGTCCCACAGAGACACCTCCAGTTAGTGAGAAGGAAAAACCAACAGCCTGCCAGAAAGTATTTCCATCCTAAAGTTGCAGCACAAGTAATATGACCAGGGGAAGCTGGGAAATTGACAAAATGCCTAGCCCCATGTCTTGACACCTATTAGAATCACTCATAGCTTATATTTAATTGCCACCAGCACACAATCTACCTATAGGTATGCCATGTATTTGCCTGGTAGTATCATACCTGCAGTTACCTGAGAGAGTATGTCTGTATAAGGATAAACCACTCTCCCCCCACCCTCCCAGTAATGGCAGCGGAATATTCCTATGGGGGAGGATTATTTTATCTTCGTGTGAGGAATTGGCGGAGTCAATTTCGCTTTGATAGTTATGTAACATGGCCCTGTGGCCGGTGAGAGAAGCCACATTGTACCGAGTTATGACAGACTAGGCCAGGCAAGGAATCTCCTGATAAAAGCATCAATCCTCCACACCAGCAAACGAATAATGGCACCCTACGCATCGACGGTGTTCACGGATAACAGCGGCGCACAGAAAGGAAACCGTATCGGGTTAAACGAGTGTGGATGGCAACAGATTTACTCACCGGTTCGATGTGTCTGCCTTCTCCGCAGACAGCCCGAGTAAGAGAGAGAACTAGAGAACCCGGAAGGGGTAAAGAGCAGCGAGGGACTTCCGGAAACACAGCGCCGCTCTCAGTTGCGGCACCTAGTGGGTATTACAGCAACAACGGCTTCCAAAGTTATCAGTGATTTGTACCGTAAGGAAATTAGGAAGTTTATTTTACACTTGCTGCCAGTAGGATGACCATACCTCCCGACATTTTGGAAGTAAAAAGAAGTTCAAAAAAAGTTGCCACGAGTAGTGTGGTGAAAATTATTGGACCACGCCCATTGTCGCCACACACCCTAATTACCATGTTTATTGTACAACATTTGTCTGGTTATGAAATTATGAAAATATTTCTTCTAATCTAAACTGTTACAATTACTTATTTTCTTTTCTCAAAATTCTTACAAAGTATCTTAGCTGCACCTGTTAGCTGTTCTGGGGTCTCTGCCAAAAGCCAATTAAATTAGAAACTTTATTTCTTTTGGTGGCTGTTCAGTGCAGAGAAAAGAGGGACTTTCCAGTACAAATGAGGGACTGCAGGTTGAGTTGTCAAAAGAGGGACCGTCTCTCCAAAAAAGGGACAGGTGGGAAGTATGGGATGACTAGAGGCAAAAGGAGACAGTCGAACCTGTGTTATTATCTCGTAGGCAAGATACGGAGATATCATGAAACGTACTAAAATAACACCACGATTTTTAATAAACATGTTAAAGGGGTGTGTCACCTTTTAAAGGAGCAGTAACATCAAAAAATGTAATTGTTTTAAAGTAATAAAAATATAATGCAATGTTGCCCTGCACTGGTGTGTTTGCTTCAGAAGCACTACTATTGTTAATATAAATAAGCTGCTGTGTAGCCATGGGGGCAACTAGTCAAAGGAGAAAAGGCTCAAGTTACACAGCAGATAAGCTCTGTAGAACATAATGTTATCTGTTATCCATTACTTATCCTGTACCATATAGCCTTTTTTAAATTTCCGCCATTGCTACTTAGCAGCTTGTTTATATGAACTATAGTAGTGTTTCTGAAGCAAACAGAGCAGTTTTACCAGTGCAGGGCAACATTATATGATATTTTCATTACTTCAAAACACTTTCATTTTTTGGTGTTACTGTTCCTGCTAACTTTTAGCATACTAGTCTGGACAATTTTTCAATTGGTCTTCATTATTTATCTTTTATAGTTTTTGATTAATTTGCCTTCTTCTTTCCAGCTTTCAAAGGGGGGATCATTGACCCCCATCTAAACACAAATGCTCTGTAAGGCTACAAATGTATTGCTATTGATACTTTTTATTACTGATTTTCTATTCAGGCCTCTCCTATTCATATTCATTACAGCGCTACAAAATATGTTCTAACTACAGAAATAATGTTAATAATATTCCAGTCTCTTATTCAAATCAGTGCATGGTTGCCCTGTGGGCCCCCCTTGATGCTCCGAAGCCTTGCCTCACAAAGTCCCGAAGAGGCAGAATGCGGAAGTGCTGAATTTTCTGAAGCGACGGAAAGACCTGAAGTCACGAAAGGAGCCGACACTGAAGTCCAGAAGCGGCGAAAAGACTTTTTTTTTTTTAAAGGGGAATTCAATCCCTGCCTCCTCCCCCTCACCCCCTCCTTCCCTATGTTTCCCCATGGGCAAATGCCCCTAAGTGGCTACTTACCCCTCCGTGCAGGTTCCTAGGCGCAATCTTCTTCAGCAACGTCTTCTTCCTGGATCCATCGGCGATTGGCGGCGCTTGCGCAGTAGGATGCATTTGGTTTATACTACTGCGAATGCGCCAAAAGTTCACAAAGTTCAATCGGTGAACATGAACTTTTGCCGCATGCGCAGTAGTACAATCCGGCAAATGCGTCCTACTGAGCATGCGCCACCAAGCACCAACGGATCCAGGAAGAAGATATTGCTGAAGAAGATGGCACCAGGGAACCTGCACGGATGGGTAAGTACAGTCCAAAAAAACAATGTTTTCTTCAGCACACCACTTACTATTTCAGGGTGCATCCACTCCCAAACTGCCTCCAAGTCAGCCAAATTCCTTGTCTTGAATAATAGGATATGAAGTGCACCTGAGGAAGGGGTTCTCCCCCGAAAGCTTGTGTGTGAATTCCGCTGGAATAAAATGTTATAAAGGCAAAGCCTGAGGATGGTGTGCTTCATATCCTATTATTCAAGAGGGATGGGTAAGTAGCCACTTAGGGGCATTTGCCAGCGGGGAAAGGTAGGCCAGGAGGGAGGACCCATGATTTCTAATGGTGGCCCTGATCCCAGGCTGTAAGCCCAGCCTCTCCCTGCAGTTTCTCCCAAAAAATGTTGGTCCTTCTGCCATTACACAAACTTCTTTCCAGCAGCAGTTGTTTTCATTAGTTGCTGGCACGGCAAACTGGAGAACTGATGAATAAAAAGCTAAATACAAAATAATACAAATTAATTAAATTAAGGCCAACTGCAAATTGTCTCAGAATGTCACTTTCAACATCACACTTCCGAGTTACTTTCCAACTGCATTAAATGTTTCCCAAATGACAAAGGTATACAAGATGCTACATTACATATAATATTAAACGTCTGAACACTGCTCCTCTCTTGCTTCACTGAAAACGCCAGCAATGAAACGAGATACTGGAGTTACAGTTTAGCTTGTCAGTATACATTCCGTTTAGGATTACTGCAGTGAAGAAAACACTTGCAGATTCACGTAATCATTGTCTCTTATCCAGCACGGCTGCATGACGCCGGGTATTCAGCGGCACAGCAGCAATCTTTTATGACAAGTCCTTGGTTACTTCTCTATCACAGGAGCAGCCATATTTGGTCTCTGTGCAGTCACATGACAACCAGTTGTTTAACTGCGCCTGCGCCAAGTGCACTTGCGCACAAGCTATTGCGCATCTAAGGGGCGGCCCCAGCTACGCTAATCAGCCCAAGCCGCTTGGTAACCGGGTAACTGAAGTGCCAGTTCGGCAGCGGGTAGCGAGAATACGGAGCCATGAGGGCCGTGCCCACTTGGGTAGACAGGGTCCATGACCGGGATAAATTGGAACAGAGGTGAGAGGATATCACAGAAACCAAGCATTTTGCTTTCTAAAGCTGCAGCTTACATAGCAACCAAGAGCAGAAAGGATCATAGCAACCGGGGGCATAGGGTTATAATGTACATAGCAACCATGCTTCTGTAGCGCCTCTCATTTAGTCTGGGGAAGGAGGGCACGTAGCAGCACTGACATATATGAATAAGCCACTAGCACCAATAATTTGGGAATAAGCCTTTAGCTGAGGGATAAAGAAGGTGTATAGCACTTATGAACTGGGGGAAAGAGTGTGTGCATAATAACAACCATAAGCTGGGAGTGAAGAAGGTGTATAGCACATATGAACTGGGG
>CM044438.1:112363827-112405197 GCA_024363595.1 Xenopus borealis
CCTATGAACTGGGGGACAGAGTGAGTGCATAATAACTACCATAAGCTGGGAGTGAAGAAGGTGTACAGCACCTATGAACTGGGGGAAAGAGTGGGTGCACAATAGCCATAAGCTGGGGGTGAAGAAGGTGTATAGCGCCTATGAACTTGGGGAAAGTCTGGGTGCATAATAACAGTCATAAGCTGGGAGTGAAGAAGGTGTATAGCACCTATGAACTGGGGGAAAGTCTGGGTGCATAATAACAGTCATAAACTGGGGGTGAAGAAGGTGTATAGCACCTATGAACTTGGGGAAAGTCTGGGTGCATAATAACAGTGATAAGCTGGGAATGAAGAAGGTGTATAGCACCTATGAACTGGGGGAAAGTCTGGGTGCATAATAACAGTCATAAACTGAGGGTGAAGAAGGTGTATAGCACCTATGAACTGGGGTACAGGGGTAACATTCACAGCACCAATGATATATTTAGGATAGAGAGAGAGTGCATGTGTAATCTGGGGTTAACAGTGCACAGCAACAAGGATCTGGGTGAGACAATTAGCCTAGTCATAAACTGGCGGAGTATAAGGAACATAACCGCTATCAGGTGCAATGATTCAGGCAAAAAAAGCTTGTGATGAGACTGTGTGTAGTGTTTTCACTACCCTCTGGGATCCGTCTCATACAAGTATCCGTGAAGCACACAGATCGTTCCTTATACACATTATCTGCGGGCACTAGTGTCTCCCGTAGCCAAGAAGCAGCTGCCATTCTAATATAATAATAATAATAATAATAAAACTTGCAAGAGAAAGCACAAGTTCTGTCTATGTGAGATCATCGACCTCTAACTGTGCTCATACACGGGGAGGTCATACCTCCTAACATTTTGGAAGTAAAAAGAGGGACAAAAATGTTTTTTGCAGGTATTGCGGCTACATTTTTTGACCAAGCCCATTTTGTGGTCACACCCACCCCCTAATTACCATGTTTGTGTTACAAAATTTGTCAGGCTGTGAAAATCAGGGACCAGTGACCATCTATAGGGTGTAGGGATGCAACAAATCCACTATTTGGGATTCGGCCAAATCCCTGAATCCTTCATGAAAGATTCAGCCGAAATTCTGAACCGAATCCTAATTTGCATATACTGACGGAAAGGTAAAAAGTGGAAAAACCATTATTTACTTCCTTGTTTTGTGACAAGGATTTGGCTGAATCCTGCTGGAAAAGGCAGAATCCTGGATTCAGTGCATCCCTGATCGGGACTTTAATAAAAGGGCTATTTTAAAAGATAATATTAATTTTTAGCACCATGTAAAAGCAACACCATATAACAGTCATAACTGACATTCATCCTATATGTCTCTTTTAAAGAAATTAACTAAGAAAAACTCATGTGCTCAAAGACAGTGATCAGATTTTTGGCAAGTACTGTAGGTCATAATCAGGAAAGATGTTCATGTGATTGCAAGGCTGGTCAGTGCAAATATTGTCATATCAATAAGAAGACACGTCAGATATAGTAACATAGTAACATATTTTCTAATCTGTACTATTGCAGAAATTGTGAATGCACAGTGGCACCATAGTATCTGCACTGATCATTTATTAAAGTGGACCTGTCACCCAGACACAAAAATCTGTATAATAAAAGTCCTTTTCAAATCAAACATGAAATCCAATTTCAAATTTGAATTAAAGCATTCATAGCTGTTTTAAGCTCATTTAAAAATCTCAGCTGTCAATCAAATATTGTCTGCCACTCCTCTATGCCTTAGGCATAGAGGCGGGGCAGATAATTACTTTCACTTTCCATTCAGCACTTCCTAGATCTCACTGCTCCCCACACACATTCCTCCAGTTCTCTTAACCATTTAATTGTGTAGCCAGGACATGGGGATAGACATCGGGTCCCCCATTCTGGTGCACAAACAAGATTCTGAGATGATACAAGGCTTGCCTTAATAACAGTGTCCAAAATGGCTCCTGCCTGTTTGCTATAATTATGAATTCCCAGACTGAAGAAAACGAGATTAAAATAATGTATATAGTGTAATTAATGTTCATTTTGCTTGACTAATGTGATAAAATAGTGATTTTGAATATTTGTTTTTGGGTGACGAGTCCACTTTAAAGTCACTCCAACAGATTATCATGCAAAACCTTGTGTTTGACATGGTTTCTAACTGTCCTCCCTAGCATTTTGTTTAATTATTTTCTGTTGGAAAAAGTAATTTCTTTGTATGAAACAGACCCATTTTTGGATTCCAACCCAAAGTATTCCTGTTTTATTTGCTTATCCATCTCAAAGGAACAGTTTCAGTGTATGTATGCATGTACGTATAGGCCCAAAATGATCACCTCGCTGAGTTTTATTGGTCAGGCAGGGGAATTTTGTTAACAAAAATGACACTGATTTAATTGTAAAAATTGTTTTGGTTAATATTATGTTTTTCCATTATTTTCGCCCTTGTTTTTCAGTATCTATGACCTTGCGTTTAAGCCTGATGGAACCCAGCTGATTGTGGCTGCAGGAAACAGAGTGCTGGTACTGCTGGAAATCTTTTTTGATTTATTTTTCTCCAACAGAAATCTGAGAAAGTTGTTTTTGTTTCTGTGGATATTTCACATTCATACTGGGGCACATACCTGAGCAACAAGTAACAACGTAGGACAATAATCTGTAGATCTACCCCTAGAAGGCATTGCCAGCACAACAGGGTGGTATATGTATGAGAAAAAATTGCTCCCATGGTCTTTGAAATCATTCCAGCAGCTAACCCTCTGGGCAATATCTTTAAAAACACCTTCCGTGTTTTAGCCCTATGCATGAAAAGTAGTGAGAACATTAAAGGACAACTAAACCCTAAATATCTATATGGCTAAAAATGTCATATTTTATATACTGAACTTATTGCACCAGCCTAAGGTTTCAGCTTGTCAATAGCAGCAATGATCCAGGACTTCAAACTTGTCACAGGGGGTCACCATCTTGGAAAGTGTCTGTGACACTCACATGCTCAGTGGACTCTGAGCAGCTGTTGAGAAGCTAAGCTTAGGGGTTGTTGCAAATTATCCAGCAGAAAATGAGGTTTGTCTGTAATAAAAGCTGATGCTACAGGGCTGATTATTAAATTATTTTGCTAGTTGCATTGGTTTCTGTGCTGCCATGTAGTAATCATCTGTATTACTCAGCCTTATATTGTGACATTTCTATTCTATGGGGTAGATTTACTAAGGGCCGAATTTTCAAAGTCAAAAAACTTCGAAATTTGACCCTCAAAGTATTTTTAAAAGGCTTTTTTGATCGAATAAGAAAATCGTTCAATTCAAATGAACAATACTCCGCAAAACCCTTTGAATTCTTGGAACTTAGAAAAATTTTCAGGACAGGTTCTATGATGTCCCCATAAGTTGGTCAAAGGATTTTTAAAGGGCAAGTACTTCGAAATTCGAAAAGTTGAATTTTCTAATTATTTCAATTAGAATCGAATTTTGGGCTATTCGATAGTTGAAGTAGCCCAAAATTACTTCGAAATTTGAATTTAAAAAATTTGAATTTTATTCAAATTTTCACTTTGACCCTTAGTAAATGTGCCTCAAAGTGTACTGCAGATTGTGAGTTGGCCCCTAAACTCAGTAATCCGCAGAAAAGAAGATGGGGAGCTACTTTGTCATCTTTGGAGACACAGATCTTTACTGCTAAAGGGCTGTGGTTGCCTTGGGCTGGTACAGAAACCCAAAACATAATGTACAACATTTCTACCTACTTCTTCAGTTAAAGGGATACTGACACTAAAAATTTAATTTTAACATATGAATGTATATTAAAGGGATAGTGTCATGGGAAAACATGTTTTTTCAAAATGCGTTAATAGTGCTGCTCCAGTAGACTTCTGCACTGAAATCCATTTCTCAAAAGAACAAACAGATTTTTTTTTATATTCAGTTGTATTCATGGGGCTAGACATTTTGTAAATTTCCCAGCTGCCCAGCACTTTAGGAGGGAATTGCTTTTTGGCAGGCTGTTGTTTTTCCTTCTCAATGTAACTGAATGGAACGCAGTGGGACATGGGTTTTTACCACCTAGTGCTGTTCTTAGATCTACCAGGCAGCTGTTATCTTGTGTTAAGGAGCTGTTATCTGGTTACCTTCCCATTGTTCTGTTGTTAGACTGCTGGAGGGGAAAAGGGGAGGGGTGATATCACTCCAACTTGCAGTAAAGAGTGATTGAAGTTTATCAGAGCACAAGTCACATGACTTGGGGCAGCTGGGAAATTGACAAAATGTCTAGCCCCATGTCAGATTTCAAAATGAAATATAAAAAAATCTGTTTGCTCTTTTGAGAAATTGATTTCAATGTAGAATTCTACTGAAGCAGCACTATTAAAGGGGTTGTTCACTTTCAAATAACTAGTTGTTTTCAGATAGATCACAGGAAATAACAACTTTTTCCAATTACTGTCTATTTTCTATTTGTAACCGTTGAAGTGTAAAGTGTCATTTTTCACCTTCTAAAGCAGCTCTGGGAGGGGGGGTCGCGGACCCCCCCAACTGTTCTAAACTGATACATTTAATGGATACATTTGTTATTTGTCCCTGCTGAGCAGAATCTCTGGGTTTTATTACAGGCAGCTGTTAGAATTGATACAATAGTTGCTAATACTCCAGAGATGCTGCTGTGAAATGTATCAATTAAATGTTATAGAAATACATGTTAATAAAATGTTGCAAAATTGTATCAGTTTAGAGTCTGCACCTGAATTACTCAGTTGCCAGACACCAGAGACACCAACATTCAAATTTAAACTTAGATTTTGGAAAAACTTTAAAAGATAAATAATGGAAAGTAATTGGAAAAAGTCTTTATTTCTGGGGAACAATTTGAAAACAACTGAACAGAAAAAAGAGTTTGGAAGGTGAACAACCCCTTTAACTGATGCATTGTGAGAATTTTTTTTTCCCCCATGACAGGATCCCTTTAAATGTTACCTATAGGTCATGATGATCATTTTTTGCTGAGAGGTTTGTTTTTGTATATAATTGTTAGTTGAAGTTCCTAAGCCTGACTCTCTGACTTTGCCAACCTGACTGTCCCATCTCAGCCTGTTAGTTACAGTTTCTAATACTAATGGACTCCTGCTGCACAAATATGGCAGCCCCCTCATACAGGGGTATCAGAAAGGTAATGTAAAAGCATCATGCAAATATTTTATGGCAAAGTTAGAAGTAGCTTTCAAAGCCAATATTATAAAAGATGTAAAAAAAGATTTTATTTTCAGGTGTCAGTATCTAAGCTTTATTTCCACTTTAACAAGAGCACTTGGCGTTAGGGTTACCACCTGGCCGGTGTTTTACAGGCCTGGCCGGTATTTTTGCTGGTTGATCCCGATGTTATGAATGTTATGAATAGGAAAAAAAGCTAAATATATAGGAAGGCCGGTATTTTTTTCCTAAAAAGGTGGCAACCCTACTTGGAGTGGTAGTGGAGCACAAATGTTGGCTGAGTTTTCTTCAGGTGGTAACCTCTAAATTCTCATTGCAGGTTTATGATACATCTGACGGGACTATGATTCAACCTCTAAAAGGGCACAAGGACACAGTGTATTGTGTGGCATATGCAAAAGATGGTAAGTTATCAATATACTTTTTTAACATTATTTTATGTTTTATCACTTTTACAACCTTTGGTATGAATAATAATTAAACTGTTATTGATCTAAAGCAGGAATCCCCAACTTTCTTTACTCATGAGCCACATTGAAATGTAAAAAGAGTTGGGCAGCAGCAAAGGCATGAAAAAAGTTCTCGTGGTTGCCAAATAGGTGCTGTGATTGGCTATTAAATAGCCCTTATATGGACTATCCATAGCCTACAGGAGGATCTGTTTGGCATAAAACCTGGTTTTTATGGAACCAACTTGCCTCCAAGCCTGGAATTAAAAAATAAGCACCTGCTTTGAGGCCACTGGGAGCAATAGCCAAGGGGTCAGAGAGCAACATGTTGCTCACAAGCCACTGGTTGGGGATCGCTGATCTAAAGTCTCAAGTTTCAATGAAAACACTGCCTGGTTGCTAGGGCTAATCAGAGCTAAATGTCTAGAAAAAATGCACCGACCAATATTCCTGATTTAAACTGGAACAATTTAGGTTAGGGACCTTATCTACATATGGAACACTATTACTAATCTGTAAGCCTGACCATTTTCAGATCCATGTAGCTTTGCTCCTTTATTCCATTTCCCTTTGTTTCACACACTCAAACCTTTTTACATGTTTTTGTTCTCTGTGATTTTTAAGGTAAACGCTTTGCCTCTGGATCTGCAGATAAAAGTGTCATCATATGGACATCTAAACTGGAAGGAATTTTAAAATACACGTGAGTTATACATGGAGAGGTGGTTGAGTCCAATATAGTTAAAGGATACATATACATTTAATATGCAAGGCATAATTACTTGCTTTGATTCACTCTTGTAGTGCTCTGTATACTACAGTGTGTTTTTTTTTTGCTAAAACTTTGTACTACTACTGCACAGGGGCTATTGTGCACCTCACACCAGCTAATAGGGTTGCCACCTGGCCAGTAAAAATGATGGTTGATCCCAATGTTAGGGAAAAAAAGATAAATATGTAGGAAGGCCTGTATTTTTTTCTTGAAAAGGTGGCAACCCTACCAGCTAAAGCTGGTTCTCAATACCTAGTGCAGAGAGTGGGATTGTGCTTTCTGTAGTAGAGGTGATGAATATGTTTAAAAATTTAATTTTGGCTCTTAAAATGAACAGGGTGAGCCTTCCGCCAAAATTCTCGCTTTGCCTTGTGGAAGGAGAAGCCTTGCAATGATTCAGGACAGTGTTTTGGGGGCAGGGACTGCACCGACTACAACTTAGCTACTAAAATATATATAATACACAAGAGCCATGAATATCCTGTAAAGCTATATCCTATTTAATGGCTTTTATTGAAGTTATTTTTGTTGCAAGAATCACTAAAACTTGTGTATTATAATAAATAATGTACCGCCTGTAAAATATAAGGATATTAAAAGTTACCTCAGAGTTCCATGACCTGTATGAACACTTATAATATTTCTATATCTTAAAACAGGGGGTACATTAATCACTATATAATATTCACATGGTATCCACACTTAGCTCTTAATTTAAGGGGTGCATGGTCAAAATGTGGCTCTTTTGTTTTCAGTGGAAAACATTTACTGACATTTATTATCACCGGATGCTCGGTTATAATAAATCTCTTCACTGTATCTGAATGGTAGAGCTGATCCTTCAAATATATATATTTAGCTTGTGTTCTGTTTATGTACACCACCACCACACATTTACACATTAAGGTGGCCATACACAGGCCAATAAAAGCTGCCATCAGACCGAGTAGTGTATGGGGCCCTCTGACGGGCCTCCCCATTCGATATCTGGCCGATCCCGTCGGATCTTGGGCGCACCTGTTAGTTGGTCCCGCAATCCAACCGCCTGGCCCACGATCGGATCAGCCCGATATCACCCACCTCAAGGTGGGCATATCGATAAGAAATCCATTTGTTGGCAACAGTGCCAAATGAGCAGATCTCTCTGTGTATGGCAGCCTTTATTATAAGGTTTTTGTGATTTTTGCAGTACTAGAATGAGGGGCAGTAACAAATGCAAACAGAAGAAGTCTAGTCCCCGCATTTTGTATACAAATCCAGTGTCGCCACCTACATTGTCAGGCTTTTACCTCTGATGTTTGAACTAATACTTTTTCCTTCTTCAGTTTCTGCTGAACAATGAATACAGCAGTTACTTTGTTTTTATAAACTGTTTAAGGCTGGGGACAGACAGGGAGATTCGGGGAGAGTCTGTCGCCTGGCATTTTTAGCAGGCGACAGAATCTCCCCGAATCTCCCTGTCTGTCCCCAGCCTTAGAAGCCAGTGCAAAGATAAACCTTGCTGCTTGTAATCAACCTTACCTTTTGATTTGCAGGCACAACGACTCTATTCAGTGTGTTTCTTATAACCCTGTTACTCATCAGCTGGCTTCATGCTCCTCCAGTGATTTTGGTGAGTTTTTGCTTTGGCTTATTATTGTGAAATTATATCCCTGTGAGTGAACTGCCAGCATTATATTATTATATTATTTAGAATATATTATTATGTTTCAGGTCTTTGGTCCCCAGAACAGAAATCTGTTTCCAAACACAAAGTAAGCAGTAAGATAACCTGTTGCAGGTAATTATATCACATTCTTCAGTCTTTTTACTGTAGATTTCAGTATCTTGTGTTTAAAGGGATCCTGTCATGGGATTTTCAAAAATGAATCAGTTAATAGTGCTGCTCCAGCAGAATTCTGCACTGAAATCCATTTCTCAAAAGAGCAAACAGATTTTTTTATATTTCATTTTGAAATCTGACTAGCCCCATGTCATGGCATATATTGTCAATGTCCCAGCTGCCCCAAGTCATGTGACTTGTGCTCTGATAAACTTCAATCACTCTTTACTGCTGTACTGCAAGTTGGAGTGATATCACCCCTCCCTTTCCCCCACCCAACAGCCTAACAAAAGAACAATGAGAAGGTAACCAGATAACAGCTCCCTAACACAAGATAACAGCTGCCTTGTAGATCTAAGAACAGCACTCAGTAGTAAAACCCATGTTCCACTGCATTCTATTCAGTTACACTGAGAAGGAAAAACGTCAGCCTGCCAGAAAGCAGTTCCCTCCTAAAGTGCTGGCACAAGTCACATGACCAGGGGCAGCTGGGAAATGGACAAAATGGCGAGCCCCATGTCAAATTTCAAAACTGAATATAAAAAAATCTGTTTCCTCTTTTGAGAAATGGATTTCAGTGCAGAAGTCTACTGGAGCAGCACTATTAACTGGTGCGTTTTAACACCAGTTTCCCTTTAAGAAATATTCATGTGCACCTATCTAGATATGGTAGCTCAGAGGAACAGCTTAGCAATTGTGATATAAATTTTAAGGTAGTAAGGTGTTATAACTGCCTTGATGTGCTTGATGTGCTGAGATTCTAACTGGGGCTGAGTGAGGCCTGTATGTTTTCCCTGTGCATGTGGGTTTGCCATTATCCTCTTGCAATACAAAATCATATTGCTAGGTTAAATAGCTTCTGATAGAATCAGTACTTGCATTTGTAGGCCAGTGGTAGGATGATTAAATTGTAATGGGCACTTAAAGGAACAATTTTTTTAACAATTAATTTTTCTGTCTACATTTTTCTTCATCTGTAAAGCATAGCAGAAGAACTAGAAAAGACAAGAAAACAATAACAAAATAGCTTTTAATACTTTGACATACCGAAGTGATGTTAGTTTGTACTTAGTTTGTACTTAGAGGGAAACAGTGCTGTTGGCGAGCTGATGGCCAGCAGAAAGAAAAGGTTATGTGTGCAAGCCTTATTTAAAGGAGAAATAAAGACCCAGATAGGACCAGCCACTGTGCCACATTCATAGGTTGGTAAGCCAGATACCCATAGACAATAACCATATGCATTGGCATTATAGGCTCTAATGGGCAGCATAAATGCATTGTTTATTCCTGAGCATTTGGTTACAAGCATACCAGTAGGGCCAGGTGCCTGTGAAATACCCGCAAAGCAGTCGGGTTTCAGGTGGAAAATTCCTGATTCACCAACCAGGTTGGCGGTGTGTAACTAACGTGCCTTTGTATCTGGTTAAACTGCAAGATTTCGCCCTCTCTCCCACACTGATCCACTTCCTGAGTGACATCACTTTAGTTACCGCACATTCTGTCTCATGGGTCTCAGGGTTATGTGTTGAGTAAAGACTTGTGGGTGAGGGTTGGGTAGCAGATCTGGTTAGGGGGTATAGTTTGGTTGCAGGTCTCAATTGCAGGCTTTCCAAAAAGGTCACTTAAATTAATGTCTACACATTATTTCTTTTTTTTATTGAAACATTTTTGTATTTTGCTATGAAAGCCTGGAAAATATGGTGGTGCAGTGCTGTGCTAATTTCCCCTCCTGAGCCATTCAATTAGGATTTCCAGCTCCTATATCCCTCAAAGAACTGCCTGGAGGCTTTTCTTCTTGAAGTATGGTCCAATATTCTGCTACACACAGTTCAGAACTTGTATCACAATATAACAATATTAAGCTGTTCATAGGGCAAAGGTTGGCCCTTTAATTGGTTTTCATTAGGTACTTGATTTGGGTGTTTCCATTATATTTTACACCTCCGCATATGGAAATGCAAAAAAAAAAAAGATAATTTTGTAAAAAAAAAATAATTTCAGACCAGCAGAAAGCAGGATCATTTAAAGCACAAAAGGATGTTGTCCACAAGGAATTATTGGAAGGAGGATATTAGAGAATATGAGATTACAGCATATTTACAAAGCATTATCTGTGATTAAAATAAGTTAATTGTTAATAGAACTTGTGAACATATATGCCATAAATGCATAATGCTTGAAGGGTTTGCTATAGTCCTGCTGTAACTCACCTGTATTTTGTGCTTTTATTCTTCTTGCCTGAGCAGCTGGACAAACGATGGACAGTACCTTGCTTTGGGAATGTTCAATGGTGTAGTCAGTATAAGGAATAAAAATGGAGAGGAAAAGGTTAAAATAGAACGTCCTGGCGGAGCTCTGTCCCCCATATGGTCTATCTGCTGGAATCCATCCAAGTAAGTGTCTTACAGGAGCCAGATAAAATACAGTACATAAACATTTATTTTGGCTATGAAATTTGGTAGAGAGAGAAAGTTACTTCATTGGTTGCAATGTCTCTCTCTCTCCCCCTCTCTCTCTCTCTCTCTCTCTCCCCCTCTCTCCCTCTCTCTCTCTCTCTCTCTCTCTCTCTCTCTCTCTCTCTCTCTCTCAAAGAATTGTACTTTCTATTTTAGAGTCACACGCTCATATTCAGGGAGATTAGTAGCCCAACAACAAATCTCTTTTTCTTCAGGCGACTAATCTCCCTGAAGTGCCTACCCCTGCCTTCCTCGTGAGGCAACTTCATCGACTTCGGAAAACAATGTGCTCCAAGTGCCATCCCCCTGCGATTTACATTCTAGCCAGCAGGAAGGCAGTTTGGGGAGATTAGTCGTCTGAGGAAGAGAAGATTTATCGCTGGGCGACTAATCTCCCTGAATCTGAGCGTGTGTCTCTGCCCTTAGTCAGTGGGCATTGCACTGCTTTAGGAAGATGTATGTAAGTAATTAGTACCTAAGGTTACCTCCTTTTTTATACCTTTCACACAAGGAGAGGGAAGGTTAGATTGAGCTAGGTGTTATTTATATTGTCAGGATCTTGCACTATATTTATTGTGTAAATAAAAGATGATTATGGTCATTGGATACCTCATTGCTAAATTTATTGCTACTTTGTGTGTTGACTTCCCTCACATTCTCTATTTCTCTTTTCCCTGTAAGAGATGAGCACAATGACATTTTGGCTGTGGCAGACTGGGGGCAGAAGTTATCTTTCTACCAGCTGAGTGGCAAACAGGTACCTGTGAAAATGTGGTTGTGTTTTAAAGGGGAATTCAACAGCTCCTCCTCTGCCCCAGCCTACCTTTCCCCCAGGGAAAATGCCCTTAAGTCGCTACTTACCCCTCGGTGCAGGTCCCCTCCAGCCAGGTTCCCGGGCGTCATCTTCAACAGCAACGACTTCTTCCATCGGCGCTTGGCGGCACATGCGCAGTAGGACGCATTTCCAGTTTGTAGTACTAGTTCACGAAGTTCAATCGGCGAACTTTGCGGACTTTGGGCGCATGCGCCCCCAACCACCAACAGAAGAAGGAAGAAGACGTTGCTGGAGAAGATGGCGCTTGGGAACCTGGAGGAGGGGACCTGCACGGACGGGACCTGCACGGAGGGGTAAGTAGCGACTTAGGGGCATTTGCCTGGGGGATAGGTAGGCTGGGGGGGAGGGGGGCCTACGGGGGGGGGGGGGTTAGCACGGGAGGGGTTGAATTCTCCTTTAAGTGTGGATACAGCAAACCCAGGATTCAGTTTGGAAAATGTAAAACATTTTTTGCAAGATCAAGATTCAACCAAATCCTTAAAATTCAGATAAATTTATTGCCTATCAAGTCTCCATGACATCTGTGTTTCTTGCAGGTAGGAAAAGACAGAGTCTTGGGATTTGACCCATGTTGCGTCAGCTATTTCTCCAAGGGGGAATATATCATTGTCAGTGGCTCCGACAAGCAGGTGTCCCTCTTCACTAAGGATGGTGTGCGGTTGGGACCAATAGGGGAGCAAAACTCCTGGGTCTGGACTTGTAGAGTGAAACCTGATTCTAATTATGTGGTAAGAGTTTTGTCCTTGGCTGTGTGGGTAGTGCATGTCTGCTAGGCTAGATATTTATCTCTTTACATCTGCAGGTGATTGGTTGTCAGGATGGAACTCTTGCCTTCTACCAGCTGATCTTCAGTACAGTTCATGGCCTTTATAAAGACAGATATGCTTACAGGGACAGCATGACTGATGTAATAGTGCAACATCTCATCACTGAGCAGAAAGGTAAGTGGCAAAAATATACTGGTGATCAGATTTCCCTTTAACATAATACAGGTATGGGATACATTATCCAGAAACCCATTATCTGGGAAGGCCAAATCCCAGACTTCCATTTTATTGAAATAATTATATTTTTAAAAAATGATTACCCTTTTCTCTGTAAAAATAAAACCGATCCTAATATAGTTAATCAATATTGGAGGCAAAACAATCCTATCGAGTTTTATTATTGTGTAATTAAGTTTTAGTAGACTTAAGGTATGGAGATTCAAATTACAGAAAGATCCCTTAAACAGAAAACCTGTGAATAACAGGACATAGATTACTAATCGTATGTAAATCTAGTTGAACTGTGTGATCAGCAGGTTGGCCATTACTGATATGGTTCAACACATGAGTTTTCAGACCTGCATATAATATAGCATTTAACCAGGAAGGGTTGTGTAATGCTGGGGTAATAGTGTTTTTTTCCTTTTGGAACAAAAATGTTCTTATTAAAGGGGGCAATGCAAGGAAACCTGTGGATCAGCTGGATTCAGATTGTGAAAGGATGTAAGACTGGTAGATTCATAGCATTAATTACATCTAGGAACAAGGGTTCTTATATAGAATGAATAGTTTGTAGAGAGAGTTGTGGGCAAGTGAGTGAACAGGAATCATCAGATACAGTACATAGCGGGAGAGAAAAGGAAATTCACCTCTGTTGGGTTTAATTTTAAGAAGTATCCAATTTTGAGTTGGACAGATGTTGTATCACAATACCCAAGTATGTATAATGATTTCCATTTGTGTTTACCATTATTGTAACTGCTTTGTATGTCTGCTACACCTATGGATAAATACATTTGTTTCAATTCACACCTGTAGTGAGAATAAAGTGTCGGGAGCTGGTAAAGAAGATTGCAATCTACAAGAACAGACTTGCCATCCAGATGCCAGAAAAGATCCTGATCTATGAGCTTTTTTCTGATGATGTCAATGACATGCACTACCGGGTGAAGGAGAAGATTGTCAAAAAGTTTGAATGCAATCTGCTGGTGGTGTGCTCTCACCATATCATTTTATGTCAGGTAGGCAGCCATTCTGGGATCCTGTATGCTTTGATCCCATGCTTTACTAATGAATTGTTATAGCAAAAAGGTTATTTTCCTATCCGTTACCTTCATAGCCTCATTCTAAAGATAAAAAGTAACAGTTCTAAATTTGTTAGTTCAGAAAAGTAAATCCAATGGGGTTCTGGGATGCTAGGATGTGACATGAGCAGCATTGTAAGTACATATTACAGATTTTTTTAAAATGAAATTGCCTGAAACATGTATTGGAGAGCTGACCAATAGTTCTATACACAACTGTCCTAAGTAGTATGTTGCAAATAAACTTACCCTTCTCTGTCACTCGCTTTAAACCAATTGGAATTGCTATGTCTGTATTACCACTGCCATTTGCTAGACTCCGTATTACTAAACACCTTAGGGCAGATTCACTAGCATGACTGTCGCTAGTCTAAAGTTTTCCAGAAATCCAATCTGCAGGGACATCGCCAATTTACTAACAGACGTAGAGAACAATTCACTTGTCAAAGAGACCGTCGATAGCGAATGATTGTTACTCCGCATATTTACTAAAGTGCAAATGTTTGATAACATTACCCCTTTCACCAGAGTTTCCATAGTCAGCTTAGATCTGGCGAGCTGATAAAATGAAGATACTTCCTTCTCAGTCTTCTGTCAGTGACATCATATCCTGTATGCCGAAAAGTTATAAAAATTATTTTAAAAATACTGCCGTTTTTTTCATATTTTAAAGTGGGATTGTGACTGTTAAATAGTTTGTTTTAACATTTTTTTTTACCTTTTGAGGGTCATGCCACATTTATTTTCGGATGGGCTCATGTCTAGTGCATTAGAGGATCTCTTTTGTCTTTATTATCCTTCCTTAAACATTTGTAATAATAAGTGGCCACTTCAAGCATTTACACCAACATCTCTAATAAAGACTCATATATGACCTATATGTCAATCTGACCTAAGCATAAGTGCAGTAATTAATTTTCGCTAGACAGAAATGACCGTTAGTGAAAGTTCGCAATGAAAAGCTTCCACTGATGCTTTTACGCTAGTGAAACTTCGCCAGTGTTTGGCTGCCGAGACGCAACTTTAGTGATTAATGTAGTGGTAACAAAGTTGCACCTGACTAAGTGTGGAAAAGCCTTCGCAGGTGAAAATTCAACCTTCAGTGAATATGCCCCCTTGTGTTTCTATGCAGGAGAAGCGGCTACAGTGTTTGTCCTTCAAAGGTGTCAAGGAACGAGAGTGGATGATGGAATCTCTCATTCGTTATATTAAAGTCATTGGAGGCTCTGCAGGGAGGGAGGGACTTCTGGTGGGACTTAAGAATGGCCAGGTAAAGAAAGAAACATTCACTATATATTTAATCAGTGGCGTAACTACTCCCTGGTGGGCCCCGGTACAGGATGGGCACCTGGGCCCCCCTGTCGGGCCCTTACCTCTATGAATAGCATGTTGGAGTGTTGATGGCATGTGTGCTGTAAAATCTCCCCCTAGATAACTGCCTGCCATAAACATTATTGTGACTCAGACAGACCCCAAGGGGGTGGGGGCCCTGGTGCAATTGCACCCTCTGAACCTCTGGTAGTTACGCCACTGTATTTAATAATTAAACCTTTTGTAAATCACCTGTATTTTGTCTGTCTTCCAGAAGGTGGAGCAAATGCTCCTGCACCCTTACTGAGCTGACATTGGTTAGACGAAAAATTAAAAGGGTGTAGAGGGAACGATCTACTTTTATTTAATATTTTTTTTACCCTATTATTAATAGGGTATGATTAATGTTTATGAGGCAACATTCCTATATTAGTTGATCACAGCAGGAAATATAATTTAAATATATAACTCTCTGTGAAGTGAGAGAATGAGAGGGAATGTTTGCCAACCTGCCCTAATGGTAGCTAAAACTACAGCTATGTTTTTTTCCTTAGTGGCAAAAGATGCAGCTAATAATATCAAATATGGCCTTAATGGGAAAAGTCTCAGTGGGAATTAATATCTGATATCTGTGGTACTCACTTTTCAGTACAGCAGTCGTAAGGGGTATTGTCAATTACAAAACTGACCACCGGGCGGTGATCTAGGTTCATGCAACTTTTAATGCACTTCAATATTAACATTAAGAAAATGTTCTGTTGATAATAATCCTATTCTCTTCAGAATATTTTAAATATTTCTTTATACTTTTTTTTTTACTAATAGAATGCTTTCAGATGTCTGTTGCAGTGACATATTTTCCAAATATACAATACAGGTCTAATTACTTGTTTCTATCCATAACCTTCCCTCTCCAATCAGATCCTGAAGATTTTTGTAGATAACCCATTTGCCATAACGCTACTCAAGCAGGCAACATCCGTGCGGTGTCTGGATATGAGCGCTAGTCGCAACAAGTTGGCTGTGGTAGATGAGCATAATACCTGCCTAGTATATGATATCACAACCAAGGATCTGCTATTCCAGGTGAGAAACTGCTACCCCCTAGACAAAGATTTCGTATGTGCTGAATTGGGGACATATTTATAGACACTATTTTAAGAAAAGTATATCTTACATTACCTGTATAACTTGCTGTGTGTGGGAAAACAGTCACTAATGGCAGAGGTGTAAGTTCTTGAATGCTGAGGGGGTACAAAAGTGTTCCTATTAGGGCCTATTAAAGGAACTGTTCAGTATAAAAACTGGGTAAATATCCCGTACAAAATAAAAATAGTTTGTAATATAGTTGGTTAGCCAAAAATGTAATGTATAAAGGCTGGTTTTATTTTTTTGCCTTTACATCCCCTTTAAAGGGGTTGTTCACCTAACCTTTAGTATAATATAGAGCATGATATTCCTAGACAATTTGCAATTTGTTTTCATTTATTATTGTTTGTGGTTTTATAGTTATTTAGCTTTTTATTCAGCAGCTCTCTAGTTTGCAGTGTGCGCAATTTGGTTTCTAGGGTACAAATTACCATAGCAACCCTGCATTGATTTGAATAAGAGACTGGAATATGAATAGGAAAGGCAATGTGGCAATAACAATACATTTGTAGCCTTACAGAGCATTTGTTTTTAAATGGTGTCAGTGACCCCCATTTGAAAGCTGCAAAGAAAGAAGAAAATTGCAAATCATTAAAAAACTATGAAAAATAAATAATGAAGACCAACTGAAAAGTTTCTTAGAATTGGCCCTTCTAGCTTCTACAATATGCTTAAAGTTAACTTGAAGGTGAACCACCCCTTTCATGAATCAAAAGCAAGGAAGTGTTCCAAGGGACTCTAGTGCGCTGCCATCTACTACCCACTTTGTAGAACTATAAATGGTTCATTGACATTCATGCCAATTAAGGTGCCTTGTAATTGGCTGCACTGCACTCTTCACATATAATCCATCCTAAGGTGAATAGACCAGACTGTATCCGCTATTGCCCTAGGCCCAACAGGTTAAAGGGAAACTGTCATGGGAAAACATGTTTTTTTTTTAAACACATCAGTTAAAAGTGCTGCTCCAGTGGACTTCTGCACTGAATCCATTTCTCAAAAGAGCAAACAGATTTTTTTATATTCAGTTTTGAAATCTGACATGGGGCTCGCCATTTTGGCAATTTCCCAGCTGCCCTGGTCATGTGACTTGTGCCAGCACATTAGGGGGGAACTGCTTTCTGGCAGGCTGTTGTTTTTCCTTCTCAATGTAACTGAATAGTACGCAGTGGGACATGGGTTACTACTGAGTGCTGTTCTTAGATCTACCAGGCAGCTGTTATCTTGTGTTAGGGAGCTGTTATCTGGTTACCTTCTCATTGTTCTGTTGTTAGGCTGCTGGGTGGGGTAAAGGGAGGGAGTGACATCACTCCAACTTGCAGTACAGCAGTAAAAAGTGATTGAAGTTTATCAGAGCACAAGTCACATGACTTGGGGCAGCTGGGAAATTGACAAAATGTCCAGCCCCATGTCAGATTTCAAAATGAAATATAAAAAAAATCTATTCGCTCTTTTGAGAAATGGATTTCAGTGCCGAATTCTTCTGAAGCAACACTATTAATTGGTGTGTTTTGAAAAAAAATTTTTTTCCCCTGACAGGTTCCCTTTAATGCATTGCCCACAAGGGTCACAATTTGGAGCCCTTCATGCTATTGCACTTGCATCTGGAGCAATTGAAAAAAAGAGTTGTAGCCAGAGAATATTCTTTTTCTGATCTTAACAATGCTTCTCTGCTTTCATTCCTATAAAAGTGCTGTCCAACTTTTTTACATGGGCTGATTATCCTCTAAACTGATGTCAGACAAAGAAGCCAGTGGAGCCGTTGGGCAAACAGCAGGCCACAAAATCTTTTGGAGAGCTACATCTAATCTACAGGCATCCTTGTTCTAATAGAAAATAAATAGAGGATAAACCATCCTTATAAATCTATCATTAATAGATTTCCCTTTTATTCCCCCTCTGATCATTCTTGGATATACATATGAACAAATTCTGGCAGGCTCTGCATTTCCTTTTTTTATGTTTGGCATTCCATCAATGGATAAGGATTAGGTTTCAATCCTAGGCCCAGACAATCTCCATAGGCTTTTCAGGCTGAAATGTGGATAGGGGTTTTTGGCTTTGTATTCCTTACTTCCTAGCACAGAACTGTTAGGGCCCTTACACACGGGCGTTTTTACCTGCGCTCCCCTGCCTTGCGTTTTGCTGCGTTCAAATGCAGGGGAGCGCAGGTATAGACGCACTCAATTATTTTTAATGGGGCTGTACTCACACGAACGCATGTAAGCGCCGAACGCAGGAAAAATGCAGCATGTTGCGTCTGAATCTGCGTTCAGCGCTTACACGCGTCTCGTGGGTACAACCTCATTGAACAAAATGAGGTGTGTCTAGACCTGCGCTCCCCTGCGGCTGAACGCAGCCAAACGCAATGCAGGGGAGCGCAGGTCAAAAACGCCCGTGTGCAGTACTGGACTGAGAATCAAAATAGGCCCTGGCATTTCAGGTACACAGAGGCCCAATCATCCCACTTAGAGGCCCAAACAGCCTCCACCAGCCCACTAAATTGTGACTTTCTATGGCACCTTATAGCAGCCCATCTGGCATTTGCCCTAACCTACAGATTGCCAGTCCAGGCCTGCCCGTGTGTAGGAGCCCTTACTAACAGAATCTGTTGATGCATTTCTTTTGCTCTGTGCCATTCAGTATTCGTTTGCACAGTGGGATCGCTATTGTCTAGACTCGCTTACACATGGTAAGCAGACACAGCAGGTTAAGTGGGGGGCCATAGAAGAGGGGGGTCGGCCCGCGGGCCGCCAGTTGGACAGCCCTGGTCTAGAGAATAAAGCTGGGTTGGAGGTTCTTCTAACATTATGCCCAATTTTCTGTTTTGTACTAGTCAGAGTATTAATTTAAATATTTATGCACATTGCACTATTTTGGCACTATCAGCATGTCAGTCAATTATCAATTTTTTTCCTTAGTAAAAAAACATGCAGCAAGTAATGAACACCAATTAAAATATTTAAATTTTGTAAGCAAAAATGATTAGGAGAAAAAAAGGCCAGTAATAACTTTCAACAAACTGAAGTGGCAGCTTATTGGCCTGTGTATGATGGGCTTCCCTTCCTAAAATCTGACCAGAAAAAATAATTGCCCAGATTTTGATTGGACAACTTTAAGGATCCCAAAAAAGGGGGATTGTGGGAGCACTCTAAAGGCTAAGTAAAAGTATATTTAAGTATAATGGAAGTGCTTCTTACAAAGCACATTCCCTGGGCCCCTGTCTCATAATAATTCAGTATAAATGCAAGTGCATATTGTTTAAAAACAAGGGTTATTTTGTACAAAGTTATGATCATAAAGTTGATAAGCCACCACACCACGTCTAACTTACCTTTAGAGTGCTCCCACAATCCTCCTTTTTTAACTTTATGGATCCCATCAGAGTGAGAACTGCATCAGCTTGTGGGCCTGTGGTTGTTATTCAATCCATCATTTTGACCCATCGGTGAGCCCTATGGCCCAACGATTAGATTTGCCCAATATCACCCACCGTGAGGTGGGCATATCAGTGAAAGATTTGCCAAAAAAGCTGTCATTTTAATGTGGTCAGCTGAATCACTACTTTGTCTTATGGTACAATATCACATCACTATTTATTGATTTCACAGGAGCCCAATGCCAACAGTGTGGCATGGAACACTCAGTGTGAGGACATGCTTTGCTTCTCGGGAGGTGGATACCTGAATATCAAAGCCAGTAACTTCCCTGTACATCAGCAGAAATTGCAGGGCTTCGTAGTGGGCTACAACGGATCCAAAATATTCTGCCTGCATGTGTACTCAATGTCTGCAGTAGAAGTACCTCAGGTATTAAGGCAGCGATATAAAATTGAGTCTGTTGCTCCATCACACATAGTGGGTAGTTGCACTGATACAACTGTCCTTGTTCTGTACTTTGCCTGTTTAACACTCACAGGGTGCATGCCTTCTTGTAGATTATTAGTTTACTAATGCTGCTTGGGTGCTAAGTTCAATTCCAGGCAGCCACTAACTGCATGAATGTTGTATATTCTCCCTTTGTTTGCATGCAATCCAGTTTTCTCACATGCTCTGAAAAAATATACAGGCAGCTTGGCATTTTATAAATAATGGATAATGATAATATAAGCCACTAAGTAGTTCCAATGTTTTATGTGGGTCATCAAACTTTGAGGTTAATAATATATTATCAAAAAAACAAATTCAATATCAAATGCACCACCTACAACCATCAGTTGATTTAGATCTTCCAAGCTGCAGCAATATCACTGTGGTGAACATTCTGATTTATGTGCATGTTTGAGTGTGTTTGTCTGACCTGTCTGTGCACATTCCACAGTCTGCTCCCATGTACCAGTACCTGGAAAGGAAGATGTTCCGAGAAGCCTATCAGATTGCTTGTTTAGGAGTGACTGACCTAGACTGGAAGGAGCTGGCAATGGAAGCAATGGAAGGATTGGATTTTGAGACGGCAAAGAAGGTGATGATCTTTTCCTGTTTCACAGGATGCTGTGTCTGACCTTACACTGTTTGTTTATTACATAATTTTCCAGGCTTAGAGTTTGAGGGACATCCTGTCATTCAGTGTCCATCCTGTCTTAGATATGGATGTTAAACTGCTGACACCAGCTAACACATACACAGACACTTTTATATCCCATTTTTGCAATAACCCAGGGTTCACCAGCAGTGAGGTACAGGCAATGTATTTACATAGCAAGCAATAAGCATAATTAACTAATATAGGTTATTAAGTAAGCAGCAGTATCTTCAGTATTACCGTACAGAACACATGTTTAGGGGGTCCTATTTAGAGAACAGGCATGAATCTGACCACAATATACTTTGTGTGTGTGTTATTGATTGGGGTGGGAACTTGCAATGCCTGGAGGATTATTTTAGAAGCACAGATGACACTGGTCTCATGCATTTCCATTAAATCAAAGATGAATTAATGTGGACCTGTCATCCTATGAATTTACTAAATCACTGGATTGTTTCACTTCATTGTACATACTATAGATATCCAGTTTTTGGTGTCAAAAAGTTGCCCCTGCAATGGAGGTCCAGTGTGATGTGATAACACTTTTAGAGTGTTATCTGGCTGCAGTCAGTGATGCAGGGTCCGGACACATTTTAGGGAGGCTGGGGCTTCAATTAAAGATAAAAAGTATATGTAATTCATCAATGTTCAACCTACAACTCTCATGAAACTTCAACACCCACCCAGCATTCTTCACACAGCATTCATCTTCTGCATATTTTGCAGTTTTTGTTCAATTTCTTCAAGGGCAATTTTTCTTTTAGGGTAGCCTACAGTACAGGCAATTCTTTGGTCACACCCAACTAGAAAGGATGGGGGGTACAATTTTGTATCAGTTGGAGGGCACCAAGTTGGGCATCCCTAATGTATATACTGAAAATACAACTGTTAAAAGATATATATGTCCTTTGCTTATATATTTTTCCTCCCTCCAAGGGGGGCCATTTGATGCTGGGGGTTTCTTCTTTACCATACAGTCTCCCTGTTGTTTATCATGAGGGACTGATTGCATAACCAGGGTAACCAGGCAGTGTAAATCAAGAGAGCCAAAAAGCTACAAGTAGTATTCTGTTTTGGTATTTTTTGATGTTACTGTAACTTACTGTTACTTTAATTTTTCAGGATTCATTGAGGTCTGGCATGGTGCTGAGAGACTGGCAAATTGCTAATGTGGTGCCGCTATTCAAAAAGGGATCCCTGTAGTGACTCAAAACTATAGGCCAGTTAGTCTGACATCAGTGGTAGGAAAGCTTTTCGAAGGATTAATAAAGGATAGAATACTGGACTTCATAGCAAATAACAATACTATGAGTTTGTGCCAGCATGGTTTTATGCGTAATAGATCTTGCCAGACTAACTTAATTTCTTTTTATGAGAAGGTAAGCAGGGACCTCGATTCTGGGATGGCTGTAGATGTGATTTACTTAGACTTTGCTAAAGCATTCGATACAGTGCCACATAGAAGGTTACTGGTTAGATTAAGGAATGTTGGCCTGGAACATACAGTAGTATTTGTACCTGGATAGAGAACTGGCTAAAACATATGCTACAAAGAGTGGTGGTAAATGGAACATTTTTTAATTGGACCAGTGTTGTTAGTGGGGTACCGCAGGGCTCTGTACTGGGTCCCTTGCTTTTCAACTTGTTTATTAATGACCTGGATGTGGGCATTGAATGTACGGTTTCTATTTTTGCAGATGAAACTAAATTGTGTAGAACTATAGGTTCCATGCAGGATGCTGCCACTTTGCAGAGTGATTTGTCTAAGTTGGGAAACTGGGCAGCAAACTGGAAAATGAGGTTCAATGTTGATAAATGCAGGTTATGAACTTTGGCAAAAATAATATAAATGCAAGTTATACACTAAATGGCAGTGAGTTGTGAATTTCCTTAAGTGAGAAGGATCTTGGGGTTTTTATAGATAACAAGTTGTCTAATTCTGGGCAGTGTCATTCTGTAGCTACTAAAGCAAATAAAGTTCTGTCATAATAAAGGGCATAAACTCAAGGGATGAAAACATAATTATACCTCTTTATAGATCCCTAGTAAGGCCTCATCTGGATTATGCAGTGCAGTTTTGGACTCCAGTCCTTAAAGTGGACCCGTCACCCAGACACAAAAATCTGTATAATAAAAGTCCTTTTCAAATGAAACATGAAATCCAATTTCAAATTTTTATTAAAGCATTCATAGCTGTTTTAAGCTCATTTAAAAATCTCAGTTGTCAATCAAATATTGTCTGACACTCCTCTATGCCTTAGGCATAGATGTGGGGCAGATAATTACTTTCACTTTCCATTCAGCACTTCCTAGATGTCACTGCTCTCCCCACATTCCCCCAGTTCTCTTAACCATTTAATTGTGTAGCCAGGACATGGGGATAGACATTGGGTCCCCCATTCTGGTGCACAAACAAGATTCTGAGGTGATGCAAGGATTGTCTTAATAACAGTGTCCACAAAATGGCTCCTGCCCGCTTGCTAGAATGATGTATTCCCAGACTGAAGAAAACAAGATTAAAATTATTTATATAGTGTAATTAATGTTCATTTTGCTTGACTAATGTGATAAAATAGGATTTTTTATATATTTTTGGGGTGACGGGTCCATTTTAAGAGGGATATAAATTAGCTGGAGAGAGTGCAGAGACATGCAACTAAACTGGGTAGAGGAATGGAAGACTTAAATTAGGAGGGTAGACTGTCCAGGTTGGGGTTGTTTTCTCTGGAAAAAAGGTGCTTGCGAGGGGACATGATTACACTTTACAAATACATTAGAGGACATTATAGACAAATATCAGGGGACCTTTTTACCCATAAAGAGGATCACCAGAGGCCACCCCTTCAGACTAGAAGAAAAGGACTTTCATTTGAAGCAGTGTAGGTGGTTCTTCACAGTCAGGACAGTGAGGTTGTGGAATGCACTGCCGGGTGATGTAGTGATGCTGATTCTGTTGATGCTTTTAAGAGGGGTTTGGATGATTTTTTGGACAGACATAATATCAAAGGCTATTTTGATACTAAACTCTACAGTTAGTATAGATATGGGCAGGGCCGCTCCGGCCATGAGGCAAGGTGAGACCCTTGCCTCAGGCAGCACAGAGCGGCCTGTTTCCTGGGGCGGCAAAAAGCCGCCTCTGGTAACTTTAAGAGCCGAATTTCCGTTTTTTAAAACGGAAATTCGGCTCTTCTAATGCAGCGAGCGCAATAGCGGCCCCTCCTCCAGAAATAACAGTTTGTTTGTCCTCTTACAAAATTTGTTCTTAGTATTGTGAAGACTAGAAAATGTGTATTTTTCAATGCATCACTACAATTTAAAAAAAATAATGTTGTTGTGTTTCTCATCAGGCATTTATACGTGTGCGAGATCTACGCTACCTGGAACTGATCAACAGCATTGAGGTACTGTAAGAAAAAACTCTTTCTCATTTCATATTCTCAGCCCGCAGGCAATTGTACTTCAGTAACCCCAAAAGGAATAACATTTTATTGTAGAGCTGCTGGGTTGAATAGCTTTGCTGGTCACTTTTCACTTTACTGAACAACAGAACAGACATTCCATTATCACACAGAGGTCACCAGACCCCTGGGAGGTGGGAGAGGCAGAGATTATTCTGCAGGTCTTTCCTTTTCCTTCCTCTGCTCTTTTTGCCAATTCGGTAGCATTACATCATTTTCATTATCTTCTGCATTTACATTTCCTCTGCTGTAAAATTTGTTTTGAACATTGATTCCAGCTCTTTCTATTTTCAACCAAAATCCAACGGGAATTTCTTTTAACCTTTAAATGTCAGCATGTGCCACATCTTCATACGATTTTGGGATTCATTTTGCCAGTATTAGGTTGACATATCCTGGACAGCAGGAATTGGGAGGTCAGGGGTTCCTACCGATATGCTATCTGCTACTTCCCTCACAACATGTATCCCTGTCTGCAAGCACTACATTGCCTTATTTCTTCCAAATACCCATTGAATATCATGGCCTGCAGATGTAGTTTTATTGCAAAAAAGGATACTTTTTTCCCTTGAAAAGAGCTGCACAACTCAGTTCTGAGAATATGTAAATAAATGTTCATCCCAAGTAACTGGCCTTCATAATGGACTTTTAGAACTATTGAAGGAACCTCAGTGTTCTCACTGCTCTGGCATTCGGCAGAGGGCCAGTATACTACCATATTCATCATAGTAAAATTTAAAGGACAACTTCCTTTGTAGTTTGTGGAATAAGAATGAAAGGTGCAACCACTTGCGTTGCCAAAATGTGATTGTAGTCACTTGCCTGATAACTCAGGTCTGTGCTCCTCTTAGCAGAAAACTGCACTAACCCAGGGTATCTGTGAGCAAGGGATCTTCTTCCTGTTTATGTCTTCACTCAACTTGTACATGTGCTATAGAGTGAAAGCCAAACTTTAACAAAAGAGCCTGTTATTTCATTCTATTGTGTGTGCATCCGCCATAGGATTGTGAAGAAAGAAGATGGGAGGTAGAGGATCACTTGCTCGTGGCTGCCCCAGGTTGGTGCAGTTTTCTTCTAACAGGAGCTCCAGCCTGGGTTATTCAGTAAGAGTTATAATCCCTGTGGGGTACCCTAACATTTGGCACCCCCTTTATCAATTTTACGTTTTCGTCTATTTTTAAAACTATATCCCCTTCACATTACAGAATCCAAGCCATTATCTTAGACTAGAATAAGGTCCGGGCTAAAATTTTACAAACCACTGTGTCCATTTTCTAAACCAGTGCAGTCCTCTGAACAGTATTCACTAAGATGTCTTGGCTGGCTAGCAAGCCTTTTGAAGTGCAACTCTATGCTTGCATGCAAAAGGGGCCCTTATGTACTTGGCATTGTGTAAGCTGGCAGGCATTATAGAGATGTTTGTGTCCCTCTCTCCTCATGGTTTACTACTGGAGCAGACCCCTCATCATCATAAGCACTGGATGCTCAGAAGCACCTTCCGAATTCTGCTCTGAACATGACATACTCCATGTGTATATTTTTTCTTCTAGGAGAGAAAAAAACGAGGCGATGCCAACGACAACCTTTTCCTGGCAGATGTGTGTGCGTATCAGGGCAAGTTTCATGAGGCAGCCAAACTCTACAAGAAAGCGGGACAAGAGAGTCGGGCATTGAATATGTACACAGACCTACGCATGTTTGAATTTGCAAAGGTAACTGAGAGGCCAGTAATAATTGTGATAACCTGAATTAATTTGTTCCTGTTCTTGACTGTCGTTGCTGCTAAAGGCCTTAAAGGAGAGTTCAACCGCTTTTATTAAATACCCCAACCCTAAATAGAACCCCCTAGCCTACCCTGTACCCCGGGCAAATGCCCTTTACTTACCCCTCTGAGCAGATTCTGTCCTCGGGAGTTCACGGGCATCATCTTCTGGTCTCGAACAATGAAAATCACGAAAATTTCTGAATTTTTTTTTGGAGATTTACGTGACTTTCAGCACTTGCACAGTTGTTTGAGACCACAATATTATTCCAACTGCTCATGTGCCGAAACTCCACTTGCTACACTAAGAATATCAAAGAAAAGAAGATGGCGCCCGTGAACTCCCGAGGACAGAATCTGCATGAAGGGGTAAGTAATGGGTACCAGGTAGGCTGGAGGGGAGGAGGGAGGGGGGTCTATTAAGGGTAGGGGGGTAAGGGTATTTAATAAAAAAGGTTGAATTCTCCCTTAAAGGAACAGTTCAGCATAAAAATAAAAACTGGGTAAATAGATAGGCTGTGCTAAATAAAAAATGTTTCTAATGTAGTTAGTTAGCCAAAATGATAATATATAAAGGCTGGAGTGACTGGATGTCTAATGTAACAGAGCAGAACACTAACTCAGATTTAGGGAGCTGAAAAGAAGGAAGTAGTCATTGACTTGAAGGGGGGCCACCTGGGACATTACTGTTCATTGAGTTTGCAGTTGTTCCTTAGCATGCAGCTCAGATTCAAAAGAAATAGTTATGACCCATGTAGCCCCCACCCTCAAATCACTGATTGGTTACTGCTTGGTAACCAGGTTAACAAGTCAGTGGAAACCAAAAGAGCTGAAAAGTAGTAAGTATTATTCTGTTATGTTAGACATCCAGTCACTCCAGCATTACAATTTTGCCTAACTAACTAACTATATTCGAAACATTTTTTATTTTGCACAGCCTATCTATTTACCCAGTTTTTATTTTTATACTGAACAATTCCTTTAAAATATTGATGTGTGCATGTATTTAAAATCCTATCATAAGAAAGCGGCTGTATCCCTTATACTTTCTTGTTTGGAAAATTTATGAGCATATACATAAATTCCCTATAATACACACTGCTGAAGAAAAGCAGCTATCATCGGTCAAGTGTCATAGCATTTAGTATATAAATAACGTGTGTATATTATTTCTTGCAGTATTCTAATCAATTATAGTGCTGGTGCCCACTTTCACTCCATTTTTCTTATTTTTAGGAATTCCTTGGATCAGGAGATCCAAAAGACACAAAAACCTTGATTACAAAGCAAGCAGACTGGGCTCGAAACATTCGAGAACCACGTACAGCAGCTGAAATGTACCTGTCGGCAGGGGAAAACATGAAGGCAATTGAGCTGAGTGGAGACCATGGCTGGGTGGACATGTAAGTGTTACTTCCTGCTAGACAGAACTCTAAAGTGGAATGTGGGTAAGCAAATGAACATAGTGCACTATGTCAAGTGCTATCGAGAGTCAGCAAGCAATAAGCGTGGAGAAAGTAGAACTTGCTGGTTAACGGGTACACATGAAATTTAAACCTCGTAACCCTCAGATTGTTGGGCTAAAACTCCCTACATCCTAACATTCAGATGGTAGGCCAAATCAAGGGTAGAATATATAAATGAATGCAGCATATTTGATCAACATTTCGGTTGCCTTCAGTTGCCATAATAGTCACACAAAAACATGGATACGCATTTTGTTAAACCAGACCGTTTGTATTCACCTTTGAGCTCGGTATAGAAACGTAGGATTTGGGTGAATTCTGGAACCAATAAATCTGTGCCTCAAATCATAGGAAGATAACAACATCATTAACGATTACGTGAGATGCTCCTCCTAGGGCTCAAGCCTAAACTCATTGGAGTGGAAGTATGGGCAGGGTACAAACATCTGCACACTAAGCCTATGGGTAGGAACTCAAACCTAAAAACATAATTCAGCTGGTTTGTGATTTCCATCCTTTCTGATTTGCTTTTTTCCTCTGATAATCGCATCGGAAGAAGTGTGTGTGTGTTGAGATCTCCTCTGGGTATTTCACCTACACAGACACAAAATCAAGCAGGAGCATGCAGTGTTAGCACATGTGGGAAGAAACACTTACTACATTCTCCAGCTGCTCATGACAATCACAGGTTATGTTTAGCCTTTTGTGTTGTCTGCTTCATACCTGACAGAATGACTGAATAGGACAGGAAGTATGCTTTGTGCAGATATTCAGAGACAAAACAACATCACAACTTCCTATGGAAAATCTACCCACTAATCAGCTTTTTATTTTTCAGAGGTATTGGTTGAGTTAGGGAGATGTTATGTTATACAGACAATACAATTGACATGTAAATGGCTTGGAGTGGTCATATACGCCCAACATCAGTATTTCAGTTTTTGTTGCTTCATTAGCAGTTCTGTTCAAAACACTTATAACGTTATGATATAGGTAAAGTATACTGAACAGGTGGTCAGCATGGTGGGGCATTGTTTAGCACTGATGACTTGCAGTGATAGGGTTCTAGATTCAGTGCTGTGCGCTTCACTACACATAGCATTCAATGTATAACTGTTCCCTATGGCTATATAAAGGTTTAAAGGAACAGTAACACCAAAAAAATTTAAGTGTTTTAAATTAATGAAAATATCATGTACTGTTACCCTGCACTGGTGTGTTTGCTGCAGAAACACTACTATAGTTCATATAAACAAGCTGCTGTGTAGCAATGGTGGAAATTGAAAATAGGCTATATGGCACAGGATAAATAATGGATAACAGATAACACCATTATGTTCTACAGAGCTTATCTGCTGTGTAATCTGAGCCTTTTCTCTTTGCATGGCTGCCCCCATTGCTACACAGCGGCTTATTTATAAAAAACAATAGTAGTGTTTCTGAAGCAAACACACCCGTTTTACCAGTGCAGGGCAACACTGCATTATATTTTTATTACTTTGTTAATTTTCCTTTAAACAGTAGTACAGTGGTGATGGTGTCCACCATGTCTTGCAGGATAATATTCAGTGCTGTGGCTAGCTGGATTATAAATCTCCAAAGGGAATGATTTATGCATATCTTACAACTTCACCTGTTCAAGTCGTGTATGAATCCAAAAGGTTTGGATTTAGGTGGGTTTTCAATAAACTACAGATGTGACTTAACTGTTAACATTTCAGGAATGGTCTCATCTGAATTCTAAATCAGAAATGGTGGCAGGTATGCCTTTGTTACAAATGGGACAATGCTATGGGGGTTTGTGTCCTAAAAGGCACCAAGTCTGGCCAGATTCAATAGCCCAAAACAACCAATAAGCAGGTAGCATTTGCTGGAAACTAGGTTACTGCGCTTGGGCAAACTTAAGAGCCTGTTAATGCATATGCTTTTTTTTCTTTTACATATTAGTGACAGCATTTATATATTATTGCTGTCGGTGTTTATACACTGTGTGGCTTATTAGATATTCATATTCAATGCACATGTATGTGTTGCCAATACAGGTCTATTTCTCTGCAAACTTTCACTTTGGCAATAACAAGAAACAGCACTGCCAGTGCCTTGGGTTTACAGAATAGGAAGCAAATGGCTCTATCTTTTTATTATATAAAATAAATAAAATGGTTTCCCAGCCCTTAATTGCATTATTTTTGGCTCCAAGTCACATTTCTCCAATGCTAGCTCTGTTTAAATATCCCAACGTAAAATCACAGTGGCTTAAGCAGCACTTAGGCTTTTAGTTACAAGCTGCTGCCCATGTAATTTAGATGTAATTCACATTGTACTGCTGATTGGCAGCAGATACGAGCAGCTCAGTAGTAAACGATGGCGGTAATGGGTGCAGCTAAATACGTTTATATTCAAACTTCATGCTGAGAGCCTGGAGACTCTCCAATAAATTTGCATTTGCTCGTAGTGTTCTTCTGAGCCCAACTGCAAATTACTTTTATTTTAACTTATCTGTTTATTGACTGTACCTTTTGTTAAAGCACTGTATGTAACCAATAGAGTATTGGCTCAATATTGGATATTCAGGCTTGGGCTGAAATGAGAAAACTCTGCTTGTAGCATTTAGTACAATGCAGTATAGTGAAACAAATTGATACACCGCCTGAGATAGCTTCTTTTTGGTGCAGCTGCATGTATATCCAGTTATCCAAAGGGCTTCTGTGTTTGGGCCATGCAGTCTTTTGGACCTGGTGGGTTAAAGGAGAAGTAAACCCTGTCTGCCCCAAATGCCCCCCCCCGTAGGCCGCCTCCCTCCTACCCCTGTGGCAAATGCCCCTAATGTGTTACTTACCCATACTTCTAGGTGCTCTCCAGTGGATTTCACAACTGCCATCTTCTCACGAGGTGTCTTCTGGCGCATGTGCATTAGGAGGAACTCTTGTGACCTTCGGGCACATGCGCAGTAGATCAGGAACCGGCAAATGCCTCCTACATGTGGCAGAAGACGCCGCTCGCTACAGGCAGAAGACCGCTTGTGAGAAGATGGCAGCCGTGAACTCTGCTGGAGAGCACCCAGAAGGAGGGGTAAGTAACAAGTTAGGGGCATTTGCCCAGGGGAAGGTAGGCCGAGGAGGCATGGGGGCCTATGGGGGGGAGGCATTTGGGGCAGACAGGGTTTACTTCTCCTTTAAGCATTGCGGTGTTAATGTTACACTATGGGGGGCATGTGCAAGGACTCTGTCAGTCGCAGACACAAACTAAAGCAATGTGATTGGTGCAGGACTGTTTAAGGGACAGACACGTTGCATCAGGACCACAGATTGCCAGTAGTTATACAAACTCTTTATTTTGGACTGAGGTGTTACACTTGGGTTATTAATACAGGTATGGGATCTGTTATCCGGAAACCTGTTATACAGAAAGTTCCGAATTATTGATTGCCCGTCTCCCATAGACTACATTTTATCAAAATAATCCAAATTTTTTAAAAAATATATATTTTTTTATCTGAAATAATAAACAGAACATGTATTTAATGTTTTCATGATTTCCTATAAGATTTAAGGTATGAAGATCCAAATTACAGAAGGATCAGTTATCTGGAAAGCCCCAGGTCTTGAGCATTCTGGATAACAGGTCCTATACCTGTACTGGTTTAAGTACAGTGTTCCCTCTTTATTTTGCTCTGCTTACACCTTTATCGCACCACCATTGCTTCCTGCTAAGTAAAGTCCTATAACATATGAATGACAACATCATTATCATACCTCACAAATTTCCCTTTAGAAAATAAAGAAAATTATATAAAAAAATTGTCTCCTATGGCTAACAGGAGTCTCCTCTAATACATATGAGTTGAGGGGAGATGTATATCATAACAGCCGTAATGCTGAACATTGTTACACTTAATTAGGTGTAATCCGGTTGTTTTGTTCTAGGCTGATTGATATAGCGAGGAAGCTAGACAAGGCTGAGAGGGAGCCTTTGCTGAAGTGTGCATACTACTTTAAGAAGCTGCAGCATCACGGTTATGCTGCTGAAACGTATATGAAGATTGGAGACCTGAAAGCGCTGGTTCAGCTTTACGTCGAAACTCAGCGTTGGGAGGAGGTGAGTAACGCTTTGTCCTGAAGAGAACAAAAAAAATGAATGTGGCTAAAAAAATGCCATGTTTTATATAGTGAACTTATTGCACCAGCCTAAAGTTTCAGCTTGTCAATAGCAGCAATGATCCAGGACTTCAAACTTGTCACAGGGGGTCACCATCTTGGAAAGTGTCTGTGACACTCACATGCTCAGTGGGCTCTGAGCAGCTGTTGAGAAGCTAAGCTTAGGGGTCGTCACTAATTATCCAGCAGATAATGAGGTACCCCTGTAATATAAGCTGATGCTACAGGGCTGATTATTAAATTCTGATACTAATTGCACTGGTTTCTGTGCTGCCATGTAGTAATTATCTGTATTAATGACTAACCAGTCTTATATTGTGACTATATTTCTATTCTATGTGTAGTGTATATTGTGAGTGGGTCCCTAAGCTCAGTAAGTGACAGCAGCACAGAGCATGTGAATCAGTGAATCAGCAGAAAAGAAGATGGGGAGCTACTGGGGCATCTACTGGGGAGACACAGATCTTTACTGCTAAAGGGCTGTGGTTGCCTTGGGCTGGTACACAAGCATAAAACATCATGTAGAACATTTCTAGCTACTTCTTTAGTTTAACTTTCATTGTCCTTTAAAGTTAGGGCATTGAAGATTTTAATTCAGTGCTGGGTCAATGGGGACTTTTATATGTTTCAATATTTTTTATTGAAAGTATTTTTGATTTTTATCTTATAGCATTGCATTTTTCCATAACACTTGTAAGTTCTTATAATACCACAAATATCAATTATAAGTATCAGTTGTTACAATTGCATTATACATTCATCCAGTTTAGTGGATCTATTAAAGGAGAATTCAACCTGTACTAAAATAAACCTCCCCTGGGTAGATCCTCCTCCCCCCCCCCCCCCCCCCCCCCCCCCCCCCCCGGCCAAATGCCCTTAACTTGTTACTTACCCCTTGGCATAGATTCAGGCCTGGGAGTTCATGGGCCCCATCCTCTTTCTTGGTCTGTTTTTTAAGTAGACCGGCGCTTTCCACGCATTCGCTATTGGAGGGAATTTCCAGTCCCGAACCACTGTGCATGCATCGAAAGTCACGAAAATTTCTGGAAAATTTTCATGACTTTCAGCACATGTGCAGTTGTTTGGGACCGGAATGTTGAATTCTCCTTTAAGATGCAATAACCTCACAGAACATAATTTACATAACATTGTAACAAGTTATATGGGGGAAGAAAAAGGTTGGAGTAAGATTCTTCCTGCCGGCTAGAATCTAAATCTCCAGCGGGATGGCACTCAAAGTCGTCGGGAAGGATTTTCAGAGAGATCTGTCACTGGGCGACTAAATGTCTCAGAATCTTACAGTGTGTCACTACCCTAAGCAATGGAACACATAAGCTGGTGGGTGATGCTCTGAGTAGTCCAGCAGGGATACTGGGTACAAAGGCTCTAAACTAAAAAATGCATTGATGTTTAATTCAGAGCATTTCTCTGAGATATTAGCAGTTTTATATTGCTAGACTGGCTTCAGCTCAACAGCTTTCTTTGAATGCCAAGAGTGTCAGAAACTCTGTCTATGCATTTGCTCGATTTGGTTAACCTTAGGGCTGCTATTTCTCAGATGAGCCAAAAGCCTTGTGTTAGCAATACTGTATAACAATGTGAATATCTTAGAAACTGAAAATTAGACAATTGCTGTACACTGCAAAATTGTTCAGAGAAACATGCTCCATAACTTTACATTAATTTGTTTTTTTTTTGGGTTAAGTCCCCCCTTCATTAATGCTAAGCATTATTTAGGCATTAGACAAATGGCTCCACTATGTTGCCATTTAGATCAGTGGTTGTTGTACTTTTGGATCACTTTGTGAGTCACTCAGTCTCACAGATAGGAAACCAATGATATAGGTGATATTGATATAGACCAATAGGTGTGCAATCCATGATTACTAATGTATTTAATAGCTTGGGGGAGCTGCATATCCTTCCTATGATATTGTATATGAGCTCTAATAAATTATAAAAGTTGCTTGCATAATGTTTCTGTCCTGGCCTAAAACTGGCCATTGATTTGTAATGTGGGGTGGGAAGCTGACATTATGAATGAAAATCAGCTGAATTGCATGAACCACTTCTGTACATTAAACATTAAGGACAACTTTAATGCTGCAGCTGTTGGCACACATCAATGTTTTCATTCAAAATTATATGTGGAACAAACGTACATGAGTTTATTTGCGGCACATGAATAATATATGGCTGCTACAGTCATTATATTTGAATGTGTACAATTGTACTCTCCATAGATTGGACACCTGACAATAAAACTGTCCATTTGACCTTCTAGGCTTTTGCCCTGGTAGAGAAGAACCCAGAGTTTAAAGATGAGGTGTATATTCCTTATGCACAGTGGCTTGCAGAGCATGACCGGTTTGAAGAGGCACAGAAGGGTAAGATTATTGTAATCCAATGGGTTTACTTCACATCTGAGTTTCCTGGGATTCAGGGAACAAGGGGAATCGATCATGTACCTGTGGTTTATGTTTCTGACCATTTCTATGCAATTATATATTACTACTTGTACACACTGCACTGTATAGTTTGCAATTCCTGGTCAGTCAGATGATTCCTAAAAAACATTTTAGTTGCTAAAACTAAATGCCACTATGCCCCAAAGAAAAAAAAGTAGGCCTCAAACACAAGGATGTATTTTCAACTTATATGTTAAAACTTAAATCATTCAGCAATCCCGGTAGAGCTCATATACAGGTATAGGATCCATTATCCAAAAAGCTCTGAATTATGGAAAAGGTTGTGTCCCTTCATTTCACTTCATTTTATCCAAATAATCCAAATTTCTAAAAATTATTTCCTTTTTCTCTGTAATAATAAAACGGTACCCTATACTTTATCCCAACTAAGACATTATTAATCCTTATTGGAAGCAAAACCAGCCTATTGGGTTTATTTAATGTTTACATGATTTTCTAGTATGCTTGAGGTATGAATATCCAAATTATGGAAAGACCCATTATCTGGAAAACCCCAGGTCCCTAGCATTCTGGATAACCGGTACCATGCCTGTACCTCTGTTCCTAAGGCAGCTAATGGGTCCCTTGTTGCTGTATTGCTAGTGAGGTGTACTACAGCGAGATGCAATAAATTATATCTTTGAATCAAATTGGGGTCCTACAGTAAGCAGTCTGCATTATGGGACCATTCTTATTAACCATTTCTCCAGTACTCATGTCACTGTAGTCTGAAGCAACTGCTGGGTCAGGAATGTTTGGTTCTTTTTCTCTTGCTGCTACTATGTGTACAGTACATTGGGGAATGGTGTCATTCTATACAGGAATGTTTGTTTCAGTTGGTAACTTACTGTCTCACACTGCACTCTGTATCTTTCAGCATTTCATAAAGCTGGTCAGCAGGATGAGGCAGTGAGGGTGCTGGAGCAGCTTACCCACAATGCAGTGGTGGAGAGCAGGTTTAATGATGCTGCATACTATTACTGGATGTTGTCTATGCAGTGCCTGGAAATTTGTAAAGGTTAGTTGGAACCAGTACTGGAAATAGATGTTCCCAGGGGCAAAGGCATTTTGGAATTTGACAAAAACTGCCCTTGATACTCAAAAAGCAGATTGGTCACAGTTAGGTTGAGATTTTAAAAGAATGGTAGCTGGTCTTCTGCTGTCCTAGAAACCCAGCCTAAAGTTTTACTCAGTTAGAACCAGGGGTGAAAACAGACTCTGATGCACCAATTTTTTCATATGTGTAACCTTGTTATAATCTAAGGGGGGCCCTGACCAAATGCTGTACCTCAAATGGAGGCTTGAAACTAAAAAGCCCAAAAAGAAGCTGACAGCATTTCAAAGGTTCAAACACTAACGGTACTAACTAATTCCATTTTTTGCAGACAAGGAGGAGAAGCAGGATGCAATGCTACAGAAGTTCTACCATTTTCAACATCTAGCTGAGCTTTACCACGTCTATCATTCCATACACAGATATACAGTTAAGTCAGTGTACCTTAAACATTAATACACACAAAGGAACACAGAAAGAAATTAAATACTGTAGTGTTTGGAACATTTCAGTAACATATCCTCAGAGACAGAGCTGCCTTTTGATTATCTCAACAGCTGTTGGTGTTCTTTTGTTAAAGGAGCCACAGAATGCAAAGCCTAAGCTTGGCTGTGCCCGCTTAAAGGTTTATTTTTCATTTTCCAAAAGCAACTCCAACTCAGGCATAACTTGATAACATGTCTGCTGGGTGCACTGAGGCCCACAACGAGCCCTGCATTTATATTCTGTATCAAGTAACCAAAACTACAGGGATCTTGCAACAGCCTTACAGCATCCCTGGTCATGAGTCTTGAAAGGAAGCTATTCCTCCCATGAATTCCCTTCTGTTATGTCTCCTTGCATCTAGGTCCCCTATCAATAATACTGATTCTGATGTCAAAGTTCCACCAGTTTCCTTAAATGTTTGCCTGCACTTGCTGGCTCCCCTTGAATACACAAAAACACTGACCATGGCATCCTCTCTCAGCACCTGGTGGTATTAGGCACACTGAAAGGGTATCAAAAGTTCCACACCCCAAAGTGATTTACATTCTTCAAGTATTAGCCATATTAAAGAGCTTAAAATTAAAATCTGGCCTATAATGCATCACCTGCATTCTGGGTTTTAGATAGTTTAGACTTGTGCTGGTTTTCAGACTTGTGCTGGTGGAACAGACAGCTGTACCTTTAAGGGCTCATTCTTTGTGAAGAGCAACTGCTTTGTGCCAAGGGAAGTAAATAAACTTTATTGTGCCCAACAGATTTGTATCTGCAGCCTTTTGCTATTGCCACACAACTCCCAGATTCACTAACGGCTTAAAGCTGTTGGGGAATTTGAGAAGTTGTCATTCAACAAAGGCTGAAGAGTTGCAGACTAGAGCATAAATTATGGGGACTTATATAAGGTATTTTGTCCAAGGACACTGGCACCAGTAAATAGAACCCTTTTGTGCTCAATTGCCTTTTGAAGTGCCGTGTGTGAAATACACCCCTGGGATCAATATTTTGCATATAATTACTCCAAGTTTGTATTTTTAGGATGAACCTTTCAGCTCCCACCTGCCTGAGACTCTATTCAACATTTCCAGATTCCTGTTACACAGTCTGACGAAGGAAAGTCCTCTGGGAATCTCCAAAGTGTATCCTTTACTGACTTACTGCACATTTCAGTTCAAAGTGATAAGAAACACATACGTCTATAATTTTCTTCTGTCTCAGTTATTGCTCTTGAGATTCCTGCAGCACAACCGCAAGGGAATTGTGAGATTGTTGATAGTAGGAAGGCAGTTGGGGTCAGAGAAACAATTAAAAAAGTCAACTGGTGGCAGAGGGTCTGATTTGTAAGTGGATTAGCATTCAAGGTCCACATGTGGATGGATAGATGTAATAGATGCATTTCACTAAGGCCAAGCCCTAAATGATCAGATTGCAAAGTAGTGTCCACACGACTACTCAACTGGTGACCTCAAACGTGAATGGTGGTTGCTGGCTCATCTGATTTTCCAGTCTACGCGATCAGATATATATATATATATATATATTTCCAGAGGCAGCCGCACTCCAATCCGGTTTTTGTGTTCATATGTGGGTGCAGGTTCAAAGATGCATAATTACTCAGATTGTTACAGAACCGCACTCCAGACTTCTTAATGCTGTGAATCAAATAGCTTTTATTTGCATGTGCTTCCAACGTTTCGGCCCCCCTTGGGGCCTTTTTCATATATATACATAATATATATAATATATACATTTTTATATATATATATATATATATATATATATATATATACATGCATACACTCAATACTCACTCAAATATTACTTCACAGATGTGTGATAAGTGACCACAAGGCACTGAAATAGCTTGCCTGGCCTGCATTGCCATGAAATACAACTCCAGAATATGTCTGTTTGATATGCAACAACATCATTTTGGATTGACTGAGAAGCAGTCATTGCTTAGAGCAATTTAGAAATGATGCAGGATGCTGGAAATAAATTGGTACTGTCTCAATGCTAGGCAATTAAATTAGCAGTGAGATAACAATGGTGGAGAATGGCACGCAGTAAAAGAGGGCATTGGGTAAAGTCACCAGGGTGTATACATTTTACATTGTTGAATGCAGGGCTGGAGCAACAGAGCAAGGGTCATGCAGCAGAGTATCAAGAGTATTCCAGCCAGAGAGAATTAATGTAAATTATGGATGTCCATAATTCCCGTACTGTAGGAAACTTGAAGCACAGCACCGGTCCTCTTTGAATAAAAGCCTTTATTAAGTTCACATGGCAACAATCTTTATAGAGCGACGTTCCAGGTCTATTTGGCCTTTTCTCAAGCTTGAGCAAACCCTCTTAGAGGTTAGGGATAGGTCTACTGTATGACTTTTTTTAAGGATCTTTTTTTCTTCTATTTATGAGCAGCCCAAGCTTGAATGTCACATTAAGATTTTTGCATTCCCACATTGTTTCACTTATGTTGACATTTATAGGGTAGCTGACAGGGGAAGTACAAAAACTTTGGCCCCTCATTGCCCACACGATCATATTCCCCAGCTTTTCCTTTCATCTGTGTAGTTGTAGCCTCCGAGCGGAGCAGTTTCTGAATGGGATTAAAGGGCATGGTTTGTGGAAGGAGAAAACTCAACTTGTAAATGAGTGACCTCTCTGGCATTTAACAGACTGGAACATTTAATGTTAATGAGCATCACACAGCCGGCAAATCTGGATCAGATGGAGCAGGGTATTATTATCCAATCAAATAAAATCACAAGCTCACTCCAAGGCCAATGACTTTCAGAGGAAATAATGAATCCGTTAAATGTCACAGAGTGATAAACTGGGACCAAAGGCAATGAGTGTGAACGTTAAATGAATGCACACAGGACAAACGCAGCACTGCTATTTTCCTTAATAGATGGCACCAGAAACACACTGTTCACTCTGGCGAAACAGAGCAAAGCCCTGGGAGCATACAAACTAGCCAGACAGGTGTATGAGAGGCTTCAAGGTCTGCGGATTCCCAGCAGGTTTCTGGAGTCCATTGAGCTAGGAAGCATCACAATCCGATCTAAACCATTCCATGACAGTGAGGTAAGACTAGTCTTGTGTACATACTCTAGGGCACCAGAGTGCCCTCCAACTATAAGCTCTTCCTGAGGTTAAAGATGGAGGAAATATACAGTGCATTTTTAGCATTAGCATTTAAAGGAACAGTTCCTTGTAAAAATAAAAACTGGTTAAATAGATAGGCTTTTCAAAATAAAATTTGTTTCTAAAATAGTTAGTTAGCCAAATCTGTAAAGGCTGGAGTGACTGGATGTCTAACATAACAGAATGCAACTTCATGCAATTCAGCTCTGATTTGTCAGTGACTGTAAGGGGGGCCACATGGGAAGTAACTATTCAGTGAGTTTAAAATTGATCCTTCAGCTGAGATTTAAAAGCAACAGTTATGCCTAGGGTTGCCACCTGAAAACCAAGAGAGCTGCAAAGCAGGAAGTAGTGTTCTGGCTATTATGTTACACATTCACTCCAGCCTTTATACATGACATTTTTGGCTATTTTATTTTTATCTATTTACCCAGTCTTTATTTTTACACTGAACAATTCCTTTAAGGCCTAGACTTCAATGTTGTATATCAGGGCTTAATGTTTCTGTGGGATCTTTATGGTGGTGGGAATAATGCTCAGAAGATGAATACGTTGGTTAGTGAATTGAGATGGTCATACACGGGCCTATAAAATCTGCTAATTGATATCTTCAGACTACCCAACTGATAATCGTCCAGATGACCAAGTAGGTTTAAAAATCCTGTCTGGTGAAGAGAGCATTGGCATTCTTGTCTAATTGGTCTCTATACGCTTGCTGTATGATATAATCTTCGATCCCGGGCCACTGATCAGATTAGCTGGATTTGGACCAGTGCATGGATAGCCGTATTCAGCAGAGATCCACTCTGTTGGCAACCTAGCCAAGCAAAAGGATGTCACCATGGATGGCCAACCAGTCATCTGTGAACATCTAGACATATAGTGCGTTGTACAATGAAGAAATGAACTGATTGGCCGCTGTGTAGTGTTCAAGGCTTGTACAAGGTGCTGGGTTGTGTCCTTTGTTTTGTAGGCCATGGAACACACTGACCTGTATGTGTGTGTGTGTGTATATATATATATATATATGTATAGTCCCACTTTTCACATAATCAGGCAATTGTCAGCATGGCCATGTTGATAGAAAACACTAAATCTGTTTTGTTCCAAGTAGATGTTTGTGTTATTCAGAAAGGTGCAATTTAAACTGGTTGGGGTCATTTCAGTTCTACCAGTTGTTCCAAGACCCTGTTACCCAGCAGCAGGTCCTGACCCTCAGCACTGGTTGTAAGAAACTCTGTATTTGGGTCTTTATTTCTGCAGCGAGTGGCCAGTCAAGCTTTTATTGAGTCACAGCCTGGTATTTAAACAAACAGAAGGCCCCACGCTGCAGCTGACACTTGCGATTATAACTGAAGGAATCTGTCAGCACTAGTCACAATAACCCTTTCAGAAATCCCTCAGCAGTAAATTGCAGGAAAGATTAGCTTGGTTCATATTTGGATTTTGTCAGGTTTCTCTGTGTGCTCTGGTATTTAGATTTATGCGGTGGTAATTTGGTAGCTGGGCAAAATATAGTTTTAATAAACACTCAAAACTACAGGTTGAAACAAGGCACTTGGTGGCACTTTTTGTATCTGAGGCAACATTATATGTCGAGGGTACACTGCTTGCCACAGGCCAGTGCACACAGTAGTGAGAACAGCCAATCCTAATATATCTGGGAAGCATAAACCTATCCTGGGGGGTCACTTGCCAACTCTTCATTGGACTTGAACCAGGCTCCCTGAAGCAGGACTGGAAGAACAGGTTACATTGGTATTGCCTGTACAGGCAAATGTGTCCTGCGCTGCATGTTGCAGTTGCTCATTCTGAAAACTGTCTTGACCTTTGTATTAAACACACTTGAAATACACTTGTTCTACACGAAGTGTTGTCAGAATGTGCATGGATGAATGTGAGGTTGGATTTAGTGTTAGGGTAGAACTACATGGACGTGTTCGTCTCGATCCGACATGCTGCGACAAAATGCCTGCGACAAATCGGATGCAACAGAAATAAGGTAAGAGATACAAATGTCGGATGGTGTTGCAGCTTTGATTCGACACATCACAACTGTCTGATGCAAATGCTGCAAACTACGTCTGCATCCGACAGTTGTGTTCCATCAGATCAAAGCTGCAACACCATCTGAAAGTTCTGTTTCTTACCTTATTTACGTTGCCTCTGACGTAACGCCTGTGTCTTTACGCAGTGGGTCGGATCACGCGAAAAATGTCCGTGTAGTTCTACCCTTGCACTTAATTGGTATTCTGGATGTAGTGTGATAGGTAATTGGCAGGCTGAATGTAGTATTCTGCGTAATTGGTAGACTGACATTTATGTACAATGGGGGGGGTGCATTTAGTGTTATATGTATTCAGGAGGTGAATCTAGTGATACACATATTTGGGAGGCTGGATTTATTAATGCATATTACTGGGACACTGGCAGGGAAGTAACAATAAAGGAAAGCCGACCCAGTGATTGCTGGGTGCCCAATGGGGCAATGACTAATAAACATGATGGCACACAAATAAGCAAATGTATGGGTTTATTTTTCTGTCTATCTCATTCCCAACAGCCCAGGCACAAAATTATCGGTATTATCCGTCACCCTCACTGTGTGTTTATTTACATTACATTGATGTTTGTCACAACTTGATGATCACTACTTGGTTTGGCGCCAAAAACCTATTTAAATATGTGCACTGTTTTTGGGAGAATCTACTTTCCTGAGTGTGCCGAAACGTTGAATAAAGTTCCAGTTTTTTTCACCTGAAAAAGTCCCTGGAGTGC
>CM044438.1:112411688-112417631 GCA_024363595.1 Xenopus borealis
GTGCAAGTCTATAAAAGGAAGTTGGGTTTCGGGGGGGGGCAGGAAAATCAACCTTTTAACTTTTTTTTTTTAACCTGCCTAACTGCTAGTTGATTCAGAGGGAGGCAAAAAAAACTAACAGGAAGTCATTTGCATTTTTGGCTGCTGTTTTCTATGTGTGCCCTTAGCCATGCTATTGGCACAACTGCAGTCTATAAACATCTTGTAAAGCTCAAATCCCTGTGGCTGACTGAAGTAATAATTTATTTTCTAACTTTGTCCTTTCATTTTGCCTCTAGTCTGACACATTGAATTGTTAGGGCCAGCTGCAAAGAAAGAGTATAATATTCTTAAAATGAATGTGCCTTTAAGTAATGCTTCCCATGGGAGAGATTATTTATTGCAGAAAGGAGCTTACACCAAGTGTTACAATATGTTTTGACAATGTTAATTTCCCATGGCAATAACAAGAGAATCGTGTTGCAAGTGGGGCTTGTGGTCCTTATTGATTCCGTAGGGGAAAATGGTGAGTTTAATGCACTTTTCAGTGGGCCCCATGTTTATCCATATCATTCATCAGAGTATTAATGAAGTGACATATGCAGAGATGTCCAACTTATCCCTGTCAGTCTGCTCTGCGCTCCCCATTTCTCCTGCGCACAAGAGGATCAGTCTCACCGTGTCAAGTAGAATTTAAGGCTGCTGCAAGCAGAAAGTAATATTGCACTGTCATATTTTAATTACAGAGTAACAAACTAATCTCTGGCTAATCTATGCACAAGAGGGTTACTGCTGGCTGGGTGTGAGAATACTGCTCCATCCAGGGCACATGAAATGCACAAATGCTTGAGAGTAGGGGCAGTGGGTTAGATTTTAAACGTGCACATCAGTTAATAGTGCTGCCCCAGCAGAATTTTTTACTGTATTCCAATTCTCAAAAGAACAAACAGATTGTTTTAAATCTGACATGTGGCTAGACATCCTGCCAGTTTCCCAGCTGCCCCCAGTCATGTGACTTGTGCCTGCACTCTAGGATTGAAATACTTTCTGGTAGGCTTTTAGTTCTCCTACTTAGGGTAGTAACACACGGGCAGATTCAGGAGATTAGTCGTCTGGCGACGCCCGAAGTTGCCTCACAAGGAAACATCAGGTGTTTTCGGAAAAGCACTGCGAGTGCCATACCGCTAGCGATTTACATTCAAGCCTGCATTATGGCACGGGAAGGCAGTTCAGGGAGATTGTCACCAGACAAGGAGGTGATTAGTCACCAAGCGACTAATCTCCCCGAATCTGCCTGTGTGTTGCTACCTTAAGCACTGCACCCGCAGCACTTCGATTTCCAAATTCGCACCAAGTTTCCCCTGTGAGGCGACTTTGGAAATCAAAGTGCCATTGCGCTGGTATTTTCTTATTATAGCAGTCGGAAGGCAGTTCTGGGAGATTGTCGCCCCGAAGAAGATCATACTGAATAATTTTATATCCATTTTTTTTGTTATAGATCCCTTTGATCAAAATGAAAAATATATTCCAAATTCTAGTTTAAGTTAAAAATACAGTCTTCATTTATCATAGATTTTAAAAAATAGTCATACAGACCAATTGATGCTCCGCCTTAAGACAGCCTTTTTTGAACTGGGGGCTATATTCCAATGACATTTGCCCTTTGAACAGGCCTTATAAATTGCAGCAGTGGAGAGCTACTATATTTATAGATCCCTTTAACACGTCATTTTTATATGCCGGAAAGCAAAATCCGAAATACCACATAAATATTGAATGCCTATACAGTCAATCATTGCAGCAAAACATTGCCCTTAAAAATGTAACAGATGGTTTTATTCCAAGTGACGTCTGAATAAATCTTAATTTTTTTTTTTAATTATGAGAATTCTTATTCTGGTTATTTTCAGCCTGGTATTGAAAATGTTATTTGGTTGTTGGGGTCACTGGACAGTCCAAGTTAAAACGTAGAAAAATATATTTATTCTTGTTTACAAGAAAAGCCTGATGTATTTAGTCTGACCCTGGCAATCCGAATAAAAGCTGACTGTGAGTGTTCCATGTATGTATAACTCTATTTGTAAAGCACTACTAGGATACACAGCACGTTATTGCAGAGTACACACAGGGAGGACAAGTATATAATAAATACATAAGTCCAAATATACACAGGTTAAAGAGGTTGTTCACCTTCCAACAACTGTTTGTTTTCAGATAGATCAGCAGAAATAACGTGTTCCAATTACTTTCTATTTTCCATGCACCATCATTTTTTCTAATATTGAAGTGTCAAGTGTAATTTTTCACCTTCTAAATCAGCTCTGGGAGGGAGGGGTCTCCGACCCTGCTGAGCAGAATCTCTGGGCTTCATTACAGGCAGCTGTTAAAGAGATGCTGACTCCTAAAATTAAACTCTTTTTTATATCTATTATAATATTGGCTTTGAAAGCTACTTCTAACTTTGCCATAAAGTATTTGCATGATGCTTTTACATTACCTGTCTGATCCCCCATGTTCCTGTATGAGGGGGCTGCCATATTTGTGCAGCAGGAGTCCGTTATCATTAGAAACTGTAACTAACAGGCTGACATGGGACAGTCAGGTTGGCAGAGTTGCAGACAGTCAGGCTTAGACATTTCAGCTAACGGTTATATACAAAAACAAACCTCTCAGCAAAAAAATTATCAACATGACCTATAGGTAACATTTAATGTACATTCCTATGTTAAAATTATTTTTTTAGTGTCAGTATCACTTTAAAATTGATACAATAGTTGCTAATGCTACACCGATGCTGCTGAGAATGTATCTACTAAATGTTGCAAAATTGTATCCGTTTAGAGTCTGCACCTGAATTACAGAGCTGTCAGACTCAAACACCAGAGACACCAACATTCAACTTAGATTTTGGTAAATACAGTAAAAAAATAAACAATGGAAAGTAATTGAAAAAAGTCTTTATTTCTGGGGAACAATCTGAAATAAACTGAAATGAATTGAAAAAACTGCTTGGAAGGTTAACAACCCTTTAAGTACCAGGTGCTGTAGGGAGGAAGTCCCTTGCCCATAGACCGTAGAAGAGATAAGCAATAAAGCTATTCAGATTTATTTCTCATTCATTCTGGTCTCTTGCCTGGTTGCTAGGGAAATAAAATTTCTTTGTTTAGATTTAGTTCTTTAATACTGTTTTCACTGCACAAGTGGTTCTACCAAATATAGTAAGGGGTTTGACTGTCTTTAGAATTTTTTTGCATGAACCAATTACAAAGCAGTTAGTTCCTGAAAATAAAAGTATTATATATATATTATATATTTATATATATATATATATATGTGTGTGTGTGTGAATTCAATAGGAGCTTGCACTCGCAGGGCTTATAGTGGAAAAGAGGTTTTATTGGAAAAAAAACAACTGATGTTTCAGCTAGGTCCTTAGCCTTTCTCAAAGTGAGTGAGAATATATATATATATATATATATATATATGTTTATTGTGCAGATAATAGGAGCGGGTGTTCATCTAAATGCCTCCTTGCACATGCCTTGGGATCTCACTCAGCAGCACTGGGATCTGAGTGTTGCTAGGAGACCGATAAGCTTGCACTTCAGCCTCTTACTAGGTTGTGACTAATGGGCTCGTTTAAAGGGATGTTTGTTTATCATTGTTCTGTTTCACAGAGAAGTAGCCAATCAATTCATATAAGTTGGCCCCATATACAGTAGTCACATTGGGATGATAAAGCAGCCCCAGTGACTTCTCTAGCCTGCTGGCACTGTCCAAGTAAGAGTAAAAAAGTTGCTACGGACTGCTTTACATTCAGTTCTGTGAGCAACAGCAGCAGTAGTCCTAGTAAATGTTTAATAAACACTGTCATGTGACTTCATTACCTGAATGCACTAAATCCCACGTTCTGGTCAGATCCCATCTGAATCTCAGCACCTTGCAAGTTTAGAAATTGGCCAAATCAAACTGTCTATGGGTGCCGCACTGCCGCCCCCCCCTCATATTTTTTTATTTATATTTTTGCAGGGGGGCACATCTCTAATGCAGAGAAGGCAATAGCTCTCTCCTTACTGGAAGAGAAGAAACTTTTTACTGCCCCTGGTAACTTGCTGAGTGCTGTTGCTGCTGCTGCTGCCACCTAAGGCAAATTTCTCTACTCGCTTCCTGGAAATGTCAAAACCTTATTTAACTTTAAGGGGGTTATTTATTAAAGTCAGAATGTCAAAAAACAGAAAAAAAGTTTTTATTTTACTATAATGTCCAAATTTTTTGTGAAAAAAAAAAACTCAATGGAAAACACCCATGGTGTTTAATATAAATTGTCTTCATTTTATAGGACAAATTGACTTGATGACATGCTAAACAGCCAGTCTTGCTACATGTGGGGCTCATTATCCAGCTCTTCTTCTCGCTTTGTCTCACACTGTTTTAATCCAAGCAACTCAGCTTCTGCATTCTAATAATTGACTGAGGGAATGGCCTTAAAACCCTTATTTAAGCATCTTGGGACTGAAAGAGATGCTGTAGTGCAGGGGTCTCCAACCTTTTCTATCCACAAGCCACATTTAAATGTAAGATAAGTTGGAGAGCAACATAATCATACCAGATGTTCCTGCAGCTGCAAAATATGGAATGGTATTGACAATTGGTAGCTTCTATGTAAAACTGCAGCCGGTATGAGGCTCTGTCTGGCAGTACACCTGGTTTTATTCACCCAAAACTTGCCTTCAAGCTTGGAATTCAAAAATGAGGCCTCCTGGACCAACATCCAAGAGGTCGTAGAGCAACATGTTGCTTAAGAGCCACTGATTAGGAATCACTGCTCTAGTTCTTTTGTGTAAGAACTGAAGCTGTATATCTTTAGACATATCCTTTTTCACTGTACAATTGTGTTAAAGGACCAGTAACAGCAAAAAATGTAAGTAAAGTAATAAAGATATAAAGCAGTGTTGCCCTGCACTGGTAAAACTGCAGTGTTTTCTTCAGAAGCACTACTATTGTTTATATAAATAAGCTGCTGTGTAGCCATGGGGGCAGCCATACAAAGGAGAAAAGGCTCAAGTTACACAGCAGATAAGCTCTGTAGAGCATAATGTTATCTGTTATCCATAACTAATGCTGCGCCATGTAGCCGTTTTTCAATTTCCGCCATTGCTACTTATCAGCTTGTTTATATGAACTATAGTAGTGTTTCTGAAGCAAACAGGTCAGTTTTAACAGTGCAGGGCAACACTACATGATATTTTGTTTACTTTAAAACACTTTCATTTTTTGGTGTTACTGTTCCTTTAATACCCTTATACATAAATAGAAGCTAAAATAAGTATATAAACAATCTACATGCGCTACAGGAACATGGAAAATGAAAGCAAAGTGTAGATAGAGTTGATGGATAAGGCTTAGGGGACAATATTGCTGGCTTAATTGAATGATGGGTCATTAGGGAGCACTTAAATGTTGTTATTTTTGCAGAGGTAAATGAAACAAAGTATTCAGCAGATGTGCTGTGTCCCCGAGGAAGTCTTTAATTGGAACTTGTTTTGGGAGATAAAAACAGTTTTAGATCCATTTAGTTTGTCGACTGACAGTTCTCATATAAAATCAGTAGTAATGAGCCCAACACATTCATAAATAATCAGTAGGAATGAGCCCAATACATTCATAAATAATCAGTAGGGATGAGCCTAATACATTCATGTGTAATCAGTAGGAAGGAGCCCCATACATTCATATATAAGCAGTAGGATGAGCCCAATACGTTCATGTATAATCAGTAGGGATGAGCCCAATACATTCATATATAATCAGTAGGAAGGAGCCCCATACATTCATATATAATCAGTAGGAAGGAGCCCCATGCATTCATATATAATCAGTAGGAAGGAGCCCCATACATTCATATATAATCAGTAGGGATGAGCCCAATACGTTCATGTATAATCAGTAGGGATGAGCCCAATA
>CM044438.1:112419777-112450333 GCA_024363595.1 Xenopus borealis
GGGGGGGGGGGAGGTGATCGATTATTTTTGTGCTTGGCCAGCCCTCCTCTTCATTAAAAAGCTCACTGTGCCAAGGTAGTATTCTGCAGGGTGGAGCAGTGCCATTCTGGTTTTCCTTGTCCTTTAAGGATCCGTTCAGCTGAAGACTTAAGAACCATCTGACTCCTACAAAATTTGCTAGGATTGATACAACCCCCTAACCGAACCCTAGCTGGACACACCCCTAAAAATCAGACTCAGTGCAGTGAGAAGTAATTTTGGTGCAAATCCCAATGGGTAATAAATAATGGTTTTGTGCCTCTTTTCCATATTGCAGAAGTGCTCCCTCTAGTGGAATTTTACCTTGAAGATGGGATTTCCGATGAAGAGGCCGTCTCACTTATAGACCTTGAAGCTCCCAGAAGTTCCTCAAAAACTGACAACTGGCGGGAAATGTCCTCTGGTGGTATCCTTAGCAGTGTGAAATATGATAAATGATATGCATCATATGGAGTTACATACATCACAATAAATACCAGTACAGAAGGTTGAGGAAGGCTCTTTGCAGAAAGATCTTACAATCTAAAGGGAAGGAAATGATACACAAGGTGGGGGAGTGGGCAAGATAAGTTGATGAGAGATGTGGTACTGTAAGTGGTATTGCATTGGGTAGTTAAAAGTGAGGGTAGGCTTCTCTAAATAAGTGCGTTATAAGAGATTTCTTGAAAGGTTGGGAGAAAGTCGGACAGACAGTGGGAGAGAATTCCAGAGGAGGGGTGCAGCCCTTGCAAAGTCTTGAATACGAGCATGAGGAGGTAAGGAGAGAAGAGTTGAGGAGCAGATCAGTAGAGGAGCGTAGTAAGTGGTTGGGTGAGTGTATAGAGATGGGTTCAGAGATGTAGGGAGGGGCAGAGTTATGAAGTGCTTTGAATGTCAGGGTCATTCATTTTAATTTAATTCTGAAGGGCAGTGGAAGCCAGTGCAGGTATTGGTAGAATGGCATGGCAGAGGAGGACAGAGCCTTGAGGAACCCTAACAGAGAGAGGTAGGGGTGAAGATGCTACTCCGTCGTAAGAGACACTGAAGTAACAATTGGTGAGGTAAGAAGAGAACCAAGACAGGGTGTCATGAAGGCCAAGCGAATGGAGGGACTGGAGGAGGAGAGGGTGATCTACATTGTCAAATGCAGCTGAGAGATCAAGCAGTATTAGTAGTGAGAAATTTTTGTTGGCTTTAGGTGTTAAAAGAATCATTAGTTAGCCGGGTCAGGGCAGTTTCAGTGGAGTGTTGTCAGAGAGGAATGAGGTTAGTCAGTTGTAGACTAGGCACTCAAGTAGTTTAGAGTCGAAAGGTAGCAAAGAGATCGGAGGTTGTCAAGATTGGAGGGATCAAGAGAAGGTTTTCTCAGAATGGGGGTGACAAGAGCATGTTTTATTTGAGACGAAAATAGTCCAGTTGAGAGCGAGAGATTAAATAGATGAGTTAAGGCTTTGATTAGACAAGGTATTGCAGAGAAGTTTTGAAGGAATAGGATCAAGTGGGCAGGTGGTAAGGTGTGTGGAGGGAGGGTGGTGGAAGCCTAGGGGGGTTGAGTAGTGTAATGTCCCTTCTGATAGTGTCAGTTTTGTTTTTGAAGTGCTCAGCAATGTCTTGAGCAGTGACATATGCATGGAGGGGGTGGAGAAGGGGAAAGGAGAGTGCTAAAGGTGGAGAAAAGTTGTGCTGTTTTTTTGGAAAGGGAGTTTACGAGTGTTAAGTAAAGTATGTTTGTTTGGCTTGGGAAAGGCTGGTGTTATAGGAGCGCAGGGCAGATTAGCTCCAAAAGTCTGATTCTCTGAGCAAGATTTGCGTCGTTGGAGAGCTTTAGTATGAGCAGTGTGCCAAGGTTGAAGTGGTTTGGGTCTAGCACGTTTAGTTTTTGTAGGAGCAATCTCATTAAGGCAGTGGTGAGAGTGCTGTAGTAGACAGAGGAAGCCACATTAGGACAAGAGATGGTGGAGATATCAGAGTAAAGAGAGTCAAAGGAAGAAGAGAGATGCAACACATCCAGAGCTTGCAAGTCCCGGTAGGTTCACATTTGGGGATTAGCAGGGGGTGAGGAGGGAGTTAGTGAGAGTTGAAATGTGAACATATTGTAATCAGAGAGGGGAAACGTTGAGTTAGTAAAATTGGTGGTTGAACAGAGTCTGGTAAATACGAGGTCCAGAGCATTACCATTGGTGTGAGAGGGAGAGTCTGAGCACAAGGATAAGCATAGAGAGGATGTTGGCAAAAGAAGTTTAGCGACGGAAGGGCTATAATGTTGTTAACAGTTATATTAAAGTCACCTAGTAGGATGGATGGGGTGTAAGATGAAAGAAAGTAAGGAAGTCAGGCAGCAAAGTTGTCCAAAAATTGTGCGGTTGGTCCAGGTGGTCGATATATGACAGCATTGCAGAGTGAAACAGGAGAAAAGAGCCTAATGCAGTGAACCTCAAATGAGGATAATGATATGGAAGGAACAGGTGGAAGAACTTTAAAAGTACAGCGGGGAGAGAGAAGCAAACCTACCCCACCCCAGGTCTGTTTCCAGGCCTGGGAGTATGAGTAAGGTGTAGGCCCCCATAGGACAGGGCAGCAGGTGAGGCAGTGTCAGTGGGAGAAAGCCAGGTTTCAGTAAGTACTAGTATGTTAAAGGAGTTTGCAATGAAGTGGTCATGTATAGCGGTAAGTTTGTTGCAAACAGATCTGGCATTCCAGAGAGCACAGGAAAGATTAACTGGGTTTTTGGGAATAGGGATAAGAGTTCTGTAATGTTGGAATTGGCACCGAAGAGAAGGAGCCCGTGGTCGTGATATAACTGGGATGGGGTAGAGGCCCGGGTTTTGGTAAGTGTCTCCAACTGCCAGCAATAGAATGGAGGGATAGACTATGTGAGAGCAGGATTTGTAAGTTCTTTGTTTATGTGAGGAAGAGGAGTTTCCTGTAATATCCAAACAGAGTATAGATGCAGCCACTTGGATTTGTGTGTTAAATGTGTCGTGATTCAGGGTTAATTGAAGAAACTGTGTTATCTAAAGTCATCTTAACTCATTTAATGCATTTAACCTTTTCATTAGCATACCAAAGCACCATTGTTTTCAATGGTGAACTCTTGAATTGGATGGGATGCTGTGACACAATATAATGTGTTAAGTGAGTTAAATGGGATATCTGAGAAGTTATTGTGTGTCAAACACACAATCCAAAGTTGCTTCATCTGTACTTTATTTCATGTGTGTATAGGGAAGGAGATGAGATTAGAGAGGCTGAGATTTGTATAGAATTGTGATTTGATGGGGGAGGTAGTGCAAAATGTTTTATGAAGCATGAAAGTGATAGGAGGAGAAACACAAGAGAAAGCATTTTTGGAGTAAGAAGTTACAAACTAGCAGGTACAAACAAATCTGTGTTCTTATTGCAGCTGGTTTGCTGTTGTTTGCAGGGGAATCCAGTTCCTTTTTGCCTTGTCAATGTATTGAATAACTGCCATTTCTAAGCACTTGTGAACTATTAGCACTTGGGAAAAGTTACCACTCCTGCCATGCCCCCAGACACAAGTGCCATCCCCAATACTTGGCCTGAATTTATATGTAGTTGATTGTAAAAAAAAAAAAAAAATAGAGCCTAATTGACTAATTAATTAACCAGCTTTTAAAGGGCTGAGTTTTACAGACACCAGAACCAAGAAACACTATATATATATCACTATAGTTGATATACACAAGCTGCTGTGTAGCCATGTTGGTAGTCATTCAAACTGGAAAAGAGAGAAAAGGCACAGGTTACATAAGAGATAACAGAATACAATGGAATTCTTCAGAGCTTCTCTACTGTGTAGAGGGATGCACCCATCGCTATACAGCAGCTTATTTATATAAACTATAGTAGTGTTTCGGAAGCAAACACATCAATTTTACCAGTGCACGGCAACACTAAATTATATTGTCATTCCTTTAAAACTGTTACTGTTCCTTTAAGCAGCATGTACATGGACATCTTTTGAGTTGCCTGCTCAAACTGTGCAGATCACAGTGTGCATTATAGATTCCATTATGTGTCCCTATATAAACCCAAAGCATATTGTGATTGTGTCTAAGGGACAATCAGGCATGGGTTGTGAGAACGGTAGGAACTGAAAGTGCTTCCATTTCTCTCTTGGCTAAACCTGCCATGTAACCCCATCTCTAGCAGTCTCTAACATGTTAACATCTTAGGATAATACTAGGAAGATTTAGTTATAGGTTGTAGACTTTGCGCTACATATTTAGCAGAATGATGGTGCCTTTAACAAGGTTCTTCAGGGAGCAAAAAGTATTTACAGCCTGTGCTCTGAGTTACTATTAAGGCCTTTACCATCAATGTAAAGATACACAGACACTAAGGTTGGATGATGAAGATGACATGGTGAATTATGATCCGTTTACATCCAAGTTAAGCTTTGAGGTAAGTGCATACAACTTTAGCTTGCACATATAATGTAACAGGCAAGTACAGGTAGGGCTACAAACTGTCTGTCTTCAATAGTGTTCACCATTTTAGCCAGTCAGACTTTTACTTTCTTAAGCTGGATACATGGGCATTCCACCCTCTATGTTATTGAATAGGCTGACAATTGTTATATTTATTGGTCGCCTCTGCAATTATTTTGAAACAGGTTGGCAGACAAGTCACAGTGATCCTTTTTGTGGGTAGCATTTAAAGATCCATCATGGATTGGATAGGCTATAATGTAGTACATATATGGCTGCCATTATTATTGATGTCCTGTATAGGTGCAGTGGCAGACACTAGAGGGCAAGCAATTTTTCTTATACAGTAAGACTCTGTGTGTTTTCCTGGCATGCTTTGAAACTCCTAATCAAAATGCTTAGTAGGAATGTTTTGGTAAGGACATCAGTACATATATAACGCTTAGGGGGTAATTTATTGAAGGTGTTGTTCACCTTTAATGAACTTTTAAAGGAAAAGTAAATGTTTTTCTTTCTGTAAATTTGCTCTAAACAGCCCCCCAGATTAATGTACCTTAGTCCCTGCTGCAAGTCTGCTCTGGTTTCTGTGTTATCAGCAGCTTGTTTCCCCTTCTTCCTGGTGCAGAGTGAAGCCCAGCCCCTTAGCTTACTGAGCAGTCCATTTGCTGCTGTTCCACAATAGAGAGGAAGAGGGAGCCAGTGTTTCATTAGTAAGCTAGTTTCCCCAAGCAAAAGCTGCTACACACACTGCTCTCTGCTATGTCATAGTAAGCAAATGATCTCCTGGACTAGTCCAAGATATAAGGTCAGCTCAGAAAGCTAAGGGGCTGGGCTTCACTCTGCACCAGGAAGAAGGTGAAACAAGCTGCTGATAACACAGAAACCAGAGCAGACTTGCAGCAGGGACTAAGGTACATTAATTTGAGGGGCTGTTTAGAGCAAATTTAGAGATAGAAAAAAAAAACGTTTACTTGTTCTTTAAGTATGTTGCAGAGAGTGATATTCTGAGACAATTTGCAAATGGTTTTTATTTGTGGTTTTCGAGTTATTTATCTTTTTATTCAGCAGCTCTCCAGTTTGCAATTGCAGCAGCCTGGTTGTTAGGACCCAAATTACCCTAGCAACCATACATTGATTTGAATAGAGACTTGAACATGAATAGGAGAGGCCTGAATAGAAAGATGAGTAATAAAAATGAGCAATAACTATACATTTGTAGCCTTACATTTGCGTTTTAGAAGGGGTCAGCGACGCCCAATTGAAAGCTGGAAAGAGTCAAAAGAGAAAGGCAATTAATTATAAAAAAAAAAAATTGTAAAGTTGCTTAGATCATACTAAAAGTTACATTAAAGGACCAGTTACATCAAAAAATGTAATTGTTTTAAAGTAATAAAAATATAATGCAGTGTTGCCCTGCACTGGTAAAACTGGTGTGTTTGCTTCAGAAACACTACTATTGTTTATATAAATAAGCTGTTGTGTAGCCATGGGGGCAGCTATTCAAAGGAGAAAAGGCTCAAGTTGCACAGCAGATAGCAGATAAGCTCTGTAGAACATAATGTTATCTGTTATCTATTACTTATCCTGTGCCATACAGCCTTTTTTTCAATTTCTGCCATTGCTACTCACCAGCTTGTTTATAAGAACTATAGTAGTGTTTCTGAAGCAAACAGATCAGTTTTAACAGCTCAGGGCAACACTACGTGATATATTCTTTACTTTAAAACACTTTCATTTTTTGGTGTTACTGTTCCTTTAAAGTTGAACCATCCCATTAAAGTCTGAGGGGCAGATTTACTATTGTTCGAATTCGAGGGTTAATTCGAAACGATCGAACAATATGATTTTAACCATTCAATCGATTTTAACCATTCAATCGAAAATGTGGGTTTTTTTGGGGAAAAAGCCCAAAGAAATGGAGCAATTTGAGAGAGATTTTTTCAAGTTTGTCCCCGATCCTATTAAATTGTGCATTTTAAAAAATTTCTTTATAAATGTATGCTTCTTTTATATACTATATATAATTGTATTCCTTTATAATTGTTATGTTCTTCTGCAGCAAGGAGGCTCGGAGTTCGTCCCTGTAGTTGTGAATCGCACAGTCTTAAGATCCATGAGCAGGAGGGATGTCCTTATCAAGCGCTGGACGCTCCCTCTCAAGTGGCAGTACTTCCGCTCCTTGCTCCCCGATGTCTCCATTACCATGTGCCCTTCATGTTTCCAGGTACACCCATATCCCTGTATAAGCTATAATCCTCATTTGACATAAACAGTTCTATATTCAAAAAACATCTTATGTCGAGTAGGAGATGCCTTTTCCTGCACGAGGGGGAATGAACTTGCCTAAGCAGTAGCCTAGCTATATGACTGTGCCCCATTTGGATCCCTCTTTTCTGCATTCTCCTGCTTTAGACTCCTTTAAAGGGCCAGTAACAGCAAAAAATGTAATTGTTTTAAAGTAATAAAAATATAATGCAGTGTTGCCCTGCACTGGTAAAACTGCAGTGTTTGCTTCAGAAGCACTACTATTGTTTCTATAAATACGCTGTTGTGTAGCAATGGGGGCAGCTAGTCAAAGGAGAAAAGGCTTAAGTTACACAGCAGATAGCAGATAAGCTCTGTAGAACATAATGTTATCTGTTATCCATTACTTATCCTGTGTCATATAGCAGCTTGTTTATTTGTACTATAGCAGTGTTTCTGAAGCAAACAGTTTTACCAGCACAGGGCAACACTACATGATATATTCTTTACTTTACACTTTAATTTTTTAGTGTTACTGTCCCTTTAAGTCAGATACAGACAGGAAAGGTGTTTTATTGCTGGAGTCTTTCCAGGGACTCAAATGAGTGTGCAAATGTTGCAGCCGTAGCATATTAAAGGGCACCTTTTTTTTCATTCACTATTATGATGAACCTGGACAGCACGATACTCCTGCATCTGCCAAGGTCTGGGAGTGGTAGGTTTATCCACAAAGCTCAGGCCCGAAGTTGGTGATGAGAAACTCTGTACTCTGTTACAGGGAAAACTACAGAGGGTTCAATTTGCTCAAGCTTGTACAGTAGTGCGTTTCAAGGTTTGATTAGAACATTGTGTTATAACAATGTCTGCCAAAGACTTAATAGGGACGGGCATTATAGTAAAGTCACCCAGATTCTGAGGAGGACAACACAGTTAGGGTAAGGTCACACGGACAGATTTGGGACGATTTAGTCGACTGGCGACTAATTGTCTCTTCTTCTGGGCAACAATCTCCCCGAACTGCCTTCTGCCTGCTATAATGAGAAAACGCCAGCGCAATGCACTCGCGGCAGTTCAATCTCCGAAATCGCCCAAAGTTTCCTTGTGAGGTTATCCTGTAAGGCAGTGCTGTCCAACTTCTGTGTTACAGAGGGCTGAAATTTTTCTGGCCTACATAGTGGAGGGCCGATAATGGAAGCCAGTGTTGACCACTCTCTGTTTTTAAACCACACCCATGTTACCACAAGACCATGTCCAAATTAATTGTGGTAACACACCAAAAAAAAAACAAATGGCTGGTGCTCACTACAGGGTATCCCTCATATGTGAAAAACATTGTCATACCCTTAAATCTATATGTCTCCTCTTCCCCTGTGGATAACACAGCACCCCCAGCTCATGATTAAACACCTTAGGGGCCCCTAACAATACTTGATTTTCAAATGTTAACAAACCCCCAGAACAAATATCAGGCTTATGTTCCACAGGCAGAGTATGGCGCACGCAGGCAGAGTATGGCGCACGCAGGCAGAGTATGTCGCACGCAGGCAGAGTATGTCGCACGCAGGCAGAGTATGGCGCACGCAGGCAGAGTATGGCGCACGCAGGCAGAGTATGGCGCACGCAGGCAGAGTATGGCGCACGCAGGCAGAGTATGGCGCACGCAGGCAGAGTATGGCGCACGCAGGCAGAGTATGGCGCACGCAGGCAGAGTAGGGCGCACGCAGGCAGAGTAGGGCGCACGCAGGCAGAGTAGGGCGCACGCAGGCAGAGTAGGGCACACTAACAATACTTTATTTTCAAATGCTAACAAACCCTCAGAATAAATACCAGGCTTATATTCCGCAGGCAGAGCAGGGCACACACAGGGAGCATAGGGAAGGCAGAATAGAGCAGGAGACCGAGAAACCCATCAGGACCAGTCTAAGATGTACTACATACAGTGACACAGTGCTGTTGCCCTATAAACATTTTGTGAACAGGTGAACAATGTGGGCAGTTTCAGTCTGGGTCTCAGGTGTGAACAGTACAGGGTTTTAGGGGTGTGAACTATAGAGGTGTTACAAGTGTGAACAATGCAACTGGATCATAGGTGTGAACAATACAGGGGATTAGTCTGAATTTGAGGTTTAAACAATGCAGGGGTCAGTTGATCTCTGTAGTGATACCATTTATAGTTTACACATGGTAAGCAAGCTCAGCAGGTAGGGGGCCACAGAAGGGGGGTCGTGGCCTGCGGACCGCCAGTTGGACAGCCCTGCTGTAAGGGATAAGCAGAGGAGTATGGCAGCTCTGTAGAGCAGTACTTCAGTTAATAGTGACAGTAGCTAGTGAATACAATAACTAATTAAGGGCTATTAAGTGACGTTTATGCAGTCTGGTAAACTTAAGTAACCTGACAAAAGCACCAATTAGAAGATTAGGTTTATCGCAGCCTTAAGTGGAACATACATAATAGTGATGTGATAGATATATATATATTTGTTGTCTGTATTTAAATTACCTGCCAGCTAGTCTCTCTATGCATATGCAGTATATGGCACTTTGATGCAGCCTGAGTATTTGCCAATTCTGTGCAATCTAACCTAGACAATTGCATTGAAACAGAATTTATATATCAGCATGATACTGTGCTCAGGTTTGAATGATTTCCGTATTTTGCCTTGTATTTGTTTGTCCCATGAAGCTCTGAATTTTAATGTGTATGAGACAAATAACCATAAGACTGAGCTATCATCCTTTCTGTAAAGAATTGTTTCCCTGGGCTAGTAGCAGCTACTAATCCCCCTGTGTGTTGTGCCAAGTTACTGTCTCAAAGAACTGCACTCTGTCCCATCTGTATATTCGGGGATGCCCTTGCAGACTTTATTTTCCCATGCACTTTGACCATTGGGAGGCCTGCATTGAGGCACTCAGCTGATCTATCCATGCATGGGGCATTCTTATGTATCCATGGCAGCAAAGGACAACTCTGACATCTTTTTGTTGATGTTGACATTTGTGTCTCTTCACCAGCCTGTACGTTTGCAATAAAACATCCCTATTCTGCTCCTATTAATATGTTTTCCCATATTTATTCTTTTACCCAGATGTTCCACACCGAAGATTATGAGCTTCTCGTCCTGCAGCACAACTGCTGCCCCTACTGTCGAAGACCCATAGAGGAGTCCGGCCAGTGAGGGAAAGGCAAGGGATACTAACCAGTTGGTTTAATATAATAATAATAATGTAGAGGGAGACTGAAGGAACAGCAAGCTTTCCCCAGTGCACAACAGCCTTATGTGCTGCCTTAATAGGCGAACCTATATATTTATTACAAAGAAAATACTCCATAAATAGCTACTATTTTCTGTTTATCCTCCCAAACAAAGAGGTTTGCTTGCAATATTTGTTACCCAGTTCCAAGCCTCTGTGTTAATAGTTCAATATTTTTATATGTATAAATTAATAGCTATAATAAAATGATCTGCATGGTTTTGTTTTTTTACTGTGTAAGTTGTGTGTACCCTTTGTGCAGCAATGTCCATTTTATAGATTCCAGTAAATGTCCTGTTGTTAAGAAGTTAATACTTGTTCTTTTTTCATTTGGGTTTGTGCATGCTGCAGCCAATACAGTGACACCGGGGCTTCTCACAGCATTAGGGGTCCCCTGGGCCTTAGATTTGGAAACTTTTATTTTTTTAGAAACTAATTTGCAGGGAGGTCCTAGAATCAAGTCTTGCACATGGTCTCTCTGTGATGTTTATTTAGACTGTAGGGGCCACTGCAAATGTACTTTATAAGAAGGTCGGATGCTGGAAATTATGCCTTATGAGCTAACAATCCCACATGCCTTTTGCCACCTATATCCGCTAACTACTTTGTCTGGTCCCAGAGAGAATTAGAAGTTGCCGTATTTTTACGTTAAACATTTTTGTGCTTATCATAAAACCACATTGTCAGACTTGTTCTTGTGGACTTCATCTCAAGTCTTCTCCCTTATGGTGTTTCATCTCTGCAATCAATTTATTGAAAGTGTAATTTAGAATTCTCTGTAGGACCATAGAATTGGGCCAAAGTCTGTTGGTATGGGTGTGAACTTAGTAGCCTGTGCCACTTGGTGGCTGAAAATAATGGAGTGTCAGACTCTTTACTCCTTCAAACTATCTATTCATCAATCAGGTTTGACAGTTGGTGTCTTACATCATTAGGAATAAAATGCTTGAATGAGTTAAGCGCATGAAAAGCTTGGCTTGGATGTTGGCCCCACAGAATTATACCTGAAACAAATAGAGTGGGATCTCCATGAATGGTCATCACCTAAAGACTTTCAATGGAGTTTGGCCAAGAAAATTGCAGCCAACACATATACTAAGTCCAGACCATTCTGCAGGCATGATCAGTAAAGGCACTACTACTATATACAATGACCCAATACCAATAGTTAGTAAAAAATACAAACATTTATTACGTCAGTGATTATTTTTTACAGGCATAGTGACCCCATATGATCCAATGCATTTCACACCCTCCGGTGCTCCGGTACAACATCTGTCTGTAATTGCTCGATCCACACATTTAAAACATGGATGATCCCACCAGGGCCGTACTGGAAGGAAAAAGCAGCCCTGACAAAAGTAGCGAAGCAGCCAATGTATTCACATGTATGCAAACTTGATATATATTTCCAACCCCAAAGTTAACTAGAACTAGTGTTTATTAATATAAATTTTAAGAGTCTATTACCATATAATCCCCAGCAATATTATACACCCTATGTGCTGGAACTGGCCCTTGCAACAAATATCTCACCCTAGTTTCTATCTCAACTATTCTATCTGATGGATTAGTGGCCCTATACTTACAGTATATTCTAAATTTTCCTTTGTGTGCCCCCAGCTAGACCATGTACCCTGGCAGATAAGAGGACTATAATTACCATGTGTATCACAGAGCTAAAGTGTGTCATACTTGTATAGACTAGACTGTCTCATGCAATTAATGCAATATAGCAAGCAACTCTAATATTACTAAATGAGGTCAGAATTCATGATTTCCAGTCCTGGCCTGGTACCCTTACAAAAGTGGAGATTGTAACTACAAAATAATCTTTTTGCTCTTTTCTTACAAGCCAACAACATGGATTTTTAGAGATACAACACAATATTATATTAAGCACAGCTAGACTCTAAATATAGCGTGTAGCTAGAGTCTAGCTGTGCATAATATAATATTGTGTTGTATCTCTAAAATCCATGTTGTTGGCTTGTAAGAAAAGAGCAAAAATATTATTTTGTAGTTACAATCTCCACTTTTGTAATGTGATGAATAGGTAACCCACAGGTTAAAACTATATTGATGTATACATATTATAGGGCACCCTGAGTAAGTATATAAGTAACAAGAAATTCTATCTCCCTGATTGGTTTTAGATGTAGAATTGGTGGGATCATCCATGTTTTAAATGTGTGGATTTGTCAATTACAGACAGATGTACCTATGATTAAGCACCGGAAGGTGTGAAACGCGTTGGGTGGATCATATAGGGTCAGTATGCCTGTAAACATTTTCTTGATGATCAGTAAATGGGCAAAGAGTAAGAGCTGTGAGTGTGTGTCCCTTTTCTACACGCAGGAGATGCACTTGCATAGAATGAGACTGATAAGGCAATTTAGCCAATTGTTTTGAACATTATTCTGTGTGTGTGGAACACGTCAACAATTTCTGCAATTCTGGACTGATCTTCTTAGCCAATGATTCCATAGGTATATATGAGCAGTGGGGAAAGTCACTATAGGATAGGGACTCCACCTCTCTCCTGATGTCTGTTAAGCTGATGCTTTGTCACATTCATGTAAGTAGTGATGCTCAGCAAGTTATTTACTCTGCTAATGCAATAGCAGCATGAACATTGTAATGTGTCAGACTGAGAAGTTGCACATTTGAACTGTGCCCACATGTGTCTTCAATAGAATAAGAGGAAGATGTGACGGGAGAAGTCCAGAGGAATGGGATGGGTGTTAAATGCTGTAACACAATCCAACAGGAGTTACTGTATAATCATTTCATGAAAATGTGTAGGATTTGGAACAGTTCACACTCAATCTACCCTGGTCTCCATGACTTCCTTAACTCAAGCAGATGATCCACCAGTAGCCAATGTTGATTGATGATAATCAAAAGATGATAAGATGGAATTTGGTGGCCAATGATGGGTTATGAATCAAGGTGGGATTTGATTTCATTTTGTTATATCCTTCATTCTACTGACACAAATGGTAAAGTCAAGGCTTGCGCATCTGGTGCCTTGGCTGATGGCACCATCATAGCCCACAATCAGCCATCACTGCACTTGTTACATATGAGTAGTCTAGAAAGTTTATTATTTGGAGTCATGACTGGTTCCTAAGACAACAAATAGGATGGAGCACACAATCCACAGGCTTTGCTGAAAAATTAGTTTATTTGGTCACATGTTTTGGATCATGTGTGTGTCATCCTATTCCTCTTTGTCTTATATATTGCATTGCTCTGGCTGGTGTGACCTAACAAGGAAAGAGAGCAGCAACACAGGTGGATATTGTTTGAACACAGTTCTTTATGACTGGTTCCTAAGAGAAGGCCATTCCCACAGATCATTTGATATGGTAGATTTGTTCTCAAATGTTACTACTTACTCTTTCCTCAAGCTACTGCCGCATCTAGTCTTTTGCAGTTGTCCTTATAAAATACCATCTCTGTTAAAGTGGACCTGTCACCCAGGCATAAGAAGCTGCATAAGAAAAGTCCTGTTCAAATTAAGCACTTTCTAGATGTCACTGCACACCCCACATTCCCCCTCTCTTTTTACCATTTCATTGTGAAACCAGTGAATGGGGATGGACATCAGGTCCCCCATTCTGGTGCACAAGATGATGCAAAGCTTGCCTTAAAAGGCAAGGAAAGTCTAAAATAGAATAAGGCTAGAAATGCTGTATTTTGTATACTAAACATAAACATGAACTTACTGCACCACAAGCCTAATCAAACAAATGATTTATGCTTTCAAAGTAAGGAACAGGGGGCTGTCATCTTGTAATTTTGTTATACATCTTTGCAAGACTAGACTACATATACATGCTCAGCGTGGTCTGGGCTTCTTAGGGATCATCATAAATTATCAAAAAACAAAGCTGCTGGAGTTATGCATGGCTGGTAAGTAAGGCAGGGGCTCATAAGTATGATTGTTTCCCTGCCAGAAGTTAGGGACTGTCTGACAATTCCTATCCCCAGCACTAAATGAAGGGAGAATTTTACTGCATACAGTCAGGTTTCTTATAAAAACAGTACACATTTTTTAATTAAAGTATATTGGAGATAGATTTCTTTGTCATTGGAATTTTATTTCTTTACCTTTCCTTGCCCTTTAATAACAGTGTCCACTAAATGGCTCCTGACTGCTTGCTATAATTAAGAATTCCCCGATGGAAAGAAACAAGATTCAAATAATTTTTTACAGTCTAATTGAAGTTCATTTTGCTTGATTAACATGATAAATAGGATTTGGAATAATATTTTGGGTGACCGGTCCCTTTTAAAATATCGAACAATAACAATTTAGCTCTGAGTAGGCTGGTGGAAGTGGTGATTTTATATGAATTGTTTCCAAAGAACAGAATTCTTGCAATCATTATAATCATTATAATTCTCTGTAGCAGAGGACAAGAACAGGAGGAACCCACATGAAGGAATACACAGAACAGTATAGTTAGGAATAATTCACTGTGGCACTGTCATGACCATGGACCCGCTGGTCCAAACCTCACGCTATTTATTTGTATTCTTCAACTGTGTATGTGGGATTGTGTGTTGGCTCATCCCCCAGAGAACTATCACTGCACCCACTGGCGCCATTGTCCTGGTGTATAGCACTGTGCCCTTTACCAGCCCCACCAGGAATGTTCTACCTGCAACACTCCAGAGAATGATGCCCTCCAACTCCCAGCATATCACAGGAGCCAGAAGCTGTCTGTGGGATGCTTCTAGTTGAAGAGCATCAACCTTTGGCCACTGGTGGACTGTCAATGAGTCCAATACAGGTATTTGAAATATGTTCCTTGTTCTCTCCTGTTAGACCAATCTCTGTGTTTTGTAGACAGCACCAGTCAAGGATTTTCTTTCAATAAAATGCCTTTATTGAGATGAGGGCTCTGACCCAGTACACTGGCTGTGTGTACACTGGGCATTTTATTGAAAGAAAATCCTTGATTGGCAAGGCCGGATTTAGATAGTGAGCACCTCTAAGTCCACTGCCATTCGTTCCCCCCCCCCCCCCATACTCCTTTATTTGCAAATTTTTATCATCAGGACCGGAGCAATGGGGACTGGCAAATGGAGAATTAAAAAAAAATATAGTATCTCCTGCGTATCCCCAGTGTTTCTGAACCAATGTGGGTGTGGCTGGGCAGCATGCCGCTCCCTAAAATCCTGTCACCCTAGGCCCGGGCCTAGGTGGCCTTTCCACAAATCCAGGCCTGTTGATTGGTGCTGTCTACAAAACACAGAGATTGATCTTACACAGATTGGAGGTGGAAGCCGTTTTGACATGCATCAAATTTGACAAAAAATCCTTCTGTTTCCTGTTAGACTGCAAGCCCTTGAACCTTTCAGAACTGTCCTCTCCTGCTAACAAATCAGCACCTTGGTTCTTAGCTGAAGAGAAAGCTGACTGACAGTGTGTAGGGGAGAACATGAGTGTAGGGGGCAGAGAGGCTCTTTATCTGGTTCCATCTTAATCCCCGGATGATTGACAGGATTAGTGAAATGTATCTCTCCGTTGCACTCTGTCTGCTGATTAGAACCATTTGCTGAATCCTCCACCTTCTTACCCAGGGATTCTAACAGACAAATTCACTAATAGTCCATGCAAAGCGATTAACATCTTCACTGACAAGTGCCTTGGCAACTGCTGACATCAGGCAGATATGTTTAAGGGAAGTTCTCATCTTAAAAAAATATTTTTATCTGCCAAATGTTTAAATAATTAGATTTGATTACTAGAAAGCTAGATGATAAATATTATAAAGAAATACTGCAGATGATAGAGATAAATTGATACTGTAGATGATAGAAGATAAAATAGACGAGAGAAAGATCTAGACAGAAGATGGTGAGACATATAGATAGATGAGAGAGCTAGATAGATAAGATAGATAGAGAGATTATACATATATATATATATATATATATATATAGAGAGAGAGAGAGGTAAGATAGATATATAGAACATATTTATATTGGACTGAAAAAAGACTAAAGTTCATTAAGTTCAACTCTTTCAAATGAAATCCAGCATCCATCCAAACATACACGCACACACTGACCCCTTCATACACTCACATAAACTATATATACTTATACACTATAGAGTTTAGTATCACAATATGCTTGGATATTATGCTTGTTCAAGAAATCATCCAAGCCCCTCTTAAAACCATCAACAGAATCAGCATCACAACATCACCCGGCAGTGCATTCCACAACCTCACTGTCCTCACTGTGAAGAACCACCTACACTGCTTCAAATGAAAGTCCTTTTCTTCTAGTCTGAAGGGGAGGCCTCTGGTGATCCTCTTTAAGGGTAAAAAGGTCCCCTGATATTTGTCTATAATGTCCTCTAATGTATTTGTAAAGTGTAATCATGTCCCCTCTCAAGAATCTTTTTTTCCAGAGAACAACCCCAACCTTTACAGTCTACCCTCATAATTTAAGTCTTCCATCCCTCCAACCAGTTTAGTTGCACTTATCTGCACTCTCTCCAGCTCCCTCTTAAAGGGCAATGAAAAAGAAATCTATCTCCAATATACTTTAATTAAAAAATGTGTACTGTTTTTTATAAGAAACCTGACTGTATGCAGTGAAATTCTCCCTTCATTTAGTGCTGTGGATAGGAGTTGTCAGACGGTCCCTAACTTCTGGCAGGGAAACAATCATACTTATGAACAGCAGGGGGAGCCCCTGCCTTACTTACCAGCCATGCAGAACTCAAGCAGCTTTATTTTTTGATCATTTATGACTATCCCTAAGAAGCCCAGACCACACTGAGCATGTGTATGTAGTCTAGTCTTGCAAAGATGTATAACAAAGTTACAAGATGACAGCCCCCTGTGGCCAAATTTGAAAGCATAAATCATTTCTTTGATTAGGCTTGTGGTGCAGTAAGTTCATGTTTATGTTTAGTATACAAAATACAGCAATTCTAGCCTTATTCCATTTTACACTTTCCTTGCCTTTTAAGTCCAAAACTGCACTGCATATTCCAGGTGAGGCTTAATCAGGGATCTATAGGAGGCAAAGTTATGGTTCAACCCTTGAATTTATGCCCTTTTTTTATGCAAGACAGAACTTTATTTGCTTTAGTAGCTACAGAATGACACTGCCCAGAATTAGACAACTTGTTATCTATAAAAACCCCAAGAGGCTTCAAATAGTTTTTTTCAACTAGCAGTTTGGACGTGTCTTTTTTTCAACCTAACTTACTACATTACATTTGATCCTGGGGTGTGACTGTGCTGAGGATGGAAAAGGGGCAATAGAGGGGATGTATTCATTCTTTCCCCTTCCCCTCATGAATACAGTGCTGCTGGAAACGATGTCTTTAGGTCTCTCCTCCATTTGTAAGTGCACAGGCCTGTGGAAATTTAGAGAAGCGCAAGGCTATTTTTTGTACTTAATACTTTGCAATGAACTGAGTAAATGCCCTGTATGGTGTTCGCTTACAGTCCCTTCAAGTGTGTGTCATTTAACTAGTGAGCCCGTGGCTTATGAGGAACATGTTGCTCTCCAACCCCTTGGATGTTGCTCCCAGTGGCCTCAAATCAGGTGCTTGTTTTTGAATTCCAGGCTTGGAGGCAAGTTTTGGTTACATAAAAACAGGTGCACTGCCAAACATTCTCTCCTGTAGCTGCCAGTTCACATAGGGGAACCCAAATCACATCATTTATGTGGCACCACCCAGGAACATTTTTCATGCTTGTGTTGCTTCCCAACTCTTTTACATCTGAATGTTGCTCACAGGTAAAACGTTTGAGGACCTTCCAATTAGATTACCACACAAATAGAGCCCATTATTTACCCCCTGCTCAAGGCTGGTGCTCAGTTAAAGTTTTGACATTATCTGAAAAGTTTCTAATTCAATGCACTAAATGGAGACGGGGCGGCACAAAACCCCAGAAATGGCTTCACTGGCGCCTACGATATGCAATTAGTCTCCTGTGGGTTAGAGGTAGAATTTTTTCCTGTCACTTTTAAATACACTTTCTTCTTGTGTGTTTAACGGAGAGAGAGACAGGTGTAGCCTTAATGCGTTTATGTGAAGCCAATTAACACTTTGCAACCTTAGCTTGTATTACAGTGATTAATAGTGCGCTAAATACTTTGCTGCTGATGCTGGGGGTTGGCAGTTTACTCCAGGTGGGACTTTAAAAGGACCAGGGGATAGTGGCTCACAGTGTAGAACAGCTTCAGCTGGGATCACAGTCTTCTAGGGATCCCTAAGGTAAAGAAGAAACACAGAAGGCATTCTTTCTATACAGGAAGGGACTTTTTACAGCTGCTACCATGAATGGAACAGAAGGTCCAAATTTTTATATCCTCATGTCCAACAAAACTGGGGTGGTGCGAAGTCCATTCGAATACCCTCAGTATTACTTGGCAGAGCCATGGAAATATTCAGCACTGGCTGCTTACATGTTCCTGCTCATCCTGCTTGGGTTTCCAATCAACTTCATGACCTTGTATGTCACCATCCAGCACAAGAAACTCAGAACACCCCTAAACTACATCCTGTTGAACCTGGTATTTGCCAATCACTTCATGGTCCTGTGTGGGTTCACGGTGACAATGTACTCCTCAATGCACGGCTACTTCATCTTTGGCCAAACTGGTTGCTACATTGAAGGCTTCTTTGCTACACTTGGTGGTAAGTTCCACTAGGTTCTCATCACTGATATTGTTGCAGCACTACATTCAGTGACATTTTGGAAAGCAAGGCAGATTTTTGTACGCCATTATACACATAAGAAATGTCAGAAGCTGCCTTTACTTACGGGTTTGTTTTCAGTTCTTTCTCTAAAACTGGGATGGGGAAACTGCAAATGTCCAAACCATAAACTGCTACTGGAAGTCCATGGGAGCTGGCAGTTCTAGCTTTAACACAACTGTACAGTCATAGATTTCTTATTAATGAGGAAACAAGATATCAGGGAAAGAGTTTTAGGGTTGAAAAATAATACTCCCTTTTTATCCATGAGAATGCTTTCTTTCGTTAATGAATCATGACCAGGGTTAGGGAACATTGAAGTGAGTGCATAGCATGCCATGTTAGTGTGAGTGGGACCAATTGAGTCATATTAACTTTTTGCCTTTGTGTTCTGTACTAACAGGTGAAATGTCCCTCTGATCACTGGTAGTATTGGCCATTGAAAGATATGTGGTGGTCTGCAAGCCCATGGTCAACTTCCGATTTGGGGAGAACCATGCTATTATGGGTGTAATATTCACGTGGGTCATGGCTTTGTCTTGTGCTGCTCCTCCTCTCTTTGGATGGTCCAGGTAAATATATATTACAGTAATTACAGAGGCAAAACATTCCTAGAAAACATATTTATTCTCTTATGACATAACTATAGTGAAGCTTGTTCCAACATCTATGAAACTTACAACATGAGCTAAGGAAAGTCAGAATAGAATCTCAGCTATTGTTGAGATTCCCAAACCTTGGAACTGGTGTTCTTATGGGCTCTTCTTAGGTTGAGGGGATTTGTTGATTACTCCTGGAACAACAATATTGCAATGAATTGAAGAGCCCCAGACTAGGGTTGCACCTTCCCAGTTTTCTGTTTATCAGATGAGCTTGTGCTGAAACCCCAGGGACTCAGCTTAATGATGATAAAGAATGTTAGGATTGACAGATTTACCGTTTAGAGGTACACGCTGTTTGTCTCTGCTGAACCAGTTATATTGAGGGGTAATAAAGTATCTGCTTGTTGGCTCTGACACTATATTGTCCCTGTGCAGATACATCCCAGAGGGAATGCAGTTTTCATGCGGAGTAGACTACTACACACTGAAGCCTGAGGTCAATAATGAATCCTTTGTTGTCTACATGTTCATTGTCCACTTCACCATTCCCCTGTGTGTCATTTTCTTCTGCTATGGCCGCCTGTTGTGCACTGTTAAAGAGGTGAGTAGTCAATGTCACATGATCGCCAGTAACAAAACAATCCAGCTAGTTCTAGATAAGAGATGTGCAAACATACACCCTCCAGGTTTTTCTGAACTGTTACTACTCTCTGGACCTTGCCTGACTGAAGAGATATGGATCAGTAAGTAAGAGTGGCATGGGTTACACATAGGGTTGCCACCGTTTCCTGAAAAAAATACTGGCCTTCCTATATATTTATCTTTTTGTCCTATTAATAACATTGGGATCAAACATCAAAAATACTGGCCAGTAACCCTAGTTACACATTGCTTGATCATAAATCCTACCTCTGAAGAGATCAAAGTCTTACATCTATCATGCCCATTATCTTCTAACAGACAGTTGCTCTTCTTTCTTCTAACTATTTTCTTCTCACTCTTTCCTTACCTACATCACAGGCTGCAGCCCAGCAACAGGAATCTGCTACAACCCAGAAGGCTGAGAAAGAGGTCACCAAAATGGTTGTTATCATGGTCATTTTCTTCCTGATCTGTTGGGTGCCCTATGCCTATGTGGCATTCTACATTTTGACTTTGGCCTAGTCTTCATGACCATCCCAGCTGTCTTTGCCAAGAGCTCTTCTGTCTACAATCCTGTCATCTACATTCTCTTGAACAAATAGGTACTAAACTAAAGCCCAATCATTGAATCTATTGAATGAGAGTTCTTGTTTAGCTCTCGCTCTCATCAGTCTACAGCTGCCAGCTAAGAATGCTGGAAGTTGAAGTTCAACAACATGTTGATTATCTGAACATGAAATATTGGTTAGCTATGTCTCTCATTGGTGTATAGATACAGTGGCAGTACAACCAAGTCATGGGAGATGCTCTGCTACAGTTAAGCCAACTGTGTTGCCTTAGGACAGAACACAACTGCCATACAACTTGAAATAAGATATTCTCTGCACTTTTAAGTCCTGATTTTGCTAATAGAACCCTTATGATATTTCTAGATGACAGAGCTTATAACATTTAGATGCCTACATAAACATTTCCATTCCTTCACAGGGCAGTTTTAATGGTAGGGGCAGTGAGGGCATTTGCCTCAGGTCCCAAATAAGAGAGGCCATAAGGGGTGAAAAACCACAGATAATACTACAAAGAACATCAATGCTTGTAGTATTTTAAATTGAAGACCTACAGGGTGGACATCCATGATCATTTATCTAATTCCCCCTGATGGGAGAAGTCCTTTCCCTAATGAAACCTACATGCTTGCAAGTAGACTAGCAGATACAGGGTCGGACTGGCCCGGCAGGACATTGGGTAAAAACCCGGTGGGCCCCGACCTTCATGGGCCCCCACCGGGCCAGACCCCCCAATCATGAGCTATTAAAAAGTAAAGAAAAAAAACTGTCTGTTTGCCGCTGCATGCACTGCCTGTGCATGCGCACCGGCATGGAGCACCAACAAGCGAGCGCACGGTGCGGCACCACAGCAGGGGGGGTGGGGGCCCTGGACAGCAGTCCCGGTGGGGACTGAGCAGATACCATTAGGATCAAAAGGAATTTAATCAAGTAAAACACATTTTAAACTGACCCTAAATCCAGAAATCACTGGCGAGTAAGAGAAGCATAGTGAGCATTATAATATAATTGGTAAACTAAGGGCAATATATACATGTATAGGTGAGCAAGTTCACCTATAATCAACTTATGTTTACATGAAGATTTATTTGGATGGCTTGTTTACAATGAATCTTTTCATGTTTTTATTTAGAGTTTAGCTTGAGACAAAATTTAGGCTAATAAGGTGCAACTACAGAGCATTGCCCAGTGTTCTATGTCTATTCTTGAATGTAACCAGACCCAATGCAATGAGCTATTTAAATGACTATGTTTTACTTTCTCTCCTCAGTTCCGTAACTGCTTGGTCACCACCCTGTGCTGCGGTAAGAATCCATTTGGTGATGAAGAGGGCTCCTCTGCAGCCACTTCCAAGACAGAAGCTTCTTCTGTCTCTTCCAGCCAGGTGTCTCCTGCATAAGAGCTTCACCCAAGGCTGTCTCAGGTTCCACTGCCTCACACTTGTTGTGAAGGCAAAGAATTCCACAGTTTAATGTTTACCCCATTCTGCCCAACCTTGGACACTGTAAGAGCTGACCCTTTACTGCTGGGAAGGCCCAAGCTTCATTGAGTTCAATATGGTCCTTTCAGCAGAAAATGGGTTAATAACAATGAATTTGACCAAAACTGTACATAATGATACCATTAGTATGAAGACACTGCCTACCTGGAGAATGCAACACTTATTTGTACACTATCTGTCTTTTCCTGAAAATTACATATTGGTGCTGCATCTTTATACAATGCAACAATAAGTTATGTTTTTTGTAATATAATAACATATTTCATGCAATGTCTGCTTATTGGCAAGGTCTGATATAGTGAGGATACACTGTCATACCCCTGGCCTTAAAATCCTGTCTTAAAATTTCTTTGCAAGTAAAATAAAAAACAAAAAGTTGAATATTTTTTTTTTTATTTATTTACTTTGTTCTTTGCTCATCTGGTTATCCAGTGCATCACCGACAGTATCTCTGAATGCAGAACCTTCAGCGCTCTGTCTCTGTCTATATTTTTGTCAAGTAAATACCTTGACACATAGAAGATAAGAAAATATAAGATAAGAAAAAAATAAAATAAGATATAGGCCAATATCCCTACAGGCTTTTGTTAACTTGCAGTAGATCCCAGCACCTCAAGATCTACCAACCTAACTCTTTCATTGCTTTCTTCGTGGTTCAAATGTGGTTTCCCAAGTGCTTTCTAAAATTCCTCTGTTCTGTAAGCCTCTCATTATATTGCTGTCTATGGTCAAAACCCAACAGGTTTCAAAAACCTAGGAATTTAGTACAGGTATGGGACCTATTATCCAGGGTGCTTGGGGCCTGCGGTTTTGGGCATAAAAGATCTTTCTGTAATTTGGATCTTCCTACCTTAAGTCTGCTAGAAAAATGTGTAAACATGAACTAAACCTAACAGACTGGTTTTTCCTCCAATAAGGATTAATTATATCTTAGTTTGGATCAAGTACAAGCTAATATTTTATTATTAAAGAGATAAAATACATCATGATTTTTTTATTACGGGAGATGGCCTTTTCATAATTTGGAGCTTTCTGGATAACAGGTCCCATACCTGTAGTATAATTGGACAACGCTGAGCCAACATCAATCGAGTTTCTTACAATGAGATATGTTTTTTTGGTCACTTGGGAGAAACTCTTCTAAAAAGAAGAGAACTGAGAAAACTAGGGTGCCAGGGAGGTCCTTACAATTTTTCGTTCCCCCATCCAAGCAAATATCCATGGATGTATCTGATGAACCCTATGTTTGGTGGCATCACGATATCATGTTTGTAAATAGAAATGATCACACATTTGTGTAAATGTATATATATGTATATGTATATGTCTTCACTTTTGTTGCAGTATATATATACAGTATGGGACAGATTTACTAAATTCGTGTGAAGGATTCGAATATTTGCTCGAATAGTCTCTATTCAATTGTGCGACTATTCGAATATGCAAATTAAGTATTTTCGACTATCGAATATAGAATATTTGGTTGCATCGAATAGATCGAATAAATATATATTCGATCGTTCGACTATTCGCCAGTCAAAGAACTTGCCCTTTAAATTTTTATTTGACTGCCTAATTCGCCAGATTGAACCTACTGAATTGCAATAGAAGCTTATGGGAATCCCCCATAGGCTTTTTTTTCTGTCTTTTGCCGTATTTCAATGGTGCGATAGAACCTTTAGAACGTTCGATTCGTGCGATTTTGGCAAATATTCAAATGTTTTTTCTGTAACTTTTCATAGAATGGTACAATTCTGGCGAATAGTCGAAAACGCACTCAAAACCTGCAAATATTTTGTTCAATTTTGACGAATATTTAATCACTAAATATTCACCAGCCGAATTCGACCCTTATATGTGGTGTAAGATGTGCAGAAACAAATGGCTATAGGAATGTCATGATAGAGATAGTTTGATCTTCTCCATAATGTAATTCTTTATTTCTGTATAAAACTGTAGATGAAATTTCATGTAAACACAATAAACCATAAACCAGTACCTTGGGACAGAACAATGTGGACCAAACCAGGTTGAGTGTGACAACGGATAAGGGGTAATGAAATGAAGGTGTGATAACATGTAACATTAAAAAGGTAAATTCAAACTAGACTCGATTTGTGAAAATAATTTGTGCCAGACTTTGCAAGATTTTTCTAAAGTCTGCCAATGACTATAGGTATAAAGATGGTCCCTACAAGGGGAAATGAGGGGTTAGAGCAGTGATCCCCAACCAGTGGCTCGTGAGCAATGTGTTGCTCTCCGAACCCTTGGATGTTGCTCCCAGTAGCCTTATTTTTGAATTCCGAGCTTGAAGGCAAGTTTTAGTTGCATAAAACACAGGTGTACTTCCAAACAGAGCCTCCTGCAGGCTTCAAGTCCACATAGAGACTACCAATAGCCAATCACAGGCCATATTTGATGCCCCTGGGAACTTTTAGCATGATTATGTTGCTCTCCAACTTCTTTTTACATTTGAATGTGGCTCACAGGTAAAAAAAAAACTGCTTCCCTTGCACTACGGTGTCTTCTGCTCTATATTGTGTGCGGCAGTGACTGGCACTGGGAACCTGTAATGTTGCCCCATCCATTTGTGTAAGAACCTTAAATATTTTTTTTAAAAGGTTTTATTTTGTTTTATTGTATACAAACGACAACAATAAGCATAGAAAAGGGAATAAGGTGTACCCTTAACATTTCTGTCGATAAGATGGGAATACAAAGGTAGTTCAGTGTATAAAGCCCTACTGTGAAGGTTGAGTATTCCCTCTTGGTAGATGCTGAGTGTAAGGCTAAGGCCAGACGAGGAGATTCGGGGGAGATCCGTCGCCTGGCAATTTTGAGTAACTTTTAAAATCGCGCCGCTCCATCTGAACAAGTGCCGGCGACTTTAAGCCTAGCGGGCGCGCAGCGCTATCTAGCTATTCGGGGAGATTCGGGGGAGATTCGTCGCCGCGAGAAGTCGCCAGACGACGGATCTCCCCCAAATCTCCCCATCTGGCCTTAACCTAGCAACTACTCAACTGAGGAATCTCTCTGATGTGACACATAGGCTAATTAGTGGCCTCAATTGCATGGCTGTCTAGCCAGGGGGACCATATCATCTCAAATTTTGACGGGCAACCCCTACCCTCATAAGTTATTGTAATTGAAGGGAGGATTTTATTGATCAGGGTAACTCATTGGGCAGTTACAGGTGATGTGCCTCCCATCCAATGCATGGCTATCAACTTTCTGGCATAAAACAACAGAACCCTGGCTAGAGATCTAGTTTTGATCGTAGGAAACCAACTCTCTATCAGTCCCAGAAGGCACATTTCTGGAGTGCACAAGTTCGGAAAATCCAACATGTTTTCGAGATATTGGGTTATATCTCTCCAGTAGCATTGTATGGGGGGGCATTCCCAAGCCAGATGAAGAAAGGAGGGGTTTGGTGATTGACACCTGGGACAGTCAGCCGTTGGTCTGCTTCCCATCTTTTGAAGTTTTGCAGGAGTGATATAGGTCTGATGTATGAATCTAAATTGGGTCATTTTATGTCTGATAGAGATGAGATCACTATGAAGCATGTCCTTGTCAGCAAGTGTTGGGAGTGTTTGCTGCCATTTAGTTTTTGCTCTGGCGAAGGGAGGAGGAGCAGAGCCGAGGAGGGCCTGGTAGAGGCGAGATGTCAGCTTTTTAGTTTGAGGATCTCGGAGAGTTTGTTCTATTGAAATATTCAATTCTGAGAGAGCCGAATTGAGCCAGGAAAGCGTGTCGCAGTTGTAAATAGCAAAACAGTTGTACAGGGCGGTCTCCAACTTTGGCAAGTAGTTGCGAGTGGGTAGGGAATATATTGTCAACCAGGGGGTCTCCCAGCAATCTAACTCCCATCAGCGCTCAGTAATGAAAGTCCTGGAGCCCTTTGAGGTGTTGTAATCGAGTGTTATTACAGAGCGGCAAGGAGGGGGATAAGATAAGTTGGGGGAATCCTAATATTTTACAGGCGGTTGTCCAGGCTCTGTAGGGAGTAGTAATTACTGCGGGGCAAGAGGTGGAGTCCGCTAGCCTCCTGTATGGTAACCTTAAATATTTTTTATGTATTAGCAGCACTAGGTGGATTAATGAGAAACTTTGTGGACACAAGAAGGGGAAGTGAAAGGGAGAAGTGGAGAGAAGAACCAGGAATAAAGGTGAATTCTAACATTATGCTACACTCTACACTGGCTCATCACAGAACCTATCCTTGCAAAACACCCACCGTTGGTCTCTAAAGAGTATGCAAGGAGTAAAAGGATCCACACTGATTGGTAGAACAAATTATTGAGGGCTACTAACACATATTCTTCCTGCAAAACCCACAGACAGAGTCAGATAATATAGTATAAGGTCGTTTCATAGAGTTAAATACAATCTTAAAGGTCTGGTGCTGTCTCAAGCTCCATTATTGCTCCTTGGTTAAAGTGTAGTAACCTCTCATATATAAATGCATGTTAATAATAATAATAATAATAATAATAATAATATAGCTTTTCATTTTTATGTTGCATAGAAACCACCACCACCCATTTATTCTTCTGGTCTATATATAGAAAATACAGTGATTGACTATATCACTATAAAGTTCATGCAGCCAGTCAGTGCCGTGTGTGATATCAAAGCACACATCCTGTGTATTATTGACTGGTTGATCAAATTAAAGGTTTTGTAAAATATTTGAGAACTATCAGCATATTAGAAGTCACCTCAAATTTCTGCAGTCTGTATAAAAGCACTTATTATCTTGTGCCTTTATATTGTCATGGGAACTCCCTGGGATCTTCTAATTCTGCAGATGGGCAGATTCGCGGAGAACTAATCGCCTCTTCTGTGCGGCGACAAAATCCCTGAACTGCCTTCCGTTTGCTTGAATGAAGAATCGCCTGCGCTATTGCACTCGCGGAAGTTGCTTGTAGTTGCTTCAAGAGGAAACTTCGGAAATCGATTTGTATATTTGAAGTAGCACATAAGAATATTTATTGGTGGGTTTATAAACCTCTTTCCTCTATACACAGCTGGAAACTCTCGAGAAGTGTTGCTTTAAGAATCCATTCCTGATGCTGCTGAACTACAACTTCCAGCAAGCTTGATAATAACTGGCATACATAGTCCCACAACACATGGGGGGGCAGATTTACGAAATTCACGTGAATAGATTGAAGTTTGATCGAATTCGATCGAATTCTGATTCTACGATTTAATCGGATATTCGAATATGAAAATTTGGCCACTTCGATCAACAAATACCGAAAATTCGATCGTATGGAATAGATCGAATGATCAGATATTCGATAATTCGACCATTCGATGATCGAAGTACTTTAACTTTAACATTTTTATTCTACTGCCTACTTTGCCAGATTGAACCAACTGAATTGCAATAGAAGCCTATGGGAAACCCCCCATAGGCTTTTTTTTCTATCACCTGCTCGAATACAATTCGTATGATCGAACGCCTCGAATTTTCGAATCGTACAAATTTTTAGAGCGATCGGAGGAAATAGTACGATTTTTTTTGTGAAATCGAACGATTGGTATTCGATCGTACGATTTCATCGAGGAATCGAATATTGAGGTAAAATTAGCCTAAAACTATTCAATAAGCATTCGATAGTCAAATGCTTATTGAATTTAGCCCTCGAATTGGTGAATAATAGTAAATTTGCCCCCTGGGTGTAACAATCTCATTTAGAAACCCATTTGTCCAGAGGAATGACAGAGTGAGGTGGTTGATCTGTACTAAAAGTTATCTCTTTCTCTACCAACATGTTTATTGGTTTCATAAACAAGTATGAGATAGTAAAATACAAGTGTAAAGATTCCATGTGACGGACGTTACATCTTTATAAACAAACTACAAATGACTTCAAAGTTAGCGCATGAATTTCAGATTCCGAATTTAGAAATAACACAAATACAGGTATTGGATCCCTTATCCTGAAACGCGTTATCCAGAAAGCTCTGAATTACGGCATGACCATAGACTCCATAGACTCCATTATAATGATATATGTACTAAGATATAATGAATCCTTATTGAAAGCAAAACCAGCCTATTGGGTTTATTTAATGTTTATATGATTTTCTAGTAGACTTAAGGTATGAAGATCCAAATTACGGAAATATCCGTTATCTGGAAAGCCTAGGTCCCGAGTATTCTGGATAATAGGTCTCATACCTGTACTCAGATCACAAAATAATTAATGTACAGAATAAAACAATACTGACCTTTAGATGAAAATGAAAAGAAAACACTCCTGGAATCCTTTTAAGTTAATGGTTTTACCATACCTGTAGTGATGGGCGACTTTATGTGCCGTGGCCGAAGCGCCCGTGAAAATTCGCCTGCCAAAAATTTGCCCGTGTTAAAAAAAAATGGACGCCGGTGACCGTCTTTTTCGGGATGCCAGTGCGAATGTGCACCGGCATCCAAAAACGGACGCCCGCATCCAAAACGAGATGCCCATGTTACAAAAAAACGGACGCCGGTGTCCTTTTTTCAACACCATGCGACGCCCGCATCCAAAACGAGATACCCACGTCCAAAATGTTTTGCTCAGGAAAAAAAAAATTCTCAGGAAATTCACAAAAAAAAAAAATCAGCATAAACAATTTGCATGTTTTTTGACACACGTATTTGCAACAGCTCAAAGTAAAAAAAACCATTGTCCCTATACCAAATGGTTTACTGAATATTAAGAGAAAGAAAAAGCAACCCCCACTTACAACCAGAGTATCAATGCCATTAAAGGCTTTTGTAAAGGCTCTTAGGGCCCTTACACACGGGCGTTTTTACCTGTGCTCCCCTGCATTGTGTTTTGCTGCGTTCAGCCGCAGGGGAGCGCAGGTATAGACGCACTCAATTATTTTCAATGGGTCTGTACTCACAAGAACGCATGTAGGCACCAAACGCAGGAAAAATGCAGCATGTTGCGTCTGAATCTGCTTTCGGCGCTTACACGCGTCTCGTAGGTACAACCTCATTGAACAAAATGAGGTGCGTCTAGACCTGCGCTCCCCTGCGGCTGAGCGCAGCCAAACGCAACGCAGGGGAGCGCAGGTCCAAAACGCCCGTGTGCACCGGCCCTTACACACACGTTCAGCCACAGGGGAGCGCAGGTATAGACACACTCAATGCTTTTCAATGGGGCTGTACTCACACGAATGCATTTAGGTGCCAAACGCAGTTGCAGACGCAACTTGCTGCATTTTTCCTGCGTTCTGCACCTACATGCGCTTGTGTGAGTACAGCCCCATTGAAAAGCATTGAGTGTGTCTATACCTGTGCTCCCCTGCGGCTGAATGCAGCAAAACAGAACGCAGGTAAAAGCACTTGTGTGTAAGAGACCTAAGACTCACAGGCCACTATTTAAATCTTGCTATTAGCCCTGCAGCATGGGGCTTTTACAGGTGCTCTCATTGAGCCTCTTGTACAGATGGTTTGGTGCAACCCATGCAGTTATAGCTTTGTGCAATATGCAGGGCCCAGGCTAAGAGCCCTCTGACTATACACCTCTTGCTTGTTAGTTCCCTGATTGGGAGTAATTAAGGTATATAAAGGTGCATTGTAGGAGGCTGAGGAAGCTAATTGTTCTACATTGATTCTCAGATGGCTCCTAAGAAGGCAGTTACTGCAACTGAGGGAAGCAACAAGGAAAATGCAGCAGCTGCAGGTAAAACTGACTGCTTGGGATTTTTTAGATAAATGGAATAGACTGGTCTGGGGATCTGGAGCATTGATGAAGCTATCTTTTCCCCCTGCACCTAAACTTGCTTGAAATATGCCTATAAACTCAATGTGAAGTTTGCTCTGAAATTAAACCACCGCTTCAATTATTCTTTCATGGCACAAACAGACTGTAGGGAGTTTAAGTGAAACTATTGCAGAATGGCTATGCCTGACCCCTTTCCCAAAACTCTATAGTCGATTTCCCAGTATTAGGCTTGTAAATGGATTGTTCACCTTTAAAGTGTATATATTTATTTTTTGGGTTTTTATAGTTTAATTTCTGCCTCTTTCCAGCGGTTGGTGTCCCTGAAGCTGGCAGTTAAAATAGGATTTCTCTTTCAAGCTACAGCTTTATTATATTTTTATTTAGTTTCTATCAGGCCTCTTTTTTTCATTCATTCATTCATACATTCATACCTGGTTACTGGAGTAAACTCTACCCTAAAAACCAGACCACTGCTGGGGAGATGAGAACCAAAAAGCTAAATTGGAACACTGTGAAAAACGATTACATGTAACCTTTGAATAAGAGTCTGTCATACTGAAAGTTATTTTTAAGGTGCAGCTGTTCCATAAGCTTCTAATTAATCTTGAAATATTTTAAAAGGGGTGGTTCACCTTTAAATAACTTTGTTCTAGAAGGGCCAGATATAAGTGCTTTTTCAACAAAACAAAATGTATATAGGTTTTGCATTATTTGCCTTCAGATTCTTTCAAATGGGGGGGGGTCACTGACCCATCTATAAAAACAAATGCTCTGTAAGGCTACAAATGTGGTGTGGGGGGGGGGGGG
>CM044438.1:112460709-112485998 GCA_024363595.1 Xenopus borealis
CCCCCCCCCCCCCTAAAATCCTGCCGCCCTAGGTGGCCTTACCAGGCCTGGGTAGAGGAGTTGATGTTGGCAGAAGATTTGGATACTGAACTTTGCCCACTGTTAAATTGCTAAAACAAGTAGAATCTAGTGGATCATATAATATGCTATTATTCTGAACACGACTATATATTAACTGAGAATAAATCAAACAATATTGCTACGTAAACTTTAGACTACCTGTTTCCTTAGCAGGGTGAGTAGTAACTATAGTGTATCAGTTTGGTTGTAGAAACTCCATCGGTGACAGCACGGGGATAGGGTAGCAATACCGTCCCTTTGAGATACAGGTAATGTAGATAAGCCAAGCTGTTTTCAATTTCAGAATGTGCTACAAGCAATATAAGCCATAGGTTTGATAGGAGGCCATCTGGCTGGAGCCTATGCATCCTTTATTAAGTTCTACTAAACATCAGACTTCTATAAGGCTATAAATATTCATTTTTATTCCAAAGATTCAATTTAAAAGGATTTCACAATAGAAGTAAGAAGGCTTTTAACTATTTACACTTTCATACAGTCTCCTGCCTGTGGGACGCGCAGAGGAGGTGGCAACTGGTTTTTGGTCTGAATTTCAGACTGTGATGGGGAAGTTCTTGGTGGGATTGTCAAAGGCACAACATTCTCTGGGAGGACACTGGCCAAAAATAAAATCTTTCAGAACTTAATCTCCAGTATGGTCCATCTTTTTGATCGAGGTTTCCCAGAATTCTTTATCTACACTGATTAATTTGTAAGTAATATCTCTGCTCAGCAGATATTCACCTAATTCTTGTGTCTGGATCATTTGTGATATATAGAATATGTTGTAATTAGAGTTCTCTAAAGTTGATTATGCCATTATGGCAATATGGTTGTTGATAGCCAGCTATCCTTTTAATATATATATTCCCAGGCTGCGGATATAAATGTGTGAAGTCACCTTCTATATAACCTGTTTAATAAGTCACAGCATGGTGTAAGCAGAAAAAGATTATTCATCTGTAATGAAAACCATAAAGGTGGTCAACACAATTAGAAGGCGTAGGCTCTAGATTAGACTAGTAAAAAATCAGCCAAAATAGAATTGGTGACCCTGAAGTTTTGGCAATTGCTCCTGCGTATCTAGTTAATTCACATTACAGTGGCCTATAATTCAGCAAGTGCTCCTTAAACCAAATGTTAACCATAATAATGCAGAATAAACTACTATATGCGGCGCTCAGAAGGTTTCAACTCAGGTTTGGAATGGAGGGTGCGATGCAGAATGGTATCTGAATACATAGTGCTAAGCAAGAGAGCAGGTTCTGGTTCCATGTGGACTTCTCTTGTTCTCTAGTTTCTAGAGAAGAAAGCACCAGGTATCCCTTATTTTATTCCTTAGATTTCTATCACTAAGGCACTCACAGTTCATGGGTGTGCAGTCCATCTGTGACATGCTATCAAGTATCTGCAATGGATGCCAGTCTGAGGATGGATACAGTGATGACAGTCCTAGGAAGTGGTTGTACCCTTTGCAGTCCTGTGTCCAGACAGTCTGACGTGGTACTCTTGGTCTAACCTCTTTAAATAGGGCATCTGTTATATTTACAATACAACTCACTATTCATTCAATATGAAGGTCCCATTTTGAGCAACGGAATAAGATTACTTGACTAAATGGAAACCTTAAAATGAGATAAAAATTTGGCAACAAAACATCCGATAAGAGAAGTCAAGAAACTGCATCAGGATGGAGTTCAGGTTGTCCTCTCATGGCTGAGAGGGGGGAAGTGCTGGTGGCTCATGTCCTCAATCCTGATGAAGGTGCTTTTGGCATGTGCTTTACTAGAACCTTCAGTGTGTGACTTGTCCTGTTCTACATAGTGTCAGCACTTGAATTTCCTTGAGAAAAAAAATTCTTCCCTACGTGGGATGTTGATGTTAAGAACATGATCCAAGGTCTTCTTGCTTCAAGGCTCTAACACCCTTGCAAGAAATGCTCACTAAATGCTGAGAGGAACAGTCATTTCAGGTTCCTGAAGGCATTTGGGCTGTCCTTTTCCACCTCCTTATGCCTCACTGCAACATGTGTAAATATCATCCTCCATCAGCACAATCACCTGATCAAATTTATGTTGCAGTTGCCCTCTTTTTGTGATGGGATTGGCTTCCAAAGCTGTGACAATCTGCAAGGAAAAGGGAACAGGCGGAGTTATTACCAGGCCATCTTCAGCCCTCTGTTTTATGAACTACAACTTCCCAAATCCACTAATCGGAGCATCTAGGAAGTTGTCATTCAATGGTCACCATGTTTAGTATTGCAGTGCGTGTTCCAAGCGCGAACTCGATCACTTACCTGAGTTCTGTATTTCTTGGCGTATTTATAGATTTCAGCCATTGCAACGTTGGTGTTAAATTTATTCCGATATTTCTATTAAAAACAAAAAAGAAGCACGTTGAGCACTTTGGCACATTCTGGCTCTTTAGCAAAAATAATAACATGTTGAATATAAGTATTCTTGCCTGGTTTAATCACAAATAGCTATGGACCAATAAATTCAGCAGGCGCAAATTCACTGTGAATGTCTGCGTTTCGCCGCCGGCGAATACATTTGCAAAATGATGGAGAAAATTCATAGGTGGAAAAATCCGCAGTGTCAAAAAAATTTGGACGCTCACCAGAATAGTTACATGCATAACAATTGCGAGCTTCAAAATTATTTTGACACCCATTGACTTCACTGTGTTCTGGGAATTTTTCTCCATTTTGCAGGACATTCGTGAATTTATCGGCATAGTGAAACAGGACAAATTCGCCCATAACTAATCAAGAATATTCACACATTTAACATTTGTTACAGCTGTCTTTTAGTCTGGCATGCTTATTTTTAAGACACATTTAAAGGAGACATTTTATATAAAAAATAAGAATGTACCAGTGCGTTATACTAATTTAGATATAGAAGAATTGTGTTTAAAAAAGTAGATATATTGAATATTTCTGCAAAAACCCTATTAATACCTCCCTTCCCTTCCACTTCCTGCTCCATGAATTCCCAGGTTATGCAGGGGAACCTGCGGCTCTCAGCTCACTGCACTGTAGGACAGGAACCAATCAGCAGCTAGCAGGACCTGATAGGGAACTGAAGCCTGTTTGCGCTTGTGTGACTGAAGGACTGTGATTGGCTGTCCCCCTCCTTCTGTGCTTCTGGCAGGGACTGTTAGGACACACCCACCCTTCATTTTAAACACAGACAGGGACCAGAGAACATCTATAGGGAGCTCTAATAAAGGGGCTATTTTTAAAGATAATATTAATTTTTAGCACCATGTAAAAGCAACACCATATATGAATGATTATTGCCTACAAAATTAGGGTTTTTTCTTTTATCCTACATGTCTCCTTTAAAAATGTTCCTGCTAGATTTTGCTTAAGGCGACTATCAGTTGCGTGAATCCTTCTATGAACAATTGGTTCCTTTGGCAGTAAGAAAGCAGCGTGCACCAGACGCTACACAAATCGCAAGTATTGTTATAGCAACGTGTCTATAATTGAGTGATCTCCCAATCAGTCTTTCTCACAAAATTCCACATAATGCTCCCCCCCCCACCCATAATAACCGTCATCAGCATTTAGATCCACAGACTCACCCGTGACTCTTCTGCAAGATGTGCATTCATTTCCTGCTCACTCAGTGGGCTCATCTCCTTAATCTTCTGGTAATATCGCTGCACAATTTTCCGGTATTCTGGGATCTCCTTTGCATACAGCAGCTTGTTGGTAGGAGAATCCTGTGGGGTTTTAAACAGATAAAACTTGTTATATCATTCAAATACCGGTATGGGATCCGTTACCCGGAAACCCAGTATCCAGAAAGCACCGAATTATAGACTCCATTTTATCCAAATTTTTAAAAAACGATTTCCTTTTTCTCTGTAATAATAAAACAGTAGCTTGTACTTGATCCCAACTAAGATATAATTAATCCTTATTGGAAGCCAAACCAGCCTATAGGGTTTATTTAATGTTTACATGATCCTTTTAGTAGACAAAGTTGGAAGATACAAATTACTGAAAGATCCGATATCTGTAAAACCCCAGGTCCCGACCATTCTGGATAACAGATCCCATACCTGTACATGGTAGTGCAGCCCATTATTAAAGGGATACTGACATGGCAAAACATTTTTTTCAATCCGCATCAGTTAATAGTGCTGCTCCAGCAAACTTCTGCACTGAAATCCAATGGTCAAAAGAGCAAACAGATTTTTTTATATTCAATTTTGAAATCTGACATGGGGCTAGACATATTGTCAGTTTCCTAGCTGCCCGCAGTCATGTGACTTGTGCCAGCACTTTAGGATGGAACTACTTTCTGGCACACAGGCAGATTCGGGGAAATTCTGTTCTTCTGGGCGACAATCTCCCCGAACTGCCTTCCCGTGTGTTCCTGTCTGTTATAATGAAAAGTCACCTGCGCTAAAGCACACGTGGCGCTTCATTTTCCGAAGTCACCCGAAGTTGCCTCACAAGGAAAATTTGGGCAACTTCGGAAATCGAAGCACCGCGAGCGCAGCCATTGCGCTGGCGTTTTCTCACTAAAGAGTGACTGAAATTTATCAGAGCACATGACTGGGGGCAGCTGGGAAACTGACAATATGTCTAGCCCCATGTCAGATTTCAAAATTGAATATAAAAAAAATCTGTTTGCTCTTTTGAGATTTTGATTTCAGTACAGAATTCTGTTGGAGCAGCACTATTAACTGATGCATTTGAAAAAAAAACAAAACATGGTTTTCCATGAGGGTATCCCTTTAAATTTCCTGTACATGCCTTATAAAGGTTAGCAATTACATCTCTAGGAAGGTGCCTAAGGCTGGGGACAGACAGGGAGATTCGGGGAGATTCTGTCGCCTGGCATTTAATAGCAGGCGACAGAATCTCCCTGTCTGTCCCCAGCCTAAGACCCCCATGTGAACTCATGCAATGCCATATAAACAAACGTTAGTGGAGACAGCCTGGGATTATCCTTAGAGGTTTTGAGGCCTGGGGCTTTGTGGGGCCCATTATTTATATAAAATTGGAGGACTGAGCTGTTGGCATTTGGCTTTATTCTGAACCCCTAAAGACACATCTGTCTGCATGTATTTTATTATCTCCCTCCATGTACTGTATGTCTTTCATTACAACCATATTCTTCATTATCATTCCCCCGCCACTTCACTTCATAATATCTTTTTTTTTTTTTCTTGCTCTCTGTCTCATTGTAAATAAGTAATCGCTCGTGTTCCACACTTGTAGAGTGTGATCTTATCTCTGGAAGCTGCCCCCACTCCCCCTGGTGTTATCTCAGCACTGGTTACTGAACCCTTGTCAGCAAAACATTTCCAGCTGCAAACTAAGCCCAACACTGACCTCAAAGGCCATCTAAGTGCAGCAAAGCCAGGATAGCCCTTGTCCATCCAAATACGTTGTACAAGTAAACAATGAATTAGTGACCCACATTTCATAAATCAGTACAGATTCAAGTCTGATGCCAGAGAAACTGGGTAAAGGGATCAGTCTTCAGTGAAATGATAAGCCTAGCGTCAGCAGTGGGAGGTTGCAAAAATTGTACATGGAAAAGATCAATTTGAGCCACTGGATAGTCAGGGAGACATTAACATTCAGATAAGAGAGTTACCTTGAGAGATGTTCTGTAGTTGAGATGGTGCCACTAGGTATGAGGAGCTTTATGTACTTAAAGGCATGATAACCCCCTTGCCTTTTATGTTTGCCTTTGTATAATGAGTAATGGAGATTGTAAGAGATATTCATTCAGAAGATGGGCCTTAGGAAAATGTGGTATAAATCTAGTGGATTAGCTTTAAAATACATAAGGGTAGAGACACACAATGCTATTTGGGGGAGATTAGTCGCCCAGAGAGAAAACGACTCTTCTTCTGGTGACTAATCTCCCCGCAATACCTTACCGCCGGCTAGAATCTAAATCACTGGTGGGATGGCACAGAGGGGAGATCAACTGCCCAAATAAGAGGCGATTTCTCACTGGGCGCCTAATCTCCCCCAAATAGCATTGTGTTCCTCCAACCTTCGGTGCAAATTCACTAAAACGTGAAGCATCTAACGCTAGCACTAATTCGCCAGCGTGACGTCAATTCGCAACTTCGCCGATTCACTAACAGTGTCCCTGGCAAAAATTTGCTAGCGAAGTAGATCGACTTGCACCCCTACGCCAGGCAAAGTTGTGCACTGATGAAGGGACGTAACTACGCTAATTCACCAAGATGAAAATTTTTGCGAAAGTCCCAAAAAAACGCTGGCGTCTTTTACTTTTTTTAGTCTGAAAAATAGTGTAATTTTTTTGGAGGTTACCCTCCTTCCCCCCTACATTTCCTAACATATGGCAACACAACTATACAGGGGGCACATGTAGGGCAATAGGACAACTTTATTTTATTTATTAAAGGTTTCCTGGGCTTGTGTAGTGGAATGTAGTGGCTGTAACATATACTTCTATTATACGCTTAAGTTTGCGCGGTATGCCTATGATGTAGGCATCGCTAGCATAAATGCGCTTTGCCTGGCAAAATAACGGTTGTGCTACTTCGCTAACGTTCGCCGCCCTGAGCGCAAATTCGCATCCTAGTGAATTTGCGTAGCGCTGGTGAAAATTCGCCTGGTGAAGTGCAGCGAACATCAGTGAAGGCAACGCTTGAGCATTTTCGTGCTTTAGTGAATTTATCCCTTAGACACAAGTGAAATTAAAGCTTGGAAGCCCATTAGACATTTAGAATCCACAGTGTTCTAGAAACCAACATAGTGGAGGTTGAAGCTCATACATGGAGTCTGGTGGCTGCCCAGTTTCTGAATGCATGTCTACAGAACAGCCACATTCACTAAGACTTGGACTTGGTTTCACTACAATATAATTTAGACCAGTGATCCCCAACCAGTATCTCGTGAGCAACATGTTGCTCTCCAACCCCTTGAATGTTGCTCCCAGTGTCCTCAAAGCAGGTGCTTATTTTTGAATTCCAGGCTTGGAGGCAAGTTTTGGTTGTATAAAAACCAAGTGCACTGCCAAACAGAGCCTCAATGTAGGTTGACAATCCACATAGGGGATACCAAATGTCCAATCACAGCACTTATTTGGCACCCCAAGAACATTTTTCATGCTAGTGTTGCTCCCCAACTCCTTTTACTCCTGAATGTTGCTCACGGGTTCAGAAGGTTGGGGATCCCTGATTTAGACTGTTTAGCAATTTTGTGACCACCGTGTTCATATAGCTTTAGCCACAGCGAGATTTTTATTAGGCCAATGATAATTGGTTGAAAAGTGCATGTAGGATGTATATCTTCTATTTTATCCCTATCTGCCTGTCATCATGATTCATCTAGTTAGAAAAAAATCAATCAGCAGGCTTCTTAAAGGAGGAAAATGATAAATATCCTAAATCCCTATGAACCCTATGGGCTAATGAGTTTGAAAGAGATCAGGGAGCCTCACCTTGCCAAGTTGCATATCCGAGATTGAGCAGGCATCAATGAATGCTTGAGCAATGACCGACAGGCAGGCATCCATATGATCAGATTTCTCCATGTCGAACACAAACTCAGGGTTCTTCAGGATATTCACCCAGAATCGCAGTGGAAGGCTGTGAGATGAAATAGAGAGTCAGCAGACTGACAACAAATAATGCACGCTAACATAGTGGCAACCAATGAGAAATTGACTTTCATTGGTACAGTTTGAATTTTAAATGGACCTGTCTGATTGGTAGAGATGAGAGGTTAGTATGGGTGACGCGCAGACAACTTATGCTGTTTGGTAGTACAATGGTAATATGGGCATGAGTTTTTTTTTGCCATGGTTAATTCCTTCTCATACCTTGGTAGGAAACTATACAATGATTTTCATCATTAAAAAATTAAGAGGTATCCATTATTTAATCTGTGAGGATTTTGTGGTGTCTCTGCCAGAAGAATTCCATGCATTATCCTTGGTAATAACCAATAGCAGTCAACTGCATGGTGCAACTATTTCTCACCTGTTTGTTTTCCAGATGTGTAGCGTGTCCGGGTCAGAAATTCCTCGCTTTTCAGCCTGCTCCTCCAAAAAATCAAAGAAGTACTTGATAGCTAGTGGGGGTCGATCCTCATGGATGCTCAGGATGGCTTTGAACAGGTCATCTAAGAATTTCTGCAGCGTGCCCTGCAAGCCAAGAGAAAAACAGATTAGTCTGCAATATGTATGCATGGCCTTCCCATTCTACAGTAGAGTGCTGTGTATGTTCCCTCTCCATTCTTGAGTAGAAATCTGTATGCGTGTCCTTCCCATTCTGAAGGAAAGTGTTGCGTGTGTTCCCTTTCCATTCTGGAGTAGAAATCTGTATGTAAGCCCTTGCTATTCTGGAGTAGAGTGCTGTGTGTGTTCCCTTTCCATTCTGGAGTAGAAATCTGTATGTAAGCCCTTGCCATTTATTAACATGTATTTCTATAGCGCCAACTTGTTGCCATTCTGGAGTAGACATCTGTATGTAAGCCCTTGCCATTCTGGAGTAGAGTGCTGTGTGTGTTCCCCTTCCATTCTGGAGTAGAGTGCTGTGTGGGTTCCCTTTCCATTCTGGAGTAGAGTGCTGTGTGTGTTCCCTTTCCATTCTGGAGTAGAAAGGTGTATGTAAGTCATTGTCATTCTGGAGTAGAGTGCTGTGTATGTTCTGTTTCCATTCTGGAGTAGAAAACTGTATGTAAGCCCTTGCCATTCTGGAGTAGAATGATGTGTGCCTTTCCTAATCTGGAGAAGAAGCTGTGTGTGTACCCTTTAGATTTCCAATATTTCACATTTAATATTCCATTGAAAATCTTGCTATGTGCGTATGGACTTTCACATGCCACATATAGCATACATATATATAGTAGGGATGCACCGAATCCACTATTTTGGATTCGGCCGAACCCCTGAATCCTTCCCGAAAGATTTGGCCGAATACCGAACTGAATCTGAACCCTAATTTGCATATGCAAATTATGGGTGGGAAGGGGAAAACATTTTTTACTTCCTTGTTTTGTGCCAAAAAGTCACGTGATTTCCCTCCCTGGTCCTAATTTGCATATGCAAATTAGGATTCAGATTCGGTTCAGCCATGATGAAGGATTCGGCCGAATCCTGCCCGAATCCCGAACCAAATCCTGGATTCGGTGCATCCCTAATATATAGCAGCAGAGAAAATCTTATACCTTTGTAGACAAAAGCCGGGTCAAGTAGATCTCAGGTAGAACTTTCTTCCTGTGGCTTTGTCTGTGAGACCTTTTCATTTCCGCTAAGTCATCGGTAGGGAGAACCTTAAAAGTGAACCAAGTTGAGTTAAAGTGAATGAAACAACCTTGTTTTTTGCACAGCCACAAACACCTGAGTTTTAGAATTCAATCATAAGCATAGAACCATTGAAATGTTTCATTAACATATACTGTAAAGTAGCTCAGAATTCTATTTTCTTTTATTATGCAGAAAAAGATTTTGGTGCAGCTCCTCTTTAATTTGACTGTGTTGCTTAGAACTACATTAACATTCTTTCATTATGCAAAAAGAGTGGAGGAGATCCCGTTAGCGTACACAACTGGTGGTTTTGGACAAAGTAAATAGAATATTCATTAGTAATATGAGTCAGTGTTTGAATTTAGATAACCCGTTGGCCTTTGACTTTAGGATTTCATATAGGTCATGGGACACCTGGTCATGATGGGAGTCACAGTTCAACAAAAGTTGTAGGGCCACAGCTTGGATATTGGTGTCTTACAAGCTCCGACATTTTAGTTGGGTGTATAGTAGTTATACATGTGTAGTCATGTTGTTCACTGGAGACTTTATTTATGGTTTTAGGGAAGGCCAGGTTCTACAGCCGAGCAGGTGAAGGTAGGATGGTCATGGAATAACTCAATCATGGATAATTCTTGCTCTTGGCTGTGTAGGCAATACCCATATTCGCATGTTAAAATGGAAAGTTCTATGGCTCTTGGAAAGTGTCTCTAGCAAATAGGAATGGCAAGAGAAACAACTGACAATAGATACTGGAAATTGTAGAGCACTTGAAGGGCCACAGGTTGGACATCCCTGGTTAGTGTTGGCTCCTTGATAGACTAATGCTGAATGCATTCTGCTGTTACCACGTGCTTTTAATTTGCAGCACTTTTCACTTTGATCACAACCAACTGGAGGAAATGTGTTGCAATTAAACACTATGACAGTCTGTGGTCTCCTGATGGGACACAGGAGGGGAAATGTATTTACACATCACACTTGTTACCTCCATGTTAGCACTTCTCACTGTAATGCTGCAAGTGACCACAATCTATATCTAGAGAGCGGAGGCTTTACAAGAAACCAAAGCTCTGCAAAGAATGCAATAACCTGGAATTCCTCAAATGACCTCAAAATCCTGTGCAATAAGCAGGAATGTTATCAGACTTTGTGGCTGAAGCTGCTTCCAATTAAACAAATTCCTGTACAATGCACAACAAGATCTCATGCCGCCTTTGTTTAGGATTATGAATTTCTATAAATAAATGTATATCCTTTTCCTGTAAACCTGCAGTAACAGCTATGAGAATGTTTTCTAGGTGTTTTCACAGGGATTTCCATTGTCTCTGAGTCAAGTTTATCACGGGCTAATTTGCCTGACGGCTGGCGAGCTTGACGTTTTCCAAACAGTTAATGCATGTGTTTCACACACGGAGCTCAATATGTGAGACTGAAAGGTAGGAACAGCTGCATTACCAAAAGCAGTTCATTGCCAATAGATTAGCCACAATAGTGCAAGCTATCAGACTAGATTTATTCTGCAGAATGCTCTCTCTGTTTGTTTAGGATAGCAGCTGCCATATTAGCTTGGTTTGACATCACTTCCTGCCCAAGTCTCTCCTTGCTCATTCATAGAACTGGGCTCAGATTACATCAGGGAGGAGGGAGGGGGAAAGGGAGGGGGAGTGGGAGAGAGAAGCAAACTGAGCATGCTCAAGCCCTAGCTCTGGAGGTTTAAGCTGAAAACAGGAAGTCTGATACAGAAGCCCATGTGACACAATAGAAAGAAAGAAATGCTGTTTCTTTTGACAGAGGACTCAGAGCAGCATTACTTTGAGGGTTTACTGATGTATTTACAGTATATAGACCTTTCTGATAAAGCTTACTTTGTTGTTGCCTTTCTTTCTCCTTCTATGTCTGATATGGACATGTTTCAGGAAGATGAGAGGTATAGCTATTTGTCCCCTAATACTCTATGAAACCACGGTGCTCCTTATACCTGCACAAATGCACCATGCATGACCCCCCCACACACACAAATCTCACACAAAGAAGAGACAGACCCCCCCTTAACCATTTCTTCATCATGTTGCTCTTTTCATTCTGAAAACATTTAACAACCTTAAATTATGCTAGTTATTTGACCTTATTGGGCTTTTCCCTAGTACAGAGCCCGGGAATCAACTGAGAAAGCGGGTGTGATGTTTATAACGGATGTGACAATTATTGTTCTGCCCCATAATTAAAAGGTACTTTTATTTCACTTGAGATGGCCAATCACAGCACTTATTTGGCACCCCAAGAACAGTTTTCATGCTAGTGTTGCTCCCCAACTCCTTTTACTTCTGAATGTTGCTCAGGGGCTCAAAAGGTTGGGGACAGTGTCAGAATGGGAGTGGCCCACCAGAAAACCTTAGACCAGGGGCCCAACGGAAAACTTTAGACCATGGACCCACTTTCCAAACTATTATTCATCCTCTCCTCACTCAACCTCTTTTTTCTCCTATTCTTTTATATATTTACTATACTCTATTCTTCCATTATCAAGCCTCTTTTTTACCATAAAGAAATAGGGAATGACTGTGAAATAGGCCATATGGTTAGGAGCAAATGGGCCCACTGAAATCTGGGCTCACCGGGAGTTTTCCTGGTATCCCGGTGGGCCAGTCCGACACTGGTTGGGGATCCCTGCCCTAGTGGTACATTTCAAACAATGAGTCCATATGCAGCACTTGTACATGTCCAAACAAAACACATAAGGGTGTACTATAGTCTATAAGCTGTTGCTGGCATTTCTATTTGCTATAAACACTATGCTAGGCCAGGAGCCATTGAACTACTATGAGTGCTGCCTATGCAGTCATAAGCAAGGTTAAAGGGATACTGTCATGGGAAAACATGTTTTTTTCAAAATGCATCAGTTAATAGTGCTGCTCCAGTAGACTTCTGCACTGAAATCTTTTTCTCAAAGATTTTTTTATATTCAGTTTTGAAATCTGACATGGGGCTAGCCATTTTGGCAATTTCCCAGCTGCCCGGTCATGTGACTTGTGCCAGCACTTTAGGAGGGAACTGCTTTTCTGGCAGGTTGTTGTTTTTCCTTCTCAATGTAACTGAATAGTACGCAGTGGGACATGGATTTTTACTATTGAGTGCTGTTCTTAGATCTACCAGGCAGCTGTCTGGTTAACTCCCCATTGTTCTGTTGTTAGGCTACTGGGTGGGGGAAAGGGAGGGGGTAATATCACTCCAATTTGCAGTACAGCAGTAAAGAGTGATTGAAGTTTAGTAGAGCACAAGTCACATGACTTGGGGCAGCTGGGAAATTGACAATGTCTAGCCCCATGTCAGATTTCAAAATGAAATATAAAAAAAAATCTGTTTGCTTTTTTGAGAAATGGATTTCAATGCACAATTCTGCTGGAACAGCACTATTAACTGATGCATTTAAAAAAATTTTTTTTTCCCATAACAGTATCCCTTTAACAACATAGAGGCCCATTACTTTGGGCTGGGTGCTTCTGTTTCCTGTAAGTGATGCCCTTATGTATTTGTGAAGCATAATGCTTTGCCCTCTAAGCTGGAGGCTAGGCTGGCACACTACCCCTCCACTGCTGCATTTGCTGCTCATTGCATTATGCTAGGGTTATGCTGGGGTGCTGTGCCTCTAAATTATTATCTTTGCTGTACATTGAGGCAATATCGCTCTAATATTTCCCACTACTTTAAAAAAGAAAGTAAAAGTTTCACTTACTAAATGAAAATACTTCTCAGTGTCCAAATCCTTCACTGTAAGAACAATAAAAAAAAGAATCTGTAATAAGCCACTGTGAAGCTGATTGAACAGTAATGAAACATATTTGATGTCCTGGATAACAGTAAGACCTGACTCTGGCTGACACAGCATGGTGTTTAGATATCTGGATCCTTTTTAAAAGGGCCCTGACTTTATGCTGCACTGAAAAACAACTGGTTCAGAGGTTAAGCAATCTGTCTTTGATACTTGATGTCATGCTGTAGCCTTAAAACAATAGAAATATATATGCAAAAGCTTTTTACGCCTGGAGCTGGCTGTGGTTTCTGACTGGTGGCTCAGTTTAACACTGAAGCAGAATTGTGCCCCACCAGCAGCAGTGCATGAATTGTATGTGTGCTGACACGACTGTATAATAATGAGGGGGATCCCTGGTGCAAAAGCTGGACTACATTTTAAAGAAGTTTTAATGCAAAGAAAACTACAGTTCCTTTATAAAACAGTGCCACAAATCATACAGCTGCCTGTAAGGTTTACCTTTCACTTTAACTTGTTTCTCTGAAATTATACTCAATTTAAACTATTTGATCCAGTGACCAGTCCTTGGAAATGCATCAAGAAAGAGATGAGAATCTACACATCTCACATCTTATTCCACAAGCACCGAATCTGTAGTGTATTCTGGAGAAAGCTCCTTTTAGCAACTGGCCAAGGGGCACCATGAACAATCTTTTAACTGCACGTGGCTTCCCAACACGTTCTGTTTCTGAATGTGATTTCCAGGTACAGTACAAAAGTTTGGAGGAATCTGCACATTATCATATCCTTTGATTTTACTATACAATGCTCAGTATGACACAAATGCTCTACTTCTCTCACCTCTGCCCAATGTGTCATCTCGTTTGTCCTTCAGGCTCATAGCTAAGGAAGCTGCATCATAGACCTGGAGAGAGACACAGATTTAATGAATACGTATACAGTCATATCCTAAAGTTCGGCCATAGATGCACAGATCTGATTGAACGAATCCTCGATTCATATGATTTTCGGATCATATGTAGAGTGTCCTGACATTTGTTTTGCCATGCCGATCGGTCATTTAGTTAATCGGACAGGTTAGAATATTTCTGTCGGCTGCCAATAATATCTCTGCGTTTATTGCTGATCTGACGATTTTCAGTGGGAGACTGTCACCGGCTTTGTCGGACAGAAACTTTCTTACGATTGCTGTCAGGGCAGAACATCGTCTGATCTCTTCTTTTATTACTTTATTTGATCTGAATGGTTAGTGGCAGGTCGGGAGATGGGGACGTCCGATCGTGCGATGATTCATAAGATCGGATCTTTGTGTCTATGGCCAGCTTAAGATATACATAACACAGGGTAGCTCTCCCTTTCCTAATAAGCCTCAAAAGTCAGTGGCCTGTCAAGATGTACCTTGTAGTGCGCTAACGTATTCAGCTTCTTCTTCCCATCTTCCATGACGGACGAGTCATCAAGGTCTCGCAGGATATAACTCTTTGAGCTGGAGGCAAACCATTCTGTTGGGAAGAAGAGGCATTAAGTTGTGATTCTGGGTAACTGACACTACTACGCGTTAGTTCATAGAATAGGCAGAAATCATTTTCAGTGGGTTCTATTTATACTGCAAATACCACCAAAATTAAACTAAAATATTCTTACCCTTCAATACCAGGGTGCAGTTCAAAACATGAAAACATAAATAATAGTGCTTTCCATCTACATTTTCATATATATTCTATAAATATTTATACACTGTATAGTGAACCCCAGGCCAAATCCTTGTTGTGATGCAATTTCTTTGAATTGAACACTCACCCAAATCAACATCCTCTACTCTAGGCCACTGTGAGTAAGGCAGATTCTTACAGAAAGCCTCCAGGATCTTCTCCTTGCCCTGGCTTACAGAGTCTGTGTCCAACACACGCACGCTCAGGGAGTCCATGCCACAGCCTTGGAAAGACACATTGACGTTCTGCAAGCAAGAGACACACCAGATTGTGTTACAAACTGCTAGTATTGGCATGAACTATGCTTTTACAGTCTAAGCTTATGATTTTTCCCACAAATAACACTTTTTTTGGTCTGTCGACTGTATCTACCTGCTTTCACTTGTATTTGTAGAGAATATTCTTTAGGGCTACCTGCTCGCTCGTCTGGTACTTGTAGGCATCTGATACTGTGTAGTATCCAACTGAATGGCCCAAGAACCAAATGGATGGATTCCACATGAGTAGCCAGCCACAGTATAGACATGCTCCTATTGTTCTGCTCATAGCTCACAACTGGAACTATAGGAAGTGAAGAGGAGCTGCATCTCTTTACCTCCTTATCTGTCAAAGCACCCTACAGTAGCCACATAGCACATGAAATTTTCCCAGTATGTCTGATTGCTGTCCATGGTACAAAGAGATGAGTCGGGCCTGTTGCATGTGCATGGTATAGCCTCACACTGGCATGCCACAGTGTCTCCTAGCAGGCCCAAGCCAAGAACAAGTCCCCAAAACCCTCTCTAATACCCATTACAGGCATATATAACACTTACAACAATCTGTATTTACATTTTGTGAAAATATCAGGTTTTCTGATATGACCAGTCTGGTGCTTTAGCAACAGAAAGATTTTCGCGGCTCACCATTTTCTGCAGTTGAGGAGATAACCCCTTTTATTGTATCACCAATGGTATCAAAGTTTCAGGGGTACAACATGCCTTCATCAGGATACAGACTCAAGTGCACAATAAAATTTATACCCAAAAACCTCACCTTCTTCACCCACACTTCTTACACATCAAACGAAAACTTCAACCTTGTCTTAATTTTAAAAGTCCAATTGTTGCAATATATAGTCCGATTATGGCAATAGACAGTCCTTTCCAAAGTCAATTGAAATATCCAAAATAAGTCCATAGATTGCATACTCTTTATGTATTTCCCCCCGGCATTTCTTATCTGCATCTGTGTGTGAGTCTGGGGCTTTATCAGTACATGTTTGGCGAGCGTTGTGGTTTCTGAATGGTGGCTCAGTTTAACACTGAAGCAGAATTGTGCCCCACCAGCAGCAGTGTATGTACTGTATGTGTGCTGACATGACTGTATAATAATGAGGGGGATCCCTGGTGCAAAAGCTTGATTACATTTTAAGGGGTTTATGTAATAAAAGGCACTAAGTTTGCCCAGGGGCAAAACCCTTTAGTAACCAATCATCAGGTAGCACTTACAGGTCACCTGTTTAAAAGCAAACATCTTATTGGTTGCTATGGGTTACTGCTCCGGGGCAAACTTAGTGCCTTTTATTACATTTGGGGGTAACTGTTATAATGCAAAGAAAAATACAGTTTATTTATAAAACAGTGCCACAAATAATACAGTTGCCTGTAAGATTTACCTTTCACTTGTTTCTCTGAATTTATACTCAATTTACACTGATTCAGTGATCAGTCCTTGCAAATGCATCTTGAAAGAAATGAGAATCTACAAATCTCACATCTTATTCCACAAGCACCGAATCTGTAGTGTATTCTGGAGAAAGCTCCTTTTAGCAATTGGCCAAGCCCAAGCTAAGAGAAATTAGCAACACAAACAATCTGGGGCAGGGACCTCCTTCCTTTCGCCTCTCAGGATTTCTGGCAATTACACCATGTATAATATATAAAAAAAGGGCTATCTTCCACTCATTTTCACAAACAAATAGAGGAAATCATTAGTGCATAGCTTTCACTTTGCCATCCATTGGGTATATTTGTATATATTAGTATATTAGATTTCTTGCAGAAGCCAAAGCAATTGCATCCCAAGTGGTCATGAGCAGACGGCTTGCTGTAATGATGTCTATGGAGAATGTTGCTGTTGAGTCAAGTAAAGCAGGAGCTACCATTTATATTTATACAGGCAAATGGCAATGTTATATATCAATATTCTGGATCAGGACACAGGACACTATGACAGCATTGCCAGTAAACCCATAGCTGGTCCCTGCCCACAGCCTGCCATGGTAATAAAAGCAGCTCCCCACAGCCACATGGGGATTGTTTCTTGGTTTCTGTGTAATGTATGTGTGTGTGTATATTCTATTGTACATGAAACCATTTCCTAGTTCAATAACTATGGCAGCCAATTAACGCCTACACTCAGGGAACGTTCCAGGGAGCTGGTATGATCTAAGTTGACGCTGAGAGGTCAGGAGAGCAGAGAGCTCCTATGGAATTTCCAGCCATAATTAGAAGACAGATTAGTCAGTGACACGTCTGGTTCTTGAAATAACATTCACATAAATAAAGCACATTCCAATTAAACCAATACATGGAGCTGTCATTAAGGGTGTGCAGGGCAGGGGTCCAGAGTTTTTGTGGGTACAGACAGGACACAGAGGCTGCAAATGAAGAATCATCATTATCATCAGCATATAACAAATAGGGGTCTTATAACAATTTATCAAATAAGGGGATAATGTGTATAACTGGGTATAGTGTATGGAGGTTGAACTGTAGGTATTGAATGGATATACTCCATTAAAGGACAAGGAAAGTATAAAATAGAAAAAGGCTAGAAATGCTGTATTTTGTATACTAAACATAAACATGAACTTACTGCACCACAAGCCTAATCAAACAAATGATTTATGCTTTCAAAGTTGGCCACAGGGGGCTGTCATCTTGTAACTTTGTTATACATCTTTGCAAGACCAAGACTGTGCACATGCTCAGTGTGATCTGGGCTGCTTAGGGATCATCATAAATTAACAGCACAAGTCAAATATCTGCCAGAATATACAGACTGCACTGGGCCCTGTGTTGTCATGTAATCTAATGTGGATTTTATAGTTTTTGTATTGTTTAATACAGACTTTCTCCAACTCTGCAGAACCAGTGGCTGCAGCAAAATAATCCTCCAAATAGAATCCCAGTTTATCTGTTTAAATCTGGCTCCATGATCGTTGTCCCTGCAGCTGGAGTTGGAAATAGTAAAGGGGATGTAAAGGCAAAAATAAAATCCAATACAAATCTCTTCAGCCGCCGACTGCTCTACAGGGAAACAAAGCTGCTGGAATTCTGAAAGGCTGAGCTCCCCTGCTGTTCATAAGTATGATTATTTCTCTGCACAGCAGTTAGGGGTTGTCTGACAATTACAATCCATAGCATTAAATGAAGTGAAAAATCCACTGCATACAGCCAGGTTTCTTATAAAACGGTACATATTTTTTAATTAAAGTATATTGGAGATAGGGTTCTTTTTCATTATAGAAAGTACAAATGGGATATTGTTTTTTTGCCTTTACATGCCCTTTAAGGGATGGGGCCTGCTAAGGTGTCATACAGTGTATGGTGTCAGTAAGACTCTATGGCACCAGTCATATGATCCACTTGGTGGAACTACAGTAACTACAAGGAAAACACAGGAGACAAAGTTCTGGCAAAAGTGCCCACCCCTGCTACTGGGATTCTTTTTATAAGTCTAATAGCTTCATTAATGAGTGCTGGTTGAAATACATCTGGCACACAAAGAATATAAATGGTACCAAATGATCTGCCGTGTCTTGTAGAGGCGGAGGTGCTAAACAGATCATATGTGACCCTATGTTGGATCTGTTTACAAGCGTGTGTGTTCCAGACATGAGGCTGCAAGCATGACCCCTCCCTGAGTAGTGGTCTCTCTGGTTACACCCCAAAGCCGTTCTCTATTCTTTAAATCCCCCCCTAGGAAATGAGCATCCTTCCCTCCCACCATTGCCCCTTCTTCCCTTCTTCCTTTTTAGATGTGAGCTATAAATCACAGCTCTCCTGGGGCCCCGACTCTTCATCTTTCTAAATCCCTCAGAGAAGGAAATGAATGGGGCATAAAGTTATACACTTCTTGTGTATGGGGTGTTTCCCTACTGAGGAACATTGGGCTAAGATGACTTTATCCAACAGGTCAACTCTGCCCTTGATCTTCCAATTTGAAATGACTGAAGGGTCACCATGAATAGTTAGTTCGACTCACATATTATATTGAGAAGTCAAGTGCAAGATGTCTAGGATACCTGCTGATTCTTCTTTAGGATAAGTTGTCCTTTATTATAGTAATTATTTGGCAGAAGAGGATATAAATGGTACCAGATACACAACCAGGGCATATCTGCGTCTCCCCAGTAGATGCCCCAGTAGCTCCCCATCTTCTTTTCTGATTCTGATTCACTGATTCACATGCTCTGTGCTGCTGTCACTTACTGAGCTTAGGGACCCACTCACAATATACAGTATACATAGGGGCAGATTTATCAAGGGTCGAATTTAGAGGGTTAAAAAATATTTTTAATTTGAATTTGATTCGAATTTTCACTTCAAATCAATTCAACCCTTGATAAAGCTGCCCCATAGAACAGAAATGTCAGAATATGATTAGTTATTAATACAGATAATTACTACATGCACAGAAACCAGTGCAATTAGCATCAGAATTTAATAAATAGTGATGGGCAAATTTATTCGCCAGGCACAAATTTGTGGCAAATAAATTTGCAAAACGGCTGCAAAAACACACCAGAGAAAATTCGCCGGCACCAAAATGTTACCACACGCCCAGTGACCAATGCAATAGACGCAATAAATGGCTATTTTGACACCGACAACTTGTCGTCAAAAGTCCCATTTCGCAAATTTCTCGTATTTCACTTAAGTTAAGGCAAAGCGAAACAGGACAAACTCACCCATCACTATTAACAATCAGCCCTGTAGCATCAGCTTATATTACAGAACAACCTCATTCTCTGCTGGATAATTAGTGACGACCCCTAAACTTAGCTTCTCAACAGCTGCTCAGAGCCCACTGAGCATGTGAGTGTCACAGACACTTTTCAAGATGGTGACCCCCTGTGACAAGTTTGAAGTCCTGGATCATTGCTGCTATTGACAAGCTGAAACTTTAGGCTGGTGTAATAAGTTCAGTATATAAAATATGGTATTTTTAGCCACATTCATTTTTAGGGTTTACTGCTCCTTTAAAGGGGAAGCTCGGCTAGGGATTTAAAGTAGGTTCACCTTTAGGGTAACTTTTAGTATGTTACAGACTGTCCAGTTCCTAGTAATTTTGGAATTGGCCTTAATTCATTGTTGAGTTATTTGACTTTTTCTTCTGACTCTTTCCATCTTTCAAATGGGTGTCACTTACTTCATTTAAAAAATGCTCTGTAAGGCCACAAGTTACATAGTAACATAGTAAGTTAGGCTGAAAAAAGACTTGCGTCCATCAAGTTCAACCTTTTTTTTTTAAATTTTAACTGCTAGTTGATCCAGAGGAAGGCAAAAAACCCCATCCTAAGCCTCTCCAATTTGTCTCAGAGGGGGAAAAAATTCCTTCCTGACTCCACAAAAAGGCAATGGGACTAGTCCCTGGATCATCTTGTATAATGAGCTATCTTCCATAACCCTGTATTCCCTCACTTGCTAAAAAGCCATCCAACCCCTTCTTAAAGTTATTGGTATTGTCACTATTTATTATTCATCTTTTTTATTCAGGCCCTCTCCTATTCATATAAACTCTCATGTTCAAATATATTAATGAAACTGCAGACTGGAGAGCTGCTGAATAAAAAGCTTAATAACTCAAAAACCCTAAATAATAAAAAATGAAAACCAATTGCAAACTTTCTCAGAATATCAATCTTTATATCATACTTAAAGGGATACTGTCATGGGAAAACATGTTCTTTTCAAAACACATCAGTTAATAGTGCTGCTCCAGTAGACTTCTGCACTGAAATCCATTTCTCAAAAGAGCAAACAGATTTTTTTATTTTCAATTTTGAAATCTGACATGGGGCTAGACATTTTGTCAATTTCCCAGCTGCCAATAGTCATGTGACTTGTGCCAGCACTTTAGGAGGGAACTGCTTTCTGGCAGGCTGTTGTTTTTCCTTCTCAATGTAACTGAATAGTACACAGTGGGACATGGGTTTTACTATTGCGTGATGTTCTTAGATCTACCAGGCAGCTGTTATCTTGTGTTAGGGAACTGTTATCTGGTTAACTTCCCATTGTTCTGTTGTTAGGCTGCTGGGGGGGGGGAAAGGGAGGGGTGATATCACTCCAACTTGCAGTACAGCAGTAAAGAGTGATTGAAGTTTATCAGAGCACAAGTCACATGACCAGGGGCAGCTGGGAAATTGACAATATGTATAGCTTCATGTCATATTTCAAAATGAAATGTAAAAAAATCTGTTTGCTCTTTTGAGAAATGGATTTAAGTGCAGAATTCTGCTGAAGCAACACTATTAACTGATGCATTTTGGAAAAAAAATTCTTCCCATGACAGTATCCCTTTAAAGTTAATTTAAAGGTGAACAACCCTTTTAAGGTCTGCAGGGTTATTGTTTTTAGTGGCTATAGAGTGGTTTCAAAGTGGACTTTTTAATAAAAAAAAACAACCTTTTTTATTTTTATCACACTCGTACTGAAACTAGAACTCCTAAATGTATGCACATATACATATATTTATTTAGTGCTAAGTGTATAGATTACTCTATACATTTTCAATATAAATTCAAATAAAACATAGCATATATGATATATTTATATATTTATAACAAGCAAATGTAAGGTTACTTTATACTACGCTGTGTTACAGTTTCCTTAACGTTTATAAAAGTTCAGTTCATCACAGAGAATATGTATCCAACAAACGTGGTGTAACATAAAACAATATACACGCTATGAAACATGCATGGCTTATACCAGACCAAGACAGGTTTCTATATATGCAGGACACCTGAAGGGCAACTGGGTAATTTCACCCTTTGGCTGTTGCTTGTTCTGCAGTTTCAAAATGCACAGAACGTATGACGAAACCTCAGTTCTATGGGTGAAACTCTCAATCTGTTCCAGATTAGAAAGAAAATAATTACTGGCATTTTGTTTTGGAAACTTTCCAAGAATTTATACAATAGCTGCACCAAATCTCTGAACATGTAGAAGTGTTTCCAGTTAGTAGAAAGTCTCTAAGTAGCCAATAGCCCTTGTTTCTCTTTGTTGCAGTACTTTCCCCAATATATTGTGCAGCTCTCCGAAAATATTTATTCTTCATAGTAAGTATTGTGTTCACAAAATGAAATCTACCAACCAATGGAGTAACTGCAGTGTTGAGCCCCCCCCCCACCCACATATACTAGTTTAGGCACCGAACCATGAGTGCCTAGTGGCCTCCTTGTGTGCCATAGCCCCCTCACCCCCATTTGATCAGTTTAATTCAGGATTCAGACCTATTTCAATGGACAGACGAAAGCATCTCCAGATCCAGACCCCCTCCCCTCGCAGCACATTGTCTATGGGGGACTAATTTACAGCATTGCTACTGTCCCCCTAATGATTCTTGACCTTTATATAGGACACAGTTATAAAAGCAAGTGCAATGTGCAAAGAGCAACCCCCCCCCAAAAAAACATGGAGAATTGCCACGTTTTATATGTACATTGCAGTGTTTTCGCCAACAATTGCAACATACCTGCTACAAATTTGGTTAAGTGCTCAAAAGTCGCATTCTCATGTGCTTGCATCAATCGGAGTGCAAATCATGCACAAGCCAGTTGTATGTATAGCTGCAACCTATGAAAGACCTGGAAGAAAGATCTCAGCGCTACCTTTGCTTCTGCACTTTGTAGTTTGCTTGTAATTTCCAAAGTGAAAGCAACTACCACATGGTGCAGGTATAAAGGATCATGCAAGCACTTTTATGAATAGCACTTTCATGCACAGGTTAGATTTTAATAGCAGTGTGCATAGCCCATTTTGCAAACATATAATGCCATTTGCTCATCAGTCAAGACAAGATCTGCTTCCCCTACGGTTATACCTCTCACTCCACTGAATGGAGAAACATAGAAGTCCAGTTTTAACCACCCTCTGATTTGGGTACTTGCCTGCCCATGAGGTGCTCAGTACAGAGACTGCACATTCATCCCTACTCACCATAGCCTTGGCCTCAATGTTCTCTCTGAGCAGCCACTCCTCATTCAGCGTGTATCTCGCCTTCCCTGTGATGGCGTCAATGGATCCTTTATTGATTTGTTGCTTTATAGCACAGAGCAGTAAGAAAAATGGCTCTCCCACTGTTTCCTAAAAAGACAGATAACCCAACAATTTACTGTTACTGATTTTTTGTTTCCATGCACAGCAAACAGCATTTGAATGCCCACACCATCATCCATGTTGTTTTCATTGGGAGCTCACTTCCAAACACTGTTTAAAGGGAAAATGTCATGGGAAAACAAATGTTTTTTTAAAAAACGCATCAGTTAATAGTGCTGCTCCAGCAGACTTCTGCACTGAAATCCATTTTTCAAAAGAGCAAACATTTTTTTATATTCAGTTTTGAAATCTGACATGGAGTTAGCCATTTTGTCAATTTCCCAGCTGCCCCGGTCATGTGACTTGTGCCAGCACTTTAGGAGGGAACTGCTTTCTGGCAGGCTGTTGTTTTTCCTTTTCAATGTAACTGAATAGTATGCAGTGGGACATGAGTTTTAGGAAGTTGTAATCTGGTTACCTTCCCATTGTTCTGTTGTTAGGCTGCTGGGGAGAAAAAGGGAGGGGTGATATAACACCAACTTGCAGTACAGCAGTAAGGAGTGATTGAAATTTATCAGAGCACAAGTCACATGACTTGGGGCAGCTAGCCCCATGTCAGATTTCAAATTTAAATATTAAAAAATCTGTTTGCTCTTTTGAGAAATGGATTTCAATGCAGAATTCTTCTGGAACAGCACTACTAACTGATGCATTTTAAAAAAAAAATTCTTTCCCATGACAGGATCCCTTTATTCCTGCAGAGTAACCCAATAGGTAAACAGCTTTGGATTATAAAATGAAAAGCAAATGCTTAATTGGCTGCTATGAGATTTGCGCTGGTGTCAAACTGCCCATTGTTCCCATAAAAAGCCACATTATCACAATGTCTTCTAAGCAATACCAGATACATGTATTAAGGTATCCTCAAAATTACTCCCCTGGTTTATAATAGAAATTAGAAATCAATGAAAAGAGGGAGCTGCTGGACTGCTGAGACATCCTACAAGGTTATGAATAGAAAAGCAACCTTAATGGTGAAAACACACGCTGCTATTCAATGCTATATATAAGAATAATGCATGTATGAAGAAAGGTATTAAGGAAGGGGCAACAGTTGAAAGTAGACCCCATGCCCTGCAAAAAACACTGTAAAGGTGGCCATACACAGGCAGATAAAGATGCCAATATCTGTCATTTAGTCCAATCTGCCCGTGTATGGGGACTTCCAAAGGGTCTTTCAAAATGATATCTGGACATGGTATTGATTAGGAAAATCTGATTTTCTCCCGACCGACTTAATGGAGCCCATTGCCCTCTTCGTTATCTGATTGTTCGGCCACAAGGCCAAACGTTTGAATTACCCCCGATATAGCCCTGCAGTTAGTGGCATATCAGGGAAAGAGCAGCTAGTTTGGCAATGTTTGGCCAACTTAACTCAGATTCAACCTGCAACTCTCCAGTTGCCCAGAGCAGCTAATACTGGGTGTTGCACCATGTCTCGTGATTGAATTGGCACTGAAAATTATCCACCAACCATTACATATTATTCGGGCCCATTTAGAATGGTGAAACTGCCATAGTGCTGACGGCCACAAAGTTTGTACTTTTTCATCAACATTTGCTCCCAAGGGGACCTGTTCAGCCCTACCCTGAAACACATAACAAAGAGGACAGAAATAGCAGCCCATGATGACGTGTATAACAATACCCTGTAACAATGTATCACACAGTGAATGGAACGGATCCAACACAGAAAACTGTCTGTATGTGTTTTCCTAAATGCCGTGGATGGAAAATGTGGTATTGAAGCTGAATCCCCCCCTCCCTCCCACCCTCCTTTCTTTCCATTTTGGATCGTCTGTCACAAGCCTAATTAAATCTGTATTTGTTTTCAGAGTCCAAGTGACAGAGCTAATCCATCCCAGGCCCCTTTCTGATGCCTATTTTATCTGAGCACGGCCATTAATGGGTTCACTTGTATCACAGTGTGACCACTGACCCCTCACTTGTAAAGCCTCTGACTCTGAAAGGAGAAATTGGCCCCTTCTTGCCCTGCAGAGATTGAATGGCTCTATGTCTTCAAAATCAATCCTGTGCAATAACACGCAAGGTCATTAGCACAGACTTCGGCAAAGTCACATAATGACCTGTTTAAAAAAAAAATTATTAAAAA
>CM044438.1:112487866-112561149 GCA_024363595.1 Xenopus borealis
TATATATATATATAATTTATGCATTGTATCAGCTCAATCTTGTTTGGAAGGGTTGTCTTGATGTTATAAAAGAGTTGATTGCTCCACTTTGTGTGTTTCATAAAAACATCAGCCGAATCATGGTTTAAGATAAAGAGATGCTATCATAGGCAGCCTGAATGGACAGACACTAAATACACCCATATAAATAACCCTTCAGAAGCATTGGTAGACAACCTGGAGGTCTATTAGTTGTCAGGTTCTGTTCTTTGTTGTTCTTGCCCACATTGCTAGACACTTTATGTAAGCTGTGGATCATCGGCAGGACCCACAAAATGAACTGCTGTTCTCTTGATTCCACATGGTTTGAGAATACCTCCCAAGAGAAGAATATGAATGGCAGTAGCCCCAAGTCCCAGAGGAAGTTATGGGCTAAATATCTGCTATGCGTGCGTGTGTTATAATCCTTTGAGATCTTGGCTAAGATCACTTTAAATTGAAGGACCTTTGGGGTACACATTTGCATAATGTCAACACACAAATAATCATATCCAGAGGTGTCACACTTGCTCCCTGGAGGAACACAGTTTAACACAGAATGTTGTTTTTATCAAACCTAAGCCAGTGCCTGAGTAATGTCCCACTGCAAGTGCCAGCCTGGGTGTTAAATGAACCTCAGGTGTACAAGAGCCACTTTAACACAGAACCCATATTTGTATTCATTCTTACACCAACACACTAAAAGTGGCCATATACACAGATAGTCTCAAATGAAAAAAGTGCATGAATGGGGCACTAGTGAGCCTGACCAATCTGTGTATCACTGATATTATTTGGTTTGGAGATCAGGCAGATTTTAAAATGTAACCTGCCCATTCAGACCTGGCAGTATAAAGGTTGAATGCTCAGTAATGATGTGTCCAGGGCAGGTATGCCTTGTGTCCTTTAATTATTACTTAATTAATACTTTAGGTGCCAAAATATGCTGGGGTCAGAGTGGGCAATGCTAGCAGTACCACAGGCCCCATTCTCTAAGGGATCTGCAACCTTGGCTCTCCAGCTGTTAAGGAACTACAAGTCCCACAATGCATTTGCCTTTATGAATCATGACAGACTCCTTCATTGCATTGTGGGACTTGTAGTTCCTTAACAGCTGGAGAGCCAAGGTTGCAGATCCCTGTGCCTCATCTGATTTATAGGCTTTATTCATTTATTTTCAAAGACCTAACGCTTCCTGTGAAGTATTTTTATATATTCCCTTTGTGAAATATTAACTTCCCGTTTAGCACAGTATTGCAAGACAAGTGAAAGGTCAAAGAGAGTAGACACAATAAGCTCTAATCTGTATTTGAGTTTGTTTGCTTCCAGTTTAAGAAAACACAATGCATGGGTGGCCATACCGCACAGACCCACCAAGCTGCAATTTAAAGAACCCAGCCAGCTAATTGTTTAAGTGTGTACAGATTCAGAAATGACATAAATATGGTATGTGCTAAATACTACCCTTGTCAACAAAGGATTATTGGTATGGGGTGATATAAAGCCTATAGTACGGCTGTTCTTTCTGTCAGCCTCACAAAAGGGCTAGAACTTCTTCAGGCCGAGCTTGAATGATGATTATGGTGAGATTACGAATAAATGACTATTTACATTCCCAATAATTGAAAACATTTGTTTCATTGACTGATAAGAATTATTGGACCTTATGCACACCTTATTTATTTTACAGAATCTCATTTAAAAGTTATACTAGGAAATGGATCTCCATACCCTGAGACAGCTGTACATACAGATGGACATCCAGTTGGTGAGCATCTTCTCGACCACAGACTCAGTCCTACGCAGCATGAGTTTAGGGTTTTTGGAGGCTGAAGAGTCTATGAGATCCACCAGAAGATCCTTCATAATACTTGTATAATACTCCAGCTTCCCATGAAGAGCAATGGTGAGCAGAGAAGCCAAATTGCATCTGTAAGAAGAGAAGAGTCAGCAAATAACAGTTTTTTTTTAAATAATTCTGATTTGCTTCAGATTACTAGCTACCCACAGGAAATGTATTGTAATTCTGGGGCACAGTGTCCCTGCACCCCATGTCACATTTATGTCAGTTTTTGTCTTTTGAGACACCACTATGACTTGCTCTACACTTGTTATAGTTGAGTATACTGTCAAGATGGTGATAATATGTAATATGTGGTTAAAAAAGAGAAAGAAGAGCAGATGTGTGCTTTATATATATATATTTTTCCCCCCACATGATTTTCTGTAGATAACTTAAAGGGCAAGGAAAGGCAAAGAAATAAAATCCCATTTTTGGTTTATTTAATGAAAAAGAAATCTATCTCCAATATAATTTAATTAAAAAATGTGTACCGTTTTTATAAGAAACCTGACTGTATGCAGTGAAATTCTCCCTTCATTTACTGCTTGTAAGATGTCAGATGTCCCTAACTTCAGGCAGGGAAACAATCATAATTATGAACAGCAGGGTGAGCCCCCATCTTATTTACCAGCCATGCAGAACTCAAGCAGCTTTGTGTTTTTGATCATTTCTGATGATCCCTAAGAAGCCCAGACCACACTGAGCATGTGTATGTAGTCTAGTCTTGCAAAGATGTATAACAAAGTTACAAGATGACAGCCCCCTGTGGCCAACTTTGAAACCATAAATCATTTGTTTGATTAGGCTTGTGGTGCAGTAAGTTCATGTTTATGTTTAGTATACAAAATACAGCATTTCTAGCCTTATTCTATTTTACACTTTCCTTGCCCTTATATAACCAATAGTTGGTTGCATAACAATTTTCATGCAGTCTCCACATGACCCTACACCATACCTGTCTCGGACAGCAAAATCCTTCTGAAACTCCACAGCATGGATGAACGTGATCAGGAAGTGCCTGTTGTTAAGCAGGGTGGACAGTAGGGTAATTCCTTCCTCCATGTTTGTCCGACAGTTCTCCGGAACCTGAATAATCAAACATAAGTAACGAGATACATGACGAAAGACTGAGAGCATTTTTAACCATTTCTGACTGCCATATACAGAAATAAACATCTGCCTAGGATAACAAACATTCGTTATTTTTAGTTTTCGCCCTCCTTCCCAGACTTCTGTATCTTGCAGAGCTGCGTACAATGAACCGTTAGCTGAGTTGTTAACAATGGGAGTATTTGACATATTTCACATGATTTTAATGGTTAAGGTGAGGGCGTGTCCACTAACCAACTCTACTGAATTTATTTTTATCTGTTTCATTGTTCCTGCAAACTGAAATTCCAGCAGTAAATTGTCTGTAACAGTAGAAAGCAAAGTATATAATCTTGTGTATATATTCTCCCTCCCTCTCCCCGACTGGTCCTTTAGGTTTAGTTCAGAACGGCCTTGTTCTTTGTCCTGAAACTATATGAGACACTTGGGGCTCCTGCCAAAGCAAATGGCCCTGTTCTTTATTATGATTTCTTTTTTTGTGTCTGTAGATCTTGAGCAGGAGGAGCACTTGAGATTTACAGTTGACAAAACATTAAACAAAGCAGAGGCAATTAGCAGTTTAAGTGACATCACACACATATGCAGCGGGCTGTTAATTCTTAAAGGGAAACATTCACTGCATTTCTTCTGAAATCTCAGAAGTATCTATGTGTCGTGCTTGAAATATTCTGATTTTCTTTCTTGATTGTCTGAATTGTTTGTGTTTACCGTTATTATTTGCAGGGCTGTCATCAGTACTAAATGTTGCCCTGTACTACCAAGTCTGTATGTGGGGTTGATAATGATAACAATGCCCACCAAACACGACCATGTCTCTGATCTGCCCCAGCCACTTCACAAACATGCAAAATCTTTTTCAGTCCACTAATCACACGTTTCCAATTCTACCATATGGCCCCTGACTGCAATACCCCTTGTAACTATTGATGGTGGCCCTGATTATCTTTTCCCTTCAATTAAATGACACACCATATTCAAAAGATTTTGTATACTTATAGACTGCTATCTACATTTCCACAAAGAAAGTATTTTATCATTTTAATTGTATCTATGACATGTAGTAGTTGAAAGACAATTGATATATCTCTGAGCATGTTAGCTAAATACAGATACATAGTAAAAAAAAACCTTTAGTCTTATATCAAGAGGAGATTTGGACTTTTCTTCTGTAGTTTGAGGCATAACACTCCTAAGAAAGGCATAAAGCTAGTTTTGGTGAGAGGGGACATTTAAATGGCCACTTAGCATCACAGGGATCTACTACAACAGCTTCATCAATGATTATTTTGCCTTTAAAATTACATTAATTCATTAATTGAAGTTCTGCTTCCCCAACGGAGCTACTCAACTCCTTGTCATACTTACCTTCCACTCTCCACATAGTAGTGGATGTGTCTCTGGAACCTGGAACCCGAGCTGGGTGTTAAAGTTCTGTGTGGGCAGGATATATTGCTCTTCATACAGAGATGAACACTGTGAAAAGACAGGCTGAAGATGACATTTTGAAGCCAGACACCCTTCTACTCACTGCAGAATTACCCTGAAATAAGTCATTACTTGGACAGACTCATATATGTTAACATGATATGGACCAAGCCCTCTGATACAGTATGTAACCATCACCTAATAGATATAAGTGCAACTTGGCCAAACACATAAATAGCAAACGTGCACGACATATGGAACCACCAAAACGTAAAGCCCCTTTACTTCTGAATGGGGTGATAATACGATTATTTGATTGACCAAACTAATATATTTGGTGAAGGAAACATGTTCAGGTGAGCATATACAGTTCAGATCAGCTGTCTATATGAGCAGAACTTTCATTATGGAGTCCTACCACCGGCAACTGTCCTGATACCAGCAAAGCTGCAGTTGTTGGTTAATTAAGTTTGTGGGATATAGAGTATGGCAAGACTGAGACAGCAGTGCTAGATATCACAGAAACAACAGCTGAAGGGCTTTTTGAATTTGAAGTTCAAGAACTCTAGAAGGGCCATAACAAGCCCTCATATAGTCTGTCTTCCCCAGCCCCACCACAAGTGAAGATGGCCCTGTATTAAAGAAATGATCCAGCAGCAGATAAACATTCTGCTCACCTTTTGTCGTATGTAACATTCTTAGCACAGACAACTATGTGGGAAGAGCTACTGAAACATTAATGTGGAGCATAAGGTTGTACAAAGACTGGAGTCTCACCAATTAAGGCATCCTGCTGCTTCTCCATTTTAGTAGGAAGTGGGCAATGGACAACATCAGACTTCAGCAGAATTACAAAGTGACTCAACAGTCAGCACTCACTTTGTTTGTTAGTATTACTTCCTCTGTAAAATGTTATTTTTGACATCATTTGCTCATCTGGACATCTGTGACATTTTCGGCAATGCTGAGTTTTTTGCTCTAGGTTATTTAGTAGCCCTGTCACCATTGCCTTCATGTGAATCGACTGAAACCGCTTATACTTGTGGCAACTGTTTCTTGGAAACACAGGCTGCTTGATTTTCTGACACTGTAACTACACAGAATCAACAGCACTGTAAATTTCAGATGTCACCTCTCTGAAGAGTTACAATGTGCCGTTGTGAATAGATTGTTGGAAGAGTTTATATGCCGAGAACTCCCCTACACTAGTCAGTTGAAGTAGTTTCTCAGCAAGACCAGTTGAGTTGAGTTACTTTTGATAAATATACCATGAGCTGGATGAATGAGAATCTTCATAGTCACAATGGGGCAGGAGTCATTTTTGAATGTTTTGGCACAGCCTCCTGGGCTACTAAAAAAACTAGCAATGAAATTTGCCCTAGGTCCCATTTACCCATCACAAGCTTACTCAGTCATTTATAGGCACAGTTAAATGACCAGTAACATCAAAAAATTAAATTGTTTTAAAGTAATAAAAATATAATGCAGTGTTGCCCTGCACTGGTAAAACTGCTGTATTTGCTTCAGAAACACTACTATTGTTTATATAAATAAGCTGCTGTGTAGCAATGGGAGCAGCCATTCAAAGGAGAAAAGGCTCAAGTTACACAGCAGATAACAGATAAGCTCTGTAGAGCATAATGTTATCTGTTATCTATTACTTATCCTGTGCCATGTAGCCATTTTTCAATTTCCGCCATTGCTACTTAGCAGCTTGTTTATATGAATTACAGCAGTGTTTCTGAAGCAAACAGATCAGTTTTAACAGCACAGGGCAACACTACATGATATTTTCTTTACTTTAAAACACTTTCATTTTTTGTTGTTACTGTTCCTTTAATACTTTCAACCAGATTGCTATTGTAAATGAATAAATGCCTGAGAACTGCCCCATAACAACATATTGCAAGTGATATTTCTTCAAGTTGATTCAGTCAGATGGCAAAAGAGAGATAAATTGATATTTAAGTCCCTTAATTTTGCTGAATACCTTGGTAGGTGCAACAGTCTTACCTTTGGAAAGAAGGTGCGTGTGACAAAATGCTTGTATTCTAGGAAGGGGATCCCCTGGCTGCGATTTAATTCTTTGGTTAGGTCTGTCATATCTGTCTGTAGCTCAGCAAATCCTAAAGACAAGACAGATAAACATAATCAGCACAACTATTGGCATGTCTCAATGAATCATAAGCTTAGATTACTAAAATAGACTATCTCCAGACAGACTATCTCCATCAGTTAAAACATTTTCTCATGGCTGAATGATCTTGCAATCACTTATAAAAACAAGATCTAGTTCACCTATAATAAACAAAAAATATATTTTTTTATTATTATTATTATTATTGTTAATAATAATTCTATATTCCAGAAAGGCAGCAGATACACATACTGTAAATATCATAAAAGGCTATTCTATCATCAAGCAGTGGAAAGACAATAAATTTCTTGGGATAACCCATTCTAGAAGACCTCTTACCTTTACGGATTTCCTCTCGGATCTGAGATTCCATCTCCTCCATCTGAACTAGAGTTTTCTGCCAATAGCGCTCAGCTCTACGACTCTTGGTGCAGAAAACAAACAGAGCTGGAGAAAAAGAACAGAAAGTGGAAAGCTAAACAAATACAGCCAGAAGATGTTAGGACACTGCAATACCTATTAATGGCTTCTAGATGGTGTAGGGCTAAAGATGCATGTGCTTTGATAATAATTCATTTGAAAAAATGAACAGGGCAAATATATGTTTCCAAGGGCTACAATAAACTCTCTGCTAATTTATTGAACTTTTTTCCCTTTCTAAAGCAAATTGGAGAAACCTTCAGATTCTCTGCTAATGTATTAATTAGTAGATGAGGGCATCCCTTGACTTTAGGCAGCTTCTCTTTAAAGGTGAACAATATCACTGGTAAATTATAATTTCTTAGGAAGGACAGGCACATTTCTGGCCAGGATGGGGAAAGAACTTCTTAATTGAGGAGGGAAAAGGACTACAACTGGAATGGGAAAGCTCTAATTCGGTTGCAGAGTCCATGGTGGTGAGCCCTTGGGGTCAAGTTCTTCACTAGACTCCAGGTACCCCAGTTAGAACAAAATCCCAAATCACTGGTAAATTCTAATTTCTTAGGAAGGACAGGTACATTTCTGGCCTAGATGGGGCAAGAACTTCTTCACCAGGGAGGGGTAAGGGCTGCAGCTGGGATGGGAGAGATCTAATTTGGTTGCAGAGTCCAGGGTGGTGAGTCCTTGGGTTCAGGTTCTGCACTGAGCTCCAGGTACACCAGTTAGACATCACTTTTTTCCCTTTCTAAGGCAAATTGGAGATACCTTCAGATTGTGTTTATTTGCATTCCTCTGAAACAACAGGAGGAATTAATTAAAACTGATGCCTCACAGCATTTTTTAAACTAATGGCTTTTGAATGCTAAAGGATGCTGTGATTTGCAGTAGACAAAAAAGGAAGGTTATTTGACATTGCCATTGTAGCTGAACTTAACATCCCATCAGATTCTGAAAGATCGGACCTGTCATCACATCATGTGCTATCCTTGGTGTTGTTTTTCTAAGGCACTGGACACAAGCTTATCCCTACCGTGAGGAATTCCAAGCAGGGGGGATGCAACTCAACTTACCAACCACGGAGAGGAGTAACAATATACTGCAGATAACTATGGAGATGATGATTGATGTGTCTATCCCGGCCAGGTGCAGAGTGGTGATAGTTTGATTGAATTTGCCAACTTGTATCTGTGAAAAGACCAAAATGCACAGGTGTGTAAGGAAACCTTCTGGATGTACAAACCTGCCCAGCTCCATGTGCATGAGCTTAGCATTTAATCAGCATTCAAAAGTTGCAAAGATTTCTCAGCACAATGAAAGAATGTGCAAAACAGCTGCAACTGCAATGGATTAGGCAGGACAATTGCAGAGGGCCAGACATTCAGAGGTATTCATATGATATACCAGTGAGTTGCAGCAGCACTTGTAATGTCAGTAGCTCTATATTAGGCTGATGGCCCCTCAAGACCCATATACTAACACCTGCCCAACCAAGAACAAAATTGTGGCTGTTTTATTGATGTTGCAGCTCCATCTTACACATATATGTGGAAATTCAATAAAAGTCGCAAAGAGCAAAACAATTTGCACAAATAAGAATAGAAAGTCGCATTTTGCAATGTAATATTCTGCCTTCCCTTTTTTATTGCGCATTGCAAATTTTCATTGTGCCCCCCACAATCCTGAAAATTTTTCAGATATGGTCCCACCTCCCCTCCCTGTGTTTCCTCCCTCCATCTCCCTCCCTATGTGCATCCCCTCCCTCCCCGTGTGCGTCCCCTCCCTCCCTGTGTGCGTCCCCTCCATCTTCCGCACTCCCTGTACCCCCTCCTTCCATCTTCCTCCCTGTGTGTGTCCCCTCCATCTTCCGCATTCCCTGTTCCCCCTCCTTTCGTCTTCCTCCCTGTGTGCGTCTCCTCCTTCCCTGTGTTTCCTCCCTCCCAGTGTGCATCCCCTCCCTCCACCTTCCGCCCTCCCTGTTCCCCTCCCTCCTTGTGTACGTCCCCTCCCTCCATCTTCCTCCCTCCCTGTTCCCCCTCCTTCTGTCTTCCTTACTGTGCGTGCCTCCTCCATCTGTCTCCCTCCCTTCGTCTTGCCCTACCCCACGGCACAGTGGTACTCCCGGCACAGTGTGCCCTGGGCAGACGCCCCATCATTTGCATTGTTAAAGCGGCCCTGGACGCTCTTACTCTGGAATTGTGGGAACAAATGCTACATTTTGGGTAAAAAAAATTCAAATTGTGCCAATAATTGCACATTACACACTGCCTGTGCACAAGTAAATAATCCCTATTGACTGTCTTATTCCTCTTCTTATTGTTTACTGCGCATAGTTTATTCATCGTCTTTACCGATCATACTGAAAGCTAATTTTCAGGTGAACTACCCCTTAACAGATAGTCCCACTGAAGCGATGCCAACCTAATAGATGTTCAAAAGCTTCCTTTGTTTCTGCCTCAGATTCATCTGGCCTTACTGAGCACAAAGAGTCTCCCAGTAGAGGTCAGTACAGTAAGAAGAATACTGTATGTAACAGACATAGGGTTATTCTAAATGTTGAGGTTGAATAGAGGCTGAGGGTTTATAACTTGTGAGAATAAAGGGAGTTTCTATTTGGCAGTGGCTCTATCCCAAAATGTCCAGGCTGCAAGGGGAATTTCAGCTGGCTGTCTTTTACAGAAATGTCATGACCAATGCCTTAGGGGAAAAAAATTGCTAAGAATAAGAGAAGAACAAGAACTATTCAGAAATTACATTTCCCCCTTAAGATATCATGTATATCACGAGAAGTGTGGCAATGGCCAGTCACCCACAGTTCACATGTGACTCAAATGTGTCCAGGTTCTTTTAACCCAGCAACCACAGAGATCTTTATTGGTTACAGGCAGCACCATAGTGACATCAGTATACTTAGTGAGAGGGCGTTTCTTTTAAAGCGATGGTTCACCTTTAAGTTAACTTTTAGTATGTTATAGAATGGCTAATTCTAACAAGCGGATCTCTCCCCGAATGGAGGCAATACAGGCAGTCAGATCGTGGGACGGCATAAACACAGAAATGTGACCGCGATCTGACTGGGTTTTTAACCTACCCAATCGAGATCTGGACTAATTTTAGCCAGCTATCGATTGGGGAAGCCCATCGGAAGGCCCGAAACACAGGCCAATAGGCTGCCGACTCGCTCTGACGGCAGCTTTTATCGGCCCTTGTATGGGGGGGGCCATTACTCTTGCGACCCATCTTAAAACAAATGCTCTGAAAGGCTACAACTTTCATATTTCCTATTATATTTCAGTCTCTTATTCAAATAAATGTATGGTTGCTAGGGTCATTTGGACCCTAGCTTCTGAATAAAACGCTTAAAAACTCCAGTTTTTTTATTCACAAATAAATAAAAAAAAATGCAAATTGTCTATGAATATCACTCTCTATATCATACTAAAAGTTAATTTAAATGTGATCATGGCTTAGTCTGATGGTCATGAATGCTAGGTAGAGTTGATATCTTCTCTAACGGATCTGTCTTAGGCCCCTATATAATCCCATTATTGGCATATTTTAAAAATAATTTCTGTGTAAATAACGTTAGATATGTTATCTAAGACAATCTTTCTGCTGTTTTTGAGTTAGGAAATGTTTTCCTACCTTGAGGCAAAATTGGTCAGAATCGACATTTTTTATAAATTCAAAGACAAAGGGGTATATGTATACAGCTGACTATGATGGATAGAAAGGGCAAGTAGGATTTTTACAATCTAGATTAAGAAATAACACTTCCGTCATGCTCAACAAATGCATATTGGTCTGATTATTTATCATAGAATTGATTTATTTGCCCAGAAAGGACATTTATTTTGATAGTAAAAATAAAGTTTAAGAAATAGTCTCTTCTGCTTTTTTTTTTGCTGAAAGACGTGTGCCATGGGGCATTACTCATACATAGTGCTAACCAATGAAATTGGGAGGCCCATTTATCAAAGGTCGAATTTCAAATGCATGTGAATTTTTTTAAATTCGAATATATTCACAATTTGACTGGGAGGTTATTTAAGAAAAAAATTGTATTCGCACTAATCTAGTTTTAAAAACTCCAATGTTATGCAGGCTCTGCCTTTGACTTGTACATGAACTTGGCAGGTTTTAGGGGGCGAATATTTGAATTAGGACTGTTTCCATGGTGGAGGTGTGATAAATCTCCCATTCCAATCTGCACTCGAATAGGGGGATTAAAATTTGAATGTTTGAATTTTTAAACTCGGAAATTCAAATTTGAATATTACTATTCGACCCTTAATAAATCTGTCCCAAATTGTCATGATCAGCAGTTCCCTGTTTGTCACAAAATAATGATTAGTTTTTAGTAGCACAATATCCAAACAGAAAGGGAATGCTCAAGGAACTAGGTCCATCTAAAAGGCATCTGTCATGTGCTGATGGTGTATAAATATTTACTACATACTGTGTACATTTAATTTAAAGTGTCCAAATAAAACTTAATTCTCATATGTTTTTATTATTATTTGTTTTATTGTTATATTCAGCCTAAACCTTCTGCCTGGTTGAACCGAATCCAAATCCTAATTTATTTATTTATTTATTTGCTCCTTGCCCAAATTGTGGGCAAGGAGCAAAACTGCATGACTTTTTTCCAAATAAAAATAAATTAGGCGCAGGGAGCGAAATTGCATGACTTTTTTCCAAATAAAAATAAATTCCCATTTAAGCATAAATGTATTATTATTCTGCCTGGTTAAACGGAATCTGAATCCTAATTTGCATATGCAAATTAGGGGCAGGGAGCTAAATTGCATGACTTTTTCTCACAAAACAAGGAATTAAAACATGTTTTCCCCTTCCCACCCCTAATTTGCATATGTTAAATTCAAATTTGGTTCAGTATTTGTCTGAATCTTTAACGAAAGATTCGGGGGTTCAGGCAAATCCAAAATAGTGGATTTGGTGCATCCTTAGTTTTTTTGTGCATATGTAATGAACATGCATGCTATAAATACATGCAGGGTAATTATGTTATTATTCGCTATAAACATTGCTTTGCTACTGTATAGATATCTCATTATTTTAAAGGAATAAGTGACTGCTAGACCCTATTTACAATTCAAGGTTTTTTTTTCTACTTAGCACTGTCACAATTCCACAAATGCAGAAGTTCACATGAAAAACATGATCACATGATCATTTGTGGAACAGCATTGCAGTCTATTCAGAGGTCCGGGAAAACACATGCACAAATACATTTATTCTGGTGTAAACACTTAGGGGCAGATTTAACAATGGTCGAATTTCAAAGTGAAAAAACTTTAAAATTCGACCATCAAATATTTGGGGGGGGGAATTTTCGATCGAATTTGAATCGAACGATGTGATTGTTCGATTGGAACGATTTACACGATTTCCCTTTAAAAAACTTTGAATTGGGAGGTCCCCCATAGGCTAAAATGGAAATTCGGCAGGTTTATGGTGGCGAATGGTTGAATTCGAAGTTTTTTAAAGGGACAATACTTGGAAATCCGAATTTTTTTCAATTAGAATCCAATTTTGGGCTATTCGATAGTCGAAGTAGCACAAAATTACTTCAGAATTTGAATTTAAAATGTTTTAATTTGATTCGAAAATTGGACCCTTAGTAAATCTGCCCCATATTGTTAACATTTGTGCTTGGGTGAAATTTTAGACATGAAACGTTAGCCTAGGGGTTTATTTAAGATGCATTTAGAGCAATAGTGATCAAAACACCCTGAAGTGCCTGTCACTCCTTCCCATAGCAATGTGCAGCTCAATGAGGGATGGACAATGAATATTCAGCTGTGCTTTCTCCTTACCGTCACAGGTAGATAGCGCTGAGAGGAGCCCAAAGACTCATTGATGCTGCAGTGTATGACCTTGTCATTAAAGATAAAGATCGACTCGCATGGAATCTGTCCGACCTTCACCCGATATTCGTCTACTCTCAAACCAAGGTTGTCTGGCTCTTTCTGTCAAAAGAAAATATCACATCTAGATGCTTTAAATGGAACAAAACAATTCAGGATCGGATTTATTTTAAAACCTTTTTTTGCTGGATTTGAAATGCATCCAGGCAACTTTATGATCTTAAGCGAGAGTGCTGGTAACCCTCTGTAGAGTAGTGTAGTGGTTACTGTATGTCAGAGAGACTTTTCAGCCAATACATGATTGAATTTCACAACACAAATATATAATACGTATGGAAGCCATGAAAATTACCAGAACTGTGTCATTGTTAACAGGCTGAAAGTCCTGATTCCGAGCTTCGTTTTCCTGTAATTAAATCTGCATCTACTCCAGGACATGTAGGGAACAAAGGGACACCAACATTGTGGTCTCTAATCTATCACTGAAGGATTATAATATGTAGGGCTTCATATAAGACTGTACATTGTGTATATGTTATAATGGTATTTGCATTTGTGGGAATTATGTTTTTTGTACTTCGGGGCTTGGAAGTGTGGAATAAGGGGAGGCTATATATATATATATATATACATCTAGCTAGTAGACATGTTGTACTCTTGTGTTTGAGAATAGGATGGCAGCCCTGAAATGTTATGCATGTGAAAAGAGTTATGCTCTACATTACTGTGTAATGATTTCTATGTGGAATATATTAGTTTAGATATGGTTAATTAAAATTATGGCAGTATATTTAGTAATGCATCAGGGTTTATAGCAGGCAGAAGAAAAAAAAACTGGGACATTTTTGCACAAAAAATAGTAACATGAGCTGTAGTGGCTCTAGTCCTTACATGTATAACCAGAGTTAGCGGTTCCCCCACATGATGCTTGATCAGCTTTTCCTTCTTGGCTGTGTAGAACATAGGGTCCGGCTGATACTCCAGGCTGAAATGGTTAAAGCTGTGCAGGTCTTCCTCATCAGAAATATCCTCCCCAAGAGCCACTTGCACCCCATTAATGTAAAAGTTAAGGGTGACATTCTTGTTCTCCATGGTGCTGTTGGGGGCTGTAGGGGAGGGGCAGGTGATTAAAGTTGGGCCTAAGACTGTGCAGTTCTGAAAGAAATATGTAAAGGGGGATTATTTTCCCAGTCTATCTTAACAAATACGATGAAGTATCCAAGATCACTTTTGAAAGACATAACTCACCTCTGTCCTACCCACTTTAAAACAACACTGTTAGCTCAATAACTTTGTCCTTATCAAAGGCCAAATAATTTAATTTTTCATCTTCCTTTGAACTGGAATGGAAACATTAGAGAGGTTGTTCAAACCCTTTTTTTGCATTGAGTTGTTTTCAGAATGTTCACTGCAAACAAAGACTTTTTTCAACTGCTTTCTAGCTTTTATGTTTTCACCATTTTCCCAAAATTTACTTTTAAACTTTAACGTTTGTTTCTGGCAGCTCAGTGATCCAGGAGAATCTCAACTGTTACAATTTGCTACATTTAGTTGATACATTTCTCAGCAGCATCAGTGGAATATTAGCAACTATTGTATCAATTCTAACAGCTGCATTTATTGAAACTCAGGGATTCTGCTCAGCAGGGACAAAGATAACAAATTTATCAACTAAATGTATCCCCCCCCCCCCCAGGCTGCTTGGTGAAAGATTAAACTTTACACTTCAATATAAGAAAAATTGTCACAAATAGAAAGTAATTGGAAAAAGTCTTTATTTCTGGTGAACAACTAACTGAACTAAAAAGTAGGTGAAAACCCCCTTTCAGATCTAAACATATACTTGTTTTCTCTTTTGCTTTTTTGTCCCCCCCCCCCCCCCCCCCCCACACACAAAGTATTACAGGATAAGTCTGCACATTCTCAGATCTGGTTGACAGTTTGGTTGATTTCATCCATACAGACTGACCACCAGAGGACATATGCCAAGTTGGGTAGTTACTTCAACCCTACTGTGATCATGTCATATTACACACTTGATAGATCTAGTTTAAAATTTCAACTGATTTTGTTGATGCATTGAAAACCAAATCAAAGAGGAGCAACAGTAACACTTCCCTTCCTATAGGTCATATCTTTCAGACTGCAAGCTCAAATGCACAGGACAACTGAAGGTGAATAATCTATTGGCAGGTCACCAGCATCTTAACATCTCCCACATGGTTGATATGTTTTTTTTTTAATTCTAGTAAAAGAAGCCAGAATAGGGGTGTGGCCTATGAGTTCTGGGGTGTGGCATGACAGCACTTAGCAATTGGTCTTAATGGCACTTTCCATAGCAGGACACTCAAGCATTTGTAGACTGTGTAACACATATATGCCAGTGTATGTATTTTCTTAGCACAATTCTAAAAGAAAATGGGAGGCTATAGTAGCCCTACATCAAACTCTCCTACTTCACAAATGCCATCTCATTCAGAATAGTGTTGTGCCTCTCCTTAAAAGCTTTTGTAGCCTCACACATTGTAAATCCACCAGTTGTGAAACGATCATGATATGTCTCATTTAAAGGCCACCCCATCCACTTGTACAGGTCTACTTACCGTTCGCCTTCCTTTCTCATTCTGAATTTCCATTTTGATAGATTGCACCATGTCAAATCTTTCACCAGTCAAAGTGATGATCCGGCCACCACTGCACAAAGCAAACAAGAAGCTCTCAGATCATTCTATAGACACTACCTGCTTGCATTCACACTATGCTAGGCATATGCCAGTTGTAAGGATACAAAAATGTCCTTGAGTTTGAGTACCACTCATGTACGCCACCTTTAGGCTTTTATGCTACTGGGATGGAAGACGTCCTTATTAGGTTGGTCTTCCGATCCATTCTTGTGGTTGCAAGGTTTACTAAGAACTTAAAATGGGGAGCTCCCTACCTGATTGGGCTGCTCCTTGGATCCATACTCTTGATCACTGGGTTCTCTTGGTACTTGAAAATGAGTTCTTTCTTAACACAAGATTTTCTTTCAAACTGAACACAGATGTTGACATTGATATCCATGAGAAATTCCATGGCTGGAACCGTACACTGGATTGTGCTCTGTGTGCGACTGAGAAAATTTTACAGAGAACTACTATTAAAAAAATATACTGGAAATTCAGTATATCATATAGAGGGATTTAGAAAGTGACTGGTACACTAAAGGCCTGGGTGTGAAAGGTAAGACAGGGAAGGAGGTAACAGGGACTGACTAACTGTTGGTACTTACACAAGGTCTCTACATTCCTGTGTCTTACTGAACAGGACTCGGACATCTCTGCCGATATTTAGCCTGGTCCCAGAGATGGTTACTCTGGTTCCTCCTGCCCTAGGGCCAAAATCTGGGGATAAATATTCCACCTCTGGCACCTGTAAACAAAAGGAGTTTTATTGTTAATTTACTAAAATTCTACATTTGAGCCTATCTCACAGTAAGTGTCCACTCTAACGTCAGGATTCTGTCTATGAAACCTCATTCCCAGTTGCAATGGCTGTGAAAATCGATGGTTAAAGAGGAGGTAAAGTGTGTTGACTTTCTGATCGACAAAGTAGGTTAATTACTGTTGCATAAAAATGCAGAAATGTTGCTATTGTCTAACATAGAAAGATAACTGTGAAACGTTATTATTATTGCAGTTCAAAGCTAGAACAAATACATTTGATGACCCCATCCCTATACCAATCACATACCTAAAGAACCTAGAGTCAGGTGTACACAAGGTTGCAATGATTCTCAGTTCTTGTATTAATTGGGCCACTCGTGTTAAAGAGCTTGGAAAAATGTTGTATTAAGTAGTGTTGCCTATATTAAAGCTCCCATCTTGCTTTAATCCTTGATACAAAACTGAATTATGCTGGAATTTGTATGCTGACAACTATTGTTTAAATTATGACTGAGCAACCAGTTTTACATCACACTTAAACTAGACATACATTTTAAGATCCGCTCCTTTGACGACATCACCAAATGAACTGATCTTTTCCTGATATTCCCACCCACCGTAGGGCTATATTGGGTTAATCTGTCCCTAGCACCGAACAGTTGGATTACAACAAGGAGTAATGGACTCCAAAGGGTCGATCACCTGAGAAATGAAACCTTCCTGATCGATATAGTGCCCAGAAGACCCATAAGAACCCCCCACACACACAGAAAGATAAGCTGCCGAATTGGTCTAAAGGATTGATATTGGCAACTTTAATCTGCCAGTGTATGACCACCTTTAGAGTAAACTAAAGTATTCCTGCTCCCCAGTACAGAGGAAATGACAATCTATATAACCACTTACCTGGAAAGAATATTTCTCTTTGGACCTGCCACCTCCATTTACATCTACAGAGACCGAATCAGTAAGCAGCCGAGGGGACTCTCCAGTAGCACACACAATCCTGGAGAAACAAATATTCTGATATAAATGTCAGTATCAAATGGTAGGTACAATTAATAGCATTAACTATAGACTAGATTAATTAACATTAACAATAGACTCACTCCTCAGACACTATGTATTTCTCCGGGATGGGGGTGCACTCTATTTCTCCAATCTTAACTTTTCCATTGATATCGCTGAATCTGCTTCCAAGGTTGCGTCCTTGTATAGTAAGAAGAGTACCACCCAGCAGGGGTCCACTGATTGGATCGATCTATGAAGAAGAGAAGCATGATTGTCAGAAAGACAGCCCCACAATGCAGCCTCTGGATCACAAATAGGCAGCTGCGCTCATTTGGAACTTTACAATAACAGTGGAGCTAAAGTTTTACTTGTTACTTTAGTGTATTCACTGACAATGTTCCTCTTCCTTGTTTTGCTTGCTATACCATACCAGGACCACCAATCAGAGTACTGTATTTTATCTCAGCCTTTGCAGGCTTCCCTGGATTTACTCCTTTTAGCAGGAAAAAATGGATGGAATAAAATGAATAAAGTGATGAGGTCCTCCTGCTTTGTCTGTGAATGCTTGTCAGTCTAGCTGATTTTCCATATACTTTCCCAACATGTGTATAAACCAAAATGCTTTTTTTATGATAACTGGTGGGAGCAATAGGGCAGTTCTTGTTAATATATACAACAGAAATATGTATAGACCAAATATTTTCTACAGATAATTAGCTAAGTCTTCAAACAGCACTCATTTTTTCTCCAGCCCTCTTACTTCTCACATATACTCAGGGGCATGATGAAACCATGGTGCTTCCATTTTCCTATTCTGACCCTTTTTATATCTCTAAACCACTCAGCACAGCAAACAAACAGTTGGGCTATAGTTCCACCTCATAGGTCTCGCTTTTACCTTCCTTATATCAGGAGCAGGGCAGGTGTATGTATACGGAAAGGGCGGTGTATCACTTTTCAGCCTACAAGACAAGCTGCTTTCACTCCAGGAGCAGTGGTGTCCGAGGTCTGCACGACCTAAGCAGCTGGAGCAATCTGGAGTTTGGGAAGCACAGTTGTACACTTCGACTGGTGGAAAAAACACACTTTTCTTATTAGCATAAAGATAGTATTTCAGGTATAGTTGAGCTATGAACACCTACATTTCACACTAGTAACACTTGTAGTCTGGGCTGGTGGCAGTGAAGCATGGGTCAAAGCACACTTACCTAGGCCTCTCATGGGCTGTTATCGTTACTGCTCCTATAAGCACGATCTTACCTGCTATGCCACCGCCACAGTCCCTTCCCAGAGACTATTATCCCACTGTTACTATAGGCACCATCTCTCCCTACTATACCTGCTATCCCACAGTCACACTCCCTTCCCAGAGACTATTATCCCACTGCTACTATAGACACCACCTCTCCCTACTGCTACTATAGGCAAAATCTCTCCCGACTATACCTGCTATTCCACAATCACACTCCCTTCCCAGAGACTATTATCCACTGTTACTATAGGCACCATCTCTCCCTACTATACCTGCTATCCCACAGTCACACTCCCTTCCCAGAGACTATTATCCACTGTTACTATAGGCACCATCTCTCCCTACTATACCTGCTATCCCACAGCCGCTGACCCTTCCCAGAGACTATTATCCACTGTTACTATAGGCACCATCTCTCCCTACTATACCTGCTATCCCACAGCCACGGTCCTTTCCCAGACACTATTATCCCACTGCTACTACTGCTACTATAGACACCAAATCACCATAATCACTAACCACAACTCCCATTTCTTCCAGCTAACCAGGAGCAGTACATGGCAGTTACTAGAGGGCTAAAAGTTTGAAAAGCAAGCAGGTTGGAGATATGTAATACAAGAAATTATACTATGGAACACTCCCCACTATAAAACATGAAAATAAAATCCACTATCACTGTAAGGCAAATTTTATCACTTAGTGAAATTAAAATGAAGGGCCAAATTGACCCACCTTGTTGACTGTATTTGGCTCAAGGCCTTTGGTTGGATTTTTCATGTTACAGAAACATACCATCTGCTCAAGATCTGGAAGCAAACTCTCTCCTACTATACATTGGAACCATTACTGTGTAACACAGCCTTGTTTTTATATAAGATGCATACAGATTTCCTAGAGACCCTCTCTATGTGTTGGTATATAAAGTGCAACTTCTGCAGCTCTTTGCAGATATAACAAATCATTTACATCTGTCCCTGCCCCAGTGGAGCTTACAATCTCTATCAATTTCACACACACTATGGCCAATTTTATCAAGAGCCATTCAGCCTGTTTGTATGAATTTGTGAATGTGGTAGGAAACCCACGCAGATGTGGGGAGAACATATAAACTCGTTACAGATAGTGCCCTGGAAATGATACAAAACTACACTGTGTTCAATTTAAAAACAAACAAATCAAAGCAAATTATAAGCAGCTTGTCTCCCAGGGCAAGATCTGAACGTTCCCCAATCACAACTTCCAAGAAAAATATCTAAACAGATACCTACTGTATATGAATATACAGACAATCATTTCTATAACAGATGCTCCACCCACAGTTCAATGGTTAATTTGCTACAAACAGTAGCCTCAACTGTCATTTTGGGTCTTACTACTAACTTTTCCCCATTTACACAGCCACAGATGCACACAAAATGGGATCAGCCATATTATTTGCCCATACTGGGGCATTTTCCAGTAAAAGCCATTTTAATGACTGAGAGGGTTCTTGTCTAGAGAGAACAACTTAGCAGAGGAAAGCAATATGGAACCTACCAGTTCCATGTATAAATAAAACAAAACAGAGAAGTAATATTTCCTTTATGGAATCTGGATAACTGCCCTCAGCATCCAATGATCCAGCAAGAAGCAGCCAGCAAAGGGCCAATAGCACCAGAAAGTGAAAAGGATTTATTTAAACTATAAGATTATATCTGTCTGTCCAGCATCTGCAAGTAAAATAAACTCTATCTTGGTAGCAAGAGTCCTATAGTATAGCAGTCAGGAGATAAAAGAGCTATGAATAACAACTGACCCTTGTTTTTAAATATACTTACATAAGAAACCAATTGCATTTTATAAACCTATATGCTAATTGCTTGACCCTATAAAGCTGGCTATAGACGCAATGATCCGATCATACGAATCGAGGATTCGTACGATTTTCTGACCGTGTGTGGAGAGTCACGACATTTTTTGTCCAGCGGAGATCGGTTGTTTGGTCGGACAGGTTAGAAAATTTGTCTAAACTGTCCATTGGACGATCCGTGTAGGGGTAGAACATCGGCTGATCTGTGCTTTTACTACTTTATTTAATCTGAAGGTTAGTGGCAGGTCGGGAGATGGACACAGGTCTGAAAATCTTATGAATCCTCGATTCGTACAATCGGATCTTTGCATATGGCCATCTTTAGAGCTTGACTAGCAGCACTCATGGTTAAAGGAAAACTATACCCCGAAAATGAATTTTTGAGCAACAGATAGTTTATATCAAATCAAGTGACATATTAAAGAATCTTACCTACCTGGTATATATATTTAAGTAAATATTGCCCTTTTACATCTCTTGCCTTGAACCCCCATTGGGTGATGGTCTGTGTGCTGCCTCAGAGATCACCTGACCAGAAATATTTCAACTCTAACTGTAACAGGAAGAAGTGTTGAAGCAAAACACAGATCTCTGTCTGTTAATTGGCTCATGTGACCTAACTTTATAGTTTTTTTGGTATGTTTGTGTGCACCGTTGGATCCTAGGATCCCAGGAGGCTGTCCTTATTTTTTTAAATGGCTATTTTCTATTTATGATTACCCAATGGCACATGCTACTAAAAAAGTATATTATTAAGAAAATGGTTTATTTACATGAAGCAGGGTTTTACATATGAGTTGTTTTATGCAATATCTGTTTATAGAGACCTACATTGTTCGGGGGGTATAGTTTTCCTTTAAATAGTTTTTTTTTACTGGCCCTTTAATAGCTATGATATTCACAGAAGTATGAAGGAAAGGAGATGGATATCTCAAGTATGGGCATCCAATAAAGTTCAAGAGTAAAAAAGACTTCTGATGGAGGCAAAAGAAAACAAAGACAAAGGGCAAGCTCTGATATTGGAGGATGGCAGACTTTAGGAGCAACACAAGGTAGTGTTACTTTACAGAACAGGAGCTGGATGCCTGCAATAGTTACACCAGTGGCAGTACGCAAGCACAGCAGGGGTTGCAAAAAGCCTGGCTGGGGCATGGAGCTATAAAATGCACCATTAAATTTTAATGGACAATCAAAGCTTTCTAAAGGTGGTCATACACACACACACACCGATATTAATGTACAAAACAAATTTTCTCACAATATTCAATGCGTGTATGGCAGGAGACAAGCTGGCCGATATCAGCAGAAGACTTGGATATTGATCAGCTCACTGATCGGCCCAGGCAGAAAATTTTGATTGGGCAGCTTTGAAGGCACCTGAACCTTGGCCATTGTTAGTGGCTGATACATTAGATAGCTTTAAGAAGGGGTTGGATGGTGTTTAGCAAGTGAGGGAATACAGGGTTATGGAAGATAGCTCATAGTACAAGTTGATCCAGGGACTAGTCCCATTGCCACAAATGGTCTTTCTTGGAAACATCTTTTCCATGAATGATCGGAATTGTTGGCCCCCTTTAGGTTTTCTCAAAGCATTTGGCCAGACCACTGAATGCCAATGTGCTTGCCCATTTCACTCTGATGAATAGTATGTTAACGTGGCAATAAATGGCCCGATAAAGGCTGCCGACAGGCCAAGTCAGCAGCTTATTGGTCCGTTTATGCGGCCCTCAAACATCCAGATATTGATTTTGTGGGTTTAAAAATCATGTCAGATTTGTTGCATCAGTTTGTTGATGCCGTCTTGATCAGTTGTGACCTGATCGTTCTGCCAAATTAATATCAAAATATCAGCCACTTCGTGTGGTGAGACAACCTCGATCTATGTACATAATATATTGATATATAAGTACATGATGTATGTAACACACACAGTATAAGTTGGAATACACATATGTGATACCCTATTTGAGTGACCACTAATGTAGACACATACAGAATTATTGAATTTGATTTACTACACTAAAAATCTTTTTTTTTTCTTCTCCCTGTGCATTGAGTGCAGGTTATCTAAGCATTTATTGTCATTTTGGTTGTGATTTTTTACTATTCAATGCAATGCATTGAGATGCACAAACATGATCTGTGTATGTAATGCACTGTGATATATATATATTTATATAATCCCGGTATATAATGAGCACAAAGATGCACGTTCTGTATAATGCCAGCAAAGAGATGTAATTACTAGCCCCAAATTCCTGCTCTTTATAACTCCCCTCCCACATGATAACAGGGTCCCATCTTGCAACCCCTCTCCTCCCACGCACAGTAAGATTTCAGTGCTAGGCCTGTGAGGATGTTTTATTATTGGGGGGTCGGGGGTCGCTCCAAAGAGTCAGTAATCAGTCTGCACTGTCAGTGTGTATAAATAATGCCTGGCTGTGGGAGGGCGGCAATCACACCCATAAGAGTTACAGCCAGTTTCCCCTTTATGGAGGATAAGAAGAAAGCAATATATCCTGTACACTGTGGGTATTATTTACATTATGCTCACAGTTCTTTCTGCATTCTGCATCTACTGTAGAATATATATATACCCAAAATCTGTACATATACATAAAACATTCAGAGCAAACAATTAAAGGACAAGGAAAGTGTAAAATAGAATAAGGCTAGAAATGCTGTATTTTGTATACTAAACATAAACATGAACTTACTGCACCACAAGCCTAATCAAACACATGATTTATGCTTTCAAAGTTGGCCACAGGGGGCTGTCATCTTGTAACTTTGTTATACATCTTTGCAAGACCAAGACTGTGCACATGCTCAGTGTGATCTGGGCTAAGCTTAGGGATCATCATAAATTATCAAAACAGCACAAGTCAAATAATATCTGCCAGTAGCCAATACAGCAAGACTGATTAATAATCAGAATATACAGACTGCACTGGGTCCTGTGTTGTCATGTAATCGAATGTGGATTTTATAGTTTTTGTATTGTTTAATACAAACTTTCTCCAACTCTGCAGAACCAGTGGCTGCAGCAAAATAATCCTCCAAATAGAATCCCAGTTTATCTGTTTAAATCTGGCTCCATGATCTTTGTCCCTGCAGCTGGAGTTGGAAATAAAGGCAAAATAAAAACCAATACAAATCTCTACACAGTCGCCGACTGCTCTACAGTGAAACGAACAAAGTTGTGGGAGTTCTGCATGGCTGGGAAGTAAGGCAGGGGTTACCCCTGATGTTCATAAGTATGTTGTTTCCCTGCTCAGCAGTTAGGGACCATCTGACAACCCAACCCAACATCAGTAAATTTCACTGCATACAGTCAGGTTTCTTCTAAAAACAGTACACATTTTTTATTGGAGATAGGTTTCCTTTTCATTAAATAAAGTAAAAATGGGATTGCATTTTTTTGCCTTTCCTTGTCCTTTAAACATTATGTTCATAAAGAAAAATAGATGCTTATTACTCACCAGACAGCATGGAAGGATTGTCCAGATACAGTCCCTTATGATCCCCAAGCTGCAGGTTGATTGGGAAGCTCTGGCTTCTTTCAGATGTGTGCAACTGTCAGATAATAATGAAGTTGGTCTGTGCAAGGTCTGACAACTACTGCGGTAATGTCACAAAATTAGTATCAGGGCTAATCAGTAAATTCTACGTTCTCATTAGTTGCTATGGGTTACTAGACCTGGGCAAATTTTGTAGCATTTATAACATTACCTTCTATGGGCTTCCCTTGCTGCATTATGAATTTAGACCCTGCATTACTGATTACTAAGCAATAACAATGCAAGAATTGTAAAATAAAAGGGTTAGATAGTGGTGGCCTAAATAGGTGGCTAATTAGCAGGAGGTCACTCAAAAATTAAGTGGAAAGGTTGACACTGAACCGAGGCTAGTGGATTAAAGGGTATAACTATCTTTGGAGGGGGGTGAACTTCCTAGGCACTGTGCAAATGGAGAGAGAGAATCTACTGTAGACAGAAAGAGAGGTGGTCTGTTATGTCTAAGGGTTGGGGCAAATGGGCAGATTCGGGGAGATTTAGTCGCCTGGTGACTAATTGCCTCTTCTGCGTGGCGACAATCTCCCCAAACTGCCCTCTGTCTGTCAATTTCCAAAGTCGCCCAAAGTTATCTCTTGAGACAAGAATCTGCCCCAACCCTAACCTGAGACCCCTCTGTTGTTGTTGTCTAAGTGTAATCCCCAGCAATCCCCAATAGTCAAAGGCAGCCAGGGAGAACTAGGAGTTGTAGATCAAAGACAGATGGAGAACTATAAACATGACTACTTTATACACATAATGGGACCTTACGGAGTCTGTTTGCTCCAGGCCTTGCTATTTGTGCTGAAAGGTGGGCACAATAAAATTGTTCATTTTTACAGTATACGTAAAATAGACTACAGTTTCAACAGACCATAAGTTTAGGGGTGACAAGGAGGGTACCCACACCTAATCAACAGACTTAGCACTTATCTGGACAGCACCCTCTTTTGAAAGATCTTCTGAAAACTCCTTGTAAACACTTTTTCATATTTACCATCTGAATACTGGTTATGGAAACAGACAGACATGTATTCATGACAGAAAGGAATATTGTGCACCCAGAGCACTTACCAGTATATTGCTGCACACCACGGTGGAGGAATTCAGCCATTTGGCTGGGAAAGTGTGTTCTGTTCCAAAGTCACATTCCAGTTTTGGGCTCTGGAGTGCAAGGCACAGCAAACATCTGTTAGCACTTCTTTGAGAGAGTGTACATGAAACTTACAATCTAATTGCAGGCGCAGATTTATTGTCTGAACTAGTCTGCCCATTGCTACCCCAGAAACGCTCAGAAATGCTTAACCTCTCTTCATGCTTGTGATTATCCCAGAGAAACTTGCACCCCCTATAGAACTGAATCCCATGACCCTTGCTATAAAAAACTTTCCATAGTTTCCCTAAATCAGGGATTGCCTATTTATCTGTCTCACAGCTGCTGATAAACTATAGGTCCTAGTTGAAGTATAAGAAAGTACCTCTGTAATATTTGTGTTGTGCAGTGATAGTATGAAGTCCTTGGTGATTCCAGTGGGTGTTGGAGTCAGGCGTGTGGCTCTTATCATGGGGCAGCTCTCTGTGCTGTTCTGTAACACAAAGGGACATTCAGATTAGAAGTAAATTTGTAAATGAGCCCCGTCACGGCTGGCCTGATACTACAGCGTCGGTGGTTCTTTACAGTGAGGTTGCGGAATGCACTGCCGGGTGACGTTGTGATGCTGATTCTGTTAATGCTTTTAAGAGGGGTTTGGATGATTTCTTGGACCGACATAATATCAAAGGCTATTGTGATACAAAACTGTATAGTTAGTATATGGCCATATATAATTTATGGGAAAGTATGGAGGGGTGTGTGTGTGTGTGTATGGATACTGGGTTTTCATTTGGAGGGGTTGAAGATGATGGACTTTGTCTTTTTGCAACCCAATTCAACTATGTAACTATAGGTAAAGTTGCTGTAGTGTTAGCCAGTAAAAATGTTATTGGTCAACCCTTTTAAAATAAAAAATAACAAAATGGTATAAAGGTGACACCTTTATACCACTTTGTTATTTTTTATTTCAAAAGGGTTGACCAATAACTATGTACAATGGGTTCGGATGAAACCCTGTATTTAATTATCTTATTAAATAATTTTATCATATTGTTAGTGCCCAAGTGGTTCCCAAAAAGCTTGCAAACTCTAATATAACAAAACCTTTTTATTAATAATAATAATAATAATAATAATTTTTCTACCCAATTAAACACTTTAATGATTGTATTTTCTCCCCATGTCTGGTGGCTTTTCTTTTCACACTCCAAATACATGCAGGCGGATTAACTGGTTACTGCTGAAAACAACCCTAGTGTATGTGTGTGTTGTATCAGTGTGAAAGGGAAAATTAGACCATAAGCTCCAGTGGGGCGGGGGACAGTTGATGAATAATATCTGTATATATAAGTGCTGAGTAATATGGTATAGCTATTTAAATAATAATAGAACTGAACTGTTGACTTATCCAGTCATTTATTCCAAAGAAGATTGTAAGCTTCTCTTAGTATGAGCCTTCAGAAGTAGCGATAGGCCGAATTTATTCGTCTGCAGTGAATTTGCGGCGAGCTCCTGTGATTCGCAAGCGTCTCGTCCAAAAACGGTGGCATTTCGTGAATTTTCCGCCGTTTATCGAATTTCTAAACGCCGGTGATTCACCCATCACTATTCAGAAGTTGAAAAACAGAGAGATGTTTTCAGCAGCTTAGGGTTCATCACTTAGCAAAGCCCAGGGTCAATGCTACTAACTAATGTTCTCTGCTCTAGAGTCCTGGGGATTCCAGTCAGAGCCCAGGGCTCCAATGTCGATGTTATCAGACCTTTGATCCTAATACAACAAAAGCACCATGAGCAGGAACTAGTGGGAGGAACAAAGAGCAGGCTCCAGGTCTGGCACTTTTAGCACAAAAAGAGGGCCCCATCCTTCCAATCTGAGGAGCTTGTATGAATGTGTCTCTGATGCTTAATTAGGCACATATCATTGCCTCAAGTTCATTTATTAATGTCAAAACGTATTACTCTTGTAGTTTCTAGTACAGCAGGAAGGTCCGGTTTGCAGGGCTGTAAGCTATTCCCCTTTAGAACCCACTGAGGGTCCCAGAGGCGGAACATAAAAACACTGCTTGAGCTTTGTGCCTAATTAGGGAAAACATCAGTTGTGGAGTTGAGAAAAATCTGAACACTAAGGGGCAGATTTTTCAAATTCACATGAAGGATTCGAAGTTCGATCGAATTTTCACAAAGATTCGAATTCTCGAATGTTTTTGAAGACCACTTTGACCAGTGAATTTTGAAAATTCGATCGAATCGATTGATCCGAATAAAAATCTATTCGAATATTCGACAGTCGAATGACTTCCCCTTTACATTTTTATTCGACTGCCTAGTTCGCCAGATCAAAGCTACCGCATTGGGTTTCATTATTTTTGATCAAATAACAAAATTCGATGGAATAGTTAAAATCGCTCGAATCAACAATTTTATCGATCGATCGAATATTTTCAATTCAATCGTTCGACCAATCGAATTGCGGTAAAATTCTTCAAATTCGATATTCTAATTAGAAGGATTTTACTTCCCCCAATAATTCCCTTAGTAAATCTGCCCCTAAGGGAAAGATGTAATAAAATTTACAGTAGTTGCAGACATTATTCCAGCTGTGATATGCTTCTATGTATTACTTCAAAATCACAAATAAACGGGTGGTTCACCTTCAAGTTAACCTTTAGTATGGTATAACCAGTCCTAACCAACTTTTCAGTTGGTCTTCATTATTTCTTTTTATAGTTTTGTAAATGATTTGCCCTCTTCCACCGACTCTTTCCAGCTTTCACATGGGGGGGTCACTGACCCTATCTTAAAAAAAAATGCTCCTTAAGGCTACGAATGTATTGCTATTACTACTTATTTTACTCATCTTTCTGTTCAGGTATTTCCTATTCATATTCCAGTCTCTATTTAAGTCACTGCATGGTGGTACGGGCAAGTAGCTGGAACTTTTTTAACTGCTCTACTTCCTTCATCAGTGCAGCTTTTGGTTCCTATTGGCCCTATTTATGTTTAAGATAATTTGCCTTTCAATTTGTACACCAAATGGTAGGGTCCCTTGAAGGATCCGAGATCCCACTGTTCCCTCCCTTCTGCATGGATGCACCAGTGACTCCTGATATATATGTACTGGGGAGGGGAGTTAGAGGGTCTGTCACAAAATATACCATGGCTACTGGAGGTAATGAGTATGACAACAAATTAAAAGAAGAGTAACACCAAAAGTGTAATTGTTTTAAAGTAATTACAATATAATTTACTGTTGCCCTGCGCTGGTAAAAACACTACTATAGATATACAGTAATAAATAAATTATCTGCTGTATAGCCATAGAGGCAGCTAGGGCAAAAAACAAGAGGGAAATAAAAACACATTCAATGTTTACGTTTAAATTTTCCTATATTATATATCAGGGCTGGAACTAGGGGTAGGCAGAGAAGGGGGGGATTTATTTTTTTCCTTTTAACATTTATATTTTATTTTGAAGGGTGAACCTCCAACCTCCCCAACCCAATCTGCTGTGAGAAGTGACGGTGGGATAAGCAGCAGGACTCTGGTATAGCTTGCACCAAATAGTTTTTTTAGGTGATTTATGGAGTGGCTGCTGGCACAGGGGGAAAAAGGTATTGCCGTTCAAAGGGAGAATTCAGAGGGGGGTTGGGACGAGTGTAAATTTTTAAAAATGTGCATTTGACTTTAAAGCTATTCTACAGTTAGCCGGTAAAACACTGGCCAATGTAGCTGCCGGTAAATCTGTAATACCCCTATTAAAGGCCCCTGGCCTGCCCAAACTCACAAAAAAATTTACCTTTTTTCCCCCCACGTCGGGTCGTAGCACCGCCTTTAAAAGACAAACCACTCCCACCTTTGTGGCAGAATACGCCCCTTGTGCATCACAACCCGCCCCTTTCTTCCCACCCCCCCCCTCCACTGCCAGTAAACATATATTTCAAAGGTGGCAACCCTATCTACAGTCCGTATGTGCAAAAGTGTGACATTTTCTTCACAAAAGCTTTTCTTTATTTAGCTGTCTCTTGATTTAACATTTTTCCACATTGATACATAATAACAAAAGGACATGGGAAAAAGGCTTATTGCATCATAATAAAAGTGTTGCAACCATCTGTGGAGAATAGAACCCATTACATATTACATACAAACTGCTAGGGTGTTCTTGAACTCTATTGATAGGAATAATTTGCCAATTCTACTCTGATGCATGAGAACCAAGAGCTGCAGTGTGTTTGGCTTGACTAGGTGCTTTAATTATGTCCAGATGTGCAGTAACTATCTTGAAGTTGGGTAAAGGTCCCCATAGACGCAAAGATCTTTCTCTGCTGAACCACCGATCTTAGCGAAGTCCGATCAAATTATCGTGCGGTTAGTGGGATTTGAATGATCGTACATCTTACGATTTTTCATCCGACATCGGTCTGATGATTGATCTGCCAGGTTAGAAAATCTTTATCAGTCCCCATGCAATCTACCCATGTTTGCAGGGCCAAGCGGGCAGCGATCCTTCAGTTTTGCTGGCAATATCACCTGAAATGGTCTTTTTAGTTGATGGACACATCGGACATTTAAAAGATCGTTTTGAGACAATCGTGGTCTCACCATAACCATTGGATCTTTTAAAAAAAAATTACGTCTATGGCCAACTTAAGAGTGATGAGAGTGGTTGTGTGGTGACTGAGCAATGTTTGTTGGGGTTAGGTGCGCTATGATAGTGTGACTGTAGTGGGGGGGGGGGGGGTACCAAATTAAGCACTTGCGTAGGGTGCCAAAATAGCTTGACCCAGCCCTGTAACATATATATATATATTGTATATGTATGGCAAAGTGCTTAACACATCAGTCTCTGCCCCAGTGGAGCTTACAGTCTAAGGTCACTATGACATTCACACACACACACACACTATTGTCAATTTGATCAGCAGCCAATTATCTATTTTTTTAAGAGAGGGAGGAAAATTTCACAAAATAAACACATAGCAGCTTCTGAGAACAAATCTATTTTAAAATATCTGTGGTCCAGGTGCCTAACTGATAACCTTCCTTCAACATCTGCAAAAATAGGATTATCTTCTAAATAAGTCATTACACTCTTGTGAGTAAATATTGATAAAACGAGGGTCTTGCTTTCCTAGAGGTGTCACCTCTGCCCCTATTAAAAAGGCTGATGCACATAGTGGTACATTGAGAATAGCTTATGTCCTCACGCAAAGGGCCTAAGTGCAAAGCCAGTTATGGACACTAATGAGACTTCTACCTTCACAGAAAAGTTATTCCCATTATCCCATTAAACAATCCCTATTTCTGGCCTGAAACTAAATCTCATTTTAGCAGGCAATCACATTCCCTAATTAGAAGAGATGGACCTAAAACACATTATCCTATTACCCACTGCATTAGGCACAGCAGCTGAAAATTGCACTTCTTCCTTCCTCGTGAATTGGCTGTAATAGAACCAAGATGGAGGAAGCCACCATACACACAGAGATTGCCAATTTTCCATAAATATACACATATACACATACCAGGGACACAGTACCATGAAAAAGATCTTCATAACCCTATTTACTTTTAAAAAATAGGATGATGTTAATAAAACATGGTTACAAACATGTTATTTTGACCAATGTTGTACAGCTTTTTATATACAAAGAGAAAAAAATATAATTATTATGGTAAGCATAATATACTGGCAGATTTATTTTTCTAACTGACATTTGAATGGATTTTTAATCTTTACATAACAGAATACAACATATTAATTAAGGTAGGGGGGTGGAGTGTGGAGTTGAAGGGTAGTTTTAAGGGGAAAATGGGAGAAGAAAATGAAAAAAGAAGGGGAACACAAAAAAAAGGGTCAACAAAAACAACCAAGAAACATAGGCATTTGTATCTAATAAAGGGGCGACTGGGATGCTTCGTTTATTTATTAGTGTGGGGGGCCAGCTTGGGTTTTTACCTGCTCTCTATTTGGAACATTTTTGAAGAGGACAGGAGTCACCCCTCCACATAAGCTGATTTCAATGCTGGCAGAATGTTATTGAAAGATTGGTCTAATGAAAAAGAGTCAATGGGGCTCTTGGGAAAATTTCTGGGTGACCATAATTCATCCTATAGATCCCGGTACATTAATTGCTGAAGGTCTACTGGTCTTGATCTATTATATATTCTATTCCCAACTCCCCACTCTGTACTACATACAGCTGCTGTTCTGTGTGTCCAAACAACATAAGGCAGGGGTCCCCAACCTTTTTGCTCGTGAGCCACATTTAAATTTAAAAAAGAGTTGGAGAGCAACACAAACATGAAAAAGTCCATGCGGATGTCAAATAAGAGCTCTGATTGGCTTTTTGGTAACCCCTATATGGACTGGCAGCCTACAGGAGAGAATGTTTGGCAGGACATATGTTTTTTATACAACCAAAATTTGCCTCTAAGCCATTAATTAAAAAATAAGCATCTGCTTTGAGGCCACTGGGAGCAACATCCAAGGGGTTGGAGAGCAACATGTTGCTCACGAACTACTGGTTGGGGATCACTGACATAAGAGCTCCTAGTATTGCCCCATTTGTAACAACAACTCTAAAGGTGGCCATAGATGCAGAGATCTGCTTGTTTAGCGATGTCGTTGATGTTGTTGAAGTGGGCGATATCGGGCTGATCCGATCTTGGCCCAATGATTGGATCATAATGCATCCGAAACGGTCGGTCAGATTGCAGAACTGCTTACAAGCACAGATGCGGCTGCGATCTGACGGGATTTTTTAACCTGCCCGATCAAGATCTGCCAGACTTTCAGGCCAGATATTGATCGGGGAAGCCCATCGGATGGCCCCACACACAGGCCAATAAGCTGCCGAGTCAGTCTGTCGGCAGCTTTTATTGGCCCGTGTATCGGGGACTTTAGAGAGGATCATGGTCCATGGTACACATAGCAGTGACCCTCCCAGTGCAGATTGTGGAACTTGCAATCTGCACTGGGGGAGCAATTGAAGCTGCTATGTGTACCGTGGACTTAATATACCAGCCCAATATTTGGTCCAATCAAATAAAACTCACTGTCACAGAGACAACCCAAGCACATGTACACAGATTTTTATATCTCTCTTACCTGTGCAATGGTGTCACATTCTGATGCATTGGAAACACACCTGTGTTGGCTAACACACCACCTGCAAGGCCAACGAGACGTCACACAGCTGGTGCACCTGCAAATAAATAAACAAACAAACAAACAAAAAATAAATCTATATATTTATAATGTGTACCAGTGCTTCTAAGTTTCAGTTTTCTACATTATAAAACAACTCCAAGGGATCTGCTATCCAAAAAGCTCTGAATTACAGTAAGGGCATCACCCATAGACTCAATTATTATCAAATATAAAAATCCAGATTTAAAAAAACAAAAAAACTATTTTATTTTTCTCTGTAATAAAACACTAGCTTGTACTTGATCCAAAGATATAATTAAACTGTTTGGAAGGAGGACCAGCCTATTGGGTTTATTTAATGTTTAAAATAATTTCTAGTAGACTTAAAACCCCAGGTCCCAAGGTCTGACCCCAGGTCCCAAGCATTCTGGATAAAAGGTCCCATGCCTGTATTGCACTTTAAGGTGTTTGCAAGGCAGTAACCTACAGCAACCAATCAGTGATTGGCTTCTTACAAGCAGTTGCAGGTTAGGGAATGAAAGCAAACACTTTATTGGTTGCCTTGGGATACTGCCCAGGTGCTGATTTGCCAGGGGCTTATAAATGGGAGGCAGAGTAAGGAATGGAAAGTGCTGACTCACGCATTCTTAGGATGCAAGTTTTGCGTTCTGTTGCAGTCATAGATGATGAAATTGTGCTGAATGATGCTGTTCCCTCCCACTGACAGTGCCATACTGAACATCACATAATCTGCACACAAAGAAAAGCAGGAGGTATTAAATATAAATCTTCATCATATCTCCTATATCAGGCAAGCCAGACTCATAGCATTATTAGCTCTAGAGATGTATAAACATGTCAAGCTAGAAAAAGAAAAGAAAAGACAGTAATGTTGTATCTTAGTTAGGGATGCACTGAATCCAGGATTCGGTTTGGTATTCGGCCATTTTCAGCAGGAGGATTCGGATTCGGCCAAATCCTTGTGCCTGGTCGAACTGAATCTAATTCCAAAAAATCATGTGACTTTTCATCACAAAACAAGGAAGTAAAAAAAAATGTTTCCGTGCACGCATGCTTTTACCCTCACTAATCTGCATATGCAAATGAGGGTTTCGGATTCGGTATTCGCCCGAATCTTTCTCAATGGATTCGGGGGTTCGGCCAAATCCAAAATAGTGGATTCAGTGCACCCCTAATCTTAGTTATACAGTATGTACTCATGTTATAGAATATAACAACACAAATATTACAAGCTTGTGGAATTATGAGCAATAAATACATATTGAAACACAGCTATAATAATGATTGAGTGAGGGACATATAAAACCAAATCAGAAGCTGTCAAAACTCTACCTTGGTTTGGTGGGAATGATGGGAACTTGTCCCTGGGAAGAAAGGGGCAGTGACCCCATTGCTGGTCATTAACAGAGAAGATAACAGCAGGCGTGATTATATTATTTCCGTAGTCACATGACACATTCATCTGCCGAAGTATTGGGAGATTTCCAGTGATCTGGAGTAAGATTCTCTAGAAATGAAACATACAATGCTTTGCAATATTTGAGAAAAAGACATTCGCTCTCAGGGATAGTAAAACTACATTGGAAAGGGTTTAGTTTCAGGGTTGCTCATTCTGTCTTTATGACCACATGGGCCAGAACAGAAGCATCTGGTTGTCTTTACTGATTCTATTATGGCATGTAATGCACTCAATGAATGATTAGCAGTTGCCGGCTGTTTTTGAGAACACAAGGACATTTGGAATAACTTTTTGCAATACAGCCACAATTACTTTTTTCTTGGTCTCATGCTAACATGAAATCTGCATTAGACAGTATACATGAGATGCCTTTACTATCCCTTTGAGCAATAATATAGCAACTACATAACTATATACTAACTATAATTGTTCCTTAGAGTACTAGAAGGGCACAAGTCTAACCTGGGTGTTAGAGGCAATATCAGTCTTATTGGGAATGCTGCTCATTGCTGGGCACATTTGCGCTTGACCCACGCTGGGACTCATCCAGAATGCAGAATCCTCAGAACCTTGACACTCTTTCTGGAGAGAGCACCTGTTATAAGCAAGAACATCTGGAGTTATTGACTGAGTCTTTGCAAAAACTACAAACCCCAGGAACGTTTAGGGACTGGTCTACTTTTATCTGTATACTCCACAGAAATGATCAGGGATGCAAATACAGTGTAACTGCTGAAATAAACCCAAAAGCTGCTTCTTCTCCTTGCATTTGAAGTCATATTAAAGGACAAGGAAAGTCTAAAATAGAATAAGGCTAGAAATGCTGTATTTTGTATCCTAAACATAAACATGAACTTACTGCACCACAAGCCTAATCAAACAAATGATTTATGCTTTCAAAGTTGGCCACAAGGGGCTGTCATCTTGTAACTTTGTTATACATCTTTACAAGACCAAGACTGTGCACATGCTCAGTGTGATCTGGGCTGCTTAGGGATCATCATAAATTATCAAAACAGCACAAATCAAATAATATCTACCAGAAGCTGATACAGCAAGACTGATTAATAATCAGAATATACAGACTGCACTGGGTCCTGTGTTGTCATGTAATCTAATGTGGATTTTATAGTTTTTGTATTGTTTAATACAAACTTTCTCCAACTCTGCAGAACCAGTGGCTGCAGCAAAATAATCCTCCAAATAGAATCCCAGTTTATCTGTTTAAATCTGGCTCCATGATCTTTGTCCCTGCAGCTGGAGTTGGAAACATTAAAAGGGATGTAAAGGCAAAAATAAAATCCAATACAAATCTCTACACAGTCACCAACTGCTCTACAGGGAAACAGGCCTGGATTTGTGGAAAGGCCACAAAGGCCCGGGCCTAGGGTGGCACGATTCCGGGGGTGGCATGCCGCCCAGCCACATCATTTTCATAATGCACTGTGCACAATACAAACTTCTCATTTACTGTATTGTAAATATATAATAAGTCACCGAAGAGTTCCATGAGCATATAAAAACCAGAAGACCTGCTTACAGGTCATGGAACTCCGAGGTTACTTCTAATATCCTAAGGAGTACCTTATTTATTATAATACACACATTTAAGTGACTCATGTGACAAGAATGATATCAATAAGCTCTGTTTATAACATATAAAATACACCTGATTCAGCACAACTCCATACAGTCCCTTATTGATGGCTGTTATTGAAAACCGTATTGCCTATATGTGCTGTAGCGGAAAGCCTTGTCTCTGCCACAATGAGATAAAAATGACTAGAGAGAGAATAGAGAGAGCACGCACCCAGAGGTTATTGCAACAAAGCTGATTAGAAATAATGAGAAGCAGCAATTGTAACTGTGCATAATGATCAGTAATTAGTGGCATATCAGCATTCCATAACCTTCATAACCCTGCACTCTAACCAGAATATATTAATTTGCCTACTAATGAATTGGTTGGAATGAACAAGGATGCTCTCCAACTCTAAAGCAGGGGCTTTGATTCCGTACACTAATGAACTGACACTGCCCCTCTTTGAATACACAATGCACAATTACACAATGTCTAATTTCTATATTGAGGATGGATAAGCCAGGTAGACAACATGCTTTTTCCAGACTAGACAATTATGGGGTGATTACCATTAAAGTGACATTTCATAAGGAACTGATTTGCCCACAGCCTGGCTTATAAATGAAGGAAGTCATCAGAATCAGTTGTACAGCACTAAGTGGCTTATATTACATGTTATTAGTACTGCACAACAGAATGGGGCGCATAATAGTAAAAGTACTGGCCATACATTACAATAGTAGGGCTGGCAAGCGAGAAGATCTTTAACAGTTTGGCTACCAACACACTGGCCCAAATCAGGATGATCTCCAGGCCAACATAGGGGTCCCAGGAGAGGACTACAAAAAAAAGAGTGCCTCTACAGGGAGACATGGAATCATGAGAACAGATGCATGATGGGGGATACAGACCTTCCTTCCAGGGTGCACCACCCACAGTAAGCATCTGCGGCCGCAAGACACTCCGTGCAACTCTGATACTTGTCACATTCTGCTACTTTTACACGTGCCATCTGGAAGGAGAAACAGGGGCCTTGTTGACAGCACTGACCAGTAACAAAAAACAGTTTTCAGGCCTAAATGTTTATCCTTACAATGCCTACAGTGACAGAGAATCCTTGGTGGGAGATGTTACAGGGCAACCCTTTTGTAATAAAAAAAATAGCAAATTGGTATAGAGGTGATTCCTTTATTGGCTAACTAATAAAATCATAGCAAGCTTTCAGGACATTTTACTTCCTTTTTCAAGCTGATCACATTGAAGCTGTAGTGTTCTCTGGTATATATATACAGTATATATATATATATAAACGTGGTAAAGGCTGTGGCACACACTTACTCAAACGATGACCCGGGTGCAATTCAGAAGTAGATACACATATTCAGGAATGATGCTGAAGCACACCGGGATTTTTTAAATTGATATTTCACTTTTATTGGATCGACGTTTCGGTCCTCTCTGGGACCTTTATCAAGATCTTGATAAAGGTCCCAGAGAGGACCGAAACGTCGACCCAATAAAAGTGAAATATCAATTTAAAAAATCCCGGTGTGCTTCAGCATCATTCCTGAATATATATATATATATATATATATATATATATATATCCAACATTTGGCTCAAAGGTCAATTGACCAACAAAAAGGAATATCAATCTGTGTGTAAGGTGTTAAAGTCATTTACGAGGGGATCTGCAAAAGACAATCAGATAAGGTGCAAGATAATGTGGGTCAAAGAGACTTAATATAAATTAGGGCTGAATTAATGGAGTGTGAAATAAAAGGAATTCCATAGGATCTCTTAGTCCAGATCCACACATATTTGTATTTCTGACCTGGTGCAGGCCTTTCTTAGTCCACATAATTAGCCATAAATCCAAGGCCCAGGTTTAGTCCCTTCTCTAGACAATTGAAAGTTTCCATTAGTTTGTACTCTCCCACACTTTGGTGGCAGATGCAAACTTGATGTGAGATGATGGCATCATTGTAATAAAGGACTTTGTCACTGTGACTTTGTTTATTGCAGGAGTGCAGTGACCTATAGATCTGCTCTGAGAATGTAAAAACTCATCATCCAGCTGTTTGGATTAAAACTCCCAAAGAGATGAATTCTAATTACTGTATTTCAGTAAGGCTGCAGGAAAAGTAGCGAGTAAAGGGGGCCCAGTAAATACTAACCTAGAGATAAAAGATCAGACTTGAGTTAAATACAGGGCAATAACTGATATACAACTACAAGAAATGGCCATGGAGGGATGTTGGAACTTGTAATTTACAAAAACTTCGGGGTTGCAAGTTACTTGTTTCTTTTGGACACAAATGAGACCTGTAAACTAAAGCTCCCCATAGATACGATCTTTCTCTGACGGACGACCAATCTTAGGGAAGTCCGACCAATCTGTCAAGTTATCGTGCGGTTAGTGGGATACAAATGATCGTACATTTTACGATTTTTCGTCTCACATCGGTCTGAAAATTGATCGGCCAGGTTAGAAAATCTTTATCGGTCCCCATGCAATCTACCTATGTTTGCAGGGCCAAGCAGGCTGCTATCCTTCAGTTTTGCTGCAATATCGCCTGAAATGGTCTTTTTAGTTGATGGACACATCAGACATTTAAACAATCGTTTTGAGACAATCGTGGTCTCACGATAACAATTGGATCTTTTGAAAATCTTTATGTTTATGGCCAGCTTTATGGTAGGAGCACACGGGCAGATTTGGGGAGATTACTTGCCCATTGACAAATCTCTTCTTCCGGGCAACAATCTCCCCAAACTGCCTTCCCGCCATCAAGAATGTAAATCTTCTCTTCTGTAGGTGACTAATCTCCTGTTAATGATTTATCACCTCTGCCAAAATGAATCAATGGTGGCAAAACCCACGTGTCGCTTCAAAGTCTCAGTTGTCTCAAGAGAAAGCTTCAATTGGCTTTGGAAGACGGAAGCAACATGTGGGTTTTACCACCAGCAATTCTCTATTTCACAGGTGGGAAAGCATTTACAGGAGATTAGTTGTCCACAGAAGAGAAGACTAGTCTCCTTTTGGACCATTTCTCTAATATATCAAAGAACAAGAAAGAGGAAAATCCTACCTGATGTGATGTCATCACGAAGAGGTAAGTGGGGTCCATGGGATCAAACTCCATAACATGGTGGACCGGCTGTCCCCTAGCAATCATAATGGATTGTTTGCTGATAATTTCCATATCTGCATTCAGGGTAATCTATAGGAAGAAGCATCAGGTTACATTAGAACAGGATAAATCCAATAACTGTCATGGCAGTCACAAGTTTATTTTAACAAATTTTAAATCTGCACAGTGGCATATATAATTTAATATATTATAAGACAAAAGGAAGTGAATTCTCAAAACTGGAGAACCTTTCCATACCCAATAAGTAAACAGCTCTTTGTGCCATCTGTATTAAGACAAATGAACATAGAAAGCCCATTGGTTCATAAGGGTAACACCTGTTTGTGAATTCTATGTCTGGGATGCTCGGGACCTGGGGGTTTCTGGATAAGGGATTTTTCTGTAATTTGGATCTATCAGTCTTAAGTCTACTAAAAAATCTTGCAAACATTAAATAAGCCCAATAGGCTGGTTTTGCTTCTAATAAGGACTAATAAATATATTAGTTTGGATGAAGTTCTCTTTATGTTAATTTATGTTTTATTACTACAGAGAAAAAGGAAATCATTTGGAAAAAAATGGGATTATTTGATTATATAATTACTTTGAATCAATTTCTAGTTACTGTTTTATTACTACAGAGAAAAAGGAAATCATTTGAGAAAAAATTGATTATTTGATTATAATGGAGTCTATGGTGGATGGCCTTTATGTATATCAAAGTTTTCTGGATAACGGGTTTTCGGATAATGTATCCCATAGCTGTATTAAAAAAAGCATCAGTTATTAGTTATGGGAGGGAATGCTAACCTGCTACTTTGTAGCTGTTGCTGAACTACACCTGATGGAGCATGTTAGACGTTTCTACATACCTGCATTGTGAAACTAATTTATTGTAGCTCTATAGATACTGGAAAAAGAATTTCTGAAAACAGTAATTTATTATTATCTCTCTGCACATCACAAAAGTACTACTTGCTATTGCTGCAACTCTCCTGCTCCTGTGTAACCTATAATGAAAGGGATAATTTGTCAGACTTCTTTTCATAGGTAATGTGTGTTATCTTTGCTGCCCTGTCCCCTGGGTGCCATCTTTCCATGATACACAACAATCATATTAAACTGCAGACTATTGGGTGCGTTTCTCCCCAGGGGAAAAACAGGATCATAATGAAAATAACAAACAGATGTGAGTGTGCAGAATTTGGTGCAAAATAAAACATGATCTATAATAATTCTCAGGAATATGCATTAGTTAGTCAGCCAGGCTGCATTCAAACATCACACATTTACACGTGTTAATAGAATTTAACATGTGATATTGCAGAAAGCATATTCTGCTATTTGCTATGCAGGCTGCTTTACTTAGCTACGACATAAGTGATTCAAGGGAAAATAAATCATCTTTATAAGTACTAAGGAACAGTTTAGTGGGCAGATTATACCTTCGCTGCATTTTTAAGTTTTTTGAGTGGGAGCTGCCACATAGAAAATTTATACTGACCCAGTCTCTGAAATCTTAAACAGAAAAGCACTGGCCATAATTAATCACTACATCCAAGGGTTTTATGCCTTTCAAAGAAATGTTGTTTGCTAGATTCAGTAACCTTAGCTACTAGACAGCATTTTCCAAACTTGAGAACAATAGAATATTAAGTTATTTAAAATTCACAAAAGTGAAAAACACCAACATTGTCCTGGATGCCTTTATATCATATTTGTGAAAGCTAAGTTCCCATAAGCAACCAAACAGTGTAAAGTATCCCTGCATACTATCACCTCCCAATAGCTGAAATTTTTTTATCCCTGAATGCACAGGAACTCCACTTATTACTTCCTACAGGCACCACTTTAATTCCCAACCTTCTGAGAGTAAAGCTGGCCATAGACGTAGCAATTACGATCTTTCTCGGAAAAGATCTTTACAAGAAAGATTGTTCATTTCACCACACACGTGTAGAGCTGAATCGTCAAATATACAGATAGAAACAATAGAATTCTACTTGTATCTGACGATTCAGCACTAACAATGGCCAATGAGGTGGCTTCAAAGGCAATGATCAAAATTTTCCGTCCAGCCCGATCAACCAGCCGACCGATATCAAAATCTTCCGAAGATATTGGTCGGCTCATTTCCCACCATACACGCACCGAATATCGTACGAAAATGTGTTTCATACAATATTATCTGTGCGTCTATTGCCACCTTAAAGGTGGCCATACATGGTGAGATCCGCTCATTTGGCGATGTTGCCAAACAAGCGGACTTCTCGCCAATATGCCCATCTTGACGCGGGCGATATCGGGCTGATCCGATCGTGGGCCCTAGGACCCAATGATCGGATCATAACACAGGGGATACGGGCGGTCGGAACATATGCGGCTGCAATCCGATGGAATTTTTAGTCCCGTCCGATCGACATTTGGCCAACTTCGGCCAGATATCGATAGGTTAAGGCAGTCAGAGGGCCCCACGCACGGGCCGATAAGCTGGTGTATGGCCACCTTAACTGGTACTACAGTGATCTATGGATGCTGTAAGGTACTGCAACTACAATGTTCTATGGATGCTGAAATGGATTGTTCAAAAGCAGTTTATGGTTTCAGAAGGGTTAACCTACGGAAAGGCACATCCCACTGGTCTGCTTACTCCCTAACTCTGGGACAATGAAACAATACGCTGGAGGAAATTCCAAGACTCTCCCCCCTCCCCCCAAATCCCAACCCACTGCCTTCCCCACCCCAACTTTTCTATCCGTTAATTATCTTCGGCTCAAAGCCCTGGAGTCTAAACACATTGCTTTCATACACACATGGGATCTAGAAATTTTACAAGCCCCCGTTAAAATAAAACAGTTGGGTAACGGGGAGCAGATCACCTCAATTAACTCGCTGGCAAGGTGTAAGGGGAGCAGGGAGAGAAGTGTGAGATGGGATAAACCATCTTTCAGCTCTCTGGTGACTAATAAGCTGACTCCCCTGGGGGATCTCATTCCAGAAATCTTCATTCTGTCTCTTAATGCTTTATCACTACCTCTCCCTGGGAACACAGAGCTCAATTACAAGCTATAAAAATGAGGTTATAGGCTGTTCCAGATAACAACTGATTCTCTCAATTGCATTAGTGATGGGTTAGGTGAGGTGGGAATAACTGATGGTGCAGATAAGACAAAGCATCCTCTAACTTTTTTATGAATTACAATGAGGCAAAACTTTTAAAACGGCTACTTACAGAAATGTTTCCAGTTCCCATGCACAGCTAGTGCACCATATGACTGTCAGCGAGGTCACAATACGGGCAGAGTGCTCTTGCATAATATCTTTTCAGAACAACCTTATGTGAGAACAAATTACATTGCTCGTATTGCATATTTATGCCAGGGATAGGGAAACTGTAGCCTGCCAGATGTTGTTGAAAGGGGACCCGTCACCCAAAAAATTATTCCGAATCCTATTTTAAGATGTTCGTCAAGCAAAATGAACTTTAATTACACTGTAAAAATTATTTGAATCTTGTTTCCTTCCATCTGGGAATTCATAATTACAGCAAGGAGGCAGGAGTCATTTTGTGGATACTATTATTAATGCAAGCCTTGTATCATCTTAAAATCTTGTTTGTGAACCAGAATGGGGGCCCTGATGTCCATGCCCATGTCCTGACTACACAAAATGGTAAAGAGAGAGGGAATATGGACAGTCCAGTGATATCTAGAAAGTGCTGAATGGAAAGTGAAAGCAATTGCCTGCCCCGCCTCTATGCCTAAGGAATAGAGATGGGGCAGGCAATATTTGATTGACAGCTGAGATTTTGAAATGAGTTTACAACAGCTATGTATACTTAAATGAAAAAAGAATTTGGATTTAATGTTTAATTTGAAAAGAACTTTTATTATACAATATTTTATGTCTGGGTGGCAGGTCCACTTTAACTACAAGCCCTTCTGTGTTGTTGGGATGGAATGGTTACAATTTGGACAAACTCATTTAAAGGAAAAGTAAATGTTTTTCTTTATCTCTCTGTAAATTTGCTCTAAACAGCCCCCCAGATTAATGTACCTTAGTCCCTGCTGCAAGTCTGCTCTGGTTTCTGTGTTATCAGCAGCTTGTTTCCCCTTCTTCCTGGTGCAGAGTGAAGCCCAGCCCCTTAGTTTACTGAGCAGTGCATTTTGCTGCTGTTCCACAATAGAGAGGAAGAGGGAGCCAGTGTGTGCATTAGTAAGCTAGTTTCCCCCAGCAAAAGCTGCTACACACACTGCTCTCTGCTATGTCACATTATGCAAATGACCTCCAAGACTAGTCTGAGAGATAAGGTCAGCTCAGAAAGCTAAGGGGCGGGGCTTCACTCTGCACCAGGAAGAAGGGGAAACAAACTGCTGATAACACAGAAACCAGAGCAGACTTGCAGCAGGGACTAAGGTACATTAATCTGGGGAGCTGTTTAGAGCAAATTTACAGATAGAAAAAAAAAAGGTTTACTTGTTCTTTAAGAACATCATAAGACCACAGAAAATATGCATTGTGTGATCTTTTCTACATTTGTATCCTGGCCTGATGATACCACTAATGACCAGTGATGGGTTGTTAGCCAGAATAAACAGAAAGGCAGCCATATTACTAATTGACCAGATTGGCCAGCGGGCCACAAGAATTACCATTAGCAATGATTGGGTAATCAATGTAATCCATAGAAAACATACTATTAAATGTATCCAATTACCATCTACAATCTCTGTCTAAAGCTTTGTAGTTATGTAATATAACTTTGTGGGGGTTTTTTGGCAATTCTTTTGCTAAATTGTCTGTTAACTGTTTGATGAATTTCCCCCTTGTGTATTGACCTGTCACCCAAAAAAATATTACAAATCCTATTTTATCACTTTAGTCAAGCAAAATTAAATTTAATTACGCTATATAAATTATTTGAATCTTGTTTCCTTCAGGCTGGGAATTCATAATTATAGCAAGCAGGTAGGAGCCCTTTTTTGGACACTGTTATTAAGGCAAGCCTTGCATCATCTCTAAATCTTGTTTGTGCACCAGAATGGGGGACCTGATGTCCATCCCCATGTCCTGGCTACACAATCAAATGGTGAAGATCTAGTGGCATCTAGTAAGTGCTGAATGGGTGCACAGGGGGTACTCCTGTACCGGGTCTGTAGGGGGGTCTGCTGTGCGGCACTTTTTGAAATAGCTGGGCCCCCCTTTATTGCGCCAAAGCCACAGCCTCTTCTGTCCCAAAAAGCTGAGGTGCCGAACAGGTGAAGTCCCGAAAGCAGTGAAAAGACCCAAAGTCCTGAAGCGGCAAAAAAACCTGAAGTCACGAAAACAGCCGAAATGGAAGTCCTGAAGTGGCGAAAAGTCGCGAAAGGAGGCGAAGTTGAAGTCCTGAAGCCACGAGTTCAATTCTACTGAACACCAATTTGTTTTAAAGCCCCTGGACACCAATGTATTATTTTAATACTCTATAGGCCCCTGCCACCAATGTTTTTTTTTTAAATATTCTCTGGATAGAACTTACGCAGAGAATATTGTGATTAATGGAAGAACCAGAGAGGCTGACACTTATTTTCCAATTGCTAATCATGTACAGTATACATTTGCAAGAAATGTCTGCAGTAATAGTTAATAAAACATAAAATTTAAGGCAATGGCTGACTACATTTTATACTTCTATATTACAACAAAATCTAGGATACTTGCTTGGCAAGTTTCTGGGTACAGGCATTTTCTCTACATGTGGCCAAACCTATGCTGTGAACTAATTACTTACAACAGCTGCAAGGCACTGGTTGGACTGCTATACATACATACACACTGGGTGGGAAAATGTCCATGAAGGGTGCAATGAGAGATATAAGCAGGCGCAGGTTATTAAAAAAGCGGTAAAAGCAAAATTACTGGGCAAATTTCCCAACTGCTGACCACAAAAGAATACCAAGATAAAAAGTCATTTTTTTCCTGTAACAGAACACTGACATCACATAATATATCACTCTCAATAGAATCATCACGATTTGAAAAGAAGAAGGGCCTGTGGGCTGCTAATGGCAGAGGAGGGAGAAGAGAAATAAACTGAGTCACAGAGGGGAGAATAAAACACTTGGCAAAGCACGGCAGTGAGGATGCCAGCACACTGGGGTCTTTACAGTGGGTGTCTTGTCTGTGTATTTAGAAACAATACAATGTGTAATTCAGTGCCAGATGGACTGTGTAACCCCAGTGTGCACAGACTTACATAGACTTGGGAACAATACTTGTTTATTTGAGCACACATGAACCACAGGATCATACTACTGCGCCGCCTCACATGCTCACATTCTTGGCCCTGCATCAATTCAGGCCAGCAGTGGCACTGCTGAGGTTAATAACAATACAATAAATATTAATCAACAAGAAAGAGAAAGTTTTCAGGTACTGGTACGGGATAAATTATCCAGAAACCAATTATCCACAAATGTTCGAACTACGGCCATAGCCATAGCCTCCTTTTTGTCCAAATAAACCAATTTTTTTTTAAATTTTCTCCTTTTTCTTTTAATAATAAAACAGTAGCTTGTACTTGATCCCAGCTAAGATATAATTAATCCTTATTGGAAGCAAAACCAGCCTATTGGGTTTATTTAATGTTTACATGAATGTTTTCTAGTAGACTTAAAGGAGAATTCAAACCCCCCCCCCGACCCTTGATGGTAAGTCCCCATCTGCCCCCCTCGTTCGTCCCCCTCTCTGCTTCCCCCTGCACAGACTTACCCTTGGATTCTTCTACCTGGAGAAATAGCAACCAGAAAAGCAGAGTGATCGCAGCAGAGTAAATAGCTGCTATCTTCCTTTAAGGTATAAAGATCCAAATTACAGAAAGATCTATTATCCAGAAAAACAGAAGTCATTCCTGATAACAGGTCCCATACCTGTACCTGAATATGGGACCATTGTGTCCTCAATTATCCTGCAGATTTGTACTTACTATGGTGGACTACCTGTACTAGAATAGATTTATATATATATACAGTATATCTTTCTATAATACACAAAAGCCGTGAATATCTTGTAAATTATACCCTTATAAACAGTGGGTTCTGATGTCATCAGTTATAAACGGTGAGTTCTGATGTCATTTCTGTCACATGACTCTTGTTTATTATAATAAATAAAGTACCACCAGTTGCAAAATATGAAGATATTAGAAGTTACCTCAGAGTTCCATGACCTGTATAAAAACAGGTGTTTGTGTATGGTAATGAAGCTCCTCGGTAACTTATAATATCCTTATATTTTACAAGAGGGGGTACTTTATTCACTATATATTTATATATCTGTTCAGCGCGGGACCAGGCAGCCATGTTAGACTGGGAAGGGCATTGCAACTGCTGTGGTACTTACACCAAAAAAGTACAAATTGCCTGGGGGTGTCACAGCCCTAAATAATGGCTTATTAAGTAGGAAGATATGGGCAGCAAACATTGAGCCTCTGAGGAAGTCGCTGACGAAATGCATAAGGCTTGTGATGTCACTGGAAGGCGCACCGACAGGAGGACATGAGGCAGTGCCGGGCCACCCTGGACAGGCGCCCTAGGCAGCCTGCCTGGTAGTAGCACCCAGCAGACATCCACACAAAGGCACGATTGCACGATGCAAACAAAGTTGCGGCACGAAAGGGACACCTCACACACGAAAGCCAGAGCGGAGATGGACTAGGGGGTAGGAGAGAAGGTGCGTGCCTGGCGCCCCCCCAGCTTTGTGCTCTAGGCACGTGCCTACTCTGCCTACCCCTAGTTCCGGCCCTAACATGAGGACAAACGCTGCAGACAACGGAGACGTGCGGATTCTATAAGGGGACGGTTCCTTACCAGGACGGTGCATTGTTCTGCATTTTTATATGAGATAACCTGCCAAATTTTGTGAAATTAACATGGTAATTAGGGGGTGTTGCTATAACAATGGGTGTGGTCAAAATTGTTCACCAAGCTACATACGCCAAATGTTTTTGTCCCTCTTTCTATTGCCAAAATGTAGTGGGGTATGGGCACATACTACTAAAAAGTATATTATTATGAAAGTAGTTTATTACATGAAGCAGGGTCTTACATATGAGCTGTTTTATGCAATATCTTTTTATAGAGACCTACATTGTTCAGAAATATAGTTTTCCATTAACCACATTTTTTTTTTTAAAAGTCATTCAATGCTACATTTGCACAAAAAGTACAACCAGTGCTATTTAGAATTTGTTTTACATGAGCAACTGGCCCACAGAGAATAGTTTCATTTGTTTATAAATCACTGGGAGCCCTTTCAAGTTCTGCAGACAATTATCAACTCACCTTCATGAGACGGCCGCTCGCAGATCCCAGGAATGCCACTGTGTAACCACTGACACTGGCCACGGCAACAGAAGTCAATCCCGGGCCTTGAAAGAGAGGTGTGGCGGATAAAGGGTGTTTGATGGACAGCGGGTGTTGGAGATGAGCGGCCCCACAGTCCAACTGCTCCTCCTGCAGCTGCAAAAGGAAGAGAGAACAGTAAACATGAGTAAGAAGCCTCTATAATGGAGCCCTGATTCCTAAAAGGCATGCAAAATGAGAAAAAAGGAAAGTCCACCTTTACATTATCTTATAATATAAATTGACCTATTCTTAGCATGGTTTCAATTGGTGTTAAATTTAAATATATATATATATATATATATATAAATTTATATATATATATATATATATATATATATATATATATATATATATATATATCCTGTTTGCACCAGGGCATTCTTTCCAAAAAGTATGTGCATCTGTCTTCTGGACTATATATATATATATATATATACACATACATATATATATGTCCCTGCTAAGAAATTAACTTTAGCAACATTAAGGTGATGAACATTAAGGGGCCGATTTACGAAATTCAAGTGAATAAATCGAAGTTCGATTGAATTCGATTGAACAATGATCGTACATATTTTTCGTGAAATCGTAAAGTGAATTTTGGCCTCTTTGATCATCGAATATTGAATAGATTGAATAGATCGAATGATCGGATATTCGATAATTCGATCATTCGATGATCGAAGGAAAACATGTTTTTAAAGTTATTCGACTGCCTACTTCGGCAGATTGAACCTACTGAATTGCAATAGAAGCCCATGGGAATTTTACAATGTTTTCGTGAAATTGAACGATCGTACAAATTCATCGAGAAATAGAATATCCTAAAACTATTCGATAATCATTCGATGGTCGAATGCTTATCGAATTTCGAATTTAGTCGAGCAAATTTTCAGGAATAAATTTGCCCCTATGTGATGAAAGCTGTCAGGGTCATAGATACACAAAGTACAACTTTATAGTAAAACCATGTTTATGCTTTTCAGGGTCATTCATAATGAGACACACTTTGCTACAAACTGTGTATTTAAACAAAAGAATCTGTTTTGCAGAAATATTGTGTCAGCAGCCAATTAAAGAGAAAGAGAAATGTATGACCCCATCCAGCTAAAAAACACTGCTCGTCTGGAAAACATTCTGTGGATTACATATATCTGGTTGCACTGAATATTAAAAATATTGCAGCTTCCAGTGATAGAAATAAATATTCAAACAAAAAGGCTCCATTATGTGTCGCAGAGCCTTTCTACAAACATATGGTGATGGAAACAGATATTGTCACAGTTCACCAGAAGAAAATTTCGCAGTTCTCAATTTATTGGCATGAGCATGATTTTTGAAAGGTAAAAGCTTTCTTTCACTCTCTAATATAAATGCTCCTGTGAGCATTTACTGTATATTGTGAATAATGAGTGGAGAGTTGTCCCTCTGGTGTAACTGTATTGAGCTCTATTTTCACAATTTTGATAACAAATCAAATCCAAAACCTTACTTGACTATTCAAAGGTGAGCAAAATAAAAAGAAAATGACTCACTCAAGGTTCACTAAGATTAAAATCTTTTAAAATGCAATGGAATTAAATAGAACTAAATCCTGCATTTGCTGTATGCCTGGTATATATATATATATATATATATACTATACTATAAATAATATATATATACTATACTATAAATAATATATATATACTATACTATAAATAAGCAAAGCCCAACTATTTTTTAGAACATGATTAATATTACTGCAAAAAACACTGAAAAATTATACACATATATTAAAGTGAACTGCTCACTACTGTAGCCATGTTGGATTATGGTGACAGTCACCATTCTGAACAGTGAATTAAATTGTTTGCAGATAAAAGGCAACTGACAACACTTTTAACCACTTGGATGCTAGGTTGCATTTGACAGGCGTTGGATAGTACAGTTAAATAATTATGAGCTAATTGTTTCTGTCTGAAGACTGTAAGATAATTAGAACACAATGCTGGGTCAATGCCAGCCAGACCCTCTGGGGGACACACATAAAGTGCGTAAATAATGCATAAAGAACAGAGCAAGTTGAAAACATTCCTTTGAACGTAACATGCATACTTTTGGCATGTTGCACGCACGCTACTCTCTTTAGTAAAGGAAAGTAACACTGCAGTAACCACGAAGACAATTGACAAGTGTCCAGAAATGGAAGATGGCAAGGTTGTGCAATACTTCTAAGGTATATTTTGGGCCCTTCCCTTGGCAAAGTATGTAAGTATTAGCATATATAATTCAGAGCATTATGCAATGCCTACTAAAACAAGGGATTCCCTGGAAGGAGAAGGAATGGAACGCTAGGCTTTGCAAAGAGAACAATTATGCTACTGAGTATCGTATTCCATTATCAGTCACTAGAAATAAGAATTCAAAATAAACCAGACAAACTATTACATTATGGCAGAATGCAGGGAAGAATGGATAGATATACCAGTCATTGTTTTGGAGCTGTGATTGCAAGTTTAGCTTTTTTGTAACTTGGTGTTGCAGAAACAACGTCTAACAAATCCAGCAAACCTGAAAAAGAAAATCTCCTAAGGAAGAAACTCAAGTTTGACATGTCTATAAGCTCTTTGTCTCTCCAGTGCCTCCTCTAACCAGCCCCTTCTCTAAGCCCTGGGAAATATTCTGACTAAATTTAGAAAATTCCATTGTACTTATGTTATTTTTTTAGGATTCCCAAGTCCCCATCAGCTTTGCAGTGTCTGGGGTATGTGTTTATAGAGAAGGAACAACTGTTTCTGAAATATGTTTGTTTGTTGCAAACCTATTATCTAAATCACTCTCAGACCACACATCCCTTGCCTCATCAGGAATTCCTATACTGTAAGGCCTACAAATGCTGCTTAGTCAGGTCACTTGTGTCACAATCACTTGAGTATTAAATAAAATAATAGACCCCCTACTTTTCAATATATGGATATTCAAACTCACTTTAACTTACCTTTTTCAGTATATCTACGGTATACGGTTATGTAACGTCATAGTGACTTCTGTTTTTTTACACCAGGGGGCCCATTATGTGCTATAAAAATGTTTAGAGCAGAAAGCCATATTTAATAGGGATGCACCGAATCCAGGATTCGGTTCGGGATTCGGCCAGGATTCGGCCTTTATCAGCAGGATTCGGATTCGGCTGAATCCTTCTGCCTGGCCGAACCGAATCCGAATCCTAATTTAGGGAGCTAAATCACGTGACTTTTTGGCACAAAACAAGGAAGTAAAAAATGTTTTCCCCTTCCCACCCATAATTTGCATATGCAAATTAGGGTTCGGATTCGGTTCGGTATTCGGCCAAATCTTTCGGGAAGGATTCGGGGGTTCGGCCGAATCCAAAATAGTGGATTCGGTGCATCCCTAATATTTAACTTCATACTTGAGTATATTCCTATGAGTGGGAGCAGCCATTAGTACTGTTATGACATAAGACTGTAATGTTAAATGCCCCTGTGCCTCATATCAGAAGAAATGAAAGAATACTTGCTCGGCTTAACATAGCAAAATATTCGGAGCGAACATCTCTCAGATGAGGGACTACATTGCATTTACTCAGTAATAAAAGCTACATAAGCCACATACTGATTATCTAATTGGTATACTGCCACATTTTCATGGTATATTTTTGTTCCCTAGCATTTGGCTAGATCAGGGGCCCCCAGCCTTTTCCACCCAATTCAAATGAAAAAAGAATTGGAGAGCAACACAAGCATGAAAATGTCCCTGGGGGGTGCCAAATAAAGGTTGCGATTGGCTATTTGGCAGACTCTATGTGGACTGGCAGCCTACATGAGACTTAGTTTTGCAGTACACCCGATTTTTATGCAATTAGAACTTGCCTCCAAGCCAGGAATTAAAAAAGAATTGTCTGCTTTGAGGCCACTGGGGGCCAGCATCCAAGGGGTTGTGGAGCAACATGTTGCTAGCGAGTGACTGGTTGGGTATCACTGGGCTACATGGCCACTGATCAACACTACAAATGATTTTGGTTTATTCTGTAGAACAGACTCCTATGTCTTCCAGGTCTAATTCCTTAGGGCGACTTTCACTTGGATCTACTCTTCATTCTGCTCCCTTCCAGAAATTTAACTCAGCTGACAAAAAAATGTTCCTCAATGAGGCTTAATTAGTTGGTTAACTCTAGCACTGTCTGCAGTCTGACATCTCCACTAGAACTATGTCGTTGCTGAATCTGAGGCAAGTATGAATTCTCTTTCACATGATTCTATAGTTGGCAGCATTCCATGCTCCAGTCTGGGAACATACGGCGGTGGGAGGAGATGGAAGATGATCACAAGCAAATCCACACAGCAGAGTAATCCAGTAGGTTAGCGTGCATGAATGAGGGGTCATTGTATACATAATTCTGGGTAATGAATCAATCCAAAGACACCTTGTAAGCTTTTAGAGGACACCTTATACGTGGAAAAAAGGCTAGAGTTATGTATGATGTTAGGGTATCTCTGTTTCATTTATGTTCTCCCAAAGTCTGTGTGAGTCTCCTCTGGATTTTAACATTTCTTTCCATATACGAAAAATGTACAGGCAGGTTACATGGCTCCTTATAAAACTGGCTGTGTGGGAGTTATAGGGTTGGACCTTCAGTTGCAATCAGGATCCTGTGAATGATTAAACAGCTGTGGAATATGGCAGTTTTATATACAGTGAATAAAGAATAATAACGATAACGGAAATGGGCTCAATAAATCATTTCCATGGCTACTCTGTAGAAGTCGCACAGATAATTATTGTACAAAACAAAGTTGTATGATAGTTGGTGGGTGTATGGTGGGAAATAAGGAGACTGATATAGGTAAAAGACTTAGATATTGATCATCTCATTGATTGCCAAATCAGCAAGTGTATACTGCTGAATCATCAGACAAAGGTAGAATTCTATTGTTTATTTCTATTCTATTGTTTACTTTTTGATTATTCAGCTCTTAACATTTGAAAACAAATGAGTATTTCTGTGACAAAGGGTTGCAGGAAAGATCGTAATTGTAACATGTGTGGCTACTTTTTGGATTGTCAGTACTCCATGCTCCACCCACACTTTCTGTTTCACGTGCTGATTGTAAGCTCTTGCAATCAGGTTTCTGATTGGTGAAATAAAACTTAAGCTGTTTTACTCTGGTTCCTGAATACACATCCATTGCATAGAAGGTATTCCATGCAACAGTGTTTCATGTTTTTTGTGTCTGAAACCACTAAGCAACTAAACTCAAAAAGTGTTGAATTCACAAAGAAGCTCCCATTCAACCTGCAGGTCTTTTCACGCAAAAAAAAAAAAACAGCTTAGACTTTCCCCAAGCTCATCAATTCATGTAGCAATAAAAGAAATATAATTAATATAAAATGGTCATTCTTGACCTTCTTCCATGGGTTGCTGTGTGATTTCCCTGCTCCATGCAAGTATAGACATGCTACAGGCACAACAGTAATTCACCCCAGAGGAAAAAAGAAGCATTATCCACATCAACACTTACAACAAGATGGTACTCTGGTTGCTTAGCAAAGGGTCCCAATAGATGGCAATGCATCCAGAACAGAATACACTCAGTCTATATGAAGAGTTTATATTCTGTTTTTGTTGGTAAAACCCAAAGTAACTTTATGTGACTACAACTAGACTTATATTCTCTGTTCCCTCCTTCAGCTTTGATAGAATGCTGTGCCACCTTTAGAATTTAGCTGCAAAGATACTAATTTAATTCAAATGTGCCAAAACACACAAAAATGTTACATGTATTAACCCAGTTCATCCAAGCTCCTTGCACCTAAACACACTCCTTGCACCTAAACACACTCCTTGCACCTAAACACACTCCTTGCACGTTAGTATAGTTGCGTAAGGCACCATTATGTCTCTTCAGTAGGCTCTGACAAATCATATGCAAGTGCCATTATTAATGCAAGGGAACCTGGCACCCATGGAACCGCTGCACCCTAAAAGGGTCATTAGTTGCATGGGTCCTGCTGTAGGCTGCTTCAATAAGTACATAATATTTAGGTCAAAAGTATCACATGCTAATGGAGTTTTAAAGAGGTTGTTTTTAATTATCTGTCATTTTCTTCTGACTTTCATTTTCAAATACGGGTCACTAACCACATCTAAAAAAACTGTTATCCCTATTTTTATTACTCATTTTCTATTCATTCCCTCTCCTATTCATATTCTAGTCTCCATTTCAAATCAATGTACGTAGGTTCGGACTGAGACTTAAAATAGGCCCTGGCATTTAAGGTACACAGAGGCCCAATCAGCCCACATAGAGGCCCAAACAGCCCCCACCAGCCCACTAAATCCTGACTTTCTATGGGACCTTATAGCAGCCCCTCTGGCATTTGCCATCACCCACAGATTGCCAGTCCGGGCCTGATACGGTTGCTAGTAAAAGTCAGACCCTAGCAACCAGATTTCTGTAATCGCAAACTGGAGAGCTGCTTTAGAAAAAGCTAAATAGCTCCAAATCCACATATTATTAAAAAAAAATGAAAACTAACAGCAAATTATCTGAGAATATCACTAAAAGTTAATTTAAAGATGAAGACCCCCTTTAAACCTATGCACTATAATATAAGGTCATTTTTAGTGATGGGCGAATTCCCGCGATTCGCCGCAGGTGAATAAATTCGCCAGGCAAAAATTCGCTGGCGTAAAAAAAACGAGTTGTGCGTTGCGACGAAAACAACGCGACAAAAACAACGCGCAACTTGTTTCGCACATTTTTCGCTGGAAATTCGAAAATTTTTCGGCGAATGAAACGGGGTAGATTCGCCCATCACTAGTATTTTTCATTGCAACTTAACAGCCAAAACACACGTCTAGTAAGTAAATGCTCCTTAAAAACTTTATGTAACGTTGTCTAGAAACTGAGAGCACGGAGAGCCAACAGCAGTGGGTGCTGCATAGTCCTAACAAAGCCAAAGAAAATAAAGAGGACATAAGAGCCATAATTAATTACAAGAATGCTGTTGTATGTTGAAATTTGCATGGCAGCTTTATGTACTTTACTATCCCTTGTGCAAAAAATCCTGCCCTTTAATTAGAATACTGAACTACAAAGGCATAGTTTATTCCATGCAGAGATCGTTCCTCCTTGGTATATTTGCATGTATAAACACAAATGAGAGCTGCTCTCTATCATATGACAAGTGTCCATATTTCATACTTCTGAAGTGTCCAGGGACACGTTTCCACTGAGAATTCGCATGACATATGAATTGTGCTATAAGTGATCTGAGCTGCACACTCCATGCCCGACATGCCTGGTCTGTTTATTTAAGTACTACTTCACTCCTGTTCATTAAGTGTAGCTCATAGGGTGATAACAGACATTAGTATTCTGGTGCAAGAAACACAGAAAGAGAGAGTTTATCCAAAACATGATTCCCCTGGAAATTACTGTAAACCAACAGTAGCACAGTTGTAGCAAAAGCACAACAGCCAGCTCCGCTTGAAGTTGCTAAAAAAAAAACAACTTTTATCATGTTGTTCATAATCATATTCTAAGACTATTTGCAACTGGTTTTTGTCTTTAATGGTTTGAAATGAAATATTTGATGTTATATATTTAGCAACGTTTACAGTTTTGAATTGTATCTGGCTGCTATGTTTCATTTTACCCTAGCAACCAGGCAGTGGTGTTAATAAAAGGCTGGAAGATGAACAGGAGAGGGGCTGGCCAGAAAGAGAACTAATAAAAAATTAACAATAAAGGTGGTCATACATGGATAGATTTAAGCTGCCATTTGGGTCCTTTAGACCAGGGGTCATCAACCACCGGGCCGCAGCCCAGAACTGTGCCGCGGGCAGTCCTGGAGTGGGCCGCAGAGCCTAGCCCGCAATTAACAAGGTGAGCCAAAATGAACACCGGTGTGCCAAACTGGATGCAGTTGCACCAGGATTGGACACCGACATGCAGAATTGGATGCCGACTCCGTGAAAAAGTGAAGCACAACTGAAAATGTGCAAATAAAACTATAACTTACAAAAGTTAACTTAAAAGAACAGTAACACCAACAAATAGTGCTTTAAAGTAATTTAAATATAATGTAGTGTTGCCATCAAGTAAGCAATGTGGCATTTGCACAAACATGCAGATTATTAGACAATAATAATGTCATTACAATTTATAAAGCATTTATAGAACTATAGAACTGCTGCACAAAAATCATTGTATGCCATCATCATACAGGTATTGGATCCCTTGTCCGGAAACCCGTTATCCAGAACACTCCGAATTACAGAATGGGCCTCTCCCATAGACTGCATTATAATAAAATATTCCAAATTTTTTAAAATGATTTCATTTTTCTGTGCACTAATAAAACAGTAGCTTGTACTTGATCCCAACTAAGATATAATTAATCCTTATTGGAAGCAAAACCAGCCTATTGGGTTTATTTAATGTCTACATGATTTTCTAGTAGATTTAAGGTATGAAGATCTAAATTACGGAAAGATCCGTTATCCGGCAAACCCCAGGTCCCAAGCGTTCTGGATAATAGGTCACATGCCTGTATTGTGTATACTGACCCTTTAAAACTATCTTAAACTGTTTGGCTTTTCCTGCATGAATACAGTTCGTTGGAGCGGCTGGCCTTTATAGTGCTAAAAAAACATTTGTTGGAAAGAGGACTGAGCTCAAATTGGCAGCCTCCATGTGTTAAATTGTTTCATTGGGGAGATTATGTAACTTAATGTGCAGCTTTCTGTGCCAGTGCCAGAATTAGCCATTCATGCCCCTTTGCTGCTCTCCCTTCTCTTTGTCTCCCTGGCAGGAATTGCAGACAGCTGCAGCCTGAAAGGAGCGGGGGCATATTTCCAATGAATCTGTTCATTGCTGAAACCCTGATAGATTCACGCAACTGGAAACATCTGTGGCTGGAAATCCTGGAAAGAGCAGTGTGTGGGGCCGGCATGTGATCCGTGCAGTTGTGCACCCACTTCCCTGGCCGTGCACTCAACTGAGCCCTCTTCCTCTTCTCCGAGCCACAGATAGGAAATCCCAGCTAAGCTCTGTCTGGGCTACACTCAGAGACACAACCATAACTTAATAACACAGTCATTTAGTCAGATACCCAGTCAGAGTGATTTTGGCATGGTATGAATTAAAATTCCAGTGTGCAAATTAAAGAATAAATATTACATTTCTCAGATTAATACATTACTTGTATACATTAAGCTGTGGTTGCACTCTGTGTGGCCTTTAGGATGAACATGAAAGACATGATTTCATTATGTGCAAGGCAATATCTTATTATGTATGGTTTGCCTTACACCTAAACTAGAGCAAAGCAAGGGAAAACTTGTGAGTGCATCTGCCTCTACTGAGTCATTCTTCATAGACATTAAAGGGCCCTTTCTGTCCCCTTTTAATTTGTGTTTATTCACTAAAACAGAGAGAAAATATTTGATTCCTTATTGGAGGCAAAAAATGTATCTTCCAACCGATGATATTGTCTCTGGCTCAGGGCGGGACTGGAAAAAACCCAGTGGGCCCTGGAGTCCTGGATCATTGCTGCTATTCAGAAACTGGAACCTCAGGCTGGTGCAGTAAGATCATTATATATATATTATATACATTATGATATATTTAGCCATATTCAGTTCTTAAATAAATCTGCCCCCAATAGTAACTATTTTTGGGGTTTCATATTAAAATGTTAGTACTGTGGGAATGCATGTTAAAAGTGTATTTAAAGCAGATTCTTCTATGTAGTGGAGGTGTATTAGGGTAGGGGCAGATTCGGGGGGATTTAGTCGCCTGGCGACTAATCGCCTCTTCTGTGGGGTGACAATCTCCCCGAACTACCTTCTGTTTTCTTGAATGAAGAATCATCTGCACTAATGCATTTGTGGCAATTTGTTTTCCGAAGTTTCTTCGTGACTTCGGAAATCGAAGCACCATGAGTGCATTAAGGGCTCCTACACACGGGCGTTTTTACCTGCGCTCTCCTGCGTTGCGTTTTGCTGCGTTCAAACGCAGGGGAGCGCAGGTATAGACGCACTCAATTATTTTCAATGGGGCTGTACTCACACGAACGCATGTGAGTGCCGAACGCAGGAAAAATGCAGCATGTTGCGTCTGAATCTGCGTTCGGCGCTTACACGCGTCTCGTGGGTACAACCTCATTGAACAAAATGAGGTGCGTCTAGACCTGCGCTCCCCTGCGGCTGAACGCAGCCAAACACAACGCAGGGGAGCGCAGGTCCAAAACGCCCGTGTGTAGTAGCCCTAAGGCAGTTTGAGGAGATTTTCTACCCCCAGAAGAGGTGATTAGTCACCAGGTGACTAAATCCCGTCTGCCCAAACCCTGAAGGAGCACAACACCCTAAAATCATCTTGATGCCTGATGTTTATAGCACACAACAAAAATGTATTGCTTCTCTCTATACACACTCTAAGCACCTTTCCTTGTCACTCACTGAGCTTAGGGACCCACTCACAATATACAGTACATATACCCCTCTATGTAATAAAGGGTACTAAGTTTGCCCAGGAACAGTAAACCATGCAGCAAATCAGCAGTTAGCATTTACTGGTCACTTGTTTAAAAGAAAATATCTTATTGGTTGCAACAGGTTACTGCACCTGGGCAAAATGACAGCTTTTTGTTACATATTGGGGTTTGAATAGAAATGTCACAAAATAAGGTTGATTAGTCATTAATACAGATAATAACTACATGGCAGCTGAGCACAATTATCATCAGAATTTAATATGCCCTCATCTATTGAGAAGATGAAACTTTATGTTAGTACAATAAATTCAGTTTATAAAATATGCCATTTTATTGTTAGGGTTCAGTTTTCCTTTAAACTGGCAGTAATTCCTGGGTTTCCTCTGCAGGCTGGATCAGCAGGTACAGCAGACTTGTTCCCAGTGAATAACTTGTTATACATTTAGGAGCAGATTTACTATTGGTCGAATTCGAGGGTGAATTAACCAATCGAATTGTGGTCGAATTTTAACCCTTCAATTGCATCGAACGATCGAATAAAAAAAATTTGATGGAACGATTAAATATGATAGATTCGATATAAAAAACTTAAAAAAAACCCATGGGAGCTTCCCATAGGGTTTATAGCATTTTGGCGAACTAGGCAGTCAAATTAAAATTTAACGGGCTAGTAATTCCACTGTCGAATATTTGAATATAATTTTATTCGAATTATTCGATTCAATCAAATTTTCAAAATTCAATGGTCGAAGAAGCCACAAAAAATATTTGAAAATTCGAATCTTTTTGAAAATTGGTATTCGAATCTTTTTGAAAATTCTATCGAATTTCGAATCATTCATGTGAATTTAGTAAATCTGCCCCTTTATGTCAGTCAGTGACCCAATACACTCACCAAATAAGTCGATCATTTTCATTAGACCAGCAACGCTGGCGTAAAAGGCGACTGCTTATCCAAATTAACATCTGTAAGGGGCCCAGGCCTGGATTTGTGGAGAGGCCACCTAGGCCTGGGCCTAGGGTGGCAGGATTTTAGGGGGCGGTATGCTGCCCAACCACACCCACATTGGTTCAGAAATTTTTATTTCCTGTGTGCCAATTCCCATTGCTCCGTCCTGATGATGAAAATTTGAGCAAATAAAAGGGAGAGGAAAGGGGTGACAAACAACAGCGGGCCTAGGGGCACCCGCTGTGTAAATCCGGCCCTAAAGGTGCCACACACACTCAAATAGTGTTGTGGTTGGGGTTTGTGACAAAACTGTAAGAGTGCAGCCAGCATTCTGCTGCCCTCCAGTAGTACCTTACCAATACATCTTCCAGCACAGCAGTAAAGTAGGTTGGCCAGTGCCATGTTGGAACTGAAGCCCTACAGAAAGTCACCAGTGTGAAACCGTGGCCTTGCACTTGCCGTATTATGTAACACTTGCAGACTGCACGACTGGCAGCTTTCTCAACATCAAGCAACATGGCAGCAGGTGTATCTGAGACAGAGCATGGACAGGCAGAGTGTGGATTATCAGCTTTTTTATCTGTGCTCATTAGATTAATGTCAGGGAAGAGGCAGAGAAATGGATTCACAAGGCAGCGGGTTGGTAGTTCCAGGAAGGCTGACTCTGCTTTTCACACATTATCTGGAGTCGGGAGCAGCTGTTCCTGACACTCCGCACAGGAGCCTGATCTGTCCTTTGTCACATCTAACAGGTGGCCGGCAATTTACTGTAGTCATTCATAAACTCGGACATGCTCTATATAAACACTGGCTTATGTCTTTAGTGTCATTACATACGATTCAGCATGGGGCTTATGAGCCCACTGCTGCCCATAATTCATTGGTATGTGTGCTAGGAAACCTGTCAATCAAAGAATGGGGCGGGGCTGAGACCTGTGTCACATGGTGCAGAAACATTACAAGGTCAGGATAATTCACACAAACAACTAATGCCATGCAACACTAGACCGCACTCGAGCAAGTCAGCAAGCCCCCTACAATTACACAATGCAGGGGCAGAGTTGTATTTGTTTTTTGTTTTCATTCTTGTTGTGTAAACAAACTCCCCATTGGGCACAACCATGGAACATTGTGCAAAGTACAGAATAATAACACCTTGTGCTTTTTCTACTGCAGTTGATACATTACCCCTACTAACCCCTGCTTGTGCACCCGCACTAAGTGCACTAAAGACTAGGGATGCACCAAGTCCAGGATTAGGTTTGGGATTCGGCCTTTTTCAGCAGGATTCGGATTCGGCTGAATCCTTCTGCCTGGCTGAACTGAATCCGAATCCTAATTTGCATATGTAAATTAGGACCAGGGAGGGAAATCACGTGACTTTTTGCCACAAAACAAGGAAGTAAAAAATATGCAAACTAAGGTTCGGATTCTGTTTTGTATTCGTCCGAATCTTTCGGGAAGGATTTGGGGGTTAGCGACAGAATCGGGGCTGCAGCACCTGGGTCATAAGAAAAAGCGGGTAAGCAAATCCACATTTCTACTATCAAACTTGTGCAGCGGTTAATAGTGAACAAGTGTGTCAAGAATTTTTTTGGAAATTGGATTTAGCAAACCCTGAAAAGTTGTTTCCAAACTTGGGAAATCCCACAAAGGGTGCTGGAATTTAATTGGCTGGGTGAGAATTGCCCAACAAGAGCTTGTATGGGTATGGGACCTGTTATCCAGAATACTCAGGACCTGGGGATTTCCGGATAATGAATCTTTCCATAATTTGGATCTTCATACATTAAGTTATGTAAACTTTAAATAAACCCAATAAGCTGGTTTTTGCTTCCAATAAGGATTAATTATATCTTAGTTTGGATCATACACAAGATATTGTTTTATTATTACAGAGAAAAAGAAAATTGTTTTGAAAGATTTGCTTTATTGCATTATGCATACAATGGAGTCTATGGGAGAAGGCCTTACTGTAATTCTGAGCTTTCTGGATAACAGGTTTCTGGATAACATATCCTGTGCCTGTACTGTCAAAGGGAAACTATCATTTTTTTTAACTACTAGCCCTCCCGTACCCTCCCCAGGCACATCAACCCAGCCATGAAAAAATGTAATCATTCCCCTGGACTCGCTGACCAAATGCAGAGCTGCTCCATAGGGTTGGCAGCTGACATATATTTCACATTCCAAGTTCCACAGCAGTGATCACCAACTAGGGGCAGCAGCTCTAAAATCCACAAATGTGCATACCACCCAACTGTCCCTTTTTGAGTGGGACAGTCCCGCTTTAGACAGCTCAACCTGCAGTCCCTCATTTGTACCGGAAAGTCCCTATTTTCTCTGAACTGAAAAGCCAAAAAAGATACAATGTTTCTAACCTAATTGGCTCTTGGCAGAGATCCCAGATTAGATACTTAAAAAACATTTGTAACAGTTTTGGATAGGATAAGACGTCCAGGGATCTGCAACCTTGGCTCTCCAGCTGTTAAGGAACTACAAGTCCCACAATGCAATGAAGGAGTCTGTCATGATTTATAAAGGCAAATGCATTGTGGGACTTGTAGTTCCTTAACAGCTGGAGAGCCAAGGTTGCAGATCCCTTCACCTTCATTAGTAAAACTGCAATAAAACGTAAATAATACAGAAATGTGTTCAAACTTCATAACCTGGGAAATTTTGTAAATCAGTAAGTCTTTATTAAGAAACAACTTACCAATAGTGATGGGCAAATTTATACATCTGCAGCCAATATGCGGCGAGTTCCTGTGATTTGCAAAACGCCAGCAAAATTTTGCCTAGTGAAAATTCGCCGGCATCTCATTTTGGATGTGGCCGTCTGTTTGTGGACGCACCCATTGCTGGCGTCCATTTTTTTCAATGCCGGCAATGGACACAGGCAAAAACAGACACCAGCGTCCAAAACGAAATGCAACATTAAGTGAATTTTTTGCCTTTCTAGAGAAATTCGTGAAAAATTTGTCAAAGCGAAGCACCGCCAATTCGCCCATCGCTACTTACCAAAACTCCACTTCCGCTCCTCTTCTGAAAAGGCGACAGGGCGACAATCCATTGTGCTGCACTCTATTTCTCCTCCCTGGCTATCTCCTATAAGGAAGGCAGGGAGGAGAAATTGAGCGCCGCATAATGGATCACTCGACTGCCTTTTTAGAAGAGGAGCGGAAGCAGAGCTTTGGTAAGTTATTTCTTAACTTAGAGATTTTAAACTTTAACATGTCTCTGTGGTTTTTTTTTCCGTAGTTTACAAACAAATTAAAAAAAAAAAAACATGTTTTATGTGACTGGTCTTTTAAAGTTGTTGTTCACCTTTGATTTAACTTTTAGTATAATGTAGAGAGTGATATTCTGAGACAATTTGCAATTGGTTTTCATTTTTTATTGTTTGTGGTTTTATAGTTATTTAGCTTTTTATTCAGCAGCTCTCCAGTTTGAGGTGTCAGCAATTTGGTTTCTAGGGTACCCTAGCAACCCTGTATTGATTTAATAAGAGACTGGAATATGAATAGGAGATGAACTGAATAGAATGATAAGTAATAAAAAGTGGCAATAACAATTAATTTGTAGCCTTACAGAGCATTTGTTTTTAGATGGTGTCAGTGACCCCCATTTGAAAGCTGCAAAGAAACAGAAGAAAATTGCAAATCATTAAAAAACTATGAAAAATAAATAATGAAGACCAATTGAAAAGTTTCTTAGCATTGTCCCTTCTACAATATACTAAAAGTTAACTTGAACCACCCCTTTAATGATTAACAAAAGCACTGACTACATCCACTATACAGCTCAAGACAACAGAGATGGATAAGCAAGCAATTTAGTGGATAGGTACAAAGTCAATAAAATAAAGACATAGTGGAAATTAAAAAAAGCTATATGGCACAGGTTACATAATGGATAACAGATAACACCATTATGTTCTACAGAGCTTATCTGCTATCTGTTTGCTATCTCTTTGAATGGCTGCCCCCATTGCTACACAGCAGCTTATTTATATAAACAATAGCAGTATTTCTGAAGGAAATACGGCAGTTTTCCCAGTGCAGGGAAACAGTACATGTTATTTTAATTACCTTCAAACACTTACATTTTTTGATGTTACTGTTCCTTTAAGGCAGCCAAATATCGTAAGATTCATTTGGCAATGTCGCAAAGAAGCAAGTCTTTCCCCCAATAAGTGAGAATTGTCTTGGCTCTCGCACACACTCTCCAACAGGCTAATTAGAGACGCCTGGTGCTCAATGGTGGAAGTCCGGCCACCTCTCAATTGCATAACAAACAAAGAATCCAATGACACATAGGACTTATTAGTTTCCCCCAATATTCCCACTTTAGGTGGGCAATAGCTTGCTAATGCGTTTATCTGGCCCTTGAGCCAAAACATTAAATTACAATACAGGGTGTAAGTGAACATCACTTCAATGAACAGATGCAGTCCTCAATGCAGGCCCCATACATGGGTAGACAAGCTGCCGCATTGGTCTAAAGGCAGGGCTGCCAATAGAAATCACGGGGCCCCGCACAACAACATTTTTTGGGGCTCCATGGGCCCCGCCCACCCTGTCATCCAAGCCTCACCTCTGATCCCGCCCACTCCACATCGCAGTTAAAAGACCACACAGACATCAGTGAAAAAAAAGTAATACCCCACACACAAAAGTTATAAAAATCTATTGATGGTCAGGGCCCCCCTTACAAATTAAAAAAAATTGGGGCCCCAAAAAATTTTTTTTTTAAAACCTTGGTGGCAGGGCACCCCTTATAACTTAAAAAAAATTGGGGCCCCCATAAGTGCAGGGGCCTATAGAGTATTAAAATAAAACATTGGTGGCCAGGGGATTAAAAAAAACCCACATTGGTGTCAGTAGAATTGAACTCGTGGCTTCAGGACTTCCGTGCCAGCTCCTTTCGTGACTTTGGGTATTTTCGCACCTTCAGGGCTTCAGTGTCGGCTCCTTTGTGACTTCGGGTCTTTCTGTCGCTTCAGCACTTTGCGTCTGTTGGGCAGTTCCGCATTCAGCGTCAGGACATCGAAGAGAGCGGATCGGCTTCGGTGCTTGTAAGGGGGGCCCGGCTCCTGGAAAAATGCGGCACTGCCGGGCCCCCCTTCAGCCCTGGGACTTGTCCCCCCTCCGATGGCGGCCCTGTCTAAAGGACCCGGATTGGTAGCTTAAATCTGCCTGTACCCATCCTAGCTTCTGCTGGGTAGTGATGTGTGAATAAATTCACCAGCCACGAATTTGCTGTGAATTTCCGCGTTTTGCCGCCAGCGAATAAATTCACAAAACTGCGGTGGAAAACCGTCGAAAAATCTGCCGCGACAAGAAAAAAAATCAGTGCATCAGAACTGTTGTGCATGAATTATTTGGATGCCCACTGACTTTAATGCATTTCACAAATTGTTAGCCCGTTTAGTGATTCGCCCATCACTACTGCAGGGAACTGCTGAGCTCTTCAGCTTTGTCGCTGGTGATGTTCATGCAGAACATACCCTTGTTCCCAGCTATAATGTTCATCCTCCATTAATCTTCCCAAACCTCACTGTGGGAAGAAGACATTTTTGCCTCTGTATATTTAGATTTATGTATTGGGCGGGAGCTGCCATGTCACTGGTTAGTTGACCCTGCGACTGACTGATGCTTAGAAAGAATTCACTAATGTGTTGGTGCCGGGGTTAATTGGTGGGTTGGATGCATGAATGAATGCATGAAAGAATGAATGGGATGTAATGATTATTTGGGGGTGGTTTGTGAATCATTCATTACTATCTATCGAATGACAAAAAAACTGAACGTGCAAAAAAAAAAACACCGCCCCACAGATAACAGACTGAGCCATTCCCTGGGAAGGAGAGAGCCCTGCCATGACTGCTAATGCCCATGCGTTAGACTTTATATAAAGAACTGAACGTGTCTGTGGGTAAGATGGACACACAATGGAACCCTGTTCTCACTGAAGTTTTGGGTCGTGACCCAGGGGTTAGGCACCCTTGCTCTATTGTGTTTACAACACTGCCGCTTGGGAAGTTGTTTGCACAAGAAGAGCAGAGAGCATAAAAAGGTTAATGAGAGCAGAATAAACAAACCCACCGTACGTTTAAAACTAACACTTCCACAAAAAGTGGCACTCCAGTACTGCATGCAACAGTAAATGAGATGCATTTGATAAAAAGTTTTTTATTATATGTTCAGCCCATTGGGCAAATAGGTTTTATTGGTTTAAAAAGGAAATCATTGTGTGGGTTGCAATTACATATGAAAAATAGAAAAGGACTGACCCGCGTGTCTGCACCTTCCCATCTATTGAATCCGAGAACTCATATATGGGATAAAAAGGAAGGATAAAATGTGTAAATGGTTTTAAAAAAGTGTCCAATGAAAATGAATTAAAACTGAGGTTAAGAACAGGAGGAGGGAACAACTGGTGGCAGTAGACTGGTGGCAGTAGATATGTAAAGAAAATGTGAAAGCAGATTTCTAGCCTGTAGTTCTATATTGCAACATAAGGCACAATTCAGCAGTAAGTTATGCAGCAGATTCTATCAATCCTTCAATGCACCCACACAGAGTCTGCTCCCAAGTTGTGGACAAGTCGATGTCCCTTATTCAAAGTTTGGTTCCGACGTCCTGCGGGTATTTGGAATACCTGACCGTCCGGACTGAGAATTAAAATAGGCCCTGGCATTCAGGTACACAGAGGCCCAATCAGCCCACATAGAGGCCCTGACTTTCTATGGGACCTTATAGCAGCCCCTCTGGCATTTGCCACAACCCACAGATCTCACTCCGATATGCCCACCTTGAGGTCCCAACAATCGGATTAGAATGATGCGGATACGGGCGGTCCGACAGCATTTTTAATCCTGCCTGAACGACATCTGGCCGACTTTCGGCCAGATATTGGTCGAGGAACCCCGTCGGAGCACCCCACTCACGGGCCAGTAAACTGCCGACTCAGTCGGCAGATTTTATTGGCCCGTGTATGGCCACCTTAAGGCACAATTCAGCAGTAAAGGTGGCCATACACGTAGAGATCCGCTCGTTTGGCGATGTTGCCGAACGAGCGGATCTCTCCCCTAGGGCCCAACGTTCGGATCAGTACGGGCAGTCAGATCGCGGGACCGCATCAACAAACAGATGCGGCCATGATCCGACGGGATTTTTAATCCTGCCCGATCGACATCTGGCCGATATCGATCGGGAAAGCCCGTCGGAGGGCCCCCCACACGGGCAGATAAGCTGCCGACTCAGTCGGCAGCTTTTATCTGCCCGTGTATGGCCACCTTAAGTTACGCAGCCGATCCAATCAATCCCTTCAATCAAATTGGGACACCAACCCCTTCACCCACATAAAGTCCCCTCCTGATCTGTGGTGAAGGCGATGCCCCTTATTCTAAGTATGGTTCCGACGCACTGCCTAATCGTTTGCAGCTGATTTCACCCGTTATTGTTGGGCTTTGTTATTTGGGTTGCACACTACACTGTAACAAATAAGGAGTAGGTGCTCCAGAACATCAATGTAAATCATAATATAAATAGCTCACCAAGTTGATGATGTGGTCCTGCTGCACCAGCCCCAGACCCTCAGCCACAGGGAGAGGAAAAACCCAAATGCACAACAGGAAAGAACAGGGCTATACGGCCCAAAAAGATCAGTTAAAAAATAGGTTTTTATTCATCAAAGTTACAAATGAACATAAAGTACATCTCCTAGGGCATGTTTTGTACCTCAGGGGTACGTAATTCCTCTGAGTGCCGGATATCGCTGTTCTTTCCTTTTGTGCACACTGCACTAGCCAATCAGTTCTCACCGACAGCAATATGGGGCGATTCAAGCACACATCCGTTTGTCATTTTATCGCTAGAATGTAGCAGAGCACCCATAGCACTGAGAATCAAGGCAATCACTTGAACCCATGGGTGCACTTCAGGGTCAGACAGTAGTAAAGGCTCATGCCCCAGCATAACCTACAGTGAAGTGAATGATCTGCTGTGGCAGCTGTACTCCCTGTGTCTCACACTTGCCCAGAGGAACCTGACACTGGCGCTGCCCTTCTTGTGTCCGGCTCGCATGTAACCATCATGAGGCTGCCTCCCGAATCTGATCCCTTTGCTAAGAGAATAAATCAGCACGCTGGTCCCTGCAGCTCCTTCCCCACTTACATTCTCAAAGATCTGAAGTGGGATTAGGATGTGCTGACAGCAGACATGGTCGGCTCCTTTATATCCTTCTGCCAAAAGGGCCACAGAGATCACTAGCCCTATGTTCCAGCTATACAAACTAGTCCAGTTCATCTTCCCCGGCCTTTGGCAGATAAAATTTATACAAAAAAGAAATTTACTGTAAACTTTGGAAATATTCAAATGGAAAACAAAACAGGATCCCAAAAATAAAACAGGAAATGCCAGAAAATGCCAGAAAGAGGTGCAAGGAGAATGCTTCAGAAAGGGGCCTTGTTCTGAGAAATACGAGCGGAAGGAGAAGGAGGAGGCGCTGACATTCTACTCTGTATGGATATACTGAATTCATGGGAACACCTCCCACATACTTCCCAACATTTTGGAAATAGAAAAAGGGACAAAATATTTGCGCACAGAGACAGCAAAAATGTTTTGGCCACACCCCCTAATTACCATGTTCATTTTCCAAAATTTGGCAGGTTATAAAATTTTGAACACATTTCTGTGTTTTTTTTTTTCAGTTAACAGTTTTGCTAATGAAGGTGAATTGCCTTTTAAGCTGCAAGCCAAGAGACCTGCTCATCTTAAATTGTAACGATTGTTTCTTTGCTTATCTCAAATTATTACAAAAGTATTTAAAGGGAACCTGTCATTGGAAAAAATGTTTTTTTCAAAACACATCAGTTAATAGTGCTGCTTCAGAAGAATTCTGCACTGAAATCCATTTCTCAAAAGAGCAAACAGATTTTTTTATATTTCATTTTGAAATCTGACATGGGGCCAGACATCTTGTCGATTTCCCAGCTGCCCCAAGTCATGTGACTTGTACTCTGATAAACTTCAATCACTCTTTACTGCTGTACTGCAAGTTGGAGTGATATCACCCCCTCCCTTTCCCCCACCCAGCAACCTAACAAAAGAACAATGAGAAGGTAACCAGATAACAGCTCCCTAACACAAGATAACAGCTGCCTGGTAGATCTAAGAACAGCACTCAATAGTAAAAACACATGTCCCACTGCGTACTATTCAGTTACATTGAAAAGGAAAAACAACAGCCTGCCAGAAAGCAGTTCCCTCCTAAAGGTGGCCATACACGTAGAGATCCGCTTGTTTGGCGGTCGCCAAACGAGCGGATCTCTCCCTGATATGCCCACCTGCGATATCGGGCTGATCCGATCGTGGGCCCTAGGGATCAGTACAGGCGGTCGGATCGCGGGACTGCATCAACGAACAGATGCAGCCGCAATCCGACGGGATTTTTAATCCTGCCCGATCGACATCTGGCCGACTTTCGGCCAGCTATAGATCGGGAAAGCCCGTCGGAGGGCCAGGTGCCGACACAGACTGTCGGCAGCTTTTATCAGCCCGTGTGTGGCCACCTTAATGTGCTGGCACAAGTCACATGACCAGGGAAGCTGGAAAATTGACAAAATGGCTAGCCCCATGTCAGATTTCAAAACTGAATATAAAGAAATCTGTTTGCTCTTTTGAGAAATGGATTTCAGTGCAGAAGTCTACTGGAGCAGCACTATTAACTGATGCGTTTAAAAAAAAAAAAAAAAAAAAAACATGTTGTCCCATGACAGTTTCCCTTTAAGGGCACCTGCCACATATTCTGGGCTCTCTGCCAAAAGCCGATTAAGTTTTAGAAACTGTGTATCCTTTTCAGGCCGTTCAGTGCAGGAGATCAAAGACAACCCCGGGACATTTCAGTAACAATCTGGGACTGCGGGTTGAGCTCTTAGCATAGGAAGCAAAATGAAATACAGTATAAAATAATGAATAGTGTTATGGTTCTTTATGTCATGGTATATTTGGCACATCATATGACACTATGACCTATGGCTCTCAGGGCAGAGAACAGCAAAGGATAAAATGTCCCTCTTAGTTCAATATTGCACCTAATACTATTAGGCAATATTGCACCATTTACGTTATGGTGAACTTTTTCTCCCAGCATTGTCCATATAAGGGCTCTTACACATGGGCGTCTTTACCTGTGCTCTCCTGCGTTCCGTTTTGTTCTGTTTAGGGATGCACCAAATCCATTATTTTGGATTCGGCTGAACCCCCAAATCCTTCCTGAAAGATTCTCCCCAATCAAAAATGTTTTACTTCCTTGTTTTGTGCCAAAAAGTCACGTGATTTCCCACCCTGTCCATAGTTTGCATATGCAAATTAGGATTCGGTTCAGCCGAATCAGAATCCTGGTGAAAAAGGCTGAATCCCGAACCGAATCCTGGAATTGGTGCATCCCTAGTTCTGTTCAGCCGCAGCGTGGGAGTAGACGCATTTGATTCTTTTCAGTGTGGCTGTACTCACAAAGACGTGTGTAAACGCCAAATGCAGGAAAAATGCTGCATGTTGTGTCACAACCTGCGTTCGGCACCTACATGCGTCTGTGTGAGTACAGCCACATTGAAAAGAATCAAGTGCGTCTACTCTGTGCTCCCCTGTGGCTGAACGGAATGAACAGGAGCGCAGATTAAGATGCCCGTGTGTAAGAGCCCTAAGGGCTCTTACACATGGGCGTTTTTACCTGCGTTCCGTTTTGGGAGCGCAGGAATATCCCCGAATAGCTTGGTAGCGGTGTGCACCCGCTACATGTAAAGTCGCCTGTGCTTATTCACACGCGGTGATGCGATTTTAAAAGTCGCTCTGAACACAACTGTATATATATATATTTATATTATATATTTGGGTTTAATTTGTAGAAAAAATTCATTATTTATAAATAGTACACCATTTTCAGTTACCAGTACAGGATCTGGAAAACCAGAATTACAGGAAAGGCCTCTTCCTAAGACTCCATTTAAATCAAATAGTTCATTTTGAAATATTTAAATTTTTTTTCTATTACAACAATAGATTTTACATTATTCCAACTAAGATATAATATTCGGGGAGATCCGTCGCGGCGATTAGTCGCCAGGTGACAGATCTCCCCGAAATCTCCACATGTGGCCTTACCCTAAGACAAATCCTGCACAACAAAACATTTAAAATCAGTCCGTGGAGGTAGGAAGAAAGGAGAGAAGGGGTAAAGAAAGTAAGGGACGAGGAGGAATTAAAGGAGAAGAAAAATGAAGTCAAGTAGACTTTAATAAAATACATTTGTAACGATAACAATGTAACATTATAAACGTCTAAAATCTTGAATAAATGAATGACTTTTCTGAAGATTTGCCTTTCCATCTGGTCTGCACGGGAGGGATCTGCCACTTCTGTGAAAACTCTTGTTTTTACGAGTACGATAAGGGACGAATTAATTTAGCACTCCCACTGGAAATCTGATCAGGTTATACTGTGCAGAGCCCACAGCATCCATTACACAACCAACAACTCAGCCTGCAAGTGCCCTCTGCCCTTCACTCGGCTGGCAGCCTGTCTGTTTGTGAAGATCACCAGCTGTGGGTGTAAATCACAAGTAGTGTGATCCTGATAACGTGCAAGTAAATCACCTTCAGCGAGTTACAAAGTGCACGGAATTGTGAGCTTGAGACTTGCACCACTCATTGTCATTCTCTGCATAAGTCGGTGCAAGGGAAACGTACGTTTCACTCCATTTTTATCTTTCTTCTAGTGTTTTCCATAAGCAGCATTGGAAAAAACCCTGTATTTTGGGACCACTAGCAACCATGCGTTTATTTGAATAAGAGACTGGAATATGAATAGGGGAGGCCTGAATAAAAAGATGAGTAATAAAAAGCAGCAATGACAATACATTTGTAGCCTTACAGAACATTTGTTTTTATATGGGGTCAGTGACCCCCATTTGAAAGCTTGGAAAGAGTCAGAAGAAGAAGGCAAATACATTTAAAAACTTAAAAAAAGAAGACCAATTGAAAAGTTGCTTAGAACTGGACATTCAATAATTAAAAGTGAACCACCCCCTTTAAAGGGCAAGGAAAGTGTAAACTAGAATAAGGCCAGAAATGCTGTATTTTGTATACTAAACATAAACATGAACTTACTGCACCACAAGCCTAATCAAACAAATGATTTATGCTTTCAAAGTTGGCCACAGGGGGCTGTCATCTTGTAACTTTGTTATACATCTTTGCAAGACCAAGACTGTGCACATGCTCAGTGTGATCTGGGCTGCTTAGGAATTGTCATAAATGATCAAAAAACAAAGCTGCTTGAGTTCTGCATGGCTGGTAAGACAATTCCTATCCACAGCAGTAAATGAAGGGAGAATTTCACTGCATACAGTCAGGCTTCTTATAAAAATCGTACACATGTTTTAGTTAAAGTATATTGGAGATTTTCTTTTTCATTAAATAAAGTAAAAATGGGATTTTATTTCTTTGCCTCTCTTTGCCTTTCCTTGCCCTTTATGATGCTAAAAGAGAAAGCAGAGCCAAGTCCCTCGTATCCAATCAGGATTCCTGGGTTAATGTTATGTTTTGCAGAGTATTTGATGATAGGGTTGCTATGTCACATAATAGGGGCTGTGACTGGGGTAGAATTGAGCATGACTGAGTGGATCAGGGTATGCTGGCAGTGAAGGCTACCAGAGGTGTAACTTTTACGGACTGGGAGTATAAACGTTGTATCAAAGGAGTAAATGATCAGGTATGGGGTTAACAATGAAGAAAGAGAACATGTTATATTTGCCCCAGTCATAGTCAATATGTTATCGGCTGAGCTGGTAAAACACTGGCCAGGTAGAAACATTAAATAAAGAAAATGATTACACTGAAATGCCACTGGACTTTCCAGAAGAGTTGTCAAAGTTTCACATGATCCTGTAACCTTACTATAAATGCCGTAACAGTTCCAAGAAGTGTGTGGTTCTGGCTCAGAACATCAGCTGACAACATGAAGTTTCTGGAAAAATCAGAGTCTGAGAGCAACAATAAAATATGTATTCAGTATCCAGACTGGGATTATCAGATCATTATGCACCAGAACCTGTGGCTGGACAGTAAAAGGCAAATTGCCCCACATATTCCATCGCTTCCTACCCTTGCGTCATGGCAAACCTGATATAACTCTTATATCCTCTTTAGGGATGCACCGAATCCACTAATTTGGATTCGTCCGAACCCCCGAATCCTTTGAGAAAGATTTGTCCGAATGCTGAACAGAATCCGAACCCTAATTCGCACATATGCAAATTAGGGGTGGGAAGGGGAAAACATTTTTCACTTCCTTATTTTGTGACAAAAAGTCATGCAATTTCCCTCCCACCCCTAATTTGCATATGCAAATTAGAATTTAGATTTGGTTCGCCTGGGCAGAAGGATTCGGCCGAATCATGTTGAAAAAAGGCCAAATCCTGAACCGAATCCTGGATTCGGTCGGTGCATCCCTAATCCCCTTATATTTATAATCCAACTTCTCATTCTGTGGCATAAATAGATATCACTGGGCCCCACAGCAAATCATTTTCCAGGCCCCCAAAATGTCTAGAGGTTGACCTGGTTTACCAATATTTATAAAAAAAAAAAATGAATGATAACCTAAGACCAACTGCAATTTATCTTAGTGGAGTGTAAATCTGACCCAACAGAATGGGGAATGGTAAGAGAAAGGCAATTAAAATGATAGAATGCAGTGATTTAGCTTGTTACAGGCACAGGGGGTGATGGGGGCCCAAAAACTATTTCCAGGCAAATTTGTAGATGGGTGTCCCTGTGGGTAACATTTATTATAGTAGTAACAATAACATTCCCCCTGTTAACATGAGTAAATCACAAGTGCAACACATAACACAAATGGCAGCAGAGCACACAATTCTGGCCTCCCACTGACTGTGTCCCCTGCTGCCCACATTGGCTGGGACATCTCAAGCCCAAACTGCTGATGTTGATCTTAAATGCCCTTTACCCTCTTGTTTCAAGAGCAGATCAGAGAGGTACAGAGTGAGCCTGTGTGTTCAGGGGTGCCCTGCTCTGTGCACTCTTCCCATCTCATGTCCAAATCTGACGTTGATTTATGCAAAGGCAATGTAGCAAGAGCAGGGAATCAGCCAAGGAAGGCATGTTCCTTACACTCCCCCCATGGGACCTGCCTCAGTATTACGGAAAAATCGGGCTGTGGTTGTTTTAGATTTGTGTAAGGTTCAAACCCTGCAAAAATGGCTCCATTACCCATTGTGTGCTGAGGTGGGGATATAATTTCCAGGAAAGAGATTTGGACTGTGACAAACAGCAGTGAGATAATAAACTACTATTTACTGGAATTCAGAGGGTTTTGGAAGAATAGGGGAGTCCCCAATGAGCCTCCCAGATTGATTCAATCAGTATTCCAATGGATGCCATATATGGTTTCTAGAATTATTTCCAGTGACACTTTGCTGCTGGGACAGAGAGTTGTCATCGTGCAAACAAAGTTATGCATAATTTGCAGTATGTGAATATGGATGTTGCTAGGATCACTGATTGGGCATGTTGGAAAGCATAGGCAGCAGAAGATGGTTTTGGTAGGGGGGGGGCTCGGCTGCAAAATTTGGCCACGCCCCTTTTGGTCACTCACTTTGGACTCCACCCACTTTCCCATGTGCTTTCATTTGGTCCTGCCCCAGTCCCTCTGGTGACATTAGAGACAGCAAGGTCAGTACCCGTGAAAAAAATTTTTGGAGGGGGGCCAGCAAAGTTCAATCTTCAGCAGTGGGTGTTCACAGCAAACTACCATTATGCAGACTCAGCAGTCTGGGTCCAGTCACAGTGATCAGGTCTGCTGTAAAGGTAGTTAAGCCACTACAGGTGAATATACTATATATATAGCTATGTACAATATCCCTCATTTTGGCCCATGAGCTTAACAGTTGGATATTGCAACCTAAGGCCTAATAGTTGGATACTGCACAGGATCAGCACTTGTATGGGGGAACAGTGAACTGCATCCACTGTACTATATATATA